>CM030364.1:75325990-75925990 GCA_017893485.1 Hemerocallis citrina
AGAACGACATAGCTCATTTCGATATCGTTCTTCCCAATAACGGCATCTGTTTGAAAAAAAGTTTCATACCGTTATTGCAAATAATGACATCTGTTGCTTTTAGTCGAAAGAGCAAACAGTATCAAATTTTCGCTGAGGGACAAGTGTGAAAAGAATTTAACCTATGTCGTTCTCTGAGAGAACGGCAAGGTTTATACTGATGCCGTTATTTTGAATAACGGCATCAGTTAGTTTCTAATTTGCACAGTTACCTATACTCATTTTCCCCCAAACCTTTCTCCTAACCATTGTCATTCCTTTTTTTCTCTCTCTCTCTTCACTTTCATAACCCACAAACCCTAGATCCCTAAACCAAAAAAATCCCACCATTGGAGTGCTCTAAAATTTAATATATCCTACCTCCTTACTCCTACTCTCATTTCATTCTTCATCCACAACGATTTTTCAAGCTAGCGACAGTACGGTCTAATTTGAAGGTATTATTATTTTAACCATATGTTTGATATGTATTCCCATATTATGCTTATTATGAGTAGTGAATGACTTAAACATGTTTGAATTTTTATGCTTAGGTATGGAATATGATATCCCTATTTGGTTATATTTTGGAGGTGAAGTAATTAAAGATCCCAAGATTGGATATTCTTATAGTGATGTTGAACCGGTAATTATATGGGCTCCCTGCAACTTTATGTACTCAAAATTAATAGATAAGATATATGAAGTCACCAATTGGAATAGAAGTAAAATGAGTGTGAAAATCAGAGCCCGTTATGCTGCCGGTAAAGGGGATGTGCAATATTTCATGTTGGTACCCGTAGATAATGACAATTCTCTAATGTCCATGATGGGTAGAACACTTGATCCAAATTATAGTTGGAACGCAATTGAGTTATATATCGACTAAACGAGGCTTTCAAATACTAGACGGGTTGTTATTGAAAGTTCAAGGCCCGCACAGACTTTGAAACCATTTGCAAAGTCACATGCTAGAATTTCAAATACAGAAGAAGATACTAGCACAACTCCAATGGAACCTATTTCCTCCGAATACGAGCAGGTACATCCGCTGATGTTACCGTTGATTCTGGTGTGGGGGTAAACAGATGAAATTTGTGGGTTCGTGGAAAAACCTGAATAGCATATCCGAACCTGTTCGTCTGAGTTGGGAAGTTGAGCTCCCGCCGTGCACCTGCAAGGAAAGTGCGAAACACCGGGGTTGATCCCGGCGATGCACCCTCCGACGCTCTTGTCAGTACCCAGAATAGATTAAGAAAGAGCTTAAGCAGGTAAAAGAGTCATGAACCTGTAACAGTGGTAGGTGGGGGGTATTTATAGTCGCCGTTGGGATCAGATTAGGAATGTGATTCCTGTGATCTAATAAGGCGTAAAATCCTCGTAATCAGATTAGGAATGTAATCCCTTAATTCCCGGTGAGAGGATAACTGCAAATCAGGCCCGTTGATTTAGTCAAATCAGTGACCCTGATCTCCTCTCGCTGGTCTGGGTTTGTATCGGGTCAGGACCCGTACTCAGTTGAGGTGGATCCGTTCGCAGGTTATTGGATCTGTGAGAAGGAGACCCAGTACCCGCTTCGGACCCGTTAGTAGGTGAAATTACCGTTTTACCCCTGAGCTTTAAGATTCGTCTCTGATGTGAACGGTCCCGATTTAATCCTATTTTTAGCCATATCACGAGCCCCCCACTCCTAGAGACTGAGTCTTTCAGTCTTTGAGGAGTAGTTTTACTGTTCTAATGGCGTACGGGATTTTATCGGCGTTCTTAAGGGAGTTTTGGATCTAGCTTGGGGTGTAACGGTGTTATTCTGGGCTTGTAAAATGCCCAAAAATATTCTCAGAATTCTCTGGATTTTTGGTGATTTTTTCCAGATTTTTCTGAATTTTTTCTCATTTTTTTGAATTTTTTATTCATTTTCCGAATTAAATAATTAATTATCGAAAATATTAATTAATTATTCTAATTTAATTATTATTTTTCCAGAATTTTAAAATATTTTTTCTGAATTAATAATTATTTTTAGAATTTTTATTTTATTTTTTTCGATTTTTTAAATATTTTTTCGAATTTTTTAAATAAAAAATAATTAAATAAATTAATTAATTAAATTAAATAATACTTGACACGTGGCGCAATCTGCGCCGTCGGATCCTGGGACACGTGTCGCGATCTATGCTGTCGGATCCCGGCACGGATCTCGAGGAGGCGCGTATCCCAAAAAATCATTATTTTGTCGTTTTGTGCAGACGTGGCGTGATCTGAGCCGTTCATCAATTTTTGCGCGATTTTTGCGAAGATCCAACGGTTGGAGTTGCTCGGTGGCTTTTTTCTCCGTTTGCAGGATTGGAAAGGGACTTGTTCGGCAGCCGACCGAGCTACTCGCCCAATTTCGCTCAGCTCGACAATAGACTTCGGATTTGAGGCCACGTGGCATCGCCATGTGGCATGTATATTTTTTATTATTATTTTTTTTCCTTCTTTCTTCTTCTTCTTGCGTTCTGTTCTTTCTCTTTTTCCTTCGTTGCTCCGACCCAACGACGCCTACCACGCCTCCGACTCCTACCAAGCCTCCGACTCCGACTCCGTCCCCGTCTCCGTCCTCGAGGGCGTCAATGGAGTACAGTGACGTCGAAGTGGCAAGGCGAGCTCGCGAAGAGGAGGGCTCGGCGACGGAGCTTGGAATGAAAGGAGCCCGGCCATGGATTCTGTGGAGACGGAGCTCGCACAGTTTGGAGCTCGTCATTGGTGAAGCTTTGTCGTGAGTTCGGTAATGGGTTCGGAGTCGAAATGGAGCTTGACGACGACGAGTTGGTTTTTGGAGAACTCGAGCTTGTCGATGAGTCGGCGACGACACAGTGGTGTCAAGGTTGAGGGGAGCTCGGTTGCAGGCGTTTGGCTACGGCGGAGCTCGCTCGCGGGGAGCTCGAAGTTGAGGGTGACGAACTGTGCTTTTGGTTTTTGCTTGGGTTCTGTTTTGGCGCCAGGATATTGGAGAAGGAGGGAGATGGGAAGGGGTTCGGGTCGGATCCCCTTAACGGGTCCGAACCCGGCCCCTTGTGCCCCCCTCCTCTTTTTTTTTTTTTTTTTTGCTTCTTGTTCGGCAAATCCGAGCACGGACTTTGAGGCAAATCTTTGGCAATTTTGCAGCTCGGTACGACAGTAGCTCGGATTGGAGATCCGAACTATGTGGCTCGATCTGGGCCGTTGGATGGTGGCACGAATCTCGAGACGGGCTCAATTCCCAAGAAAACGCTATCTTGTCGTTTAGCGACGCTGGCAAGATCTGGGCCATCTGATCGAGATCTTGCACGAATGTTGAGGAGAAAGTGAGTTTTGTCCGTTTGCAGGATCGGAAAGGCACTTGCTCGGCAGCCGACCGGGCTCTTTGATGTTGGGGCTTGGATGGGAAGAGCTCGGATTCTTGCTCGGGTTCGGTTCGGATTTCTCCCTCGCGCGAGTGGCTCGGCTCGGATTCCCGAGCTATTCGGCGCAGCTGCATTGAGATCCACTTTCCCGGTGCTACGGAGGTCCGATCGGGGAGTGCGACCCCTCGTTTCGAAGCTAGTTCGAAGATCTACAACTTCTCTTTAGGAGTGGGATGAAGATTTACCCTCCTTCATGGCCAGAATAGCCCCGCAACATGCTTGTCTTCATGAAGTTGATAAGTACTTTGGTCTTGGGGATTTTGGAAGAGGAGTTCCACTCCTAGGGGCGGAGAAGATGTGCTAGGAAGACCCTTGTGAGGTGTGCTAGAAAAACCCTTGTGCTTGGAAGACCCTTGGGCTAGGAAGACCCTTGGGGCGAAGAAGAGGCGCGAGTGGGTCGGATCGCTAGTCACTCGGCTAGGAATACTGAGCGACGTGGAGCGATCTGAGCCGCTGGATCTCAGCGCGGATCTCGAGGCGGGCACAGTTTCCAAGAAAACACTATCTTATCGTTTAGCGGCGCTGGCAAGATCTGGGCTGTTGGATGATGGCACGAATCTCGAGACGGCTCAGTTCCCAAGAAAACGCTATCTTGTCGTTTAGCGACGCTGGCAAGATCTGGGCCGTCTGATCAAGATCTTGCACGAATGTTGAGGAGAAAGTGAGTTTTCTCCGTTTGCAGGATCGGAAAGGCACTTGCTCGGCAGCCGACCGGGCTCTTTGATGTTGGGGTCGGATCGGCACTTGCTCGGCATTCGAGCGGATGGAAGAGCTCGGCTCTGGAAGAGAGCCATTTGGGAGACGAGTTTGAGGAGCAACTCTAGGAGAGAGTTGTGAGCTCCGAACTCGTTGAGAGGAGGTCCGAGCGGAGCGAAGAGCTCGGCTCTGGAAGAGAGCCATTTGGGAGATGAGTTTGAGGAGCAACTCTAGGAGAGAGTTGTGAGCTCCGAACTCGTTGAGAGGAGGTCCGAGCGGAGCGAAGAGCTCGGCTCTGGAAGAGAGCCATTTGGGAGATGAGTTTGAGGAGCAACTCTAGGAGAGAGTTGTGAGCTCCGAACTTGTTGAGAAGAGGTCCGCTTCGGTGGCGAGCGGAGGGAAGAGCTCGGCTCTGGAAGAGAGCCATTTGTGAGATGAGTTTGAGGAGCAACTCTTGGAGAGAGTTTCGAGCTCCGAACTTGTTGAGAAGAGGTCCGCTTCGGCGGCGAGCGGAGGGAAGAGCTCGGCCCTGGAAGAGAGCCATTTGTGAGATGAGTTTGAGGAGCAACTCTTGGAGAGAGTTTTGAGCTCTGAACTCGTTGAGAAGAGGTCCGCTTCGGGGATGAGCGGAGCGAATAGCTCAGCTCTGGAAGAGAGCTATTTGTGAGACGAGTGTGAGGAGGGGCTCTTTGAGAGAGTTGTGCTCCAAACTCGTTGAGAAGAGGTCCGCTTCGGGGATGAGCGGAGCGAAGAGCTCGGCTCTGGAGAGAGCTATTTGTGAGATGAGTTTGAGGAGCAACTCTTGGAGAGAGTTTCGAGCTCCGAACTCGTTGAGAAGAGGTCCGCTTCGGAGGCGAGCGGAGTGAAGAGCTTGGCTTTGGAAGAGAGCCATTTGTGAGGCAAGTGTGAGGAGCAACTCTAGGGGAGAGTTGTGCTCCAAACTCATTGAGAAGAGGTACGCTTCGGGGATGAGCGGAGCAAAGAGCTTGGATCTGGAAGAGAGCTATTTATGAGACAAGTGTGAGGAGGAGCTCTAGGAGAGTTGTGCTCCAAACTTGCTGAGAAGAGGTCCGCTTCGGCGGCGAGCGGAGGGAAGAGCTCGGCTCTGGAAGAGAGCCATTTGTGAGATGAGTTTGAGGAGCAACTCTAGGGGAGAGCTGTAGCTCCGAACTCGTTGATAAGGGGTCCGCTTCGGCGGCGAGCGGAGTGAAGAGCTCGGCTCTGGAAGAGAGCCATTTGTGAGACGAGTGTGAGGAGCAACTCTAGGGGAGAGCTGTAGCTCCAAACTCGCAGCTTATGTGAGAGAATCAATGGTTGTGGGAGCAATTCCGAATGACGAACCACTTCTAACCCACTGAAGAGCAAGTTATTTGAAGCAGAATCGAGCCAAGTGTTGGACTCCGAACCATTGGTAGAGGTAGTCAACGGTTGTAGGAGCAATTCCGAATGGCGAACCACTTCTAACCCGCTGAAGAGCAGGTTATTTGAAGAGGAATCGAGCCAAGTGTTGGACTCCGAACCATCGGTAGAGGTAGTCAACGGTTGTGGGAGCAATTCCGAATGGCGAACCACTTCTAACCCGCTGAAGAGCAGGTTATTTGAAGAGGAATCGAGCCAAGTGTTGGACTCCGAACCAACGGTAGAGGTGTTCAACGGTTGTGGGAGCAATTCCGAATGGCGAACCACTTCTAACCTGCTGAAGAGCAGGTTATTTGAAGCAGAATCGAGCCAAGTGTTGGACTCCGAACCATCGGTAGAGGTAGTCAACGGTTGTGGGAGCAATTCCGAATGGTGAACCACTTCTAACCCGCTGAAGAGCAGGTTATTTGAAGAGGAATCGAGCCAAGTGTTGGACTCCGAACTCGTTGGGAAGAGCTTAGTAAGTTGCAGGAGCAGCCATGTAGAAGAGGCTGGACTCCGAACTCACCCTTCAGCGAGTCACGACTCGGAGAGGTAGAGATGAAGCAAGAGCAACAATTTCCAATGAAAAAACGTAAAGTTTTATTGAAATAAACTAAGTGGCTGCTTCAATATGGCGAGCCCTTATTACATGCTATTGGGCGAATTACAAGCATCGGCCTTATTAAAAATCAAGATCCTGCTTCTATGATAAGGTGAAGACCTCTTGGGAAGAGCCGGGAGGTTCTGAGTCTTAAAGCTCGGCGGGCCCTTCGGTTCGTTTGTTGGCCCCTCAAGGGGGAAGCTTGGCCCCCTCTTTCTGGACGAACTTGGTCAGGTGTCCCCGCTGTATGAGTTCTTCGATCTCCTCCTTCGGAGCCCGACAATCTTCCGTGTCGTGGCCGTGGTCCCTGTGAAAGCGGCACCACTTATCTTTGTTCCTCTTCTTTCCAGGTGTGTTCATTCTAGGGGGAGCACGGAGTAGCCCTTCCTTGTCCACTTCCATAAGAACTTCTGATATATTGGCAACGAGGGGGGTGAACTTCTCAAATTGAGGAGTCGGGCGGCACTGGCCATTGTCATCCTTCTGAAGCTTCTTAGCCTCTTCTTCTTCGGTCAGCTTTCGTTTCGTCCCTGAGGTAGACCCTCCGAAGCTTGGAAGGTAGGCGGCCTCTTCGGCACGAATGTACTTGTCACACCTGAGAAGGAGGTCGGCAAAGTTCTGTGGAGGCTTCTTAGCAAGAGAGGAGCGGAGGCTGGAATTGAAGACGTTGGATTGGAAGGCGGCTGTTGCGACAGATTGGTCGAGGGAGGCTATGGACCTGACCTCCGCAGTGAACCTCTTCACATAGTCTCTCAACTTCTCTCCTTTCTCCTGGCTGAGCTGGAGTAACGAGATGTTGGTCTTCTCCGTGCGTCTACTACTCATGAAGTAGGTGATGAAGAGGGTCTCGAATTGCTCGAAGGAGAAGATGGAAGTGGGAGCAAGGCGGGAGTACCATTCCCGAGCCGAACCCTTAAGAGTGGCGGGGAAGGTTTTGCACAGCAAAGCATCGGAAGCTTGGTGGATTAGCATGAGGGTCTTAAAGCTTTCGATGTGGTCCACGGGGTCCGACTCCCCCGAGTAAGTTTCGAACTTCGGGGGTTCGAAACCTCTTGGGATAGGAGCTTCCATGATGGTTCGGGAGAAAGGGGGTCTGCTCGGACGGATGGTTCTGCTGTTCGACCCCTCCCCCTCGTCCATCCGACCGATTCGCCTCTCCACCTCATGGAGATGGCGGTATAGGGCATCGTCCCTCCCGCGGTAGTCGAACGAGCCTCTGGACTCGTCTTCGTAGGAGGGAGAGCCGGGGCTACGACGATGGTCGTCCCGGGAGCGGCGAGGGCTAAGATCATGCTGCCGGTGGTTAGGAGCTGGCGGAGGAGAGGCGGACCTACGGCGAGGACTGGGAACCCGTTAGGGCGAAGGAACCTTTTGGGCCTCATTGTTGTTGGGTCGGAGGTTAAGAGCCTGCAACACCATTGCTTGAAACTGCAGGAACTCGGCGCGAGTGATGGGCGCCTCATTGTTCCTCGGCTGATGCCGACCTGTAGGAGAGTGGCGCCTCCTCCTGTAATGCCCGGGTGACTCTCTCCGCCCTCTCCTGGTAGGAGACCTTCTACGCTCGCGGTGGTGAGGATTCCGCTCATCTGGACGTTGTAGGCGGGAGGCTCCTTCTCGGGACCGCTTTTCGTCCAGACGGTGGCGGAGATCCTCATCCTTCCGCCGGTTGAGGATAGTATTTCGAAGGTCAGGGGCCTGAGGACTATGGGAGGCGTAAGAGTCGGTAGAGGTGTTGTGTACCGATATGTGGTCTTGATGGAGAGGTTGTTTTTGCTTCTGTGGATCGGGACCGTTTGGGGGTTGCTGGTTCGGAAGAGGAGGTGGGTCCTGTTGGACACGGTCCTCGGCGGGCGGAGGGAGCTGCCCCAGTTGTTGAGAGGGGTTGACAGGGACTTCTTGCTGGTCCGCGGGGTTGGGTGCACGATTGGACCCTCTAGATCTGACCTTTCTGGGAGGCATGGCTGGAGAAGAGCTAGTCAACGGGGAAGAGGCGGAGGCTATTCGTATGGTTTTCCCACAGACGGCGCCAATCTGTTACCGCTGATTCTGGTGTGGGGGTAAACAGATGAAATTTGTGGGTTCGTGGAAAAACCTGAATAGCAGATCCGAACCTGTTCGTCTGAGTTGGGCAGTTGAGCTCCCGCCGTGCACCTGCAAGGAAAGTGCGAAACACCGGGGTTGATCCCGGCGACGCACCCTCCGACGCTCTTGTCAGTAACCAGAAGAGATTAAGAAAGAGCTTAAGCAGGTAAAAGAGTCATTAACCTGTAACAGTCGTAGGTGGGGGGTATTTATAGTCGCCGTTGGGATCAGATTAGAAATGTGATTCATGTGATCTGATAAGGCGTAAAATCCTCGTAATCAGATTAGGAATGTAATCCCTTAATTTCCGATGAAAGGATAACTGCAAATCAGGCCCGTTGATTTAGTCAAATCAGTGACCCTGATCTCCTCTCGCTGGTCTGGGTTTGTATTGGGTCGGGACCCGTACCTAGTTGAGGTGGATCCGTTCGTGGGTTATTGGATCTGTGAGAAGGAGACCCAGTACCCGCTTCGGACCCGTTAGTAGGTGAGATTACCGTTTTACCCCTGAGCTTTAAGATTCGTCTCCGAAGTGAACGGTCCCGATTTAATCCTATTTTTAGCCATATCAGCTGATATTGTCACAAAATATTTTGGGAGCCGGCATGGTAATGGAAGACTTTAACAACGTCATTGTAAATAACGATTTGGTCGAAGAGGAAGAAGATGATCAGGAACGCGGTCTCGAAGATGATGATGAGGAGGTCACCGTTGAAGCTCCGATTGTTGATGTCATTGTTGATGTGCCGGTTAACAAGCTCGCGTGTTGCCAAGTCAGGACACAAGTGCAGCTATGCATGGATCTCAATCGAATGAATGGATGTCTTGTGTCACCATACATGAACATGGACAGTCTTTTGTTGGCTCTTCCAATTTGGATGAACTCTTCATAGGTCAAAGATTTCCAACCAAAGATGCTCTACAACCTCAAGTGAAGATGTACGCCGTGAAGAACCATAGAGAATTCGTGACGGTAAAATCATCCCCCGGTTTATACTATGTGAAATGTAAATACGCACCCATCAACCATTCAGCTGAGGACATTGCAGAAAATCTGGCACTTCAAAATGTAGTTGGTTGTCCATGGCGGTTGCGTGTAATTGTTCCAAAATGCCGGAATTATTTCATGGTAAAGAAGCTTGAAGGTGCATACACATGTGTGAATCCTACATTGACTCAAGATCACAGCAAAATTGATTCCACGGTTGTATCGACGATCATAATGGATGTTGTGAAGGAACAATTCGCAATAACACTAAGAGCCATAATTGGAATAGTGAAGGGTATGTTCCATTACACAATTTCATATTGGAAAGCTTGGAAGGCTAAACATAAAACAATTGAGCGACTATACGGTTCTTTTGAAAAAGCTTACACTAAATTGCCATATCTACTCAATGCAATTCAAGCTTCAAATTCGGGTACGGCTGTCCATTGGGCAAAGATTGCGTCCGGTCCGGGGAAAGAAACTTTTAAGGGTGTTTTTTTGGCATTTGGTCCTTCAATCGAGGGATTTAAAGCATGTAGACCAGTTATAAGTGTAGACGGCACTCATTTGTAGGGAAAATAAAGGCTGTTTGTTGATTGCTGTTTCACCAGACACAAACGGTAGGTTGTTTCTATTTGCGTTTCCACTAGTTGACGGTGAAAGCATAGAGACGTGGACATGGTTCATGAACTGTATTCGGTGCTTCGTCACAGATCGTGCATGTCTGTGTCATTTCTGATTGCATGCCGGTGTTTTATCAACAATGCAAAATGAGTTCGGTGCATGGAAGGAACTATTTGCATATCATCGATTCTGTATGCGGCATTTTGCTAGCAATTTTCATAAAAAAATTGGTTGCAAATTTTTGATGAGTAAGTTGAAGGTGATCGCGTGTCAAAATCAGTGGAAGAAGTTTGAGGAAAAGATGGCACAAATTGAAGCGACCAATGCTGATGTGACTAATTGGTTGAAGGAGAAAGCGATTGAGAAGTTGGCACTTTCTGCCGATGGAGGTCGTAGGTATGGTATAATGACAACAAATCTATTGGAAGTTTTCAATTTGGTTCTAAAAGGTGTTCGTAGCTTGCATGTCACCGCAATTGTAGAACAGATTTTTTTCCGTCTAAACATGTATTTCACTGATCGCCATGAAGCCGCGCAGATGCTTGTCAGTGAAGGTGAATTATGGGCACCACACATTCAGGATCTTATTGATGTACGCTGTGAAAAATTCAATTTACATGAGACAATAATGTTTAATAATCGGTCAGGTGTTTTTGGGGTGAAAACGGGCATTAGAATGGATAGTGGATATCAAAAGGGTGGACATTGGCACACAGTAGACCTCGAGAGCCGAACTTGTACTTGTGGCAAATTCCAACTATATCACATTCTATGCTTTCATGTGTTAGCGACATGTGCTTCCCATGCGCTTGATTATCAACCATACATTGATGCATTTTACTCTACTGGTTCATTAGCACAAATGTAGGCACCGACTTTCAATCCTATTTCAGACGAATCTTATTGGCCGACACAAAGTGGACCAGTGCTCATAGCCGATTCAAGTCTTCGTCGGGTGAAGGGGCGACCAAAAAGTACTCGTATCTGCAATGACATGAATGCTCGAGAAGGTGGGAGCACTGAGAAAGTTTGTTCGAAATGCGGAGTGAGTGGACACAATAGACAAAGTTGTAAGAATGTACAGAGTGTGGGGACTTCTCAGTCTACCGGCACTTGAACTTATATCCCGTTATTGTATTAATGTTGTAAAATCTATAGTTAAGTTAGTAAGAATTAGAGAACTTTTGTTTTATGTTGCATAATTTAAGTTTAAATAGTTAAGAATGAGATATGTGGAATGAAAGGTTGTTGAATTTGAGTAAAATTTAATTTCAGTAATTTATCTCCACAAAACATGCACTACTATTCCTATAACAGATGTCATTCTTCTGAATAACGACATCTTCGGGAGATGCCGTTATTCAGAGGAACGACTGTGAAGACAGAAAGAATGGCAGAAGTCCTAAAATTTTCGTTTTTGACACCTAACTGATGCCGTTCTTCAGAATAACGGTATTCTTAAGAGATGCCATTATTCAAGATAACGGCATCCTTATCTGATGCCGTTATTTTGGTGAACGACTGTGAAGACAAAAAGTTTGGTAGATGTCCCAAATTTTTCGAATTTTAACACCTCACTAATGTCGTTATTTCGAATAACGACATTCTTAACAGATGCCGTTATGCGAAATAACGACATATTTTGGAGATGCCGTTATTTGGGTGAACGACTGTGAGCACAGAGAAATTTGCAGAAGTCTAAAGTTTTCGAATTTTTACACTTAACTGATGCCGCTATCTTAGAAAACGTTACAGGATTCAGATGCCGTTATTGCAACCGTTATTTGCAATAACGGCATCTGTTATGCCTGTTTTTCAAATCAAACATGCACAGACATGCATAGAGCTCAGCTTACACTAAATTGAGAAACATTTTTCACACAATTCAAATCATCAATTCATGAAAACATTTTTCACACAATTGAACTCATCAATTCAACACTTCGATTCAAGTTTTCTGAACAATTGAAATGATCAATTCATCAACCTTTTCCATAGACTTCAGTTAAACCAAAACATCACTACAATTTACATAAATACATCAATTCAACAATAACCACATATTTCATATATTTCATATTCAAGCACAGACTTACTACAACCCAAACACTCATCAAGTACAACAACCGACTGATAAATACAACAACAGACTTCATACAACCCATGATGGAGGGAAATCATCTTTTTTCTAAGATTTCAAAAAATCTTCATTAAAAGTACAATAACCGACTCACATAGTTCATTCATGAAAACACTAACTAGGCATATAATTTTGTGGCTTTCTCCTCTTTCGGACCGGGACTTTCCTCCTACGATCCCCAATCTCTTGTGTCGCAAGAGCGCTTGGACCAACATCTCCTTCTTGCCCACCTTCAACTTCTTCAATCTCAGGGCTGCCAATTCACTGTGTGTTGGAGGAAAGCGAATACTTTTACTCCTTCGTGGAGGTTGTGAAGGAGTTTGTGGTTGTCTTCGAACTGCGGCGGGAGATTCTACTTCAACTATTTCTTGTGGTGGAGGTGGGGCTCGACTGATACTTGTTTGGGCCGTTTGAGTTGGAAGTTCACTTGAGCGTAGAAGGGCATCGAAGCGCGAACTGTCACCAACTGCTTCAAGAGAAGTACGACACGGATGTAGGAGTTCTCTCGCCAATTTCTTGCATGCCTTTGAAGCGTTGCTCTTTAAGACATTAGCACATTTCCTTGCGATATCCCATGTGTTGTCAATCTACATTACGAACAAAAATAATTAGTAGTAAACCAAACTTTTATTAAACTAACATAAGCAAAATGTTGGGAATATAATTTATCGACAGTAAAATTATTTTACCATTAATCGATACGAAGACGCTTTTGGTTGATACATGGGTTGCGATGAGGAATGTGCCGGCGGTGGTTCCACTTGGTGCCTAGGTATGGTTGTTGGATATCCACGGGGATATCCGTTCTTGGCGCTACATACAACCTCATAATACCACGGTACCATGTCATGTAGCCGGTTTGCAAGGATTCGTCGTACGGTACAATCGCTTCTACAACCAAGTCATACTTTCTCTCATTTCAACATGCTACATAAGTACGGTGGTGATCAACCCAATCCATATTCGGTAAATGACCTTGACCAGTAATATTGTGCACTCTACTTTCGTACATTGAGTTTTCGGGGATGGGCTGCTGTGCATTGAATTGGTGGAGGACACGGCCAGGATAATAGAACTCCACAATTGAGAAATTTACAAGTGGAGCTCGTTTCAACCATAGTTGATTATTGGCCGTGCAAATTGGGGATAGACGATGTAGCCTTACGTCTGTATACGGTGTCTAGTGGACGTACTCTTCCCTCAACTGATCAAGTTCATTCCTGTAATATGTGAGCACACCGCGTGGGTTATCTCTCACGTGAGCTTACCCGTTCAGTACGCACCAAGAGGAGCTCTCAACACTGGATTTTCATGTTGCACACTCCAACTATTTGAAAGTACCGTTATCCAGGACCGGCCGAGATGTATTCATTCCCAACACCATATTTGTAATATCCCCATTGGCCCGGTCATTTGGATCGACCCCATCGAACAATTGCACAGGGCACGGTAGAGGGAGGCCAGAGCCGCACTTTTCCAACTATATTGGCCGGCTCTTTGTATGTCGGAGATCAATGGAAGGTACATCAAATGCACTACATCACTAGAAAAATTAGGAAAGAGAATACCTCCAATCATCGACAAAAGATAAGCACGCGTTTAACATTGGAGTTGGAAGTCCGCCGGTTTGTCCGGCAGACTATTATTGAACTCCGTATACAGTCAAGAACGTCGGACTGATTCCTCGACGACGCCAAGATAATCTTCATCCACCTAAGCCCAAGATAATCTCTTAACAACGCCACTTTTTTGAACATCAGGTTGCCGGTGATGGCCACCCCATCGATCGGAAGACCCGATATGACGGCTATATCTTGTAGGGTGACCGTCATCTCCCCAACTAGTAAGTGAAACGTGTGTGTCTCCGGCCTCCATCGCTCCACAACAGCGTTAAGTAGTGTATGGTCACATTTGACTTTTGCCAACTTTGATATTTCATAAAATCCGCTACTTACCAAATAATTTTGAATATGAGGGTGCGTCGGCAAGATGGTGTGCATTTGGAAACTCATTTTTTCGACATCTCCAGTCCAAACCGCCTGCGACCTATAATCTTCTTATAGATAAAGCACGGAAGGATCTAAAGGACCTGGATGTCCCCGTGGTACATGCGAAGTACCAGATGAAGCACCCACATCATGGAAAGAATATGGTTGTGTAGGATCCATTTACCTATCAACATTAAATATAACGTGTTAAGTACAATATTAATAAACATTACGAGACTAGAGATACTAAAATTTGTACTCAAATATTACTAAACATTAATAAACAATCACTACCACAACATCTCCACACACTACAAATAGATAATTCTAACTTCACATAGATAGCAATATAGGTCATCCACATAGATAGCAATATAGGTCATCCACATTTCAATCTCCTATAAAAATCACTTCACATATATATTACTTACGTGGATCTAATCTACATCGATTTTACTATACTACCAATATTGCTCTTACTGAAATTCAACATTTCACAAATCCTAGATCAACAACAATCCATAAGTACAGTTCCACAATTACTACTAAGATAAATCAAATCTACACCTCTTGTACTATGCTACCAATGTATATAGCTCTCATACATCAAAATCAACATTGATTTTTTTTTTTAGGGATTTAGAATACTTACCACAAATTTGGATTCCGGAAGATTTCGAAAAGAATGAGAGAATCACAACTAGGGTCTATGTTTAATAGTTGTTTGGCAACTTAAAGATTACTCCAATAGTTGGGATTTTAGGAATTTTTTATTTAGGGCTTGTGGGTTACGAGAGTGAAGAGAGAGAGAAAAAAAAACGAATGACAATAGTTAGGAGAAAGGTTTGGGGAAATATGAGTATAGGTAACTGTGCAAATTAGAAACTAACTGATGCCGTTATTTAAAATAACGGCATCAGTATAAACCTTGCCGTTCTCTCAGAGAACGGCATAGGTTAAATTCTTGTCTCACTTGTCCCTCAGCGAAAATTTGATATTATTTGCTCTTTCGACTAAAAGCAACAGATGCCGTTATTTGCAATAACGGCATGAATTTTTTTTTTTTCAAACAGATGCCGTTATTGGGAAGAACGACATCGAAATGACCTATGCCGTTCTTTCCAAGAACGTTTGTTGCTGACGTGTCCATAACTGGGTCAGTTCGCTAATTGTTTTCGGAAGTGGGTGAAGGCGACAAATATTTTCAAAAATTGGGTCGGTACGCCAAAATTTTCTCCAGTTTCTTGACTGTTGAACATCTTTCCCCTATTCAAAATTTTAATTTATCTTTTATTTTTCTTTGATAATCGAATCTTTTATTTTATGTTTATTACTTTCTATTATTCTTCCCTGTGAAAAATATTCGTTGGCCACTCAGTGTCTTAAACTAGTGGAACTACCGTGCTTTGTTTAGTCAACAAATTTAAAAAATTAAAAAAAGCCAGAATCATTATGACTTTTCTAACTTTAATTCTTAATCAATTTAAGAAAAAAATACAAAAATGATTAAGACCTTTTCTAACTTACTTTAATTCCTATGTTAAGTCTTTAGAACACGCTCGTTAGACTCTTCAAGAGCTGCTGTGAATTCAAGTGACTTCTCGCACAACCTAAAAAGGATGGATGCTTTAGCGACAAGTTATTATGGCTTGCAATTGTACACACATATATCTGACTCGGTCACAGCAGTAGCCATCAGTGGTAGCTCTATTGACCGCACTATGTATGTGCATTCACACCACATGCCTTCAAAATTTGGCACATTGGACCGTTCATATTTATGTCCACCGACGCGTTCATATGGGCCATAACAGTGATGAAATAACTCACATCATAAGCTCGTTTGTACAATTAGCATGGATTTTCGTTTTTTATAGCTTGACATCACTTTCAAATTACACATTGCAAAATAGAGTGCATAGATGTGTATCCCTCTTCGAAAGTATCTAATCTAACACTTTAGAAGTATAGTTACAATTCTTCTGAACTGACATGATCTCAGGGAAGTAGTGAGCGCTTACTGCGTGGAGGTCCGGCAATTAGGCTTCCGGCTACTAGGACTGATATCACTGAGTTTAGGCTTGGAAGAGGATTACATGGAAAGAGTTCTTGGTGAGCAGGAGCAGCATCTGGCGATCAATTACAACCAAGATTGTCCTGAACCTGAGCTCACATTTGGGTTACCAGCTCACACAGACCCGAATGCACTCACTATCCTTCTTCAGGACCAGCCCGTGGACGGGCTGCAGGTCTTCAGAGAGGGCCGATGGATAATGGATTGCTGTTGATCCACATCCTGATGCCTTTGTCATCAACATTGGCGATCAATTACAGGTGATCAAGCTTTAGGTCCAGGTTTTCTGTAAGAAAACAAAATATTGACTGTTTAATTAGAGAATTGGGTCTGTGACGTCCTTTTCAATATGTTCGGTCTATACACAATCTGCAAATAAAGTAATGATATACCTCGAATAAAATTGAGTGGCAATTCTCTCGGTTTGAAGTGGCTTAAAAATTAATGAGTCGGCTCGAAGGAGTCTGTTCTGGGACGAGCTTAGGTTCATTACAGGAAGATGTAGGGGGCCGTGGGTGGTGGGAGGCGATTTCAACATTACAAGATTCCAATTCGAACATTTAGGTAGAGGAGCGCACAAAGGAGATAGGGAGCGGTTCAACACGCTAATCAACGCTTTAGACTTAGCGGAAATAGATCCTACGAATAGGAAATACACTTGGTCGAATTTACAAGCTGTCCCTACTATGGCAAAACTAGACAGAATCTTGGTGTCCACTGAATGGGAAGACAAATTTCCATTAGCTTGGGCAAAAGCAATGATCAGATTTACCTCGGATCACACCCCGCTTGCCTTAGATTGCGGAGAGGGAGAAAGAAAGAACACACATCAATTTAGATTTGAGAAGTCGTGGACGCTGTGCGAAGGAATACAGAAGATTATTGAGGAAAGCTGGATTGCGCCTACTACGTCCGACTCTTCCGTGGGTTGTTGGATTCAGATGATTAGAAGGCTAAGAATAAAGCTGAAACAGTGGGCCAGGTCGGAATTCGGTCAGAACCAAAGAATCAAAGAAAAAATAGGGGAGAGGATAGAGCAACTAGAACTTATAGAGGAGGGAAGAGACTTAATAGAGGCCAAATTCGACGAGCTCTGTAGGAATAGACAAGATATACTACAAATTGGAAGGATGGAAGAAAATTATATATTGGAGGCAACGATCCAGAATTTAGTGGTTGAAGGAGGGAGATGCTAATACTAAATTTTTCCATAGGATTGCCAATGGAAGAAGACGAAACAACCATATTTCTGGGTTAAATATGGATGGAGCTTGGTGCGAAAGTGAGGACAGAATCACGCTACACATCAATGAGAAATATAAGGAGTTGCTGGGCAAAAGAAGGGAGCATAGGTGTTCGTTGAATCAGAATATGTGGATGGAATTAAGGATTAACGGTTCTGATAGCATCGAAAGCAGTTTCAGTGAAGAGGAAGTTGTATCTGCTATCAAGAGTTTGGGGGAGGATAAGGTGCCAGGTCCAGACGGATTTCCGATTTTCTTTTACACCCTATATTGGAAAATCACCAGAGAGGATTTCATGTGCATTGTCCAAGATTTTTATAAGGGGGAGGCGGATTTAGAAAGATTAAACTACGCGAATATCGTTTTGATCCCCAAGAAGCATGAGGTTAAAGAGGTTGGAGACCTGAGACCCATCAGCCTTCTCAATGGCTCCTTTAAGATCATAACCAAAGT
Organism: Hemerocallis citrina; assembly: GCA_017893485.1. Classification (NCBI taxonomy): domain Eukaryota; kingdom Viridiplantae; phylum Streptophyta; class Magnoliopsida; order Asparagales; family Asphodelaceae; genus Hemerocallis; species Hemerocallis citrina. The sequence goes on from CM030364.1 coordinate 75,343,725, forward strand.
GCTAGATAATAGATTAGGTCCACATTTGAAGGATATAGTTGGGGACTCACAGAGCGGCTTTATTAAAGGAAGAGACATTATGGATAGCGTCGCCTCTGCTCACGAAATTGTTTTCAGAGGCTGCAAAGACAAAACGGATGGTTTCCTTTTTAAAGTAGATTTTCAAAAGGCATACGACTCGGTCGAATGGGACGCTGTGGACGAGGCTATGCTCCTGAAAGGATTCGAGAAAAGGTGGAGGAAATGGATCGATTAGTGCATCAGAGGAGGTAAATCATTCCTTATCGTCAACGGTGCACAAGGAAAAGAAATCAGATGCAAAAGATACCTTAGACAAGGGGATCCTTTGTCGTCACTGTTATTTGCAATTGTAGCAGATGGGCTCACAGAGATGATAGTCAATGACAAAAAGGAGAGAGCTAACTTCGGCATAAAAATCAAAGGATTCACAGAACCTATTTCAATCCTTCAGTACGCTGACGATACTTTATTGTTTGGATCAGCATCGACAGAGGATATCATAGCTATGGGAACAGTCTTGAAGTGCTTCGAGGCATGGTCTGGCATGAAGGTCAACTTCAATAAGAGCTGTGTCATCCAGCTTTGCAACAAATGCTCCATTCCCCCCACAGCGATCCAACAAATGCTTGGATGCAACAAGGGAGAGTTTCCGCTGGTAAATTTAGGGATCCCTATCAGGCCTAGGAAGCTCATTAGGGAAGATTGGCAACCATTAATTGATAGGATCGAAAAAAGACTAGCTGGCTGGAAGGAAAAATCTTTAACATTGGGGGGTAGGATCACCTTGCTTAATTCCGTCATCAACAGCATTCCTATCTATCTCATGTCTCTTTACGAATTACCGGTATGGGTAATTCACAAGATAGACAAATGTAAGAGGAGATTTCTTTGGAAAGGAGCTAATGAGAGAGGTAAAGGGATTCACCTTATTAGTTGGGGAAGGGTTTGCCAAAGAAAAGAGTTTGTGGATTAGGGATCATTAATCTTAGAGATATGAACAAAGCCCTACTCAGTAAGTGGTGGTGGAGGTTGGCAAATCGACGAAACAATTGGTGGTGCAAGTCTCTTACTAATTATCGGGCAAGGAAGAAGTTGAGATATGGGGGGAAGGGAGTTCACAGTAGGAAGTCGTTCTTATGGAAAGGGGTGTACAAGACGGGCGACATTTATCATAGTAACACTCTTTGTAGGGTAAAGAATGGCAAGAATACTAGATTCTGAAAAGACAAATGATGCGGTAATAACTCGATTATGGGATTGTTTTCCTATGCTGCAGGGGCAGTACTCAACAATGACACCCTTGTGAGCGATATTTAGAAGAACAATAAATTGATATTGGAAGTCAAGGGTCTTCTTGATCAGGAATCTATTTGCCAACTTCAACTGGTCAACAATTTCATTCGTGTAGAGGGAAATTTCACTCAACAGTCGGAAGATGAGAGATGGTGGACTTTGGAGGCGAATCGCAAGTTCTCGGTCTCCTCTCTATACAGATGGCTGAATGATGGAGGAATAAGAAGTGAGGCAGCGAATGTCATATGGGGTACCAGCGTTCCTTCCAAATATTTCTATGGTTGCTGGATAATGATGCGATTCTCTCGAAGGCTAATTTGATGAAGCGGAAAATTTTGGACAACGCGATATGTAATAGATGTCTAAATCACGAAGAAGATACGAATCACATTATTTTCAAGTGTCATAAAGCTAGATGGGTTTGGGAGAAAGTGGGTCATACGTATGGGGTTTTACAGTGTCGAGGTTCTACTTCAGAGGTCTGGGTGGACATTAGATCGAATAGAATTAGAAAGGAAGTAAGACTAGAGTGAGATTTTGTTGTTGCTTCAATTATGTGGAACCTCTGGCTAGATCGAAATGACTTTTGTTTCAATAGCATTAACCATAGATTATCTTTTCTGATGCACAAAATTCATTTATGCTGTTATGAATAGACAGAGCTTCTCAAATCCAGGAAGAAGATGTTCTTGGAAGAGGAGGAGGAGTAGCTCTCGGACAGTGGGGGTAGCTAGCTATCAGTGATTGAGACAGCTCAGCTTTTGGTTTACTTGTTCTATTTCTATTTTGATGTATTTTGTTTCCTGCTGAGATTGTAGTTTCCTTCTCGGGTGAACTTTGATGCTGATTGCCTTCGGGCCTATTATGTAACTGTATTAACAGTTTCGTTAATCTTTTTTTAATGAAGCGATGACTTAGTCATCTTTTAATCATCAAATAAAAAAATAAAAAAAAAATAATAATAAAATTGCAAGTATGTATTTAGAACGAGGCAATATTTTTCTCACATGAAGTGAAGTTCATTCCTGTTTTAGTTATATGACTATTCCCCCTGTTTCTTATTGCAGGCATTGAGTAATGGTAGGTACAAGAGCGTTTGGCACCGGGCCGTTGTCAACTCAAACCAAGAGAGAATGTCTATTGCTTCCTTCCTTTGCCCCTGTAACAATGCTGTCATCTCTCCACCAAAAAAGCTTGTTGGAGACGGAAGTCCAGCCATTTACCGGAGCTACAGCTACAACAAATACTACAAAAAGTTTTGGAGCAGGAATTTGGATCAGGAGCACTGTTTAGAGCTTTTCAAGACATTGTAATCAATTACCCAAAAAATTCCTGGTAATCAAAATGGATTTGGTCCTTTCCGGCTTTCCCCCCCCCTTCCATTCTACATGTAGTCGTCAAAAATCTTAAAATAATCAATTATCAGTTAGTGACAAACTTCAGATTATGACAATATGTTTGAACTAAGTACAATTCGTCAATATAATTAAATTAATCATATTAGTTATTTGGCACTTCAGTCACTCTCAACTCAAAAGGAAAATGTGAGTGATTCTCACATTTAGGCTAGTTAGAAGAAACTATTTGTGTTTTTGGGCCACAAGCCAAACTATTTGTGTAAAAGGCAAGTTGAAGACAATCTTACAAAAACAGCCCTATCTTTAAAGATATTTATACTGCATAAAAATAAAAAATTTGCATAACTCAATACCCCATTTAAAACTGGATATTTCACAGAAAATAATGAAATTAAGGTTAAAAAATCTCTCAAAAGTTAAGATTAGATACGTTGATAAAAGATTAGCAGAAAGGAAGCATATTGCTAGTAAAGAAATATCAGAATACCTTTTACTAACAAGAAAAGTAATTAATCAACTACCTAAAGAGATACAAAAAGAAATAACATACAAAGTATTAGATTATAGAAGCGAAGAAGCAAGTTGGTATTACCAACACCTACTAGCATATAAAATAATAGGTTAAGTATGACCAACGAAACAGTTGTAATAATTCCTAACATGAACCCAGAAATTTATATGATAAACTTACAAGAGTTGGAAGAAGATTACAATGGTCCTGAAATGTTAAGAGATATAAGAAAAGATTTAAGATTTATAAATAAAAATATAAAAGAATTAGGTAGATATATAACTGACTACCGAGAAGAAGAATCAGGCATAATAGAAGAAGGTATAAAAGAGTTAAAAGTCATAACAAAACTTAATATAAATATCTTGGAAATAGAAGATTTAATGGCAAATCCTAATTCAGAAAAAGTAGAAGAAGCCTTGAAAAATCTAGATATAACAAATGAGGAAATAAAAATGGACCAAGATAAGATTATTGCAAAATCTTCAGAAATTCCAAGTAACATGTATGAAATCTTAAGACCACCACCTAACAAAAAACCTTACTAATTACCATGGAAATGACAAAACACAAAAAGAAGAATGCAACTAGGAAAAGACAAAGAAAAAGAAATCCCAAAATATGAACCTACAAAACATTACGAAAAAAAAATAGCAGGAAATGGAGAATGGTTAGACCTAGATTGCGTAAAAGACGTAGATAGGACAATTGAAGAATGGGTAAAAGCATCACTAATAGTAGGATTTAGGCAAAACCTTAACGGAAATGCATTTGAGAAATTTATAGAAGCGACCTTTATGAGAGTAGTAGCAAAATGGTGGAATGGGCTAGAGGAAGAAGAGAGAAATACTATAAGAAAATCAAGACCAATTGATGATAGAGGAACTGAAGAAAGCTCAGCACAACGGACCTTAGGTTTAAAAGAAATAATTACAAATTACGAAAAAGCAATAAGAACTGAATTCAATGTATATGATAAAGGAGAAAAACACATTATATATAAAAAGAATCAAGCAAGATGGAGACTAAGTAACTTAGAAATATGCGACATGTGCCATTTTGACAACTATGCTTGTGAATTCCGAGAATATTTTCAAGATAGTTATTATACAAAAGAAGAACGGAATCCAATTTTAGACTCATTCTTTCTAAAACTATCTGATCCATGGCGTATAAACATATATAGTGTGTACATAAGTGAGAAAGTAAAACCAGAAGTAGACACTTTAGGGTATAGAACGCAATTCGTAAAAGATTACAGGGACAAAGTATGCCAAGATGCTAGAGCAACAATGAAATATTATAGAACACATAAACAAAGAATTTGCTGTGAGGATGCAAGGCCGAATCATTGGGGATGCAATAATAATTATAAATACACAAAGAAGAATAATTACAAATTCCAAAAATATAAACCAAAATATAGGAAAACTTTTAAGAGATATAGAAAACCTTATAAAAAATACTTTAGAAAAATGAAGAAGAATAAAAATTGGCAGTATACGAAAAATCCTAAAAAATGTAATTGTTACATATGTGGAGAGGTAGGACATATATCACCAAATTGTCCTAAAAGAATGAAAAAAGAAAATTTAAAATACGTAGAAGAAATTGAAAAAATGAATAACATAAATTATGAACCCATAGAATATGATGAAGAATGGTCAGAAATAAGTGAAGATGAAGAAATAATGGTAATGGAAGAAGATAGCGGAAGTAGTGAAGGTGAAACAGAAGAATGTGAAATAAATATGATAACAGATTTAACAGAAATAGGAGAACCTTCAGAAAGAGAAGAAAACAATGAAGAACTAAGAGAAAGAATGTGTTTTGACATACAAAAATACGATAAAATAAGAGCAACCAAATTAGATATAAATCCAAAAGAAATTTTTAAACTACCAATATTTGAAAGAAAGAAAAGTACAATCATAATAGTTAGGAATAATGAACAACCTATAGACATTGAACAAACACAAAGCAAAACCATAATCCCATTAATAACCGAAAGAATAATAAGACAAGAGATGGAAAAAATAACTGAAAAAACCAGAAAAACATTAAGACACATACATTTAGGAGCCGTACATAATAATAAAGGCCTATTTTACGGAAGGAATAAATACACCCCTTGAAATATACCTAATGGATGATAGGATAATATCAAGTACACAAGATGCCTTAATAGGAATAGTACAAGGAAACCTAATGTACCAAAAGATAAAGTTTACAATAAAACATAATTTCTCTATAAGCATGGCAGAAGAAAATAAAGATAAGAGTCTAGTCATGTATCATAGGTTATCAGGTATAGAAATGATAGAAAAAAGCAAAGTTATGAGTATACAAATAAGAAACATTTACGCTTTCACTAGCAAGCACGAAGTAAAGAATAGAAATACAGATAATTTTAAAATAGAGCCTCTATTCAGCGAAATCATAAGATACAAACCAGCTAGAGAAAACCCTGAAATGACTATAGTAAATTATATAGAATTCGACTTTAATAAAGCAAAATAAACTGCAAAATGAAAAGCACCACAAATAATATTCGGAAAGAGATCACTATCAATAAGAAATAAACAACACGCATTGGAATTAATACCAATAATAATTACATTAGAACACCAAAACAATAACCAATTTAAAATAGAAATTGAATATTATGACAATGGGAAATGGAATAAACAAATAGCCTTAGTAGATACAGGAGCTATTAATTCACATATTAAACAAACAAATGTAAAAACCACTGAATTAATAACATTAGAAAACTTATATTACTACCTAGACTATTACAATAACAGACATCCAATTTTACATAAAATCATACTACCACTAAGGATAAATGGTAAAAAGGAAATGTTATTACACTTACATGTAGACCCAGAATACCATGTTAATGAAATATTATTAGGAACTGACTTCCTTACATCAGTACAACCTTACTCAATTCAAGAAGAAAAAATCACAATAACAGTAAACAATGAAAGCATGATAATAAATAGGATATTAGAAAAATGAATCCATTAAAAGCAACAAAAAACACATTATACATTCTAACAGAATTTTTTTATGAATGATACAAATCAAGAAACTATCACAGTCTAATAGGCACCGGAGCAGGTACTAGCCTATGCCACGAAAATATACTACCAAAATGAAAACAAGATGGTTTTAATAAAAAAGCCATAACTGGATTAACCGGACAAATTATCATACTTGACAAATATCAACAAAATGTTAATGTACAAATAGAAAGTTAAATACTAAAAATACCTATAATATACCAGTTTGATGATATGAATAATGATGTACTCTTAGGAAATGATTTTTTCCAACAATACTATCTTATAACTATATTACATAAATCAGTTGTATTTACAACACCTTGCAGACACCAAGCAATAGCAATTAGAATAACCCAACCTTATTCCAGAACTGACCTACCACACATCAGAGTTTCTTCAACCCAGCGTGGTGAATACCAATATTTACCAAACAAAACTAGAATACAACAAGTTCAAGAAACAACTACAAAAATTTTTTTTACAAAAATAATTAGAAGATCTGTGCGGAGAAGACCCCTTGGCAAAATAGAACTTAAGTGAACCCACGGTACATATAGAGTTAATAGATAAGAACAAAATAATAAAAATTAAACCTATAAGACATACTCCAACAAACCTAGAAGAGTTCAAAATACACATAAAAAATTAATGGAAAATAATTATATAAGAAAATCACAAAGTCCACATTCATCACCAGCATTTATAGTAAGAAAGCATTCAAAAAAAGAGGTAAATCTCGAATGGTAGTAAATTATAAGGAACTAAATAAAAATACTAAGAGGTTTGGACACCCACTACCAGACATGCAAATACTACTTAACACAGTAAGAACAAGAAAAATATATTCGAAATTTGATTGTAAATCAGGATTTTATCGTGTGAAACTAACAGAAGATTCAAAACCTTTGACAGCATTTAGCACACCTCAAGGATTTTATGAATGGAATGTATTACCATTCGGTTATAAACAACCCAGGAATATTTCAAGAGTATATGAATAAAATTTTTGAAAAATACAACAATTTCATATTAGTATATGTAGATAATATTCTAATAGGATCCGAAAACGAAGAACAACATAAAGAACATCTACTAAAGTTCATAGAAATAGTGAAAAATCCAGGTATTATACTATCAAAAAAGAAAATGAAATTATTTAAAAATGAGATAGAATTCTTAGGAACACAATTATTACATGAAGGAATAGAATTACAACCACTTATAGCAGAAAAAATAAAGACTTTTCCTAATGTCCTAAAAGAAAAAAGAGAAGTACAAGCCATAAAAGGATTACTAAATCAAACAAGATGTTACATACCAAATTTATCAGCAAAAATAAATTGGTTACAACAAAAACTAAAAAAGTTTAAAAAATGGGAATGGACCCCGGATGATGAAGAGAAACTTAAATTATTAAAGTAACAAACTTCAGAATTACATAAGCTAAGATTACATGTTAAAGAATGTTCTTGGATAATAGAAACAGATACTTGTGAAGACAATTGGGGAGCAGTATTAAAATTTATTGAAATAGGAGAAAAGGAGGAAAAACTAGCTAGATATACTAGTGGATCTTTCACACAAACCCAACAAAATTACCACATAAACGAAAAAGAACTACTAACAATTTTAAAAGCTATACAAAAGTTTGAACTATTTATAATACACACAAAATTTACAGTAAGGACAGATATCACCCAAGCAAAGAGTTGGATTAACAAAATAATAGACCCAACCATAGCAAACAAAAGATTGATAAGGTGGCAGATGGAGTTAGCACATTACGATTTCTTAATAGAAAACATAAAAGGAAAAGATAATATTTTAGCTGATTTTCTATCAAGAAATTAACCATTTCACTTGTTGCAGAATGAAAACCAGAGTTCAGCAAATAGAACAGGATATAGTCTACATAAAGGAGACAGTGGAGCAATTAAAAGGAGCATTTAACCAACTACAACTGCAAATGTGTGGTCTTCAAAGTATATTTTACCAACATATAAATACGGATCGTATTGAAAAAATGAGTGAAGGGAGTGAACCTATTAACTCACAAAATACAAGTGGGATCACAAAAATAGCCACACAAGAGAAAAACTCCATATCCATATAGCCCACTACCTACAAAGAGAGTTTACTCTCGGATCCTCCAAAATACTCCAAAAATGATTTATTTTTACAATATATTGAGAAATTATGCCAGACCACTCAGGTCAACCAATTTATCAAAACTATTTCTCTGCAACATATGAACAAAGCGATCATACTACCAGGAGCAAATCCAAAAACAGTGAGAGTATTGTTCGAAAGAGGACTTATCCACTGCATTTATCCATCTCGAGAATGTGAAGAACTTAGCCAGTTATCAAAAGAAGTATATAAAGCTGCTAAAAGTTATTTTGGTCTTACAAAGGCATCCAAAATATATGTCCATATATTTTCAGCTATTCCAGAATTTCTTGAAGATAATGAAGAACTACCACCTGAACATATTATAAAGATAGGGATGACTACACAAATCTTGTTTGGAGCAACCAGTTATATACCATATAAGAACGAAGAATTTGAAAAACTAATCCTAAAAAGAAGAGCTACGGGATTTAAAACAATGTATTGTGAACTAAAGGACATACAAAACAGAGAAGGTAACATATGGATCTATGATAGCCCTAACCCACAAAAATTAATGATCTACAGCATAGCAAAAATTAAACAACCCCAGTCAAAGAAAGAAGTCTTTGACAGCTGGTACCGAATCCTGCATAAAGAAGTCCACTACTGTAGCTTGATGAGGATGGAACCACAGCATTCATGTGACTATTGCAGAAAAGAACAAGAGAAAGCTGACGAAGAGCTGTTTCTGATATGAATCACGTGAAGATGTCTCCTACATAAGCAATAATTATCTCAATTATTTAGCTATGATGTAAGCAATGATGTAAGAAAAGCAATAATTGTATCTGTGATGTAAGCAATGATGTAAGGAGAATAATAATTGTATCTGGTGCAAAGCCATCCCTTCTTCTATAAAAGGGGAGGCAGGGTAAGAGAGAAGGGGGGACTATCCGAGAGAGAAAAAATTCCTCAAAATCTTAAAGAGTCTGTTTGTAACAAAGTTTGAAGGAAATAAAAAAAATCTTATATGAGTTCATGCATCTACCAGATCTTGTAGAAAATAAGGTATGGATAACTAAATCTCTTTCCCTTAGGGAGAGTTTTGTAAGGCTCTGCCTGACTGATCTTGCAAAAAGACCCATTTGCAACCTTCTATAGTTAGACTGTACACCTAGCAGTAGGAAACGAGCTAGGTTGTGGCTGTCTGTACCGAAGTGCTACTAGTTGTTCCAGACGTATCTCTCGGATGAAGCTCTCTTAAGGGCATAGTAATCCTGAGATGGGAAGAACGTAAAAAGAGCACAAAAATCGGAGTGCATACCAGAGGTATTTTATCCACTGGTAGTAACTGGTACAGAGCAGCTCAAAGAGGTTTAACCAAGTCGGAAGCATGATGGGCCGTTTTGCTTTTATTTTTTAGGTATCCTTAGAAATCTCTTTCTACTCTTGATTTTATAATTGATTATTGTTCAATAGGACTAATGGATAATAATAGTTTAAGGATTGCCTTAGAAATTTTCGAATTAATGATTAATTATCAAGGAAGTGATAGAATGCTAGCTTTCGATGTTTGTTATCCTCAGAGAGTAACAAGCATGAATGACTATTATGAATTCAAATTATTTTTCTTCAGTATTCAACGTGTAACGCCCCGCATTTCTAATATAATATCTTAGAAAAATACGTGGCACAATTCCCAGCATCAACGTCAATGTAATATTAAACACAACCAAATACCAATAAAATTTTTCAACTTTCATTACAATAATCGTTTACATAGCACAGCGGAATACAATACACCTTAAATCACAAATTCTCTTTTCGTTACAATACTTTATTTTACAAATTACATAAGTCACTACATCAATTGAACATCAAGCATCCAAATCCGAGCCTTAGGAAATCACCTGTAAAATACGAGGCTAGAGATAACCCTAACCCCCAAAACTAAAGGGGTCAGCCATAAAGGTGTGAGTGACATAAAACAACAAGCAACATAAATAAACAAATATGAAACATTGAATCATAAACAACACATACTAGAGAAAAGAATGATTGAAATAAGAAATAACAAGGAAAACATGAAAAACTTCAAGTGTAGCTAGACTAAGTGTCAAGTGTAGAAAACAGGAAAACACATGCGTGAAACCAAGTCAAGAAAACACAATTCTATATGCTGACTCTCTAATGCGTACTTGTCGGAGTCTATGCATCCCACTCTACATAGGTCCGGTGCAAGCCCTTAACGTCTTCACATTATAGGGTTTAATTCCCCGCTATGAAACTAATCCTAACACGATGATTACTACGAGATAAAGATAAACTGTGAGTATTAGCCCATGCCCCGATAATTTCGGAGGTCAATCTCTATCCACAGATAATTCCGGAGACTATTTCACTCACACCTGGGAATCTTCGAGAATACCCCACACCGCAAGCAATGGCACCTCATCACACGAATACCACATGTGCGTCACCTCGACCCCGATAATTCCGGAGATCAATCCCACACCACAGGTAATTCCGGAGACTATTTCACTCACACCTGGATAATTCCGGGGATTATCTCACACCGCGAGCCGTACTGAGGTCCATAACCCATGTTCTCGTTAATCATATCACCACTAGTGTCTGTCCTTATCATTTTGATTGTTTAATTACTTAACGAATCTCCTAGAGTTGGTGTACCCTACCGGACATAACTCAACCACTGATCAACTAAAATGTCTCAACAGGCCCAAACATAAATATCTCAACTGCCGGTATACTAGGGTCACACACACCCTCTAGAGACTCACACTCAAATATCCCAACCAACCGTAAGTCGATTGTCCAGAAAGAGAATTGCATGGTTTTAAGAAAAATAATCTAAGTGTTCTAAGTCGACTATCTAGGGTCATAGGTCGACTGTCCAGAACGAAAGAATACAATAACTTGGAAAAATAATTCTAAGTAATATCAGTCGACTCAAAAGGTTATAGGTCGACTGTCCAGAGAGAAAATTACAATAACTTGGAGGAAAAAAATTCTAAGTGGTACCTGTCGACTGTAAAAGTCCTAAGTCGACTGTCCAGAATAGATTTTCAATAAAATCTATAGAACATAGCAGCCGGGTCGTGTCGGTCGACTGAGAAGTCATGCCAGTCGACTGTCGACCTACAGACTGCATACTTTGGTTGTGCACATTTCAACCGATACTTAGTTTTACTTTATGAAAACGGTTTCTACGAAAAGCTTATTTCTTGTATGATCAAATACTACTTGTAGGATTTATAATAATCCATAAACTAATTCGAAACCACTTGAATTTATAAAAATAGAGATTTTGTTGATTTCTTTCAATCAAACATGAATTTGTGCATATAATCAAAATAGAGTTTCTTAAAATTTATTGATTACTGGAATAGTTCGTATTCAGATCCAAACCATCTAAATATCAAAATTTCAAGAAAATCCCCAATTTGAGTATATTTTCTCAACTCAACTAATTTCTCAAATCTCGATTTTCATGTCAAGATATCTTAATTCATACTTTTCCTTTCACATTTCTCAAAATTGAATTACCATTACAACTTACAACCTCAATCAATGGATAACATAACCATATCAAATTTGTGTTCAACCAATACTCAAAGTAATAAAAGTCTCACCTTTACTTGGTCTATGCATAAAATCCACCATATTCAATCAATCCAATCCAATAGAAATAGACTACCCACATACAATCTTATTTACCACAACTAGGGTCTCACAAGATCTAATTTTCATCCATCCTTCCAAATTCATAATGTGTATATTCATATTCAAACCCTAATCATGCTTTTCTAGCAAATAGAATTCAACATCCAAGATCCATCATACAACATTCACAAAATGAAAGAAGACAACCAATCACTCACATACAACATTCAAAGAACAAACAAAACAAAACAACAAACAATTTACATCACTCACCTTGAATGAAGAAATCTGATAAGAAAACTTCTCTTTTGCAAAAATCCAAGATCCTCTTCTTAATCCTCCAAAAATAATAAGCCCTTGTGTTGTGTAGCGAAAGACGGCTGCACTTCTTTCTTTTAAATACCCTGGATAGGAGAATTAGGGGTTTTTTTTAAAAACACATTTGCAAAATAACCCCTTGAACTATAACTTTACCTAAATAGATCTCTATACTTGGAAACTTGATAAAATCAATTAAATTGAGATTTAAAAGCAAAATAAACTCCTTATTTCTAGTCAGCACTGTTTGAAAAGTCCAAAAAATAGTTTTGCACTTTCACCCCTCAAAATGACAATGTTGCAGAAAGATCCTTCTTTTTCTTAATATTTGCAAATAGATTCAATAAATATCAGAAAAATCTATAAAAATTATAAATAAATCCCAAATAATAAATAATGATTTTTCATAAAATAATTTTGGCTTTTGAACTTCTCAAGAAACTATTTGCACGTGTAAAAAGATAAATTTCTAGGAAAATATTTATTAAATCTCCAAAAAATAATTTTAATTCATTTATAACCTTTAAAAATAATATTTAAAAAAAATACGGGGTACTACACAACGAGTAATAATTATAACGATAAATCAAATAAATCCTGGAGAAACTAGTAATATAACTGTCGAAATAATTGATGATTTAACTTTTCATGAAAGATCTTTGTTATTCTATGAAAATGGTAGCCCTACTACTGCATACAGACAATTCCTAGAAGAAAATGAACAGAATGGAGGAGAAAATAGACATACGGAAGAATTCGAAGAACCCCCATATGATAGTAATAGTGAAGGATATGAGACAGAATCAGAATATATGAGAGAACTTGATGAAGATATTCCCGACATTCCTGATTACTTTTTCAAAAAAGACAATATCCATTATTTAGACGAATATTATTTTACACCAAACTTTTATCTTTAGAATTTTAAAGTTTTTGATACTCTCTTTATTTTGTTTTTCAGGAGATTACGCGCTTTGCAACCCAGTTGGTATCAGAGCTTCGTTTTTTAAGTAAGAAACTCTTACCTGAATTTCTCAAAATTTTAGTAAAATATTTAATACATTTTAAGCAGTTAAAAAAGCAATTATATAAGTAAAATAGAAATAATAGCGAAAACAAATTTTAAAATTACAGAAAGGTCACACATCCTATAGAAAATAGTATAGAGAAGGAAGTATAGAAGTTTATTTTAAAAAACTAGCCCATAATCGCAAATACTTTTGGAGACTAGATCTTAATCGCAAATATTTTTGAAATTAGGCATTCTCTACAAATAATTTCAAAAAAAAGCCTAAATCTCTAACGGTAATGCTACACCTACTACCAAATCTCTCCTTTACTATCTTAGATGGCACATTACTATTGAATGTTCCTACCACCTACTCTACAATAACCTCGACTAATAGTGTGTCACCTAAGGTAGTAAATGCAAAGATTGTAGATTTGGTAGTAGGTGTAGCATTACCCAATCTCTAATTAACTCAGGAAAATGGCATGCCCTAGCCACCGTCCCCTCTCTGATCCAGATCCAAGCCCCTCTTCATCATCCTCTTCAATTTTTTTCCTAATCGGCTGGCATTTGCTCCGCCTCCCCAACTAGATACGTGCTGCCAGTCTGATGCATTCAATTTTGCATCGCTGCCATGGTCGCTCTAATTGGACTCAAGAACAAGTGAATTAGAGAGGGAACGAAGAAGAAGGGAGCTAGGGTTTGAGAGAGAAAGCTCCAAGATCGAAGGAGAAGAAGAATCAAGAACAAAGAAGAAGATAACAGAGGAGAAGAGATAGAAAGGATTTCCCAAATTTAGACATGCTCATAACTGAGCTGCCCCATTCTATTTAAATCTTTCATTACATGTGTATATTGCTTTTTTTTACACATAAGTCCTTATACTTCCATTTATTTACTATCCTACTAATACAAATAACTTCTACTAAAACCACTGCAGTCGACCTTCATACACTACACAGTCGACCTTCATCTCTTTCCTGTTCATACGCACATATCTGCACATCATTCGGGTGTGTATCACAGTCCCCTCATCCCTCAGCCTCGTCGCTGCCCCGCCGTCCATGACAACAGCGAGCACATCACTCTCCTTTACACCGCCAGATCTTGTCGGTGTACCATCGTTGATGACAGCAACGACCGCAGCCTCCCTCCTCTACGCCTCTGGATCTCTCTCACTCGTCCTAATCGGTGTCCCGTCGTCGACGACAGCACAACGAGCACACCACCTCGTCCTCATCGATGTCCCACCGTCGACGACAACAGCTCCATTTCCGCTGCTCCGAGGGTTTCCCTTCGAACCCTAGCCACCGCCTCTTCGCTCTGGATTTCAACCCGACTCGAATCCAAACTTAATTTGAGAGAGGAAGAGGTATGATCTTCAACGCTCTTTCTTTGATTGTGGATTGGTTTGGGATTTGGCTGTGAGTGTGAGAGAGAAAGGAGAAGATATTCTTCACTGTCCTCTTTGGTATGTGAACGGGTTGACTGTGTGAGTGAGAGCGTGAGAGAGGCGAGCATACTACTCTATTTGGTTGTGTATTTGATTGGGATTTGCTTGTGATGGAGTGTGTTGATTGCGAGTGAGTAACAGGAAAGGAGATGATTGAGCTTGGCATTTGGTTCGGAGTGATAGAGAAGGGAGAAGGGAAGATTGGGTCTAACTTTTGGGTATGAATGAGTGTGGAGAAGATCTGGAAGACCAAGACTCTTCCCGGCTGCTCTCCTTAGAGGGGCAAGCAGCGACGGTATGCGGGCAGCAGCCGTTGCAACATGGCTGCGGGGGTTGGGCCCGACGATGGTCCCCTCCTAACCGTCAACGCCTTCGATGATGCTCACTAGGCCTTTCGCTTTGAGTGGGCGCGTTTCAAATTTCGAAATGGCCGGGCACCAAAAATTCAGCTCGATTCACTTCAGGTGGGTGTACGCGTACCACGTGAGCGACACACAAAACTGAAATGATGTACATATATTTCTTTTGGGCCAAGCATTGTGACTATCAGAATTGGACCATACCGGAAATTCTGTCTATACCAGCACCATAATATTAGATTGGGGAGGAAGATCGGAATTAGAAATTGATAGAAGAACAAGGATATGGGCACGCGTAAGTAGGAAACAAAAAATATCTACTCTAGTTCTATCATCAGCTATGGGTTCGAATCTAAGAGAAATTCTAGATAATGTTTGTTACCCTGAAATTTTCTTGTCTTTCTCGAATGATAAGGAGAAAAAAAAATTGGCTCAAAAGAAAATGCTAGGCCAAGGAGGGATCCAGTACAATATTAGAGAAAACTGCTTTGGGCCTGGATGGGGTCCAGTACGGTTATGAGATTATCTTTTGGGCCAAAAAAGGGAGTCGGATTTCCCTACCCTCTAGCGTAATGTCTCAGAAATCACTTGAAGAACGAGTATGGTATCGTTAGGGTCAATGGCCCACCCTCCAGGATTTTATTGGAGAAATTGCTTGTTGTCTGTACTGGTCATGTTACTTTATGTTTTTTGTCTATTGTCCCACCCTCTCATGTATAACTAGCGATTCTATGATTTATTTCTTGTACTCTAAATTGTATATTTGGCCCAATATTTTGGGCTTGTTTTGCTAATTCCTCATTAATGAAACAGGGTGACTATATTTCACCTTTCTCCTAAAACAAAACTCAAAAAGGAAAATAGAAAGATACCACGAATATGGAATTTTACAATGACGTACAACTAATTCTTGGTTGTATGATGCTTTTTGCGCTCCATATTTTGGGAGGTCAGAAATGGGGTCTTCAAAAATTCATTGCTATGTCATAGTGAGGGAAGATAACGTCCCACTTCATCTATAAGAGCATATCCAATGGCTAGCAAAATTGGAGAGGCATATTGCACCTCCAACGGTTAGACAAAATGGAGAGCTATTTTGCATGGCTTGAAGAAGATGCGAAATGAAGAGTAAGAATGGCACTAGGCATAAGGTTGGCATCCGAGTCGGGTTGACCCAAGACCCACCCGCGACCCGCCTGCTTCCACCCGAACTGGATTGACCCGGTCCGGGGTCAGGTTCACAACACGCAAAATTTAGCGGGTTGACCCGGGTTGGGTTTTGCACCAAAAGAAAACCGCTCGACCTGGCCCGAATAACCCAACCCCGCTTCAAACTCGTCCGAACCCGAAAATATTTGTATATATATGTACATATACAGTACTGTAAATCTTTTTTTCTGTAAAATATTACAGAAAATATATGTATATATATGTACATATATAGTATTGCAAAATGTTACATAACATATATTTTGCAGAATATATGTATATATATTTTGCAAAATATATATATACATATATTGCAAGATATATGTATATATATATGTATATATATATGCATATTAATATAAATATACTCAAAATATTTCAAAATTTTATAAAAATGAGTGTGGACATCAAAATTAATAGATTACTACCCAATACTCAATTAGACAACACTCACCTAACTATTTATAGCTAACTCCACTTCCCCACTTCTTTCATCTCACCAATGTGGGACTAAAAGTTTTTAATGTTTAAAATCCAAATACATTTAGTCTCACATTGGTGAGATGAAAGATGTGAGGAGATGGAGTGGGCTATAAATAGCTGGGGTGTGGTAGGCTAACTGAGTAGTAGGTAGTGAGCAAATAATTTTTTGTTCACACTCATTTGATATAAAATTTGAAATATTAACCAACTTTAAAATATAAAAAACAGGTCAACCTGTGACCCGGCCCAGCCTGAACCGGGTTCAACCCAAGAGGGTTCGCGGGTTGATCGGGTCGAGATTTATCATTCCCAACACGGCCCGGCCCGGACCGGGCGATTGACCGAACCCGATCCAAGCCCACCCGAATAACAGGTCGACCCGACCAGGCCCGAACGACCCGATTGCCACCCCTAACTAGGCATATATTAAAATTTAACAAAAAAGAGGAATGTATGTTAGTATATTTTTAATAAAAATATAATAAATAAGTATTAGATAATTTTAATATTTGGATTGTATGTTTTTAAATAATAAAATGAACTTGATTTGAAAAATTATATTATATGTTTCTTTTAAAAAGTAAGAAAATATTTGATAACTAATCAATTTAGCTAGCATCATTGAAGATGAAGCATAATGGCTAGTCAAATTCACTAAGCAAAAATACTATACAAACAATTTGGCTAGTATGAGGTGAGGGATGGCAATTAACGTAATCCGATCTGTATCTAACAAAAAAGGGGGGTTTGGGTATGTTGAAACAAAGGTCCATAAATTTTGGCACATGGCAATTGACAATATTTGTCTATATGATAATGATATGAAAGAACGCTCTCAAATGTGTACTGACCAGGATCCTCTCGAATGGAAAAATTACTTTCGTATCCAGTATATACGTTGCAAGCATCCATCATCATTTTGAGATTTGTGTCAGACACTGTTTTAAATTTCGGCTAGCTTGCCGATACGAAATCATTGATTTTATACTCCATACCGTTTTGAACAGAAATGTGTAGATTTCAGCCGAAATATCGGCTGAAATATTGCCGAAATTGCTTAAATATCGACCGAAATTGACACACTAATATTATTGTAAATATATAACTTTTTTTTTGTTTTACCTTTTGCATACAAGTCTTTCAATATAGGTCATTAAGCTGCTAAGATAATGTGATGATTGTCTCTCTATTGTGTGTGTATGCAAAAACAAGTAAGTCTATTAACTAATATATTTTTTCTAATCAATGCAAATTCATATTTAGTTATGTACTTATATTACATACTTTTTATATTGTTATTAAATTTTGCAAATATTTACCGTTATTAATTCATGTCATTAGTTATATTATACAATATTTTATATGATAAATGACATGTATAACATATAATATCTTATTTAGTAACAAAAAATAAGTTTATTGAGTGTCCGAAACGAATATCCGAGATGATCACATTTTTTCGAAATCTCCGATTCGAGACTAAACACCCCTAACCTAGAACTTACTGAGTTGAGTCCGAAATCCGAAATTTAAAACCTTAGGGTCAGATTCTTCAACGTATAATGGGATGGTTGGATCATTATAGAATCCTCCAGTTCCAGTAATAAACAGGATCCAAATGCTCTCTAACTCCATGTACATGGAAAATTTGGGTGGTCCAAACCATTAATTTCACCGAGACACTGAAATGGACAGTAATGGCTCTCAAGTCACTACAAGAATTAGCAATATCCCAGTGTAGCTAAGAGAGGCCAAAATATATGACTTCATTTAGTCTTCTTAGAAATTGCTTAATTTCTGCAGTGTCACTATTAAATTAGTCATCAACCGCTAAGGAATCTAAAATATTTGTATGCTGCCCTCTTGAGTTTTGTCCAAAAGTTTTAAACAAAGGATATTTTGGTTTGCAGTCAGGACCTACTCGGCTTTTACACTAGTCAAGCCAAATGACTGAACGATTTGGCTGTTCAGATATCAACTCAGATAGTTAACCATATTACACATATGTGTGCCACATGCCACGGTTGCATATGTGTACATGTTCATCTGTCTTTCACTCAATCTCTCAAGTCACCTACTCAATACATCTAAAATAAGAGTTTTTTTTTTCTTTTCATAATGACACTCAAAAGATTTCATATTTTCATAATAACACCCAAAGTTTTCGTATTTCCCAAAATTCAACTATAAGTATAATGTATGTTCCAAAATAGCACCCGATGTTACTGGTCTGTTAAATTCAAAGGAATATTCATAGAATATTCTTTTTAGTGGGTTTAAACCCACTAAGAAACTCGTGAAAATACAAAATTGCCCCCTCTAAGGCCAACCAACCCAAAACCAAACTTCATTGCTCCTAGCTGTGCATATTCCTCGTTTATCCATAATGGCGTAAAGTCGTATACAGTCGATACAGAGAGATGGTTCTTGTATCTGTATCTTATTTTCCTAGTAAAAGTAGTAATTGTAGTAGAATGTTGGCTTTTGATTTCTTTGGACTGTTTAGGTAGGCTATGTATGGTGGACCAGGGTTTGGGAGTGATTTGTAATCCTTGTCATTAAATGGTTCCAAAGATGTTTCATTAACAGTTCATTAACAAAACCGGTGACCGATATTCACCTTTTATTCACACACAAAAAAAACATCCTCGGAACCATTTTAGCAAATATACTATGACTGTAGTATTCAAAACTCAATTATTTGACTATAAAACAAACCTCTCTTAGATGGTGTATCACGAGATTGAGTAGCAGAAATTATTTTTGGGTTGCACAAAGTACTGAAGCAAGTTGTTTAGAGAGCCCTTGTGAGCTACATTAACATAAAATCGACTTGTTAAAAAATGGATCTGTGAAACAAAAAATGATATTTTAGCATAATTCTTCATACTCTCTTCACAACAGAGCACAACAAGTTACTGTAAATAATATATGAACCTAAAAGTGGAATTTTGAAATGTAATTCTTTCAATAATAATCATATTGTTGAACACTAGTTTGATTCAATGTGGTGATTTTGAAGTCATGAAGCTCTCTAATTCACTAGTCCAATTCCTTAGCAGGTCATCATATTCAGAATGAATGCAGGCTCCTTCTCCAATAACCTTTATGACTTGTCTTCTACATGTAACTCGTCCACCCAATACTTACATGATCGGGCATCTGGTGTTTCGATTTGTAAGTATTCCGTGTTTGGATATAAATGTCAAAGTCCTAGTTACTGCTGTAATTTCATTCAGATGTACCTTTTGTTTGTTTATAAATAAAATTTGTACTGCAACTGTTTAACATCCATTATTTGCACCACACAGGAGAGCGATTGGGACAATGACCCAAACATTATCATCCATTGTATTAGTTGAATTAGTAAGACTTTTTATATGTGTCAATTTTATAAATGAATGTATTAGTTGTATTAACAAAATTCAACCCAAACATTATCATCCATTGTATTAGTTGTATTAACAAAATCATAAATGAATGTTGTATCAAATATGCATGCACTCCTAACCCTCGCCGTTCCACCTATCTTCTTCTCCGTCGAGGCGTCCATCACCATTTTTTATATGCGTCCATGCACTCCTAAACCTGATAGAGTTGGATTCAACTCTACAGGCTCGGGGGGGGGGGGGGGGGGGGGGGGGGGGGACAATACCGTAGATGTGTAACACCATTTTTTGGAACGTGAGAGGGCTTGGCAAGACGGCCAAGCGTAGAATGGTAGGAGAGATCATTAGGAATAATAACATTGATATCGTTTGTTTGGAAGAGACTAAAATAGCTCAACCAAGTGACCAGGTTCTCAGGGGTCTAAAGTTAGACCACATCAAGGAATGGAGGGTAAGGGACGCTGTAGGTGCGTCAGGGGGGATTATGGTGGGGGTAAATACCAGTAAATTTGATTTACTGGATGAATGGGTTGGGATCTTCACAGTTTCGGTTGTAGTACAAAGAAGGCAGGATGGGTGGCGGCAAACCATCACGGCGGTGTATGGCCCAAATGAAAGGACTCTCAGACCACTGTTTTGGGACGAAATTATACATATTCGGGGAAGATGGAATTTTCCTTGGGTTCTGGGGGGGGGGGGACTTCAACATCGTCAGACACGTACATGAGAGGAGTGGAGGCCTAGGAAATGGTCATGATATGAGGAAATTTAATCGGGTTATTTCAGCCTTAAAATTGATGGACATCCCCATCAATGATCGGAGATTTACATGGTCTAATAGACGTAGGGACCCGACCCTAGCTAAACTGGACAGGATCCTAGTTTCTACAGACTGGGATACAAAATTCCCTTTGGGAATGGCAAAGTCATGTATTCGAAATACGTCGGACCACATCCCAATCATGATTACTACGGGAGAAGAAGGAAGAAGAAGACGGAAAATATTCCGGTTCGAGAAAATATGGCTCTCCAACATGGAATGCCACGATATGGTGAAGAGCTGCTGGGAAGAGGAGTTTGGGGAGGAGGAACCAGCCGCCAGATTCAACAAAAAAATTTCCACTCTGAGAAGAAGGCTTCGAAAATGGAATAAGCTCAAGTTCGGGAATATCTTCAAAAGAAAAGAGGATATCATTAACGAGATTGAGGCACTCGAAAGATGGGAGGAAGCAGGAGAGCTAGACAACAATCAGTTCGAAAGATTAACAACGTGCAGGCAAGATATTCAAGAAACCTATATTAGCGAGGAAATTATGTGGCAACAACGCTCCAGGGTGAAGTGGCTAAAAGAAGGGGATGCAAACACTAAATACTTCCACAAGATCGCTAGCATGCGACGCAGGAATAACTACATCCACTCAATGGATATCGAAGGTATTTCGGTGTCAGATGAGCAACAGATTGTCAACCATGTTGATGTTAAGTTCAAGGAGTTATTTGGTCAAAATAGAGTTGGACTGACTGAGTCAAATGAACACATATGGGGAGAGCTGCAAGGAGATACACATGACCGAATTCAGGCTCTGCAAGAACCATTCACAATGGATGAGCTAAAGGCAGCGGTGTGGGGTATGGGACAGGATAAGGCTCCAGGGCCGGATGGATTCCCTATTTTCTTTTACAGAAAGTTTTGGGATACTGTAAAGCTTGACCTGATGGACATCATGAATGCGTTCTACGACGGAAGCTTGAATCTGAAAAGAATTAACTATGCTCATGTTTGCCTTATCCCCAAAAAACATGGGGCGAGGGAAGTGAGTGACTTTAGGCCAATCAGCTTGATCAACTGTTCTGTCAAAATCATTACAAAATGCTTAGCCAATAGATTGGGAAGGATTATCGGGGACATCATCGAGGACTACCAGACTGGCTTTATTGCCGGGAGGGATATCTTAGAAGGGGTGGCCTTAGTCCAAGAAGTGATACAAGACACGAAGAGAAGGAAGACGTCAGGATTCATCCTTAAACTAGACTTCGAAAAGGCGTACAATAAGGTCGAATGGAAATGCCTGCTGGAGATTCTTCAGAGAAGAGGTTTTGGGAATAGGTGGATCGGCTGGATTAATAGTTGGCTAACTACTTCCAAGGTAAATGTACTGGTAAACGGGAACCCGGGTAAGGAAATCAGGTGTAGACGGGGACTCAGACAGGGGGATCCTTTATCACCCCTGTTGTTCACCTTGGTCGGGGATGGGCTACATAGAATGCTACACGCATACAGAGAGCATGGCCTTATTAATGGCCTAGGTTTGAGGAGGGGCATCTCGGCTGTACTGAATGTCCAGTATGCGGATGATACTTTAATTTTTGGGGAATGCGACGTAGCGCAGGCTACTTTTCTAAAATGGGGTCTGTACTTATTTGAAGAATGGTCAGGTCTGAAGGTGAACTTCCACAAAAGCTCCATCACTTTTTTAGGGGAAATGGGGGAAGAAGGGAACATTATAGCCAATATCCTTAACTGCCCGATTCAGAAACTTCCAATTAGGTACCTCGGCTTGCCAATCGGAACCGGGAATGTAAGGAGGGTGGATTGGAATGGCCTCATAGAAAAAATTGCAACCAAACTGGAGGGGTGGAAGGGGAAAATGCTGTCATTCGGGGGTCGCTTAATCTTGCTGAATTCGGTGGTTAGCTCCATACCACTCTACTACATGTCATTTTACGAAATCCCGGTTTGGGTTTCCAAAAAAATTGACAGACTAAGAAGACGATTCCTGTGGCATGGGGCAGGGGAAGGGAGAGGATATGCATTAGTCAAATGGGGCACAGTATGCAGACGAAAAGAGCTTGGTGGTCTAGGAGTGGTCAATATCCGTCAAATGAACCAGGCACTGCTGTGCAAATGGTGGTGGAAACTTAAAATTAAGCCGAAGACAAAATGGTCTAGACTTATAAGGGCTTCCTACATGAAGAATGGTTGTATGCATCAGAAACAGAAAAACAAAGACTCATCATCTGGATTTTGGCGAGGCGTCACCCGTACTAAGGAAATATTCATATCAGGGGTAACCTTCTCCATTGGGAACGGGGCCACGACGTGTTTTTGGAAGGACAAATGGTGCGGACCTATTACCCTGAAGAGAAGATTCCCAGAAGTGTACAAATTTGCTACGGACAAATATGATCGGGTAGCTAGAAATTGGAGGAATGAGGGTTGGAGGCCAAGAATCACAGGCAGGCTAAACCCCCAGGCCAGAAGACAAAAACTTGACCTTATTGAGTACCTACAGGAATGGAAGCCAGCAGGGAATGATCAGGAAGACAGGGCTAAATGGGAAGCAGAAAAAGGTGGCATCTTTTCTGTTAAATCGACATATAAAAGACTTAACGATGGGGGTATGAGAGTCCACGACCCAGTATGGAAGGCAAAAGTACCACTTAAAGTGAAGACCTTCAGTTGGTTGGCGTGTAGAAACGCAATACTAACACAAGATAACTTGGCTAGAAGAAAGTGGCAGGGCCCGACTATCTGTGTTATGTGTAATCAAGAGAATGAAACGGTGGATCACCTACTGGTAACATGCAGCTTTGCGAGACCAATTTGAGGGCACTTAATTAACAAAATTGGTAGCCCGGGGACAGGACCGCAAACAGTACTGGAAGCCTGGGGGGGGGGGGGGGGGGGGGGGTGGAAAGAGAAACATGTTAGCAGAAACAACCTTATCATGTGGGATATTGGGGTTGCGGGTATATGTTGGGGTCTGTGGTTAGAACGAAATAATAGAATCTTTAGGGCTACACACAGACACATCACGCACCAACAATTGATCTCCAAAATTAGTGCTAATATCATCTTCTGGTCTTCTACGGCAGGGGAAGAACAGACTAAAAGAATCAAGGAGCTATACTCGGACCAGGCGGACCAACAGGAAAGGGAAAGCACACCACAACAAGGGTGATCGTCTGGGCAAGAGGATGAAGAAACTTCACTCACTTCTTCTTTAGGGGGGGGGGGGGGGTTCAGTTGTTGTTTGTATTTTGGGGATTGTACTTTGGTCGGATGTATTTTGGTTTATTTTGGGTTCAAGTGGCTTTTGTGCATGTACGGTTGGGGTACATCAGTGGGTCTGTACCCGGTTTATGGGGGGAGTCATTTTTTGGTCAGAGAATGAGCATCATGGCCCGCATGTGGATGACATGAACATCATTGTCTGCTACTTGTTTTGTGGTTTTATTAAAGACTTTTTAATGAAACACGGGGGGGCCTTGGCCAACCTTTTATGATCAAAAAAAAAATATGCATGCACTCAATGTAAGTAATTATTCTATACACTTGTCATCTAAACTTAAATAAAGCTATAAAATTCAACTAAAATCCCCATTAATTCATCCTAGACTTAAAAGGAAATTAAAAGCATCCTGAACTAGCTGTATTGCACCAAAATTGTCATTTAAAGTTAACAATGATATAAGCAGACAGCTATAGAAAACCCAAGATAAGAAGATCAGTGAAGATACGAAAGGAACTGAAGGTAAAGCTCTAGCTCCAAATTGCCAAGTCTTCTGAGCTCCGAATCCGAAAGACAGCAAGCATCGGATCCTCTTAGAGCATCTGTAGTCGTGGGCTAAATACCCAAATTTTGGAAAAATTTGGAAAAAAATCGCTGCAGTCGTCGTCTAAATTTGCAAAATTTGGGTGTACGATGAATAGTGCCTTGCCAAATATAGCAGACGATTTGGCCAAATGCAAAATATCGCTAACGACCTATAATCTTTCGTCCGTCAGTAGAGACGAAAGATTAAATTTCGTCTCGTAGGGTAGACGTACAAAAAGTGTGTTAGGACGAAGGATTATATCCCGTTTGCAAAAGGAAAAAAAAAGTCAGAGACGAAGCATTATACACCGTCAATTCCCAAAGTACCGCTAGATGCCAAAATCACAATTGACAGGAAGTAATCTTCCGTCCCAGGCCAAAAATTGATTTTTTTTTTTTTTTTTTTTTTTTTGTCTTTTAGTGCTTAAAAATTTAAAAAAAAAAAAAAGGGACGAGAGATAATCGATCGTCCGGCCATATTTTAGTTTTCAACGACTGCAGCAACCAGCCATATTTTCTATTTCCAAATGCCAAATACCCAAAATTTAGCTTGGAACGACTACAGATGCTTTTAAAGAGAACTCTTTCCACCACAATGCTAACTAACAAATCCCTTGCTATCATAATGCCCTCCCCACTTCTCCTACCATGATTGCTCCTTAAAGTCTTCCAGACCTATGAGCTCCTTTCTCTGTAGAACCTTTGCATAGTACTTCTCCCACCTAGAAACAAAATGACACCAGAAGTTATCGGCACTCAGAATTAAAGTATATGAATACTGATTATAAATATTTCAACTAAACTTACCAACTTATAATATTTCTCACCATTTCTCACACCATCCATCATTTTCGGTACCTGATTTTGCCTATTTTTTAGAGCCATTCAAGCTTACTGCAATAACAAATGAGCCCAGATATGATTCAGGGAAGAAAGTACAATTTTTCATAGTGGCAATTTTTTTTATAATACAATGAAACTTCATGCTTTTACAAATCAAGTATGAAAATTTTAGTTATCTGCGATCTTCTGATGACATGGATATTAAGATATACATACGTCATCAATTTTCCCTTAAAAATGTGTGCTGATTGAAAATAAGTCATCTGAGCTAGTATAATGGCAATAATTTTTTTATTTAAAAATTGTCATATCTTTTTGGGCATTCACAAATGTATTGAAGGAGGAACAACTCTGGTCATATTACAATAAGACCTGACATTTCATACCCAACTGAAACAACTACAGCATAAAAGTATCTCACATTCGTTCTGGTACAGAATTTCTTGTCCCAAGAATCTTGCCTTCTGCATTTCTACGAATTTTTATAAAATTTATGCCTATTTTTGAACTATTTGCAAAACGATGATAGTTCTCAAACTAATTGCGCTCGGAGGCTCAACAATTAAACTCGGGACACGGCGAGTTTAGTTCTATTTTTTTTTAGAAACTCGCCGTTCCCAACAACGAGGTTCTTTGTACTAGACTCGTTGTTGGGAACGATGAGTGTATACTTTTTTAGATTTCACAGAGAGTACTTTGTTGGACTTGGTGAAATTTCCATAAAAAATTCTAAAGAATAACTCGTTCCAAACAGCGGGAGGAAATGAATTAAACTCGTTGTTGGGAATGGCGAGTCTACTGGGCCACCACTTTATTCTTCAATCAACAAAAACCCTAGCTCTTATCTTCATCTTCTACCTTATTCGTTGGTTGATAAATTCAGTTATCCGAATCTCTAACAATCTCCAACAAATCTCCATCGACTAAATTCGTGTTCTAATCACAAGTATAATCACAAGTATCCACATAGATGTATGTTTAAACTTGACTCATACAATGTATTTAGATATGCTTAGGATTAGGATTATGTTTTAAATTTAATGTCGGGTTAGCGTTAGGGTTAGGAATTGAAGAGGGGTTGTGTTTGGTTTCAAGGTGATGTAAAACTTAATCCTAGATAGAGAATTTTCAAGAATTTTAAAGGATTAATTTTACCAACATGTAATGCGGATCATGTTAGAAATTAAAACAGTTAATCGGTTAGATGGATTTTCAAGAATTGAATTAAGTTTAACAATCCCAATTAAAAGTTCAATCATATCAACGACGATACTTAATCGTTCTTAGCATGTAAAATATTCAATAAAGATTTGTACACTAATCGGCAAGTAGAACACACACTCTCAATATTTGTGAACGACAGATAAATCAGATAATATACTATAGTTGAAAAATCAGTATAACACAAATATTTGAAAAGAGAAAAGAGTATACCGAGGTTGCGGATAAGGGATAGCGGCAGCGAAGAACGCAGCAAACAGCAACAACAAAAGAGCAGCAGCAACAGCAAGGTTGCCATCGATGGCGACAACTGGCGGCTGACGGGACTGGAGGTCGACGACTGAGGGGTGGGGACAGGCGGCGGGACTGGACGGCGTCGAGCGGCGGTGATCGCTGGAGGTTGATCGGCAGCGAGGGGTCTAGTCTCGATTGCTGCAGTTGAAATGGATGAGGAGCAGTGGTGGGGTGGTAGCAACGACAGGCGGGTGCTGTCGAGGGTAGCTCGACGGCAGAGCAGGGGGTGCACGACGGTGAGGGGTTGAGGCGCTCGGGGTGAAGCAGCGATCGGAATAAAGTAGTCGATGGTTGCTCGACGGGATGGGGGACGGCGATGGGTTCAGCAGTGCACGATGGGGGGTTGGCTGCCGATGGGGGGGATCGGGATCATGTGAGAGAGAGACGGCTGTGAGAGAGGGTTAGGAATTTCAGGGTATAATTTTAGAGTTTATCACAAACCCTAAAATTGGATCTCAATTGTATCACACAAAAAAAAGAGATGAAAAGAAAAACTCTAACACAATAATTTTTTTAATCAAGAATGACATAACTTCTCATTAATCTCAAGGCCTATATATAGGCTAAAACAAACCTTGATACAAAATCTCAAAATATTCTAAATTCTCAGAAATATTCTAATGCATAAAAGAAAGATTACACAGGGCTATAATTGTCAAAAACAAATATGATACTGAAATAAAATTCTAAACTAATGAAACAGCTGTCCTAGCCGATGCCTGTGTTGATAGAAAAGCTCAAATTGTCTTGAACCGATATCCTCATCATTCTCCCCGAGTGAGAGAAGGCTCGACCCAGTCGAATCAAAATCAGTCCTCCTGTCATAGTGCTGCAAAATGTCTGGATCCAAGCGCTGGAGCTCTTCACGATCTATCCAAGTATCCTCCGACTCCGGCTTGTTTTTCCATCTTACCAAATACTTATGAATATCATCATCTCTAGTAGAGATTATCTGATCATCTAAAATATTATCCAATTTTTCCGTCGGTGGGTAAGTAGTATCTGGTAGTAGGGGTAATGGGGGAATCTCACCATTAGGCTGCAGGGTAGGCTCATCTATAAGAGGATTTATAGGGTTAAATTCTGGGCCTTTATAGGGTACTAGATCGTCAATATTGAATGTCTTACCGATGCCAAAACCTTCAGGAAGGTCAATGACATAGATATTATCATTGATTTTATGAAAAATTTTAAATGGGCCTGCAGCACTTGCATTCAACTTCTTAACGGATCCAACTGGAAACCGTTCCGGACGAATCTGAACCATCACTTCGTCACCCACATTAAAAGTTTTAAATTTCCTTCTAATATCAGCTCTCAACTTGTAGTTAAAATTATCAAATTTTCTTGAAAATTTCTTTATAAAAGTCATGAATGCGGGATGCAAATGCAAATGCAGACTCGGAGACTCGGTGATGTTCTAACATGGGAACAAGATCTATGAGCCGTCTAAGACGATAACCATGTACAACTTCGTGTGGACTCATGCCAGTGGTTCTATTCTTAGACGTGTTATAAGCAAATTAAGCAACCATTAATTTAAAATCCCATATTCCTAAGTTCACTCCCACAAGAGTACTCAAGCGATTGTCAAGACTCCGATTGACAACCTCAGTCTATCCATCAGTTTATGAGTGGAAGGCTGAAGAGAACTTCAATTTCGTACCCATCTCGTGCCATAGGGCCTTCCAAAAATAATTCGTGAATTTTATATCCCTATCAGACACAATGGTTTTTGGCAACCCATGTAGCTTCACAATGTTATCAAAGAAGATCTGAGCTACACGAGATGCATCGAAAATTTTCGAGCATGAAAGGAAGTTGGCCATTTTAGAAAAATGGTCCACGACGACAAGAATGGAATTGTATTTCTTTTGTATTTTCGGTAAGCCTAACACGAAATCCATACTCACATCTTCCCAAAGGCGACTAGAAACAGGTAATGGAGTATACAGGCCCGTGTTCTGTTTTAGTTGCTTAGCGAGTTGACAAGTATGACATCTGTTAACAAGTTTCGCAACGTCTCTCTTTAGCTTCGGCCAGTAAAAACTATGTTCCACAGCATCAATGATCTTGCAATGCCCAAAGTGTCCAACAAGACCACCAACTTGCAATTTTCAAACAAGATACTCTCGTAATGATGTATTAGGAATGCACAGTTTGGAGCGATAGAAGAGATACTCATCTTTTTGGAAATAATCATTTATCACTCGAGTGAAGTCATCCTTCAAAGAGGTGTAGATCTCGTGAAAATCTAGGCAGGAGATATACTCATCTTTCAATCTCTCAAAACTAATAATTTCGGTGCACAATGTAGATAAGATCATGTAACAACGACTGAGCGCATCCACGGCCTTATTATCAATCCCATTAGTATGCCTAATGGTATATGAATACTCTTGTAGGAACTCTACCTATCTAGCATGTCTCGGATTCAACTTTTGTTGAGAATTAAGGAATCTTAAAGCCTCGTGGCCTGAGAAAATGACGAATTCTTGCGGCAGGAGATAATGTCGCCAATAGCGAAGTGACTGAATTACCGCATAGAACTACTTGTCATAAGTGGAGTATTTTTGTTTTGCTCCGTTCAGATTTTCACTGAAATAAGCAACAGGATGACTCTCTTGACTGAGGACTCCACCTATACCAATACCAGAAGCATTGCACATTAAATCGAAAACTTTAGTGAAATCTAGCAACCTCATGACAGGTATTTAAGTCATTCTCTTCTTGATCTCTTCGAAAACTTTCGTGGCTTCTTTCGACTAGAAAAATTTACCTTTCTTCAAACAGTCGGTTATTGGATCCATGATCGTGCTAAATCCTTGCACATACCATTATACCAACGATAGAAGATGGCAAGACCATGAAAACTCCGCACATCACGATATATTGCGGGGCTCAGGCCACTCAGTAATAGCTCGTATCTATTCTGGGTCAGCGGATATTCCTCGGGCAGAAACAATAAATTCCAGAAAGATAGTCTGATCGGAGAGGAAGGTACATTTGGTAGAATTAGCATAAAGTTGTTCCTTCCTCAAAACACCACAGATCTGTCTCAAATGGTCAAAGATGTTGCCCAACGAATCAGCTGTAAATGAGAATATTATCAAAGCATACCACAAGGAACTTGCCCATAAAGGGATGGAGTACTTGCATCATGATTCTCATAAACGTGCTCGGGGTATTTGTCATTCCAAATAGCATGACCATCCATTCATACAGGTCATCCTTCATCTTGAAGACGGTCTTCCATTCATCACCAGGACAAACACGTATTTGGTGGTAGCCACTTTTAAGATCAATCTTGGAAAAGATTGTGGCCCAGATATCATGTCCAACATGTCATCCAAACGAAAAATGAAAAAATAGTACTTTACCATGATCTTGTTTACGACATACGCTAGATTCCATTTTTCTTTGGCATCAATAGAGCGAGAACAGCGCAAGGACTTAAGCTTTCTCTGATGAAGCACTTTGCCAATAACTCATCAACTTGCCTTTTCAACTCGGCATGCTCTGTCGGATTCATATGATAATGTGGCAAGTTGGGTAGACTCGCTCCCGAAACCAGATCAATAGCGTATTGGATGTCACGCAGTGGAGGCAACTGGTTGGGGAGGTCAGCAGGAAACACATCTGCAAATTCCTGTAGGACTGGAGTAACTTGAGGCGGGATGAATGACTTAGGATCTTTAGGAACTTCTTTCGCTGTGAGAAAAAAAAATTGTAGCCCCTTTGTCAATTTCTTTCGTGAGTTCCTTTTCACCCATATATGTTACTTCTTTGCCCTTTCTCGAGGGAGCTGGTGTTGTTTCAGCTGAACTAGTTCGTGGTCTCACGGGTATGAGCTTTATTTTTAGTCCGTCGTACTGGAACACACATTAGTTGGATCAACCATATATGGTCACATCATGGACGTATAACCAAGGTCTCCCTAAAATGACTTGACCCACATCCACCTAGGTCTCCTAATGTAATTCTATCTTGAAATTGCAGGGTAAATTTTAGGGTAAAATTTGAATTCAACTGTACATTCTGTTTGATTATTAATGAAATTTGTTCTGCAGTAGATCAAGGGCAATTGGCACATGGCCCTAACATTACGTAACTAGAAACACAGTTAATGCATATATTGCTATAACTATAAACATAAATAAATATTGTAGCAATATTCAGGCATTCAGTGTAAAAAAACTGCTCTATAAATTTGTCACCTAAACTTAAATAAGATTACAAAATTCAACTAAAAAACCCATTAATCCATCCACAAAAAATTAAAAAATTAAAAAAAGCATTGTAAACAAGAATCAGGAACATACCTGAAGATACCGGCGAAATCGGGAGATCGGAAGGAACCCAAACTTCGACCCGATAGCAACATCGGATCCTCTTACAGAACCCAAACTCCGACCCGTTTATAACACTCATCAAAGACCCAATCCGCCTCCCGAACTCGTCTCCTTCGAACCAATCAAAATTACCGAAAACAAAAATAAATTGAAAGAAATGTTAGAAAAACCCTAGTAATCAAAATTGGGTTAGAAAGGAATCTAGCATTCTATAAAATATTTGCTTCTTTGAAACCCAATTTTTTTGTAAACCCTAATTTTTCATACCTACAAAATCAATATAGAAATTTCAAAAAGTGATGCAGCCTTGGGCTTGTTCTTGGCCATGCTTGTATGTGGAGAAGAGAACTGAGTCGAAAGGAAGAGAGTAATGGAGGATTCAGGGAAAGAAAGATTCAAGGAGATGAGAGGAATTGAAATGAAATCACACACACGAACAGCTGATCTGTTCTGGGTTATTTATAAGCAGCATTTACGTGCAAACAGTCCGTTGAGTTAGTTACAACAAGGGTCCCACCTTGATCCAACGGCTACAATCTAATCTTTACAAATCTGATGGTTCAGAACCACCCATACTGCTTCATTTACAACTTTGCATTTAAATCCCCCTTCTTACATTTATTACACTATGGCTGATACTCATCCAATATTAGATACATCCATTTCCCCTGCTTCATCCCTGAACTTCATCTCTTCGATGTAGCTTCATTCTCTTTACTCCCTATTGCCAACACTTGGTCTGTCTGGTCTATATCAACTCCTCCCCCCTATATTGAGACCTTGCCTCAAGGTCAAAGAGAGGAAATTTCCGCACTAAAGCCCAATACGGTTCCCATGTCGCATTAGTTGCATCTTGACCTTGCCACTTGATTAAAACTTCGGAAACTAATTTCTTCCCTTTAATCACTGACCTGCGATCTAAAATCTGGTCTGGCTCAAGCAGGGCTGTAGACTCCTGCATTGGAAGGTTGTGCTGCACTTTGACATTAGGCCCTAAATGCTTTTTGAGTAAGGAAATGTGAAAAACTGGGTGGATTTTTGAACCCATGGGCAAAGCAAGCTTATAGGCCACAGCTCCAATTCGTTCTACCATAGCATATGGACCATAATAAAGCGAAGAAAATTTCTGCACTGTTCTTATTGCGACTGAGACCTGCCGATACTGATGTAGCTTAACATAGACCCAATCACCAATCTAGAATTCTCTATCCAATCTATGAGCATCTGCCAACTTCCTCATCCTATCCTGGGCCCTTTGGAGATTATCTTTAAGTAGCTGTAGATTAACATCTCTCGCCAATAGGGCTTCTTCAACCTATGGATTTTTAGCAGTATGGGTAATATAGGAAAAACCATATACAACTTCATAAGGAGTGGCCTTGATTGCACTCTAGTATGAAGTATTGTACCAATACTCCACCCAAGGTAACCATTTGCTCCAATCACTTGGTTTATGGTGACAAAAACATCTCAAATACGTTTCCAAACACCTATTAAGCACCTCAGTTTGGCCATCTGTTTGAGGGTGGTATGCAGTGGAAAAATGCAGCTTGGCCCTTATAGTCGAAGTGACTCTCTCATCAAAGAACTTGTGAATACAGTCCCTCTTTCACAAACTACAGAGATGGGCATACCATACAATTTGAACACACCTTCAATAAGAACTTGGACGATGGTAGCTGCAGTATGTGGGTGCTTAATGGGAAAAAATGAGCATATTTACTTAATCTATCAACAACCACCAGTATAACTGAATATCTGCAACTGATAGGGAGAGCTTCAATGAAATCCATGCTAGCTTGCTCCCAAACATGATTTGGAATGGGTAATGGTTGTAGTAACCCCGAAGGTGCTTGGCACATATACTTGTTGGTTTGACATGTAGTGCATTCTTTCACATAATGTTGCACATCTGATTTCATTCCTCTCCACCAAAATGATCTCCGAAGCCTTTGCAAGGTCTTGTCATATCCAGAGTGTCCCCCTATGGGTGTGTCATGATGTTCATGGATCATCAATCTTCTCAAAAAATGAAGTTGGGCTGATTACAACTTTTGAACCTTTAATCCAAACTCCATGAACCATAGAGAACTTATTGTTAGTTAACTGTACCACTTTATCTGCCAACTCCTTGAAATAAGGATCACCTTGGTTCATGTTTATGATATCCTCCCACCGATTTGGAGGCAAAGAGCTCAATTGGACCAAGAAACAGTCCAACTCCCTCCTAGACAACCGATCAGTTGGCACATTCTCACTACCTTTTTTATATTCCACATCAAAGTTGAACCCATAAAGCTTTACTAGCCATGAATGTTGTGCTGCCGTGGATAACCTTTGATCAAGCAGATATTTGGGAGGCTTATGATCAGTATGTATGATGAATTTCCTTCCAAAGAGATACTGTTTCCACTTTTTCACAGCCAGAAGTATTGCGAGCATTTCCTTTTCATGCGCTGACCAATACAAGCATTTTCCCTTAATTGCTTGGCTAATATATGAATTGGGTGCTTTTTTTGCAAGAGCACTGCACCTATACCCTCTTTACAAGCATCACATTCAACAATAAAAATTTCATTAAAATTAGGGAGCTTGAGAATTGGTGCTGAGATAAGGGCTTCTTTCAATCGATTAAAAGCATCTGCAGCTTTGTCATTCCAAGTAAAGCTATCTCTCTTAGTCAATTCAGTTAATGGAGAAGCTATTGAGCCATAATTCCTAATGAATTTCCGGTAATACCCTGTGAGACCAAGGAAACCCCTCAAAGCCTTAACTGATTGTGGAATTGGCCACTCTTTAACTGCCGAAACCTTCTTTTCATCCATAGCAATGCCAGAGCCAGATACAATATGACCCAAGTACTCTACTTCTCTTTGACCAAATGCACATTTAGACTTCTTCACAAATAGTTTGTTTCTTTGCAAAATGAGAAAAGCCTCCCGCAGGTGTGCCAAATGTTCTTGCCAAGATCGACTAAAAATTAAAATGTCATCAAAGAAGACCAGTATGAATCTCCTTAAGTGCGGCCTGAAAATGTCGTTCATAAGAGCTTGGAAGGTCGACGGTGCATTGCTTAATCCAAAGGGCATCACTAAAAATTCATAGTGCCCGCTATGAGTTCTAAATGCAGTTTTTGCAATATCATTAGTGTGCATTCTAATTTGTTGGCAGCCAAATCTTAAATCTAGCTTTGAAAAAAATGTAGAACCATGCAACTCATCAAGTAAATCATCAATCATCGGAATAGGATATTTCTCCTTGATTGTCTGTCAATTAAGTGATCTGTAGTCGATGCAAAATCTCCAAGAACCATCCTATTTTTTCACCAAAACCACAGGAGAACTATAACTGCTATTACTTGGTCTTATAATACCTTGGTTCAGCATATCTTCAATAATTTCCTCAATTGCATTCTTTTGCTCAAACGAATGCTTATATGGTCTGATGCACACAGGTTTAGAACCTTTTTCGAGGGCTATTTGATGATCATATGACCTTGCAGGAGGTAAGTTTTTGGGTTCCTCAAATAGAAGATGAAACTCATTCAATAATGCTTGCAGATATGGGTCTTCAGGAATTGAAATACCTCGCTTTTCACCCACAGACATTAGGTACAAAACAAACCTCTATGAGTCTGGAGGGCATTTTGTTAGCTTCTTTATCAGATAACATTTGCGTAGAACTTGGATGTAACCCCTGCAATGCCCAATTATTTCCTTTATGATGAAATTTCAACTGTTTGTGGATTAGATTAATGTAACGCCCCGTACTCAACTCGTACGCACACAATTAACTAAATTCTAGCCACGCCCACCACAGGCTGCCTCAAAAGGGTGTCCGGACGTTGGGTACCCTTAATCCTTGGCTAATCCTATATATCCTTCTTTTCTCCCTTCATTCCTACCGATGTGGGATTATTCCCCATGGTCAACCGGTCCACACCTACACCACACACACACTTCCTTTCATTTATTCATTCATTCATTTAATACCATCTATAGCCCCATAGATCATCTCATAGGCTTTATCACACCATCAATTCCCATAGGATCTTCTATAGGCCACCCTAATTAATACCTTCTCCACTTTCTTTTCTTTTCTTTCTTTCCATGCCACGTCACCACCCAATCCATCCCTTCTTTCTTTTCTTTCTTATACTTATATACTATATATATACTATCCATATACTAGTATATATATACTCTCTTAGAAATACGGGGTCTCACATTTACCCCCTCTTAAGAATTCAGCGTCCTCGCTGAATACGGGACGTGCAATCTAGTACAGGACCGTCTTTCTAGTCGAATGTAGACCCCGTATTTCTAAGAGACCCCGTATATATATACTAGTATATGGATAGTATATATATAGTATATAAGTATAAGAAAGAAAGAAAGAATGGAAGTATAGATGGTGACGTGTAAGAAGGAAGGAAAAAGAAAGGAAGTGGAGTAGGTATTAAATGGTGGCCTATAGATGATCCTATGGGATTTGATGGTGTGATGGGCCTATGAGATTTCCTATGGGGCTAAGGAAGGATTAAATGAATGAATGAATGAAGAAAGTGGTAAGTGTGTGTGTGGTGCTTTGACCGGATTGACCAAATGTGAGACCCCGTATTTCTAAGAGAGTATATATATACTAGCAAATGGATAGTATATATATAGTATATAAGTATAAGAAAGAAAAGAAAGAAGGGATGGATTGGATGGTGACGTGGCATGGAAAGAAAGAAAAGAAAAGAAAGTGGAGAAGGTATTAATTAGGGTGGCCTATAGAAGATCCTATGGGAATTGATGGTGTGATAAAGCCTATGAGATGATCTATGGGGCTATAGATGGTATTAAATGAATGAATGAATAAATGAAAGGAAGTGTGTGTGTGGTGTAGGTGTGGACCGGTTGACCATGGGGAATAATCCCACATCGGTAGGAATGAAGGGAGAAAAGAAGGATATATAGGATTAGCCAAGGATTAAGGGTACCCAACGTCCCGACACCCTTTTGAGGCAGCCTGTGGTGGGCGTGGCTAGAATTTAGTTAATTGTTTGCGTACGAGTTGAGTACGGGGCGTTACAGATGGTATCAGAACCAACTTTCGACATCGAATGTAGGACTTGTATATAGGAAGTGCGTGGGACGCAATATATGTATGAGATGCGTAAGACCCTGGGAGGGCAGCGATTAGGAGACAAGTCTACATTCGACTAGAAAGAATATCCTGTACTAGATTGCACGTCCCGTATTCAGCGAGGACGCTGAATTCTTAAGAGGGGGTAAATGTGAGACCCCGTATTTCTAAGAGAGTATATATATAATAGTATATGGATAGTATATATATAGTATATAAGTATAAGAAAGAAAGAAAGAATGGAAGGATAGATGGTGACGTGTAAGAAGGAAGGAAAAAGAAAGGAAGTGGAGTAGGTATTAAATGGTGGCCTATAGATGATCCTATGGAATTTGATGGTGTGATGGGCCTATGAGATTTCCTATGGGGCTAAGGAAGGAGTAAATGAATGAATGAATGAAGAAAGTGGTAAGTGTGTGTGTGGGTGTTGACCGGTTGACCTAAGGATTAAATATCCCATATCGATGGTAACTTAGGGAAGGTGTAAGGATATATTAGGAAAAAGCCAATGAGAAAGGTACCAATTGTCCGGACACCCTTTTGAGGCAGCCTGTGGTGGGCGCAGCTAGAATTTAGTTAATTATGTGCGTACGAGTTGAGTGCGGGCCATTACAATTAAGTGTGACCTCTGACACTTGCTTAATCCATTTAGCTCCTAGGACCACATCATGGCCCCCAATAGGAAATACCAAGAAATCGTCAATAAAATCATATCCCTGGCAGCTAATCTTTACATTGGAACTTAACCCACTTCCTTCTACCTCCTTACCCCCCGCAACCCTCACATTGAAAGTTTGTTTGATCGAAAGAGACAGCCCAGTTCTTTGTAAAATAAATGGATCTATATAGTTGTAAGTGGCTCCACTATCTACTAAAATATGAACATCCACCCCTTTTAGTTGAGCCTTCAAAATTAGGCATTCAGTGTTAATCCTTGATCCCAAATTGAGGAGGTGATGGACAGGATTACTCTTATTCAACTCTCGTTCCTCATCCTCTATCATCAGCTGATCAAGATCCTCCTCACCCTGTAATGAAAACATGTCCCATTCCCTCTCTATACACATATCGACCTTGGATTTGCACATATGCCCCAACACATATTTTTCATTACAGTGAAAGCACAGTCCTTTCTTCCTTCTCTCCCACACTTCATTAGGTGTAAGTTTCTTCAAGGTGGGTCTTTCTGAGTTGTTAGGATATGTATTACTGGAAAGTTTCATTGGTTGGTTATGCAGTGGAGTTTGGGTAGTTGGTTGAGGATGATACGGCAAAGAATTGTATCCAGAAGTGGAACTCCTATAGTTTGATCTATAAGGTGTCTTATAGAATTGTTTAAGTGAATTAGACTTCTTCTCAAACCTCAGTGCAACCTTAAAAGTTTCACTAAGCGATTGCGACTCCGCCATGGCAACATCATGTTGCAATTCCTCCTTAAGCCCATTTATGAATTGTTGCACTAAGAAAGATTCACTAACACCTTCTACCAAGCACTGCAGTTTCTCAAATTTTCATCCGATAGTCAAGAACTGTGGTTGTTTGATCTAATCTGCATAAAGATTTCGCAGCATCTTCATAAATGCCTAGCGCAAATCTATTACAAATTCTTTCTTTGAATTCTTTCCAAGTCACTATACCCTCATTATTCTTAAGGAACCATCGACACCATTGAATAGCTTCATCTTTGAGGAAGAAGAATACGACTCTCACATTCTCCTCACCTTGGATTTTATACATCTCAAAATAATATTCGATTTGAAAAATCCAATTTAGAACATCACCAGTTCCTGAGAATGGGTGAACATCCAATTTTGGAGGTTTTGAAAAAAAAAATCCCCAATTACGTTCCATTCACCAAGAACACTTATATTCCTATCACTACGTAGGAATCCTCCTCTGTCAATCTCAGGGTTGAGATTCTGCTTACCACAGGGTTTCAATGGCGGAATCACTTTTGAAGATTCTTGGTTTGATTGAGTCTCCCCCATTCGCTGAGTTAGCAGCTGCATCAGTGCCAAGATTAAAGGAATCTGAGAAGCTTGTGCCGCAATTTCTTTCATCTGATTCTCCACCCCTATTATCTTATCATTCAAGAACTGATAGCTCTGCTGCCACTCTACAGATGGTGCTAAACCAAGATTTCCTTTGTGAGTTGAATCTTGAGGAATCTCACTCTCATCTTCCAGATTTGCGACAGGATCCGTATGCTATGATACCATTGATGCAGCCTTGGGCATGGTTGTATGTGGAGAAGAGAACTGAGTCGAAAGGAAGAGAGTAAAGGAGGATTTAGGGAAAGAAAGATTCAAGAAGATGAGAGGAATTGAACTGAAATCACACACACGAACAGCTGATCTGTTCTGGGTTATTTATAAGCAGCATTTACGTGCAAACAGTCCATTGAGTTAGTTACAACAAGGGTCCCACCTTGATCCAATGGCTACAATCTAATCTTTACAAATCTGATGGTTCAGAACCACCCATACCGCTTCATTTACAACTTTGCATTTAAATCCCCCTTCTTACATTTATTACACTATGGCTAATACTCATCCAATATCAGATACATCCATTTCCCCTGCTTCATCCCTGACCTTCATCTCTTCGATGTAGCTTCATTCTCTTTACTCCCCATTGCCAACACTTGGTCTGTCTAGTCTGTATCAGAAAGAAACAGATCGAAAACCCTAACCTTAACAATCTGATAGCATTAATCGGAAAAAACAGAGACGAAGATAAAGATAAAAGTTAGATGAACCTTTGGATTCGTCGATCGACACCGGCCCCAATTTCTGCGCTTGATTTCTCCATGGCAATCACACGCCTCTCATCTACCAGAATCTTGGCTTTCGGGTTGCGGGTTTGATTAGAGGAGGGGCTTGGGCTTGGGCTTGGGCTTTTCTTTTTTGAAATACAGAGAGGGGCATTTTGTTTTTGTAGAAGAGAAGAGAATAATGAAGGGGCTTTTTATAATGGGTCGAATTTGTTAAGCGTTGGGAATAAGCAACGGGGTAATTATCTCTACCTTTACTATCTACTAGTATTTTTCACGTGCGATGCACGTTTTAATAAGAGTTGGAGGATTTTCACATGCGATATACGTGTTAAGAAATAGTTTTGGAGTTTGACGTGCATTGCACGTAATTGGAAAAAATATATTGAAGGAAAAGCTACAATTTGTACGTGCAATACACATATTTATAAGTAGAATTTGAGTTGTACGTGCAACATATGTATATGTTAGTGTTTAAAAAAATTATAAAATTGTTTTACACGTTTTAAATAGATAAATTTTTTTTTGTAATTAATGGGAGAGTTGGAGTTGCACGTGCAATACACGGGTTTGTATGTTGACAAATGACAACCCCAACTCTCCCATTATAATATTAGAGATTAGACATTAGAGATAATCTCTAATCTCTAATCTCTAATCTCTAATCTCTAAGAGGGCGTTTGGTACGCGGATTGAAAAAAATCCTAGAAATGAAAGGATTCCCGGGAATGTGATAGTAGGAATGAAGATTTGCGAGAATGTTGCATTATCGCGTTTGGTATAGTACACTGCATTCTCAGAAATTCTTTATTATTATAATTTTTTTATTCTCGTTTTTGGAAATTTTTTTAATGTTTATTATGAAAATCACATGATAATGCTCAAATCCCATGATTTTACAGAGGATGTATTTTTTTATTCTAGTTTTTTGGTTATTTTTTTGTTTGTTATGGAAATCTCATGGGAATCCTCAAATCTCATGGTTTTTGGGAGGAATTGAAATCCTTCCCAACAAAGGATTTTGATTCCCTTAGGAATCTATCATTCCTTCCAAAACTATACTTGCCACATACCAAACAAGGTAATTTAAGAGGGAATATAGAATTCCCTTGTACATTCCCACATACCAAATGCCCCCTAAATATTATAGTGGAAGAGTTGAGGTTGTCATTTGTAAACAACCTCTGATTTATAGACATGCATTCAACCATTTAATCTCAACCATTCATTTTTAAGTAGGAGTTATATTAATCATTCATTTACTCAGCTGTTTTTAGTTACCATAATACCTTCAAAGTTCAAATTTATTTACGAGATAATTATTTACAAAGTTTCACTCATATGAAATAAAAAAATATGCCACTAGATCTAATTTGTAAAAAGTATGTATGAGTAAAGGGGGGTCTCAGGTTCAAGATCAGATTACATCTTATTATTTACTCTTTAAAAAGAATTAATTAAAACTTGCATCGCATGTGTAAATTACTAGTTTTAATGGGAGAGTTTGTCACTAAACAAATTATATTTATAACCAAATAAATATGTGTGTTGTAACCCAACAAATCCTATATGGGATTTGCTTAATTGAAAATGGGTCCATTTTTAACGGGTCGGAAAACAGCCATCTCAGCCGTCTGATCGTGATTGATCATGATCAGCAGCTGTGATGAAGATCCGCTAAGTCTCCCACTAACGCGTCCAAAAGCGGAGGGGTAATTTCGTCACTTCACGCAAAAAAACATTTCAGACTTAGCATTTTTTTGGTGTGAAGTTTTTTTTTGTCAAAAAAATCACTTAGGTCGTTGGCCTAGGTTGTTTTTTTAATGAAAAAAACATACCTTCGCCATTGTTTCCAACAACGACCTAGGTATGTACAAGTGTTTTTCCAAACACTTGTACATACCCAGATCTCCCACACTCTGTCTTCGTCACAAACTCTCTCTCTCTCTTTCTCTTGTACTCCCGAAACCCATCCCCAAACCCTAGTTTGTGTCTCCCAACTCCTTGACCTAGATTTCTTTGCCTTCTCGATCTCCCCATATTGTGGAAAGCTCTCTATCTCTCTCTTCCTCTCCCGAATATAGCAAATCCTAACTTAGGCCCCAAACTTCCAAATCATCTGAACTCTAGCACAGATTTCCTTCCTCCCTAGCTTGTACAAGTTGTTCGTCTACAACAGCAGCTTCTCACATCTTCGCCAACTCTCTATCTCTCTCTTTGGACCAGGTATTTACTTAATCCCAATTTACTATAATGAACTACGTTAATTTCTTGAATTATTTTTCAATTTTGGAGTTGGGTTTTTTTGTATTATGTGTAGTAGTCTATAATTTAGAGAGTATACAATTAGCTTTGATCACGTATATTGTATATATTTTGTTGACAGTTTTGTAGATGTAGTGTTAGTTGTAGTGGTGGAATATAGGAGAAGGAAATAAACGGATCCAAAAATTCAATTTGTACGAGTAGGTCGGACTCGCCGTGCAGAAGGTAACGGAACTTGTAGAGGCGATTTCCGTCTCACGGTTTGTGAGATACGTTCGTTTACCAGTTTTATTCAATACAACGGATATAAAGCGATACATGGCCGTATCTTTCAAACCGAGAGTCGGAATTCACCTCTGTAAGTTCCGCTGGCTTGTGTTTGGTGTGCCAGACTTGACGGCCATATTTAGGAATTTTTTTGTCTCGTTTTTGTTGTTTTGACGTGTATATGAAAAATCTTTAATCCACCTCGAAATTTTTTTAGTACGTTATGAATAGGATAATGCTTAAACGAAGTCCAAATAATACGAAACTGTGCGAGTAGGTTGGTCTCGCCACTCACAAGTCATACCAACTTGTACATGCGTGTTCCGACCCACTGTTTGTGAGATACGTCAATGTATCGCTTTCCGCTCAATTTTCAAGAGTGAAAATAATACACGGCCGTATCTTTCAAACCGTGGGTCGGAACTCGCATGTACAAGTTGCGTTGGCTTGTGTGCGGGGAGCCCGACCCAACAGGTAAATGTTAGAATTTTTGCATCTCGTTTGTGTTGTTTTGACGCGTATATGAAAAAACTTCAATCTACCTCGAAACTTTTTTAGTACGGTCTCAATACAAAAATGCTTAAGCGAAGTTCAAAAAATACGAAACGGTGCGAGTAGGTTGGGCTAACCATTCACAACCCAACACAACTTGTATTTTCGAGTTCCGACCCACGGTTTGCGAGATACATCAATGTATTGCTTGCCGCTCTTTTTTAAAGAGTGAAAGTGATACACAGCCGTATATTTCAAACCATGGGTCGGAACTCACTTCTACAAGTTGCGTTGGCTTGTGTTTGGTGTGCCAGAGGTGACGGTCAAATTTAGGAATTTTTGCATCGCGTTTATGTTGTTTTGACGCGTATAAGCAAAGTTTTGAAATTTTTGCATCTCGTTTGTTTGTGTTTGGTATTTTTCTGCGAATAATTAGTTTTATATATGCAAACTTTGTTACAGAGAAATGGCTAGAACGAGGGGAACCGGAAGGACATCTCAGGAAACTCGGGGGGGGAACATTCCATAGAGAATGTGAGAACTATTAATTTGTATTGTCCATAATTTTGTATTTAGTGATATTGTTATTAGACTAATAATAATTGTGTTTTGGGTTCGTGTAGGTTGGTGCATCCTCTTCGATGGCACCACATCGTGGTCCAGGACCAATATTTCCCCGTGAACTGAGCTTGCAAGATCGCCACAGATCCGCGGCAGTGTGGGGAGGGACGACGCGGAGGTGTAATTTCTGCACCCACGAGACCATGAAGGTGCACCCACGTATTGTCGAGTACCTAGTAGCGGCCGGTTTCTACGGAATCAGTATGATGGGTCAGGTTAAACTCGACCGAGCACTTCTTTCAGCACTCATGGAGCGATGGAGGCCATAGTCGCACACGTTCTATCTACCGATCGGAGAGATGATGGTGTCGCTATAGGATATAGCGACGATATCCGATCTTCCAACAGATGGGTTGGCCGTGACGGGTAATATAAACTTTGATAAATTAGAGCTGTGTAATGAACTGCTCGGTACAGAGTTTGATGAGGCGGCTGTGGAAAATAAGGAAATTTTTGTCGGACAATCAATCCGACTATCTTGGTTGAAGGAACGTTTTGATGGGACGTTGACCGATGCATCGCCCGACCACTATGTACAGTCCTACACCAGAGGTTACATTCTAACGGTGCTCGGAGGGGTTCTATTGCCTAACTCATCCGGGGATACGGTGCACCTCATGTATCTACGATTGCTCGCCAACATAGGCTTAGTTGGTTGGTACAACTGGGGAAGTT
This sequence comes from Hemerocallis citrina, assembly GCA_017893485.1. NCBI lineage: Eukaryota > Viridiplantae > Streptophyta > Magnoliopsida > Asparagales > Asphodelaceae > Hemerocallis > Hemerocallis citrina. Next base: position 75,387,526 of record CM030364.1, read on the forward strand.
GCGCATTGGCAATGCTATACAGGTCGTTGTGTTCTGTAGCGTTAGATGGGACAGAGATGACCGGTCCGATGGTTTTGTTACAGATTTGGTCATGGGAGCGACTGCACTTGGGTCGTCCTCGCATTAGGAGACCGGCAGCCGGTGGGATGGCCGAACCAGAAAATCCTCATATGTTAGCACCCTTAGAGGTATATTGGGCTGGTAGTCAGACTTACAATGACAACCCAAAAGGTGTACTAACGTACTACAAAGATGAGCTCGACCAACTACGAGAAGAGTTCGTGATTTCGGTGCCGTATACACCCCAGCAGGTGGGAAGACTACCACCAATGTGCACAACTGGGTCGTAGTTGTGGCTGACGACGGCTCCACTCATCAACTTCGGTATAGTGGCGCATCCGCGGCTGGAGAGAGTCCTTCGTCAGTTCGGTCTTCAACAAGATAATCTCCTAAGCTGCGCAAACCTATACGACCATGAGTTACATGCGTGAGGGGTACCGGTCACATGCCTACTCATGATTGGAAAGATTTCCATCGTGTTCACGTTGCAGAATGGAACGAGCGATGGTTTGAACTTGTAATTACCGATGTAGAAGAGTATGATGGCAAAGTGCAAGGGAAGTACATGCAATGGTTCAGATCAATTACATGTTTGTACATCTCTCCCGATACAGAACTACCTGCTGGTGTTCAACGATTAATTGAGGAGAAGAAGATTGAACCACCACTCGCCTATTGTAGTTCACAACCCATGTTCCAATCGAAGGCCTCGGCTATACGTACAGTGGTAATTATAATCATCAAATTTCTTTGAATGTTCGTTATATTTAAAGTTATTGAATTGTTTACTTTTCCAAATCTGTATAATTGTTTTTTTTGGTGTGTTTTGTTTTAGATTGATAATACGATGGACATGGCAAAAGAATGCGTGGAAGTAATCAAAAGTAATGCGAGCACGGTTATGAAGAGGTTCACTCAGAGGATGCTCGCTTCATGCCGTACCAATTTGGATAATTTGGGAGAGGCTAAACATTTGGATCGAGCACTAAGGTCACGGAGAGGGCGATGTAAAAGCGTGAAGGGTAGGCCAGCTGCATTGAGGGGGCAACAACGGAAACGTGAGTTGAGAGAACAACAAGCTTCAATTTCACATCCATCTCAAGAACAAGAGCAAGAAAATGAGAGTGAGGAGAGGGTTGTTGGAGACGTACAAGAGGAGGGAGGAGCAGAAGAAATTCCTAAGTCGCCAACCCCGTTGCGGCATCAAAATCCTACTCGGAAGAGGCGAGCACTACAACCATACACGCCCGGTTCTTAGCCAATATCGTAAACAATTTGTTTGTTGTGGTTATGTTTTTTTTTTTTTTTTTTTGGTTTTATCCCTGCTGTAACTTACAATGTGGAAATTGTTGTTTGTAAGTTTAAGTGTAGTTAATGTTGTTATTATTAATTGCTAATAGTCAATTATGTTGGTGATTTTGGTGGCTGTATGTATAAATTTATTTGGAGAGTGTAGGTGATGGAGAAGTGTTTGGAATTTGTGAAAAGTTTCAAGTGTAGCAACTGTAGCTGCTGTGTCGAATTGTAGATAGTTTTTTTTTATTTTTAACCTAGGTCGTTGTCTTCAAATGTTGCACAATTTGGGGTGCTCTCTGACTTGTTGAAGTTAAAAATAGTAACAAGTCATAGAGCAAGACTCCTATATTGTGTATACCCTAGACCGTTGTCTCGTAGAACAAAAGTTGCACAATTTGGTCTTGCTCTCTGACTTGTTGGAGTTAAAAATAGCAACAAGTCAGAGAGCAAGACCATTATATTTTATATACCCTAGGCCGTTGTCTAGTAGGCCAAATGTTGCACAATTTGGGGTGCTCTCTGACTTGTTGAAGTTAAAAATAGCAACAAGTCAGAGAGCAAGACCCTTATATTGTGTATACCCTAGGCCGTTGTCGTCTCCAACAACGGCCTAGGTAGTAAGACAAAATTTCCACAATTTGTTCTTGCTCTCTAACTTGTTGGAGTTAAAAATAGCAACAAGTCAGAGAGCAAGACCATTATATTGTGTATACACTAGGCCGTTGTCTAGGTCAAATGTTGCACAATTTGGGGTGCTCTCTGACTTGTTGGAGTTAAAAATAGCAACAAGTTAGAGAGCAAGACCCCTATATTGTGTATACCCTAGGCCGTTGTTTCCAACAACGGCCTAGGTAGTAGGACAAAAGTTCCACAATTTGGTCTTGCTCTCTAACTTGTTGGAGTTAAAAATAGCAACAAGTCAGAGAGCAAGACCATTATATTGTGTATACCCTAGGCCATTTTGTCCAAGGTAGTAGGCCAAATGTTGCAGTATTTTTGCTTTTTACAATTTTCTCTTAACTCTTTACGAACATCTCTGTGGAACTTTATACAAAAGATAGATAATCTATGCTTGTATATCGTTTATATACTTTTTTAAATTTTCAATTTTACTACACCTAACTAACCACTATATAATCACGATGTTTAAATATTTACAGAAAATACCAGAAAATATAACATATTCTTATCATTCGTTAGGGTTAGGGTTAGGGTTAGTGTATTAAGTTGGGTTAGTGTTAACGAAGGTTAAGGGTAGGATATGTGTAAGCAGGGGTTAGGGGTAGGGTTAGGGTTATTGTAGGGTTAGGGTTATTGCAAGAAACACATTTGCGGTAAGTGCTTGTTTTGGTTTATCACTAATTAGGTTAATATTTGTAGTTGGGTATCACATGTTGTAGAACAAGTTCAATATGGAAAAAACCTAAAGTACATAAATTGGTTATATTTACATGTAGATCCCCACATGTATTAGAAAAACCACATGTAGATCCCCAGATGTAGATCATATATGGGAAAAACCACATGTACATCCCCACATGTGACTTTTCCAATAAGGTTAAAGACCAAAGAAATAGCTATATATTTACTTCACACTGGAGGTTTATCACTTCATATAGCATCCACGGTCCTTGCTCTTTTTCTCTTCATAGTTTGTTAAAGACCCATATGTACAACAAGTCCAATGTGGAAATAACCACATGTAGAAACCCACATGAACATCCCCACATGTATAACCCAATAAGGGAAGAGATTAAGCAGTATGGTTCTTTTGAATTTGAAGAGAATGTATATAAACTGGTGAGTTTTTAATTGTAAAAAAGATTAAAAATTTTATTATTTTTAAATAGGGTAGGTATCCACTTTTCACGTCTAAATACGAAGAGGCACAGAACCCATATAATGCACTTTTCCGAAAACAAGAACTGGATCTGATTACTTTCGATTAAGAGTAAAGAGTTAAGAATTTATGCTATTTTTGGAATTTTTGGAATTTTTGGAACCTTATACATGTAACCTAAATCCTTTTATTTTTTGGAATATTTTTAAAGCATATAACCTTGATAATTTTATATTGGTTAGATAGAAGAAAAAAATTGGAAAGTAATAAAAAAATATAAACGATATAGACGCATAGATCATCTGTCTTTGGTATATAGTTGCAAAGAAACTGTTCGTAAAGAGTTAAGAGAAAATTGTAAAAAACAAAAAAAAACAAAAAACCCATCTAATAGGGATGTTACCACTTGGGTTGAAACCCTAACAAAAAACCCATCTAACAAAAAAACCCCTAACCCTAACCTTACCGTAACCCTAACCTAGTTGTTACCCTTAACCCCCTGTTAACACTAATCCGAACCTTATACATGTAACCTTAATCCTTTTATTTTTTGAAATTTTTTAAAAGCATATAACCTTGATAATTTTTTATTGGTTGGATAGAGGGAAAATTTTGGAAAGTTATAAAAAAAATATAAACGATATAGACGCATAGATCATCTGTCTTTGGTATATAGTTGCAGAGAAACTGTTCGTAAAGAGTTAATATAAAATCGTAAAAAACCAAAAAACAAAAAACCCATCTAATAGGGATGTTACTACTTGGTTTGAAATCCTAACAGAAAACCCATCTAAAAAAAACCCCTAACCCTAACCCTAATCTAGGTATTACTACTTGGGTTGAAACCCTACACTCACCAATAACCAGAGAGATGTATGTTCCCTAGAAGAATTTACATCTAATAGAGATTAGAATATAGTTAGGGAATTTTTTTTACAAAATTGTTGATTATGATTTATTTTATAGTTTTTTTTGAAAATATTTAACCACCAAGATTATATACTGGTTTGAAAGGTGGAAAAAATGGGCCAATAAAAAAACATAGCTAAATGATATACAAGTTTAGATCATCTGTCTTTGGTATAAATTTTCACAGAGACTGTACGTAAAGAGTGAAGAGAAAAATGTAAAAAACCCAAAAACTTCAAACCTGGGCCGTTGTTGGAGACAACGGGTTAAGGTATTCTTATAAAGGGGTGCTCCATGACTTTTTGCTCTTTTGAAGTTGGTCAAGTCAGAGAACACCCCCAAAATTATAACTTTTTTACTACAACCTAGGGCCTAAGGTATTTATAAAATAGGGTGTTGCTCTCTGACTTGTTGCTCTTTTTGTCTTCTCCAAGTCAGAGAGCATAACCAAAATTACAACTTTTTGACTACAACCTAGGCCATTGTCTCCAACAACGGCCTAAGGTATTTATAAGATAGGGTGTTGCTCTCTGACTTGTTGCTCTTTTTGTCTTCTCCAAGTCAGAGAGCATAGCCAAAATTACAACTTTTTTACTACAACCTAGGCCGTTGTAAGGTATTTATAAAATAGGGTGTTGCTCTCTGACTTGTTGCTCTTTTTGTCTTCTCCAAGTCAGAGAGCACCCCAAAATTACAACTTTTTGACTACAACCTAGGTCGTTGTTCGAGACAACGGCTTGAGGTTTTTATAAAATAGAGTGTTGCTCTCTGACTTGTTGCTCTTTTTGTCTTCTCCAAGTCAGAGAGCACCCCCAAAATTACAACTTTTTAGCTACAACCTAAGCAGTTGTTGTAGACAACGGCCAAAGGTATTTATAAAATAGGGTGTTTTTCAATCAAACTTGTTGCTCTTTTTGTCTTCTCCAAGTCAGAGAGCACCCCCAAAATTACAACTTTCTGAATACAACCTAGGCCGTTGTCACCAACAACGGCCTAAGGTATTTATAAAGAGTAGGGTGTTGCTCTTTGACTTGTTGCTCTTTTTGTCTTCTCCAAGTCAGAGAGCACCCCCAAAAACTTTAACTTTTGTTCTATTACTTATGTCGTTGTTGGAGGCAGCGGCTTAAGGTTAAAAAAGTAAGGGTCTTGCTCTCTGTGTTAATGTTACAGAAACAAAGTGAGTTGTTGAATACCAAAAAAATTTAACAAATAACGTAGGCCGTTGTCTCCAACAATGGCCTAGGTTTAATATATATATATATATATATATATATATATATATATATATATATATATATATATATGTACATCTGCAAGTGCAGCTACAGCTGATACAATTGAGTTACAAACCAACAATTATGTACGACAACAATATTAACAAACGACACAAACCAACAACACTTAAGTATCAAGAACATTTACAGTTACCAATCAAAGGTAATTAACCAAGTTGCACAATAATCTGTAATATACTGAAACATTACATTTTATAAATTCCAAATCACAGTGGATCGTCATATCTCGACTCAGAACTCTCTTCATCGGAAGAAATTACTTCTTGCCTTCATTGAAAGATTTGTTTTAGTTAGTGAGAAAATCATTTACCACAAATAAAGTATCTTAAATTTAAACGAGGGACAAACAAATAAAGTACGAGTCTTACCCCTCAAATAAAGTTGGACAATTTCTTGAATCATGATTCATTTGCACAATGCCGCATCTTCGGCACCGTCTCGGTTTTTTTTATGCGGAGTTGCTCTCTTATCGGCCTCAATCTTTTGGCACGAGGCCTTTCCTTTGTCGTGCATTGTTGTGGATCACTAATGCGTGTAGGTATGTGTCCACTCCCTTCATCATGAGGTTGTGCACTACCATGCCGTTGTGAACTACCTCCTGGTTCGACACTGTCATGTGGTTGTGAGGCCTGTTCAGGTTGTTCACCTAATCCGGGTTGTAGTCGAGAAACCCCATCAATTATCTTCTGCAAATTCTCCAACGTGTATTTGTAACTTTCATTGGAGGAACAATCGAGATCGACAATCTGTTTTGCATGGTAGCTCAACTCACAATATCGAGAAACAAAATTCTCGATATTGGGTTCGGTTGGAACAGATGTATAACTTCTTCTTATCACATCCCTGGTCCATCTTCTTTTAATATATGCATCCGGGAGGGAAGTGTGATGGCCGAAATGAAAAGCAGCTAAAATATGCCTACAAGGAATGCCAACGAAGTCGAAGAAGTGACATGCACGTGTAATAATTCCATTGATTTTGCATAATTGAAGAAGGCGAGCCAGTTCTGATACTCCACAGAGTATCACATGGAAGGTTGAACTATCCGTTGTCTCAAGATCGGTAACGAATGTCACATTGTACATGAAGCTTTTTGTAACTTCATCTTGGAATTTGTAAAAGATTTTCAAAGTATATGTTTTTGCCATTTGTGCCTCCAAAGCCCACTTGCTCTTCAACTTCGGTCTCTTCTCACGATTACGATGATTTTCTTTCAGTTCATCATGTCATTGCCTTTCCAAAAATGGTCGAAGATGACTGCAAATTCATGCAAAGAATATTTCTTTTCTGTATGATGCTTCAAGACAGAATGTGCTGACTCAACCCGTTGGCTACTCAACATGCCGGCCCAAAAAGAATCTTTAGCGTAGATGGGTGCCCAACTTTCACGGATATCAAATAGATCGTTCAACCATTTATTACTCTCTAATCTGTACTGCGAAATTAACAAATTCCATTCTCCTACAAATTCATGTACATATTCGGAATTGTAGATGACATTCTTCAAGGACTCCCTAAACTTGTTGACATCGTTCGAAATACACACCTCTTAGGATAACTTATCCAAAATGTGCTAAATATAAAAACGGTGCCGAGTCTGGGGGAAAACTTTCTTAACCGCAGCGGCGATCCCACGGTCTTGATCGGTGACGATACCGGATGGAGTATGATTCATAACCCCTAACCACTTTTCAAAGAACCATTCAAACGAAGAGGTCGTCTCATTTGGAATGAACCCACCTCCTAAGAAAGTTGATTGTCAATGTTGATTCACTCCAACAAAGGGAACAAATAACATTCCATAACGGTTCGTATTGTATGTGGCATCAAAGCAAATTACATCGCTAAATTCTTCATAATTCATCCTACAAATATTATCAACCCACATACAATGTGACAACCGCCCTTCGGGATCTACTTGAATGTCATAAAAAAAATGAAGGATCCGTCTATTTCTTAGATTTAAAAAAATTAATAAGCATTGTAGAATCATGTCCTTTCAATGCTTCTTGCGAATCTCTAAGTAAATTTCTAACATCTTTTTCTGTGAATCCTACTTGATCGTGACCACCACTAGCACTTTCGAAGAAGAGCATTTGTCGACATATCTGGATATTAGCTTGGTTGAATTGCTTTATTATCCTTTTATCCGTATTTGACACGGAACGGTTCCGGGGCAAAAGATGCCTTCTGCGGGGTGAGGTGAATTCGTGATTGTGTTCTTCGTGAAATGAACACACCACTCACGTATTACTTAGTTCGTTTAATTTTACACGAACACAAGCTTTGCAACCCGTTCTATAGGTTGTTCTCCGTCTACCATCACTATGCTGACTCGGCGACGACCCGGCTTTATTACAAAGATATGACTTATCTACTTCCACTGCTCCTTTTAACTTATTCCCACCCTTACGCATTGCAAAACCCCCATAGCGAGCATATAAAGAATAAAAATTCTCGGCCTTAACTAAAGTGGGGAACGTCATACCTAACTTTGGTTTTAGATGGTCTTTGACTAACGGCCTGGAATCAATGATTGGTTCTACCAACACAAAATTATCGTTGGCAGCAGAACTCTCCGTATCGTTATTCATCTGGGATAAAAAAATATAATTCAATTAATATACACATCATATATAAAATAGCTTGTTAACAAACGATTGCGATATATATTCATACGAAACAAAATAAGTGACCATACATCAAAAACGATGTTATAAAAATACAAAACTCTACTATTGGGTCCGGCTTGCCGCACACAAGATAACGGAACTTACACAAGTGAGTTCCGATCCACAGTTTGCAAGATAAGGCCGTGTCTCGCTCGCATTCCCCTCACTCTTAGAAATGAGGGGAATGCGATACATAGACGCATATACCAAACCGTGGGTTACAACTCGAAACTACAAGTTGGTATGACTTGTGAGTGGTGAGACCAACCTACTTGCAAAATTACGATTTTTTTCAAGTGGGTTCTATATTGAAAACTCCCTCAAAACATAACAAAAATCATGAGAAAACCACACAATTCACGGCAAAAAAATTAATTAAACTTTGTGATCGGGTCGGGCTCCCCGCACTCAAGGCAACGCAACATGTACAAGCGAGTTCCTACTAACGGCTTGCAAGATACGGCAGTGTATCGCATTCATTCATAAAAATTGCCAACAATGAGGTTGTTGTTTGATATACGATACAAATTCATACAAACGAGATCAAATAATTCCTAAACTTTGGGAGTGGGACGGCGGCAAAACACATGAGCAAACAAAATTTGTAGAGGTGAGTTTCGACTCACGGTTTGCAAAATACGCCGATGTATCGCTTTCACTTACGGGAATTACTTGAAAGCGATACACAGCCGTACACTTCTTACCGTGAATCCAAACACACTTCTACAAATTGCGTTGGCTTGTGCGTGGCGAGCCCGATGTACTCGCAAAGTTGCGTAAATTTTTTTCCACTTTGTGCGCTATTACTAACATCGAACAACAACCAACAATAACTAATACTACATCTACATACCCAATAAAACCAGAAATTGTACACTCAAACTCTGGGTAAAAATTTCCAATCAATTAGCCTAGTTAGATCTACTTATGTAGGAACAAATTAGTACCTTTAACAATGACGGTGTTCGGAAAGGAGATAGGAGAAGCCGTTGCGTGCTGTTGTAGAGAAAGGAAGGGAATTTGTGCTAGGGTTCAAATGATTTGGGAGTTTGGGGCCTAAGTTAGTGTTTGCTGTATTCGGGAGAGGGAGAGAGAGATAGAGAGCTTTCCACAATAGGGGGAGATCGAGAAGGCAAAGAAATCGAGGCCAAGGAGTTGGGAGACACAAACTAGGGTTTGGGGATGTGTTTTGAGAGCTCAAGAGAAAGAGAGAGAGAGAGTTTGTGACGAAGACAGAGTGAGGGAGATCTGGGTATGTACAAGTGTTTGGAAAAATACTTGTACATACCTAGGCCGTTATTGGAAACAACGGCCAAGGTATTTTTTTTTATAAAAAAAAACATACCTTGACCGTTGTTTCCAACAACGGCCTAAGTGATTTTTTCGACAAAAAAAACTCCACACCAAAAAAAGGCTAAGTCTGAAACATTTTTTGGCGTGAAGTGACGAAATTACCCCTCCGCTTTTGGATGCGTTAGTGGGAGACTTAGCGGATCTTCATCACAACCGCTGATCATGATTAACCAAGATCGGACGGCTGAGATGGCTGTTTTCCGACCCGTTGAAAACGGACCCATTTTCAATTGAGAAAATCCCATATATATATATATGTATGTATATATATATATATATATATATATATATATATATATATACATATATAGGGAAGTCTTCCGTTGTGCACCACCTATGGTGCACATAGTGTGTGCACTCGGCCTTCACGCCTTCGTATTGACGATCCGAACCGTTCACATTGATCTAGACATCTAAATTAGTCTAAATATGTAAAATCAAATCATTTGAAATTCATTTGCCCATCCATTGAAGTGCTACAAAGTTGTATGGCTGAAAATCGTTGTTTTTTATAGCCACATGATGGATGGGCAAATGAATTTCAAATGATTTGATTTTATATATTTAGACTAATTTAGATTTATAGATCAATGTGAACAGTTCGGATCGTCGATACGAAGGCGAGAAGGCCGAGTGCACACGCCGTGTGCACCATAGGTGGTGCACAACGGAAGACTTCCCTATATATATATATATATATATATATATATATATATATATATATATATATATATATATATATATATATATATAGAAAGAGTTTGTCACTAAACAAACTCCATTGTAACCCAACAAACTCGTGCAATGCACATGCATAACTAATATAAACGAGGTTTTAGGTTCGATGTTTGACAACATCGAATTTAATATATATATATATATATATATATATATATATATATATATATATATATATATATATATATATATATAAAGATATGCACGCACATGTAAATTACTAGTAGCTGTTAATGGACTGCTAAATTACAATTAAATTGATTACCTGTTAATTATTTATTTCAAACCACGTAAATCTTTAATACAGCTGGTACCGGGATGCTAAATTACCACTAATTGATTTTCTGATAAAAATTGTGTAAATTAAGTTAGTTGTAATTGTAACGGGTCTTATTAGCAAAACATTGTTTTCGCTGTATAATATATATATACTAGATTTGCCCATGGCACGTGCCTACGACACGTTTTTAGAATGATACAGTATATAAAAAGCCTTGTAAACAGTAAATCAACAAGTATGTAGCTCAAGTTTGAATAGTATGACAATAATTAGTTGTAAATAAAAGTCCATGTTTCCATAAGTATATATATAGGCTTTTGTTCAGTTGAAAACGGGTTCGTTTTCAATGAGTTGGAAAACAAAGATCTGAGCCGTTGGATCGCTCTTGATCGTGATCAACGGTTCAGATCGTTGCCGCTCAGATGGTGTGCGGATATCCTATTAACAACGGAGGGGCATTTTGGGAAGTTCAAGCCAAATAACGCTTCAGACTTAGCGTTATTTGGGGTGAACTTTTTTTTGGTCAAAAAAAACACTTAGGCCATTGTTGGGAACAACGGCTTAGGTTGTTTTCTTTTTTTTTTAAAATCCACCTAGGTTGTTGTTCCCAACAACGGCCTAGGTATGTACAAGTATTTTTCCAAACACTTGTACATACTCAGATCTCCATCTCCCTCATTCTTCGACAACTCTCTCTCTAGCAATTGGTGCTCGCAAAACCCATTTCCCAAACCCTAACTCTCTCTTGCTCGTTGCTTCTCACTCAATATCTCCCTCTTCTCACACTCTTGCCCTCTTCCTTTGAAGATCCCGAATACAAAAAAATCCTAACCCATACGAAATCTCTCCAACCATTAAACCCTTATCCTAAAGAAATTAGTCAAACCCTACTCCTCTTCTCTACAGCAGCGCGCAAGCACTTCCTTTATCTCCTTTTCGAAAACCCACAATGTGAAAGGTGTTAATTTTTTCTATTTTAGCAGATCTAGCTAGGTTATGCGATTGAAATTTTTTATTCAATGTTTGAGTGTACAATGTATATATTATGTGTAGCTAATTATAGATTAGCTAATTATAGTGTTATTGTCGATGTAGATGTAGTATTAGTTGTTATTGTTTGTTGTTAGTAATAGTGCACAAAGAGATCCAAAAATTTTGCAATTTTGCGAGTACGTCGGACTCACCACACACAAGCCACCACAACTTGTAGAAGTGTGTTTGGATTCACGGTTTGAAGTATACGGCCGTGTATCGTTTCCGACTATTTTTTGTGAGTGGAAGTGATACATTGGCGTATATTGCAAACTGTGAGTCGAAATTCACATCTACAAGTTGTGTTGGCTCATGTGTGGTGTGTCCGACCTACTACCAAAGTTTCGGAATTTTTTGATCTCGTTCGTGCAGTTTTCTACCGTATATCAAACAACAATAACAATTAATGTTTGAATTTCTATCGAGCAACTTTTTACTAGGAAACCATTGAAACGTCATCCAAAAAATAAGAAATTTTGCGAACATGTCGGGCTAACCGCTCGCAACCCAATGCTGCTAGTAGTTGCGAGTTCCGACCCATGGTTTGCGAGTTACGTCAATGTATCGCATTCTTGGCATTTTTTATGAGTGAAAGCGATACACGGCCGAATCTTTCAAACCGTGGGTCGGTACTCGCTTGTATAAGTTGTGTTGGCTTGTGTGTGGGGAGCCCGACCCAATCACAAAGTTTCTTTTTTTAATGTCGTTTGTGCGGTTTTTTCATGAATTTTGTTATGTTTTGAGCAAGTTTTCAATAGAGAACCCATTTGAAAAAGCAAAAATTTTGCGAGTAGGTCGGTCTCGCCACTCAAAAGCCTTAGCAACTTGTAGTTGCAAATTCTCCCCCACGGTTTGCCATATGCATCCTTGTATCGCATTTTCCTCTTTTTCAAGAGTGAAAGCGAGACACGGCCGTATCTTGAGACACCGTAGATCGGAACTCGCTTCTACAAGTTCCGTTACCTTGTGTGCGGCAAGCCGGACCCAATCGTAAAGTTTCATATTGTTTGGACGTCGTTTGTGAGGTTTTCTCACGTATTTTGTTTCGTATATATATATATATATATATATATATATATATATATATATATATATATATATATATATATATATCACAATCTTTTGTTAACAAGCTGTTTTATATATGATGTGTGTATTAATTTACAAAAACTATATTTTTTGCAGATGAACAACGAAACGGAAAGTTCGGGTACCAGCGATAAATTTTTACGGGTAGAACCAATCATTGATTCCATGCCGTTAGTCGAAGAACACCTAAAACCAAAATTAGGTATTGTTGCCACTGAAATCGGTGTGGGGGCAAACAGATGGATTTGTGGATTCGAGGGAAGTTGAGTAGTTAAACCTGAAACACCACCACCGGAGTTTGATCGTGATCTCCCACCGTTGACCTGAAAAAAGTGCGAAACACCGGAGTTGATTCCGGCGACGCACCCTCCGACGCTCTTGTCAGTAATCACAAAGATTATGAAAGAGCTTTGATTGGCAAAAGATTGATTACCTCGTAATAGTGGGGGATGGGGGGTATTTATAGCCACCTTAAGAACTAGTTTCAGGATAAGATCAATTCCCTACTTTCTAGTGGATGGATAGAAGTGATCATGACCGGTGATTGAGGACAATCATAAACCCTAATTTTCTATCCAGCTAGACTGGGTTTCTTGCAGGTTGGAACCTGCACCCAGTAAGATGGATCCGTTTATGGATTATTGTGCCTTTGGAAAAAGGCCCAGTTCCCATTACATACCTGTTTGTTGGTGAAATTACTACTTTACCCCCGAGCTTTAAGATTCGTGCCTGATTTGGACGGTTCCGATTTAACCATATTTTTAGCCATATCACGAGCCCCCCACTCCCGAAGACTGAGTTTGATCAGCCTTTGAGGAGTAGTTTTACTATTTTAATGGCTTGCAGGATTGTATCGGAATGCAAATGAGGGGTGTCGAATCTTTATATGAGGTATTATGGTGCTTTTTGGTGTTGGTTGCACGCTCAAGGCTGTTCTAGAGCTCTCCTGGACTTTTTGGGATTTTTTCTCGATTTTTCAATTATTTTTCGGGTCAGTTATTCAATTTTACGGAGCGGTATTCTATTTTTCGGGAGCGCTAATTAATTATTCTAAGCAATAATTATTTATCCAGGGGCTCAAAAATATTTCTCCGAATTTATAATTATTTTAAAGAATTTTTAATCAATTTTCCTGAATTTTAAACCCCTTTTCCGCAAATTTTAAATAAACAATTCAAATTAAATAAAATAAAAAATAGATTTTTAATTCCCTTTATGACGTGGCACGATCTGGGCTCTCCATCAGCATTGGGTGCGAATTTTGGGAAGATCTAATGCCTGTGGTTGCTTAAAGGTGTATTTTCCTTCATTCGGTGGCAAGTTGCTTCGGTGTTGCCGACCCCCGCCAGTTACATGTTAGGAAGGAGGCCGAAGTCTAGGGGGGTTCGGGGTCCCCTGCCGAGGTGTAGAGATACCTCGGCATGGCGACACGTGTCGAAACAGGGGGTTCGGCGAGTTTTTGTCGAACTCCGGAGTGAGAACTTTTTCCATGTTTGGGTGTCGGTGCCAAGAGTGCTCGGCAAGGCGTGCCGAAGTCCCAAAGTAAGAATTTTTCCCATGTTTGGGCGTCGGTGCCAAGTGCGCTCGGCAAGGCGGGCCGAAGTTCAAAGTGAGAATTTTTCCTTGTTTGGGCATTGGTACCAAGAGCGCTCGGCAAGGTGTGCCGAAATCCAAAGTGAGAACTTTTCCTTGTTTGGGCGTCAGTGCCAAGAGCGCTCGGCAAGACGTGTCGAAGTCCCAAAGTGAGAATTTTTTCATGTTTGGGCGTCGGTGCCAAGAGCGCTCGGCAAGGCGTGCTGAAATCCAAAGTGATAATTTTTCCATGTTTGGGCGTCGGTGCCAAGAGCGCTTAGCAAGGTGTGCCGAAGTCCCAAAGTGAGAATTTTTCCATGTTTGGGCGTCGGTGCCAAGAGCGCTCGGCAAGGCGTGCCGAAGTCCTAAAGTGAGAATTTTTTCCATGTTTGGGCGTCGGTGCCAAGAGTGCTTGGCAAGGCGTGCCGAAGTCCAAAGTTAGAATTTTTCCTTATTTGGGCATCAGTGCCAAGAGCGCTTGGTAAGGCGTGCCGAAGGCCCAAAGTGAGAATTTTTCCTTATTTGGGCATCGGTGCCAAGAGCGCTCGGCAAGGCGTGCCGAAGTCCAAACTGAGAATTTTTTCTTGTTTAGGCGTCGGTGCCAAGAGTGCTCAGCAAGGCGTGCCGAAGTCCCAAAGTGAGAATTTGACAGCTTGGAGATGACAACTGGCCCCTTGACTGTTGGTTTTCTGACGATTCTGACCGTTAGTCATTAATGAGACGGTACGACTTTTTGTCGTCTTGTGTAAATGGGCCTGTCTGTTGGTCTTCAGAAGTCCAACATCCTCGTTTTGTGTGCCAACCCCTATAAGGCTCACCCCCTACCCCTCTCTCATTTTTCACTTCTCCGAATTTTCACTCAGGCAGTTATTTTCACTAGAGAGAGATTCCGGTGATCGTCGACAGTACTCTGGTGAACTTTCCGACCAAGCGTGTCACTTCAAGGTAAATTACACTTAGTTTATTTTAAGTCCAAACGTCTTTTTCCTCTACTTTGGAGCCCTCCCCCTCTGCTGGCAAAGTGCTGTCTCCGAATCAGAAGCCTCGCGTCGACAAGGGCAAGCGAGTTGATGGTCGAGCCACCATAGTGGAAGATCTGAAGCGTATGGGGGAGTTCGGCAGATTGCTAGGCGCGTTAACGTGGCTCCATAGGGTTCGAGAGCTTCCGGAGGAGCACGCCTAGCAAATCGTGTATGGGAGGGGATGGAGCTTCAAGGAGAATGCAGCGAGAGAGACCTCAGAAGCGAACGATACCGTCTTAATTCTTAACGAGACCGACCTGGCAGCGATCTGGGAGTGCTTTCATATCCCGGAGGAGTATGAGTTGATGCTGCCGGGTCCCGGGGTGAGGGCTAACTCGCCGATGCCAGTAAACACGTGTTTCTGGCCTGTCGACACCTTCATCGCCAAAGCGCGTCTGTCTCTTCACCCATTCACTGTTCAGGTGCTGAGGTGGTTCGGGGTTAGCCCCATCCAACTGATGCCGAACGCGTGGAGGGTCATCAACAGGTTCGTGCTCCACTGTCAGGCAACCGAGATCGAGCCGGACTTGAGGGTGCTTCTGACTCTTTATCGGTTTCATCAGCAGCACAAGTCCGAGTTCAGGTATTACTTGGCTCTGAGGCACGGTGCTCGGCTCGTCAGCTGCCCCGACTCTATAAAGCACTGGCGAGATAAGTACTTCATAGTACGGAGCTGCGAACCGTGGAGCATACCCTCGGGTTGGGTGGAGGAGGTGACGAAGAGGGTACGTGAGTCGTCAGTGCTCTACCCCAACGAAGAGGTGGTGGTTCAGATTCTTCTCGACCGGCCAAAGTTCGACTAGAGAGATCTGACGGAAGACGTGCTCTTCAGGGGAGGGCTCTGTTGCGTAGACCCTAGTACGTGACTTTATCCGTTTCTTTTTTTTTTTGATTTGATTATAACTTGTAACCAAACTTTTCCCTTCTCCTGTTGCAGAGTCTATGGATAACGACGCAATCCTGGCACAGAGAGCGGCCCTCGGCAGCAAGGCGCCTCGGAAGCGCAAGAGGGTCGCCACAAAGGTGACCGCGCAGAAGCCGAAGATTGTCGACATTGCCGTTCAGGAGGCGGAGGCTTCGGCAACTGTGACCCCGAGGAGGGCACCAGAAGTGACCTCGGCATCGGCCGAGGCTGGCGAGTTCCCGATGGCCGCTGCCCTCGGGATGGAGGCGCCCCCGTTGACGGCAAATGCCGAGGTGTTCCTCACCGAGGAGAACAAGAAGATTTTTGTTCCGGACTGGCAAGTTCGGAAACTTGACGGCTTCCTCGGCGACTCGACGTCGAGCATGCAAGCGGTGAAGCACTTGGTGACGCCGATGGATCGAGCTGCCATGGACACTGGCAGCGTGGGCGACGATGCCTTCGAGATCGCTCGCTCGGCGGTATCGGTGAGTATCAATTTCTTTCTTTTAGATAACTTGCATATTTGTTTCTTTAACTTTTCTTTCTTTGACTCTATGGTTCGGCTGCAGACAACCGTCCACTTTGGTCATCTTTTGGAGAAGATGATGGAGCTCGAGAAAGATCTCAAGAAGGAGGTCGACCGTGCTCAAGCTGAAAAAGCTCGGATCGCCAACGAGCTTGAGAAGCTGAAGACCGAGGCGGAAGGGAAGACGGCGAGGCTGGAATACCTTGAAGGCCTCATTACGAAGCTCGAGGGCGATCAGCTTCGGAAGAGGGAGGAGGCGGCAAAGCAGCAGGCCGAGGCCGTGGAGGCTGCCCAGGTCGTGGCGGCGAAGGAGGCCGAAGCTGCGACTGTGAAGAAAGCGCATGGCTTCCTCGCGGCCAACATGGCCAAGGCATATGCTTACGCCATCGAGCAAGTGTCGGAGTGGTTCCCCGAGGTCGACTGCTCCGGATGGCGACTCTTCCCCGGCCATGTCGATGGCTTTGAAGACGAGTCCGAAGTGGAAGTAGGGGACGATGAAGGGGATGCCGAGGTCGAGATCGTCAGCGAACGTCAGGGGTCTGAGGTGACCCCGCTAGCGATGGTCGTGCCTTCGAGGGTATCCGACCCCATCCCATCCCGGCGCCCTGGGAAAGAGGTCGCTCCTTGACTTCTGCTTCTTAACTTTTTTTTTGTACTTTTTGATGTATTGCCTAATTGCGGACTGGCCACCGCATTTTTTTGGAAAGAATGAAAATTCATCTTTTTGAGTTCGACTAAGCGTTTGTGAGTCCTTGGCAATGAGTTTACAAAAATTTTCTTGAAATTTGGCTAAGTGTTCACGTCGCCCTGCCTAAAGCTTCGGCTATGTGTTCACAAAATCTTTTTGAAATTTTGCTATGTTCACGTTGCCTTGTTCAGGAGTTTCGGCTGTGTTTACCAAATTCGCTAATTTTTGCTAAGTGTTTCCGGCGTTTGCCTTGGAATTTTCGGCTTGTTGAGGTGACATAGCTCGTCGACGCAACTCATGCTGCGGAAGAGTTATGTTCCGAGGTTGGCCTAGGTGCAACGAAGCTGTGCCTTGCCAGGTGCCGAGAGCGCCTTTACGAAGTTGAGTTGGGGCTGCGCAGAGCCGCATGCGAACGAGATCATCTGCAACTAATTATAGGTCGCCGAGACATCGAGGTTCAAAGACTAGAAGAGAGGCTTGCTGTATCGGCCCCTGAAGGCGATGATGATGGTTCATCAGCAGCCTTTAGTCTCGGTCTGAGGCTTAGGTGTCTCCGCCACTCCTTGTCGATGATGACAACGGAGAGAGACGAACTATTAACGGAGAGAAACGAACTATTGGTTGAGGTTCGCGACTTGTTGATAGCAGAAGACGAGCTTTTGGCGGGGAGAGAAATGCTAATAGCAGCAATGGGCAAGTTGACGACGGAGCGCGATGAGTTGTTGGCAACAATGAGCAAGGTGATGGCGGAGGTTGATGAGCTGAAGAGGGTTACGGTCGACAAGAGTATCGAGGTTACACATCTCCGTCGAATTATTGCCAACAGTTCTGGTGCCACAAGCTCCGCTGTGCTCCCTCGTTTCAAGATAGCCGTGAAGGATGACTCTCTGAGGCAACGAATCGTCGAGCTAGAGGCAGAGGTTGCTCACCTCAAGCCCCAACCTAAACGGATCAACGTCAGGAGCACTTCGTGTACTCGTAAAGAGAGCGAGCTAGAAATTTCCTTTTACGAGCTTGCGACTCGCTCGCCCATTGTTCGGCGAAGCCCAGGTGATGCACAAAGCGGGGTGGCTGTTTCGTCGAGCGGAGCGTCCATTGGTGCGTTCGTCAGAAGCAGCGCAGAAGATGCGTCTCAGTTCACTGGTCTAGGGACGAGCTCCGAGGTTAGGCGCCGCCATCCCTGGGTGTCTTTAAACCCGAACATCCCTGCCCCAAGGAGGCACTGAAGTTGTTTTTTGTTTTCCAAGTTTTGCATCTTGTCTATGTACGAGGAGTCGATTCTGTAATTTTGGCTTTTTTAAATCTTGTAACTTTGTTGTAGAGAAATAGCTGGTCTTGTAGTCTGATTTGTTCCTTAAACTTTATTGAAACAAATCTTGTTCCCTCTTTTGGACTTGTGTGTTCTGTTAATCACCTGTGGTTGTAGGACTACTCCTAAAGGGATGACCACTTCTTACTCACTTTTGAGCGAGGGGTGGAAGCGGAGTCGAGCCAAGCTTTGGGCTCCGAATTCTTTGTTTGAGTAAGTTTCAACGGTTGTGGGAGCAGTTCCGAATGGCGAACCACTTGTAGCTCGCTTAAGAGCGAGCTTGCGAAGCGGAATCGAGCCAAGTTTTAGACTCCGAACACGTCGTTCGAGTAAATTTCAACGGTTGTGGGAGCAGTTTCGAATGGCGAACCACTTCTAGCTCGCTTAAGAGCGAGCTTGCAAAGCAAAATCGAGCCAAGTTTTGGACTCCGAACACGTCTTTCGAGTAAATTTTAACGGGTGTGGGAGAAATTCCTTATGGCGAACCACTTCTAGCTCGCTTAAGAGCGAGCTTGCAAAGCGGAATCGAGCCAAGTTTTAGACTCCGAACACATCGTTCAAGTAAATTTCAACGGTTGTGGGAGCAGTTCCGAATGGCGAACCACTTCTAGCTCGCTTAAGAGCGAGCTTGCGAAGCGGAATCGAGCCAAGTTTTGGACTCCGAACATGACGTTTGAGTAAGAGCAATTAAAGGTCTTAAATAGAGAGATAAAATAATCACAAGAGAATCATCAGGAAAAAGAAGTTCTTTATTGATAACTACTAATCGGTTACTTCTAAGTTGCAAGCCGTTATTACAATGGGAAAATAAAGAAGCTAGTAGAAAACAAAAAGATAGGAATGGCTCGACATTTGATCGTACTTGGAGAGGCCTTTAAACACCCTCTTGGTACTTCAGTAAATGGTCGGCATTCCAAGTTCTCGGTATCTCTCTGCCTTCGAGGTCTTCAAGACGATATGCTCCCAGCCGGACAACCTTAGAAACCTTGTATGACCCTTCCCAATTCGGGGCTAGCTTGCTCTTTTGACTGGGGAATGAGATGACTAGCTTTCTGAGGACTAAGTCCTCCTCCTTGAGATCTGTAGGACAGACCCTTTTGTTGTAGGCCTGCTCAATCCTTCTCCGATAATTTTGCTGGCGAATTGAAGCTCTTTTGCGGAGCTCATCAATCAGGTCCAAATTTGCCCGGAGCTCTCTGGCGTTCTGCTCTTTATCATAGGCAATAAGGCGAAGGGATGGCAAGCCAACTTCTAAGGGGATTACAGCCTCGGACCCATAGGTGAGATTGAAAGGCAACTCTCCTGTGGGGGTCCTTTTCATTGTGCAGTAGCTCCACAATACGTTAGGAAGTTGTTCTGCTCATAAGCCTCTGGCCGACTTATCTAGTCTCTTCTTGATATCGGAGAGGATCTGCCTGTTTGCATTCTCTACTTGATCATTGGACTGAGGATGGGATACGGAGGAGAAGCATTGCTGAATGCCGAGGTCTCACATAAAGATCGGAATGCTGCCCCTGTAAACTGTGTTTCTTATCTGTTATCAGGACCCGAGGTACACCGAACCTACAGATTACATTTTTTCAGAATAATTGCAGCACTTTGTTCACAGTAATAGTAGCTAGTGGTTCGGCCTCGATCCACTTAGAGAAATAGTCGATTGCCACGACTAGAAACTTGAGCTGGCCTGGAGCTGGTGGGAATGGACCTAGCAAGTCCATCCCCCAAATTGCGAAGGGAATTGGACTCAAGAGAGATGTGAGTTGTGCTTGGGTAGTTGGCGGATATTGGAGAACTGCTGACAAGGGCTGCTTTGCCGGACATGTTGCTCGGCATCTCGAAGTAGGGTAGGCCAGAAGTACCCGCAGTTCAAAACTTTCCAGGCGAGGGACCTTGATCCTGAATGGGCTCCGCCTATACCTTCATGGAGTTCTTGCAAAGAATGCAAGGCTTCTTTCGGGTAGAGGCATCTCAAGTAGGGTCTGCTATCTACTTGGGTATAGGAGCGTTTGTACAAGACTCCTTCAATAAGGGTGTACCACTCTGCTCTCGTTCGGATTCGACGGGCTTCTTTAGGATCTTGGGAAGGGTCCCATCCCTGAGAAACTCTATCAAAGGCTTCATCCAGTTGTCCCGGAGTTGGACAGGCAGTGATTCCATTGAGTCGGCGGATTCTTCTTCTATGTTTGTCTTAGGAGTACTTCGATTAGGACGGTCTGTTCAAGACCTTGGAGGGAGGAGGAGGCCAATTTTGAGAGGGCATCTGCTTGGGAGTTTTCTTCTCTAGGGATCCGCTGGATTTGTGCCTCTTCGAACGAAGACATGAAACTTTGGACCTTGGCTAGGTACTTAACCATTCGGTCGTCTCTCGCCTCGTAGTCTCCTAAGACCTGATTAACCACCAGCTACGAGTCACTAAATATTCGGACATGTTGCGCTCCTGCCTTGCGAGCCATGCTTAGGCCTGCTATTAGGACTTCATACTCAGCTTCGTTGTTGGAGGCTTTAAAGTTGTTGCGGAGGGAGTATTGGTGAACGAAGTCATCTGAGCCTGCCAGAATGACTCTAGCTCTGCTCCCTTCGGCACAAGAAGACCCATCTACATATACTGTCCAGATGGGCGGCCCATTGGCCGCTTGACTCACTTCCGGGATGGTGCTTTCCACTATAAACTCGGCCAGTGCTTGGGCTTTGATAGCGGTCCGAGGCTGATCAGATATGTCATGTTGACTTAGCTCGATCAGCCACTTCATCAGACGCCCGAAGGTCTCGGGCTTGTGCAGGACTTGCTTGAGCGGCTGGTCGGTAAGGACGACCACTGAGTGGGATTGAAAATAGGGGCGGAGCTTCCTGGCTGCCATAACCAAGGTGTATGCTATCTTTTCCAATCTCAGATAGTGGAGCTCAGCGTCTCTAAGGACCTTACTCACATAATTGATAAGCTTCTAAGCCTTGTCTTCTTCCCTCACTAGGACAGCACTGAGGGTTTTCTCGGAGGCAGCGAGGTAGAGGTAGAGTGTTTCCCCGGGAGTAGGTTTGCTGAGGAGTGGGGGGTTGACCAGATAAGCTTTCAGTTGGTCGAACGATTCTTGTTGCTGTTGGCCCCACTCAAAACCCTTAGCCCCCCTGAGGGCTTTAAAGAAAGGAATACACTTCTCCCCTGACTTGGACAGGAAGCGCCCTATAGCCGCAAGGCGTCCTGTGAGCTTCTGAACTTCTTTTATATTTGTAGGAGGAGCCATGTCGAGTATGGCTTTGATCTTCTCGGGGTTAGCCTCGATCTCCCTTTGACTAACCATGAAGCCTAGGAACTTACCAGATGAGACCCCAAATGCACACTTGCTCGGGTTCAGTCTCATGTTGTGCTTCCTTAGCACGTCGAAGGCTTCTTGTAGGTCGGCGACATGGTCAGACCCATGGATACTTTTTACTAGCATATCATCGACGTACACTTCCATATTTCGGTCGATCTGATTCTGAAAGACCTTATTGACGAGGTGCTGGTAGGTGGCACTGGAAATTTTGAGCCCGAAGGGCATTACTTGGTAGCAATAGAGACCTTTACCAGTGACGAAGGAGGTCTTCGGGATATCTGGGGGGAACATGCGGATTTGGTTGTATCCAGAAAGGGTGTCCATGAAGCTCAACAACTCATGGCCCGAAGTAGCATCGATCAAGGTGTCGATGCTGGGGAGTGGAAAAGGATCCTTGGGGCATGCCTTGTTCAGGTCTGTGAAGTCGATCCAAATTCTCCAACTTCCATTTGCCTTCTTAACCATAACAACATTGGAGAGCCACTCGGGATAATTGACCTCTTGTATGAACCGGGCTTTGAGGAGCTTGTCCACTTCTTCCTTTATGACCCGCTGGAGCTCAGGGACAAATTTGCGCCTCTTCTGCTGGACCGGTTTGGACCCTGGAGCAACACTTAGGTGGTGGACGAGGAGGTCCCCGGAAATTCCTGGCATGTCGGCAGCTGTCCAGGCAAAAATGTCATGGTTCTTCCTGATGCAATGGACTATGTCAGAACAGAGGGCAGAGGGGAGGGTCATGCTGATGAAGAATTTACAGTTCGGATCTTGCTCTGAAAAGAGCACTTCCTCCAACTTATCTACCGGTTCTGACATAGGCTAGGTGTTCTCCTGGGGAATTTCGAGGGTCTCGAGGGGAAAGGACAGGTCCCCCGGTCGAGGTCATGTAGCATTTGTGGGCCATCTCCTGACTTTCCCTTACTTCCCCTACACCTGTCTTGGTGGGGAACTTCATTTTCAGATGATAATCTGACGGGACGGCTTCTAAAACAGCCAGGCCAAGTCGGCCTAGAATCACATTGTAAGCGGCTGGGACATCGACCACCATGAAGTCCATGGCTCCGTTCGGGTAGTAGGAGTTTTTCCAGCGGTTACGTCGAGGGTTATCACCCCTTCGATAGTCACTGGCACTCCCGTGAACCCATTGAGCATATAGCCGACGGGCTTCAGCCTGTCCCGCGATAACTTGAGTCCTCAGAAAGCCGCCAGGAAGAGGATGTTAACGGAACTGCCATTATCCACCAGAATCCTCTCCACTTTGAAGTTAGCCATGTGGAGGTTAATTACCAGGGTGTCACAGTGGGGGGTTCGGACACCCTCTAGATCTTCATCCGAGAAAGTAACTGGGACTCTGAAACCTTTGGGAGGGGGTATGCTGTGCACCGAGTTGACTTTCCAGATGAAAGCCTTTCGAGAAGAGTTGGAGGTTCCTCTCATTGGGCCTCCATGGATGAGGTGCAAGATGTGTTCTTCTTCAAACTCGGGATTCTCGTCGCACCTCTCGGGACGCTTGTTAGCCCCGTTGGGGGGGTGGAGGAAGATCGATTCGGTCCTTTCTTACAAACATGGACAGCTGCCCTCTCTGAATGAGGGCTTCAATTTCATTCTTCAGAGCCCGACAGTCATTGGTGTCGTGGCCATAGTCTCGATGATATCAGCACCACTTCTCCTTGTCTCTCTTTCTTCCAGGGGTATTCATCTTTGGGTCAGGAGGTAGGACTCCTTCTTTCTCAACCTCCATGAGAATAGTTGAAACATTGGTGTTGAGAAGGGTAAACTTCTCAAATCTGGGAGGCGGGCGGCACTGACCCCCGTTGTCCTTCTGGAGCTCTTTAGCTCCCTCATCTTCGGCTTCCTTCCTCTTACTTCCTGAGGAAGACCCCTCGAATGTGGGGCTATGTTCAGCTTCCTCAGCCCGAATGTACTTCTCACTTCTGAGAAGAAGGTCGGAGAAGTCTCACGGGGGCTTTTTGGCTATGGAGGAACGGAGGCTCGAATTGAAGACATTGGACTGGAAGGCGGCTGCAGCAATCGATTGGTCGAGGGAGATAATGGACCTAGCTTCCGCAGTAAACCGCTTGACATAATCTCTTAGTTTCTCACCCTTCTTCTGATTGAGGAAGAGTAGTGAAATACTAGTCTTCTCGGTTCGGCGGCTGCTCACGAAGTGGGTGACGAAGAGGGTCTCAAATTGTTCAAAAGAAAAGATGGAGGATGGGGTGAGGTGGGAGTACCATTCTCGAGCCGGACCTTTGAGAGTAGCTGAGAAGGTCTTGCACAGTAGAGCATCGGAAGCCTGGTGGATCATCATGAGAGTTTTGAAACTCTCAATGTGATCCACGGGGTCTGACTCCCCCGTATATGTCTTGAACTACAGTGACTTGAAGTTTGCTGGAACGGGAGCCTCCATGATGGTTTGGGAGAACGGAGGTCTGCTTGGGCGGAGGGTCCTCCCTCTTAGCTCATCTTCCCTGTCTATTTGACTGAGGCGCCTCACTATCTCATGGAGACGGCGATAGACAACATCATCCCTTCGACGGTACCCAGGTGAGCCTCTGGACTCGTCTTCGTACGAAGGGGAGCGTAGGGTTCGGCGACGGTAGCTCGGAGAATGACGAGGACTTAAAGATCGAGGACGAGGGCTTTGAACTGGCGGAGGAGTGGGGACCCTCTGAGCATTATTGTTGTTGTTTGGTGGGAGATTGAGGGCCTGCAAGATTGTAGCCTGGAACTGTTAGAATTCGGCACGGGTGATAGGTTCGTTCTCGTCCCTTGGGGCTGCCAGCCAGCGGGAGAATGATGCCTTCTTCGACGGTACTTAGGGGACTCCCTACCTTCTATGAAGAGGGGACCTCCTATGGTCGCGGCGGCGAGGGGATCGAGCATTTGGACGTTCTGAGCGGGAGGCTCCCTCTCGGGCCCGCCTTTCATCCAAACAGTGGTAAAGGTCCTCATCTTTCTGCCAGTTGATGAGGATGTTGCGGAGGTCTTCTGAAGGCCGAGGGTTGTGAGATGACATGGAGTCGGTTAAAGGGTTATGTACAGAGATGTGGTCACAATGAAGAGGTTTCTTCTGAGGGGAAGGACGAGAGGTCCCTATACCAGCGTTCTGGGGCCCGAGTGGAGCCTGCTGGTGTTGAAGATTTTGGAGATGAGGCTATAACGGCTGCAACGGTTGATCGGGTTGAGGAGAAAGTTGTCCCTGAGGTTGGATGGGTTGGAGGGGAGCCTCCTGTTGCGGTTGAGGAGGAGTGGGCCCACGGTTGGACCCTCTGGATCTCAGTTTCCTAGGAGGCATGGCTGGAGGTGATCTTAACCGATGGAAGAGGATGGATTGCTATTTGTCTTTCCCACAGACGGCGCTAATCTGTTGCTGAAATCGGTGTGGGGACAAACAGATAGATTTATAGATTCGAAGGAAGTTGAATAGTCAAACCTGAAACACCTCCACCGGAGTTTGACCGTGATCTCCCGCCGTTGACCTGCAAAAAGTGCAAAACACCGGGGTTGATTCCGGTGACGCACCCTCCGATGCTCTTGTCAGTAATCAGAAAGATTATGAAAGAGCTTTGATTGGCAAAAGATTGATTACCTCGTAACAGTGAGGGATGGGGGCTATTTATAGCCGCCTTAGGAACCAGTTTCGGGATAAGATCAAATCCCTACTTACCATTGGATGGATGGAAGTGAAGAGGACCGTTGATTGAGGACAATCATAAACCCTAATTTCCTATCCAGCTGGACTGGGTTTCTAGCGGGTTGGAACCCGCACCCAGTAAGATGGATCCGTTTATGGATTATTGGGCCTTTGGAAAAAGACCCAGTT
The DNA here is from genome assembly GCA_017893485.1 of Hemerocallis citrina. NCBI lineage: Eukaryota > Viridiplantae > Streptophyta > Magnoliopsida > Asparagales > Asphodelaceae > Hemerocallis > Hemerocallis citrina. The sequence continues at coordinate 75,413,245 of CM030364.1, forward strand.
CCCATTTCAGACCCGTTTGTAGGTGATGTTAGGGTTATATACTGAAAGCATCACTTTTGTATTAACTTTATTTCCTTATTTTTTTGAATGAGAATCATATGGGCATATGTTTGCATATTGTGTTTATTATAATATTAATGCAAGTGTCTGATATTCTATAAGGTTGATAATATGGTGTGAGGTGACACACAGAAGATCATATTATCAGTTCCCTATGGAATATATAAATAGTTCACAACCTAGACGGACTTGGACAATCCATTGGAAAGGTTGTAGTGTAATCTGGTATTAGTCTGTCTTGACTATAGGTTTACACTAGTACACTTTGTGTGTATTGAACAGGACGACTTGAGGTTGTTCTCTTTGTACTGACTACAAAAGAGAACAAACACCTCTGTTATTATGGATGCTTATGCTCTTAATCCAGATATAATAACAGACATGTATATGCAGTGTGCATTACTTTGACTCATAAAAGAGTGAGATTCATTATGGATCAACAACCTCTATGAATTGGGTAATAGCATTGTATGTATGATGGGCTGTTGATTGTAAAAGGAATCCATGTCCCAATACATCGGGTTGATGATGTCCCCTTAAGGAGCTCATAAGGATTGTCATGTAAACCATGCAGGTGGATTACATCCGACATGACAAATAAAGTTGAGTGGTACTACTTAAGGATAAAAAATGTTGATCAATATAGTTGTCAGTAACTTAATTTAATCGACGGACATTCGATATCTTAACATGGGGAGTTGAACGAGCATATAATAAAAGGAGCCCATAAATATAATTTGGGATTAGGAAGGTAGTGCAACAATAGCTCCTTAGTGGACCGAGCTATTGTTAATGGGCCTGGGTTGTGTGTTCGGGCTGAACACGGGATACCCAGATTCGTTAGGAGACCTAACCCTAATTTCTCCTCATAGGTCCCTGCCGTAGCCTTATATATATCCTCTATTCTCTGGCTGTCATGGATAATCTGAAATATAAGATTTTTTCTCAAAACTCGTGATTCACGTAAAGAGAGAAAGAGAGATCAGCCAAGGAGAAGAAAGGTTGGGAGATCGTCGCCCACACGACGTCCAACCCGAGGAAGGAATACGTGCAGAAGATCTTGGGGTCGCTGTCGTCTTCTTCTCATCGCAGGTATAATTCGTGAACCCTAGATTCCGCTATATAGGGTTAGATCACGTATTTAATCTGTTAAATTTCTAAATCGATACGCACACCAATCCGTAGTCCTGGGAATCATCTCAGTTCCATCAGGTGAAATTACCATTTTACCCCCGAGCTTTAATATTCGTGCCTGACTTGGACGGTTCCGATTTAACCCTATTTTTAGCCATATCAGGTATGATATTTCCTACTTTAGTTTAGGCCAAAAATTTCTATTCATCATATGCTCGATGTGGGGGTTTTGCAATGTGTAGGGGTGGGAATAGATTAAAGGGATGAGTGGAAGTAGATAAGTCATATCTTTGTAATAAAGTCGGGTTGTCGCCGAGTCAACATAGTGATGGTAGACGGGGAACAACCTGTAGAACAGATTGTAAGGTCAGTTGCCACTCCCTCCTTAGAAAGGATGTGACCTAGGAATACCACTTCAGATTTTCAGAAATCACACTTGGATAACTTGGCATACAACTTCTGCTCATCCAGCTTCTTCAAAATTGCTGCCAGATGCTCGGTGTGCTCCTCCTCTGACTTGGAGTACACGAGAATATCGTCGATAAACACCACGACGAAAGAATCAATGAACGGCCTCAGAACTCTGTTCATCAAATCCATGAAGATTGCGGGTGCATTCGTCACTCCGAATGGCATAACTAAGAATTCGTAATGCCCATGTCGAGTTCTAAATGCAGTCTTGTGCACATCTTCAGCTTTCACTCGAACTTGGTGGTAACCAGATCGAAGATCTATTTTGGAGAAAACAGCTGCTCCTTGTAGACGATCGAACAAATCATCAATTCGAGGAATAAGATACTTATTCTGAACAGTGACCTTATTCAGCTCCCGGTAATCGATACACATTCTCATCGATCCATCCTTCTTCTTTACCAAAAGCACTGGTGCTCCCCAAGGTGATGGACTAGGTTGAATAAAGCCTTTCTCCAACAGTTCCTCAATCTGCCGTTTCACCTCATCCTGTTCCACTGGAGCCATCCTATACGGTGCCTTAGAAATGGGTGCACTTCCCGGTTGAACAGTGATGCTAAACTCTACATCACGATGCGGGGGTAACCCAGGAAAATCTTCCAAGAACACAGTCGGATAGTCCCGAACCACAGGAATTCCTTGCACTTCCACAGGAGTCTCTTCCTTGCGGATAGTTGCCACCAGCTTAGAAAATTTCTGTTTCCCTTGGAAAGTGACTTCAGGTCCACCTGGAGCCTTCACTGTTACCGTCTTGGTCTTACACACGATGCTCGCACTGTACACCGACATCCAATCAATGCCGATGATAACATCGACTCCCAAGATAGTCAGCTCGATCAGATCAATGCCAAAGATTCTATCCCCAATCACAATCTCGCAATCAGCAAAATAACGATCAGTGGTTAAAGTTTCCCCTGACGGAGTAGTTACTGCTAAGATCTTGCCTGGAAAAATCTTCGGTTCAACTCCCAACACTTTAGCAAATTTTGGAGAGACAAATGTATGAGAGGATCCAGTATCGAACAACACAACAGCTTTCATTCCATATTCTGATGTAAAAGGTCCATCAAATTCGAAGTATGAAACATGAACTTTGAATCAACTTGCATTTCATTGAATTCTAAAGTTTATACATTCGAATTAAAACATTTTTGACATCAGAATGGAAAGTAATAGAAGCTAAGACAGTTTAACTCCTACGGGTCCTCTTCGCTGCTCGAAGTTCTTCCCGTAGTTCATCAACCTCATCCTTCAGCACATCAGTCAGGTTCTTCCTCTTCTCGAGTTCTCATACTCGATGACTGAGAACAGAAAAGTCGTCCTTCCGTTTCGCCAGCTGAGCCTCCAACAATCCGACTCTCTCTCGCAGTGTCTCTACCTACCTCTGAAGAGAAGTCACAAGACCATTTGGAACTGGTTCTTCTTCTTCATCAGAAGAAGAGTCATCAGATGAATCCGGAGGTGGGGTGATCTCTCGGGATTCAGGCCATTCTTCACCGTCAGAATCTGCTTGCCTTGGGTAGTACTCGTCCTCGGAATCTGCCTGTCCAGGATGGTACTCTTCCTCAATGATATGCCAGTCGTCATCTCCAGCAGGGTCGAAGTGATCAGCCATCTTAGAAATAGAGAGGAAGAAACATAAGTCATAGAGCAACACAAATGTAAGTCACCTACATTTAAATCTCTAGACTCAAACACTCACTCTAATGTTCACTTCTAGGGTGTCGTTCCTTATAAATTTGTACAAGTGTGAAAGCGTAGAAAAACGTGGCTCTGATACCACTCTGTAACGCCCCGAATCCCAAATACACTGAATTCAAGATGTTCTACAGGATCTTTTCGCTTCTCTTAGTACAATTTTACAAGGAAGTTTAAAATTTTCACTTTACATCAGAGTTTACATCAATATTACACATTACATTTGCACAGCGGAAGTAAAATTTACAACAATTAAATAAATGTACAACAACATGGTATAATCTTTAAGCGTCCATTCCTCTTTAACCTTTAACAAGCCATTTACCTGCATATAAGACTGTGGGTACGTCAGTTTATTCAACCGACGAACATTATACACGGCCATCCTCTCTATGCCGGAAATAGTATAACTCACCTTTCCATATTTAGCAAACACAAACTTGTCACAATTCAAACTAAAGGGACTACCCTATTGATGTTGTGTTGTGATTGTGCACTTAGTCCTTAATACATTTATTTATATTACATGACACTAATGTGCACTTGTTCGGATTCTATGCATCCCATACTACATAGGTCCGAGGGCAAGCCCTTATTCGTTCTTCATCTTGATAGGGTTCAATCCCCCGTTATGTCTTATTCTACTACTGTAATTACGGTAGTGTCTTAGATGTCCTATGATCTACGAGCCCATGTCCAGGCAGCCTGGAGGAGAATCCCACGCACTGACATGACGCATCGAGCAGGCAACCTATGGACAATTCAGCCTCCGCCATGGAACAATGGCACCACCCATAGCCACTCGAATATCCCACGAGCGTCGCCACCGGGACGATAATTCTGGAGTAGCGCCCACGCCATGTCTTGACGCATCAAGCAGGCAGCCTGTGGATCGCTCTCACACCGCTATTCGATGGCCCCCATAGTCGTGTTTTTCTTCTACTTTCATCACGTCTCCACTATGTACTAAACCTTAGTTTTATCAAAAATCATGAACAAAAATTAAATCTCTAGAGTTAGCCTCTCCACTAACCGGACTTATTCATTCATTTCAACATGACCAACCTTGGTCTAATTTCATTTCATTTCCAAATGCCGGGGAGACTTAGCTACTCTTATATTTCAATTTTTATTTCACAATTTCCAACTCATAAATACCACACGTTGAGTTCTCATACACACATGTATATTCTCTTTTTAATTCATGACTTCTAATTTGTTCACAAGTCCATAAGTGTATATGAATTTGCATATACTTTATCAATTATCACATCATATCAATTTCACATTACTAAACAATATGCATACTTCATATTGTTCCACAAATGAGAAATAAATTGCATTATGTCACACAACCAAGTTTCTTTTGACAAATCAACTTCTAATCCTTCATTTCACTTATTCTTTTAAGTTATAATTTCACATCAATAACACATATAGAGCCACATTTCTATTTATGTATTTTAACTCCAAATCATAGTTAATTTCATTCAAATAATCCCCAAATCATTTTTATAAAATCCCTTACATTTTTAGGAGAATAACCATATTTTTTTCATAAATTTTGGACACTTAAAAACCCAAAAAAAGTTAATTTTTCAATCTTGCCGATAGCAAGATTCGAACTCAGCACCACAGGGAAACAGCCGCAAGCCACAACCAACAGGCCGAATGCTACTGGCGATATAAGAAGGAGACAGAGAGTATTTATTACTCTCTGTTCGCTGATTCTAATGTTTTCAAAAAAAGAAAACAAATGTATGCCACAGGGTTCGAACCAGTCACCCCAGAGAACACAGCCGCACACAGTGACCACTTGAGCTACATGCTCAGGTTGTCACAGTACAAATTAAAATCCTTTTGAATCAATTGCCACTGTTGTTAAAAAGACTCGATGTTCAATTAATCTTTGTTTCATATGGCTTTTATAGAAGTTACTGAAAATTTCCAGATTGACTTCCCCTCACATGATTTTCATATCAGTATGAATAAAATAATTTTTGTACTAATAAAAATATATTTTTCACACAATTCAATGAATCTTACATTACGACTACTATACTTCTCATTTTTGACATTGCTTAACAATTGGCCTTCTAATCTTTTTATCCACAATTTTCTTATATTAATTTACTGATATTAATCTTTTATTCAACATACACATCTGTTTTTGAATGTATCCATTCCCACAATAACTCAAAAAGATCTCTTCAAAACATAAATTAGCATTTTAAAAGTACTAACTTTTACATATAATTTGTGATGGTGATAAATGTATTTTCTTCCATCAATCTATACTCATAATTAATTACACATGCAACTTATAATTTTAACGTTTAGAACTACATACTAATTCCGTGTCAACAATTCAATCAATTAGGGGTCATTTTCCAAATTTAATGTGCATGCTTATTAATCATTTTCATACTTCATGGTTCAATATAATACTAGCATATTCCTAACTAGAAATAGGGAGAATTTGCCCACAACTCAAATTAATACTAGAACCACATACAAGTTAATCACAACATTTCAATCAATTCATAAACTAACTTCTCAATTAAAGTGTATTCTTATTAATGTTTTTCATGCATCGTTTCGATAATTAAATCTAGCATGGATCCCTATATTAGAAATAGGAAAGGTTACCCACCTTGTATGGAGAGAAACAAACACAATTTGCAATAAAAATCCTTGCAACAAGATGCACCTCCTCCTAGACGATGCGCGCACAAGCTCCACAAGCCCCCACACCGAAAGCTTCTTCCTTGAGATGGCCGGCCTCTCCTTCTTCTCCTTGATGAATGCAACACAATCCCACATAATCTCTCAATCTTTTTAGCTCACAACTTACTACTAAATAATACTATTAGACTATAGGTTTAGAAAGATATAATTTGCATAAGAATACTAGCCATGGGAGGGGGTATTTATACTAGAAATCAAGTAGAATGAAGGGCTAGGATTGACTAGTTGGTTGTAGGATGGAGGGCCAAGATTAGAGTAGGAGTTGCAATAACTACCCACATCTAAATAACCACCCCCATGATCACCACTCAAATTTTTAGTTTCCCTCCCAAAAAGATGCAATCCGGCCTCCATGGAAAAGTGCATATTGCACGTGTACGTGTAGTGCACGTGCATGCAACTAGGCCTAAAAAATTGTACATTTTAATTTTGTATAAAAAATAAAATAGTTTTTAAGTTGTCTTCTACATGACAAGTTAAATAAAAATAGATTAATCCATGGGCTTTAGTTTTGGGCCAAAATAGTTATTTAAAAATAAAATAAATAAAATACATTTTGGGCTTTAAGAAAAAGGCGTTTAAAATAAGGCTTTCTATTTATTTAAAGAAAAGGCTTTTGTATAAAATAACTTGAAAACACCTATTTAAATATTTATACACATCTCAATAAAATAATTCAACCAAAATATTGCACGTGCACACTACGTGCAAAATAAAATAATTTTTCATTAATTGAAAAATCAGGGTATTACAGAGACAATGGTCTTAGTTTAACAAAAAAAATTTGGTTGCTCCCTGGCTTGTTTCTCCTTTTTGGCTTAGCCAAGGAAGAAAGCAACACACACAAAAATCCAATTTTTTTTATAAAACCTAGGCCGTTGTTGGCCGTTGTTGGAGACAACGGCCTTAGTCAAAAAAAAATTTTGGTTGCTCTTTGACTTGTTGCTCCTTTTGGCTTCGCCAAGACAAAGAACAACACCAAAAAAATCAAATTTTTTGATAAAACCTAGGGCGTTGTTGGAGACAACGACCTTAGTTTATAAAAAAAAAAAATTTGGTTGCTCCTTGACTTGTTACTCCTTTTGGCTTGGCCAAGACAGAGAGCAACACCAAAAAAATCCAAAATTTTTTATAAAACCTAGGCCGCTATTAGAGACAACGGCCTTAGTTAAAAAAAAAATTTGGCTACTCTCTCACTTGTTGCTCCTTTTGGCTTGGCCAAGACAGTGAGCTACTCATCAAAAATCCAATTTATTGATAAAACGTAGGCCGTTGTTAGAGACAACGGTCTAAGTTAAAAAAAATATTTGAATTTTTGATGAGTTCTTGCTCCAGCCTTTGTCTTCAACCTAGGTCGTTGTCTTCAACTACGGCCTAGGTATATATATATATATATATATATATATATATATATATATATATATATATATATTGAAAAGTTAACACAGCAGCTACAGCTGCGACACTACATTCTCAAAAACACTTCTACACATAATAACACTTGAATCCCACCAACAACACTAACACCAATAACAACTCAAAAAGAACAACAACAACCAAATTAATAATCAACACAAAATACGTACAACATAACAACAACAATAAGTTCTGTCAATTACAATCAACAACAACAAAATATTTAACAAGGAAAAAATTAGTGTCGGGACACACTCAAACACCGGACGTGTAAGTTTGTGGTGGTCGCCTCTTCCGAGCAGGTTGTCGCCGCCAGTTTGGGGATGATGTCGCGGCAATTTCTTCTTCTTCTCTCTCTTCTTGATACCGAGCAGGTTGATGCTCTTGATGCTCTTCTTCTTGAAGTGTGGATGGAGCATGATATTGCCTTTGTTGCCCCGGGCCAGATAGCCTACCCTTCACATTCTTACGTCGCTGTGTATGTACGGATTTATCCAAGTAACGGTTCAAAGCTTCACCCTCTTCTAAAACTTCTAAATTGCCCCAACATGAAGAGAGCATTTTCTGAGCGAACTTCTTCATAGGTTGGGCAGCATTACTTTTAAGTACCCGCACGCATTCTTTTGTCATGTCCCATGTATTATCAATCTAAAAAAAAAACAAAGTATATTAAACATAGTCTGGTTTGTAATAAATTTAATCATTTTAAAAATAAGGAAAATTCAATTAAATTTAATCATTATACTCCCTAATGTACGTGTTGATGGCGCTTTCGGTTGGAACATGGGTTGTGAACTAGAATACGCAGGTGGTGGTTCAATCTCTCTCTTTCCTCAATTGGTAGTTGAATACCAGCAGGTAGTTCTGTATTCGGAGAGATGTACAAACGTGTATTCCTCTTGTACCACTCCATGTAATTCCTTTACTGCATGTCATCGTACGAGGGAACTTCATCAAGTACAAGTTCAAACCATCTCTCATTCTAGTCTGCAACATGAGCACGGTGAAAATCTGCCCAATTATGGTTATGCATACGACCGGTACCCCTAATAGCGTGTAACTCAAAGTTTTATAGTTTTTTTGCTTAGTTCGGGTACATTTTGTTGAAAACCAAATTGCCGAAGGACTCTGTCCGGCCGCAGATGCTCCACTATACCAAAGTTGATGAATGGAGCTGTCGTCATCCACAACTGCGACCCGGTCGTGCACACCGGTGGTAGTCTTGCCACCCGCTCGGGTGTATACGGTACCTAAATCACAAACTCTTCTCGTAGTTGGTCGAGCTCGTCTCTGCAGTAAGTTAGTACACCTTTTGGGTTGTCTCTATAACTCCGTCTACCAGCCCAATATACACCTAAAGGTGCTAACATATCCACATTGGTACTTTGGCCATCCAGCCGTCCGCCAGTCTCGTAATTCGGGGATGACCCAAGTGTAGACGCTCCCATGACCAAATCTGTAACAAGATCATCAGACCGGTCATCTTGGTTCCATCTAACACTGTCGAACACAACGTCCTATACAACGTTGCTAATGCGCAGCTTTTCCAGCTGTACCGGTCCACTAAGCCTAGGTCTGTGAGCAATCGCAGATACATGAATGGTACGGTATCTCCAGATGAGTTAGGCAAGATAACCCCTCCAAGCACCGTTAGAATGTAGGCTCTGGTATAGCATTGCACTTCTTGGTCGGTCGATGCATCGCTCAACCTCCCATCAAAATTATCCTTCAACCAAGCTTGTCAGATTGATTGTCCGACAAAAATAGACCTATCTTCCTCGTCCTCCTCATCAAACTCTATACTGAGAAGTTCATTACACAGCTCTCTCTTATCAAAGTTTAAATTACTTGTCACGGTCATCCCATCTATTGGAAGACCGGAGATCATCGCTATATCCTGTAGCACCACCGTCATCTCTCCGACCGGTAGATGGAATATGTGCGTCTCCATCCTCCATCGCTCGACGAGTGCTACAAGAAGTGCTCGGTTGAGTTTCACTTGACCCATCATATTGATGCCGTAAAAACCACCCCGAACTAGGTACTCAACGGTACGTGGGTGCACCGTCATAATCTCGTGAGTGCAAAAATTACACCTCCGCGTTGTCCCACCCAACACCCTCAAATCTGTGACAGTATTGCAAAGTGAGTACATATTTATATAATGGTCCTGGACCGCATTTTGCTACCGAAGAGGATGCACCAACCTATACCAACGCAACAAATTATTATTAGTGTAGTAACAATACCACTACATACAAAATTCACAATAAAAATTAATAGTTCTCTTACTCCTATGGAATGTTTGCCCCGACCACTAACAGATGGTCTTCTGATTCCCCTCGTTCTAACCATTTCTCTGTAAGAAATTTCGCATATATAAAACAATTTGTTCACAAAAAATTGGCATATATATAAATACGAAACAAAATACGTGAGGAAACTGCACAAACGACTTTCAAAAATACCAAACTTTGCGATTAAGTCTAAATTGCCATACACAACCCAACGCAACTTGTAGAAGTGAGTTTGGACTAACAGTCTTCAAGATACAGCCGTGTATCGCTTTCACTTTTGAAAAAAGTACGAAATGTGATCCACGGACGCATATAGCAAACCGTGGGTGAAAACTCACAACTACAAGTTGCTTTGGCTTGTGAGTAGCAAAAACGGCCTACCCACAAAATTTTATAATTTTTGATCCAGTTCTCTATTGAAAACTCGATAAATACATAACAAAAATACGTGACAAAACCACACAAAGACCTCCAAAAAATACAAAACTTTACGATTGGGTCGGGCACTCTGCACACAAGTAAATACAACTTGTAGAAGCGAGTTCCGACCCACGGTTTGAAAGATACGGCTGTGTATCGCTTTCACTCTTGAAAAAAGTGAAAAGCGATACATTGACGTATCTCGCAAACTGTGTGTCGAAACTCGCAACTACAAGTTATGTTGGGTTGTGAATGGTTAGCCTGACCTACTCACCCAGTTTCGTATTTTTTTGACTTCGTTTGAGCGGTTTTCTAGTGAGACCGTACTAAAAAAGGTTCCAACGTATATAGAATTTCTTCCATATACGCAACAAAACAACACAAACGAGATGTAATAATTCTGAAATTTGGCTGTTACGTCTGGCACACCAAAAACAAGCCAACGTAATTTACAGAGGTCACGTCCGACTCTCGGTTTATAATATACGACTGTGTATCACTTTATTTCCACTTTATTGATTAAAAGTAATAAACAGACATCTTGAAAACCGTGAGAAATTGCCTCTACAAGTTGCGTTGCCTTGTGCGTGGTGAGTCCGACCTACTCGTCAAATTTGGGAATTTTTGGATCAAGTTTGTTTCCTTTTTCTATATTCTACAACTACAACTAACACTACATCTACAAAAAATTTCACCTAAATATACACAACATACATGGTACAAAAATTGTAGACTCTCTAAATTGTACACTACTACACATAAAACAAAAAGTCTACCTAAAAAACAGGGAAAAAGTTCAACAAATTAACATAGTTCATTCAACTAAATTGTGAAAAGGTGAATACCTAGTCTAGAGAGAGAGAGTTTTCGAAGAGGTGAGGAGCCGCTGCAGTAGACGAAGAAGCTGTAGACTAGGGTTTCGAATTTGTGCTAGGGTTCGGATGATTTAGGATTTCGGTTGGGTTAGACTTTGAGGTATTCAGGAGAGGGAGAGAGAGATAAAGAGGCTTCGAGAAGAGAGGGTCAGAGTAGAGTTAGGGTTTGGGGAATCAATATCGCGAGCTCCAGAGATAGAGTGAAAGAGAGTTGTCGAAAAATGAGGGAGATGGAGATCTGAGTATGTACAAGTGTTTGGAAAAACACTTGTACATACATATGCCGTTGTTGGGAACAACGACCTAGGTGGATTTTTTTATAAAAAAACAACCTAGGCCGTTGTTCTCAACAACGACCTAAGTGTTTTTTTTCGACCAAAAAAAAGTTAACGCTAAATAACGCTAAGTCTGAAGCGTTATTCGGCGTGAACTTTCCAAAATGTCCCTCCGCTGTTAATAAGATATATGCTCACCATCTGAGCGGCAGCGATCTGAGTTGTTGATCACGACTAAGAGCGATCCAACGGTTCAGATCGCTATTTTCCAACCTGTTTTCAACTGAGCAAAAGCTATATATATATATATATATATATATATATATATATATAGAGAGAGAGAGAGAGAGAGAGAGAGAGAGAGATAATTAAATAAATAAAGGAGTTGTTTTGGGGGGATTTGAATTTGAATTCTGGGGGAAGACTTTGGGGGGGGGGGGAGGAATGCGTTTTGTGAGTTTAGATCTGGACCTTTGATTTGGGGGGATTGAAAGAGAGCCACTTGATAGCTTTCTCTGTATATCTATATAATAAAACACAAAGAAAGCTATCAAGTGGCTCACTTTCAATACCCCAAAAATCAAAGGCCCACATCTAACCTCACAAAACACATTTTCCCCCCAAAATTTCAAACCCCCAAACCAAAATTTTCTCCCCAAAACTAAAAACTCATTACTTTATTACTATCTCTCTCTTCGCTCTTTACTTTTTCATATTTCTCTCTTTCTCTCTCTTCCTATCTCTCTCTCCCATTCTTTCTTTATTTACTTAGAAATTTAGATTTTAAGATTTCAGGTTTGTAAATTTTCAAAAATTTTATATTTTTTTTATTGCAAATGTTATATTGAAAATAACAAACATCTTTTCAACAGTTAAATTTCATCATTTTCACACTCAAAGTTCTAAGAAGTTAGATTTTACACCCCCATTTATAATTATTTTTCAACATATACTAATGGAAATATAGACTTTTATTTACAACTAATTATTGTCATACTATTCAAACTTGAGTTACATAATTGTCGTTTCACTGTTTACAGGGCTTTTCGTGTGTTGTATCGTTCCAAAGAAGTGTCGTAGGCACGTGCCCATGGGCAAATCTACTATATGTGTGTGTGTGTGTGTGTGTGTGTGTGTGTGTGTGTGTGTGTGTGTGTGAAAATCTTCCATTGTATACCACTCTTCTGTGTGCACTCGTGTGCACTCGGCCTTCCCACCTTCGTATCGACGATCCGAACCGTTCACATTGATTTACACATTTAAATTAGTCTAAATATGTAGAATCAAATTATTTGAAATTCATTTGTTCATCCATCATGTGATTATAAAAAATAATAATTTTCAGCCATACAATTTTGTAACACTTCAATGGGGCAAATGAATTTCAAATGATTTGATTTTACATATTTAGACTAATTTAGATGTGTAGATCAATGTGAACAGTTCGGATTGTCGATACGAAGGCGGGAAGGCCGAGTACATACATCGTGTGCACCATAGGTGGTGCACAACGGAAGACGCCGAGTACATACATCGTGTGCACCATAGGTGGTGCACTGTAACGCCCCGATCTCCCCGTTGCTGGGAAACCGTGACACATGCCAAGATCTTTCCTTCAATTAGTCTCGAGACACAGAAAAACTGGAAAAATTAAAAACTTTTCTTCAACACAAAGTTACTATGCAGTAATTACAATTATCAGTTTGTACTACCAAACTGTACTGCCTGTCCCTTTTCTTTTCCTTTTGACTCCAAACCCAATTCTTCCAATTTCTATATCACTTTAAACATAAACTAAAATGGTTATGTTTCAAAGAAAAATTGGGCAGAGTCTCCTTTGTATTTTTTGCCCAAAACACAGAAAAGCTTACGGAATTTTGCTCTAAATTCCGTAGCTTACATCACAGGCAATAAAAATACCGGCTCCCCAGGCCAAAATGAGCATCATCACACAGGCAATATATATATGCTCTGGGGGCCAAACTCATAACGGTATAACAATTATCAAATAAAAACCATAAATTCCTTATGAAAACGTAGTAAGTTTTTAGAAATTTACCTGTAAAAACCTACCATGACGTCTGGCACTCCACACGAAATGGTTACGGATCAAAACCATATCCTGCTGCCTCACACTATACTTTTCATCATCATGCTCATACTTATACATCAAAAATACAATTTAAAGCATAAATCTTTACTATTTACAAATAAAACATAACAACAATTTATAACTGGAGCTCCACTCCACGGAACCTGTACCTACACCTCACCTCTGCACTGCTGAAGACCTGTAACAGTAGGGACCTAGGGTAGCCCAAGGACTCCCTAACCCCCAAACACTAAGGGGTTAGCCATTTCTGGTGTGAGTATAATTTATTAAAAGTAAATAAATTAAACTTTCAAGTAAGAACATAACAAACTCACAATTTCCAAGATAAACAAATCTTACCTGACATCTGAATATGTAAACATCATAAATGAGATTTTACATCAAATACTCTCCAAGTCATCACCTGTATGTATATCTATACCCGTTCGTAACATACTTATACTTAGTAACCATTTGAATAACCACTCATAATACAATATTGATTTTATTTCCTTATATCACGTATCCCATCATCAATATATGTCTTCAATCTCATACTACCACATTCATTCATGTCCAACCTAACATCTCATTTCACCTCACCAATTACTTGCATTTTATCACAATACACCCCATATCCCAACATAGTTCGGTAATAACACAATCACATCCCAAGCCCATAGCTTGGTTATTAATCTACTCCAACTATCACACTCGCAATTTATCTCGAATGGAAAGGACACGTGTACATATGATTTGTGCCTGTGTACCTTATGACTTAAACTCTAATGCAAAACTACCAATACAACGATGCTCTTATTCTAATGCAAGATTACTAATGCGATGATGCTCTTATTCTAATGCCAGCAAGTCTCCGAAGCAACATGCAGCCCATAAATACATGCGCCCCATCTCAAGCCGTTTCTCCATATATAGGGATTTGAACCCGCGTTATGAATTTCTAATTGTACACAACCTGTTCCTGACAGATACTACATGACTGATGAGGTTGCAAATGTGGTCAAGTCCCACCAATGCAGTACGCTCATGGTGTCTATGTTTGCCACTACTACCCGGTACACCGGACCTCACTCAAAAACCAGACGAACACGGGGTCTCTCCGAGCGCAGTATAGCATACAAAGCCTATCCTGTGTCGCCCCTAACTCATAGACCGTGATCTATGGCCTGTTCGCTCTCTCCTGGCCAAGGACCCGACGAAGTTCCGGGGTCCATTCCCCTAGCTCCGCCGCCTTATCATGGCACTTCAGGAATTAACAGTGTGCGATACGCATCCCATGCTCCCAACTCGTGAGAAGGCACCGTACGTATCCCTTTGACAGGAAGATACAACCCAATATCACCACCTAAGGCCTGCTTCGAGGGACAAGTTGGTCGTAAGGCGCTACCTATAACCAACTCCTCTCTTTTCGGCAAGGGTCGAAGTAAAATGATCTTTATAAGTCACTACCTTAATGATGTTCCTAACCCTGAACAATCCTAGGAATGACAACATTACACAACATGCTAGGTCTTAATTTAGACTTCGCAAGATAACTCTATTAGGCTGCTCAACCTAAACTCACCAGAATCCCTCAGGATCTGGTTCATGGCCTATCGATCCAAGACCCCGGCAATACGAACGTATTCGCATGCTACTATCCTGAACTTGGATTTCGTCACACTCCGGTCCGCAATCAACCAACGGTTAAGATCTGACGGCACCCGCGAAGTGACTCGTCCACAGTCCCTTAGGAGTAAGCTAAACACACGTCTTAATGGTCGATAGCCCTAGGGCAATGATATCACCCTAGACGAGCACAACAAACTGCGTATTAGCCAAGAAGCTACATACGAGTAACCAAAAACACATACGAGCTAAACAGCTACGTATGGGACCAACAGCTACATACGGGCCAGTCGAGCCGCGTATGAGACAACAACATGCATACGAGCCAAATAAGCTCCGTATGAGACCAACATCTACATACGGGCCAGTCGAGCCGCGTATGAGACAACAACACATACAACAACCATACAGGTAATCAAACCTAGAAGCAATCAACTGTGCTTACTAGCAAACTGATCTTCTAAAATTAGAAGTAACAAAAGAATCTACTATAATCAACTTAGCATGGGTTTCTTCTAAAATCAACTCATCATGGCATACCTACTATAATCGACTCAAACATGAGTTTCTTTCTAAAATCGACCCAAACATGATATTCTACTACAACTTAACCATGGGTTTCTTTCTACAACAATTCAAATCCATAGGATGGGTTCTTTTTACTCAATACTACTAACAACTAAAATGAGTTCTTTTTGAGACTCTTAGCTAAAACCACTACTATACTCACTTAAGCATGGTTTCTTTGAACCTTAGAACAACTACTCATATTAGCTATTTTCTCAAGTTCTACCATTCATACTTTTTATAGGATCCCTTTGATCCATAAATTTTTATATCAATACTTTAGTTTATTCGAACTTCTTCAAAACATCAAAATACGTATATAAACCATACACCCATATTTTGATATCATCATCTAAATATAACTCACCCATTATATAGGTTTTTTTATATACTCAAGAATAGTGAAATTCACCATATTTTTACAATCACAAAAATACGTAAATAAATCGATACTTACTTATTTCTTTAAACCACAAAATACATAAATGAATCAACACTCACATATTCTTAACCACAAAATATATAATTAAAATAACTCACACATATCTTTAAACCACGAAAATATATTAATATACTAACTCACTATATTTTTATAATAAAAAATACATATAATAAATTAGTACTCACATATATCTTTAAACCAAGAAAAATATATAATTAATATAACTCACATATATCTTTAACGCAAAATAACACACAATAAATTAACTCACATAATACATATGATAAATCATACTCACATAATTTTTTAACACACCAAAACACATAATAAATTAACTCACTATATTTCTTAAAACCCAAAAATATACATATATAAATTAACTCACATATTTCTTAAACCACACAAAAATATATAAAAATACTAACTCACATATATCTTTAAACCATAAAACACACAAATCTATAAACAAACTAACTCACACATATTTCTTAAATCACAATTTACATAGATAAATTAATACTCATTTATTTCTCAAAAGTACATAATAAATCAATACTCACATATTCTTTTAACCCACAAAATATATTAATATACTAACTCACATATATCTTTCAAACCACACAATTATATAATAAACCAACTCACATATTTCTTAACCACAAAAATACGTAGATAAATTAACTCACATCTTTCTTAGCACACAAAAACACATAATAAGTCATACTCACATATTCCGCGAAGATCCAAAGCGCCGTGCCACCTCGCATCCAATGGTCGCAATATATCCTATCACCAAATTTCAAAGCAATTAAAACTCAATTTATCCAAACCAATCATAAAAGCTAATAACGCTATCCCAAATATCACACAAGCGTTTACTGAACGCTTGGGATATACACGTGTGATGCACGTGATAATCTAATGCTTACGGTATTTTTATTCCCAATTAATTACTAAAAATCACCCCCAAATAATCTAATAGTCCAACTACAATTTCCACTGCTATACGAGAATTAATTCACATCCATATAATCCTCTTTTACAAACCCAAAATCCTATTTTACTAACAACTCACAATCCCTCTAATAACCTACTAATCTTTCACATCTACAATTTTCAATATCTCTAAATCTCCATATCAAAATAACCCTACTCAATAAAAATTAACCCAACTAAATTTTATACAATAAAATAGTTAGGGTTTATACCTTCCGAAATCTAATCGAAAATCCGACAACACCACCATGTCGAGAATCCCTCACTTAGTCTACTCCTCATTTTGATTTGGATTTGTCGAAGAATCGGAGGGGATTGAGGTGGGGAAAACGATCAGCGATGGGTTCTTTTTTTTTTTGGGTTCGTTTTGATCGGGAAGAAGAAGAAGGAGATGGCGGGGGTTCTCCTGGCTGGGAGCGATCGGGAGAAGGAGATGGGAGGAGGAGGTCGGGGTGGGTTCTTTTGGCTGGGAGCGATCGGACGGGAAGCGGAAGGAAGGAGAAGAAGGAAGAGGGAATGTGAGGGTCGGGGTTTCTTTCCCTTCGGCTGTGCGCGAACGGGAGGAGGAGAGGGGGAGAGGTGGTCGGGGCTCCTTTGGGTCGGCGTCGAACAAGAAGGGAGAAGACGAAGAAGGGAACGGGAGTGGGGGTTTTCGTTGGTTGGAAGCGAACGGAGAAGGAGATGGGAGGAGGAGGGCCGGGTGGGGGTTCTTTTGGCTGGGTGTGAACGGAGAAGGAGAGGGAGAGGAGGCCGGGTGGGGTGGGTTCGGTCTGGAACGAAGGGGAAGAAGAAGAAGGGAAGAAGAAGGAGAAGGGAAGGAGAGAGAGAAGGGGTTTTTGTAAAAAAAGGGAATAATTAATAATAGATTGATAAATATCTAGGAGAATGTTGCATATAAGCCCTCTAGCTTTAATACATTCCAAATAAAGCCCAACTCTCTATTCTAATAATTCCAAACAATACAAAATACATTAAAACTACTTTGTAGATAATCCATATAAAAATAATTTAATCTTGAAAATAATAATAATATAAAATAGACAATATATCTTATATTTCTCAATTAAGATAATTTTTATCAGAAAATCCATGATCGCGCGAAATTCTCAATCGCGCACACATTTCGATGCAAAATAGCCATATGCTATTTTTCGGGTCGTTACATCACTCCCTCCTTAGAATCGTTCTGTCCTCAGAACGCTGCTAGCGGAGAGGAAGACAAACCACAACATCGAGATATTTCCCCGAACCATCTTCAGTTCCTCGAGTGATATTCTCGAAAACTGGTCTTCTACCAAGTTGAACTGTTGTCCTTCCGCCTTTTGGACAGACCTGCTATGAATTCGATGCTGACATTCTTCTGCTCCTGCCCTGGAGTAAACTTTGGCTGCATTGCCTTGCTTTACCCTTGTCCACAAGTGATGTTGATTTTCTCCTTGATTACGACTTCTATTAGTTGGTGCCCACTCCCTCCTTAGAAAGGACGAAGTCACACATTGCCGCTTCAGTCCCTGAGTCACTCCTCTTGGTGACCTTGTTGAATTGTTAACACGATTGCCCTCTGTCTGAGCGATATCTCCTCCTGGGCGTGCTCCTAGTGGTTGATTAATCATAAGCTGATCTTGGAAAACCCTGCTGCTTCAGTGCTTCAATCCCTGCATTTCCTGCCTAAGCCTTCTGACTTGCTCACTTGGACTCAGTTGCAACTCCCATCGTGTCAAAATTGAGCTCCAAACTTGAGTAATTACTCTTAAACTGGCTTACTTGATCTCATCATCTATCTCCTTGCTTCTTTCACGATCTTTGGCTGAGGTCAATCCTTCACTTATCTCGATCTTTTGCAGTTCAGTTGCCACTCCCTCCTTAGAATAGGGCATGGCCTATGATCATTACTTCAAACTTCCAGGATTCTCTCCTGTAATTTGCTCGAAGCTGATGCTCCAGATGGTGTATTCAAACAAACAATCTAGAGTTGCCTCCCGCACACAACTCAACCCTTGGAAAATAGTTCAGTCAAAAGAATATGACGAACCACAATTGAACCAAACAGTTGTATGGATTCCATATATATATATAAATCCAATTGGTTACGAAAGTGTTTCATCATACCCTACTCCTTAGTCCAAAATAAATTTCAAAAATACAACTTTTAACTTAGTTGCAGTTCTATATGCACATACCAGTACTAGCACTCCTGCCTTCTACAGCTGGCTGGTAGTAAGTGCGAACTCTACCCTTGGTGAACAGGCTCCTTTCCTTTATTATTCATCCTTGGGGTTGATCTGCTGTTCTTTCTTGTGAAGCTGGGGACAATCTGGTCGAATGACCAATCCTCCCACATTTGTAACATGTATGGGTATCTATCTGAGTGTCCTTCCTCGAACACCATTCATGTGGTTAAAGGATGGTAACACATACACTAGAATTAGTCCGGATATAGCAAAATTATAAAACATAAGTTGAAGGAACCAACAATATGAATTATAACTATCTACAACTAACTAAAACCCAACTCTTAAAAGGCATCCAAGTTTAATTTTCCTACTATGTTGGACTGTAAATTGAAGTCGGCTCTGATACCATCTGTAACGCCCCGATCTCCCCGTTGCTGGGAAACCGTGACACATGCCAAGATCTTTCCTTCAATTAGTCTCGAGACACAGAAAAACTGGAAAAATTAAAAACTTTTCTTCAACACAAAGTTACTATGCAGTAATTACAATTATCAGTTTGTACTACCAAACTGTACTGCCTGTCCCTTTTCTTTTCCTTTTGACTCCAAACCCAATTCTTCCAATTTCTATATCACTTTAAACATAAACTAAAATGGTTATGTTTCAAAGAAAAATTGGGCAGAGTCTCCTTTGTATTTTTTGCCCAAAACACAGAAAAGCTTACGGAATTTTGCTCTAAATTCCGTAGCTTACATCACAGGCAATAAAAATACCGGCTCCCCAGGCCAAAATGAGCATCATCACACAGGCAATATATATATGCTCTGGGGGCCAAACTCATAACGGTATAACAATTATCAAATAAAAACCATAAATTCCTTATGAAAACGTAGTAAGTTTTTAGAAATTTACCTGTAAAAACCTACCATGACGTCTGGCACTCCACACGAAATGGTTACGGATCAAAACCATATCCTGCTGCCTCACACTATACTTTTCATCATCATGCTCATACTTATACATCAAAAATACAATTTAAAGCATAAATCTTTACTATTTACAAATAAAACATAACAACAATTTATAACTGGAGCTCCACTCCACGGAACCTGTACCTACACCTCACCTCTGCACTGCTGAAGACCTGTAACAGTAGGGACCTAGGGTAGCCCAAGGACTCCCTAACCCCCAAACACTAAGGGGTTAGCCATTTCTGGTGTGAGTATAATTTATTAAAAGTAAATAAATTAAACTTTCAAGTAAGAACATAACAAACTCACAATTTCCAAGATAAACAAATCTTACCTGACATCTGAATATGTAAACATCATAAATGAGATTTTACATCAAATACTCTCCAAGTCATCACCTGTATGTATATCTATACCCGTTCGTAACATACTTATACTTAGTAACCATTTGAATAACCACTCATAATACAATATTGATTTTATTTCCTTATATCACGTATCCCATCATCAATATATGTCTTCAATCTCATACTACCACATTCATTCATGTCCAACCTAACATCTCATTTCACCTCACCAATTACTTGCATTTTATCACAATACACCCCATATCCCAACATAGTTCGGTAATAACACAATCACATCCCAAGCCCATAGCTTGGTTATTAATCTACTCCAACTATCACACTCGCAATTTATCTCGAATGGAAAGGACACGTGTACATATGATTTGTGCCTGTGTACCTTATGACTTAAACTCTAATGCAAAACTACCAATACAACGATGCTCTTATTCTAATGCAAGATTACTAATGCGATGATGCTCTTATTCTAATGCCAGCAAGTCTCCGAAGCAACATGCAGCCCATAAATACATGCGCCCCATCTCAAGCCGTTTCTCCATATATAGGGATTTGAACCCGCGTTATGAATTTCTAATTGTACACAACCTGTTCCTGACAGATACTACATGACTGATGAGGTTGCAAATGTGGTCAAGTCCCACCAATGCAGTACGCTCATGGTGTCTATGTTTGCCACTACTACCCGGTACACCGGACCTCACTCAAAAACCAGACGAACACGGGGTCTCTCCGAGCGCAGTATAGCATACAAAGCCTATCCTGTGTCGCCCCTAACTCATAGACCGTGATCTATGGCCTGTTCGCTCTCTCCTGGCCAAGGACCCGACGAAGTTCCGGGGTCCATTCCCCTAGCTCCGCCGCCTTATCATGGCACTTCAGGAATTAACAGTGTGCGATACGCATCCCATGCTCCCAACTCGTGAGAAGGCACCGTACGTATCCCTTTGACAGGAAGATACAACCCAATATCACCACCTAAGGCCTGCTTCGAGGGACAAGTTGGTCGTAAGGCGCTACCTATAACCAACTCCTCTCTTTTCGGCAAGGGTCGAAGTAAAATGATCTTTATAAGTCACTACCTTAATGATGTTCCTAACCCTGAACAATCCTAGGAATGACAACATTACACAACATGCTAGGTCTTAATTTAGACTTCGCAAGATAACTCTATTAGGCTGCTCAACCTAAACTCACCAGAATCCCTCAGGATCTGGTTCATGGCCTATCGATCCAAGACCCCGGCAATACGAACGTATTCGCATGCTACTATCCTGAACTTGGATTTCGTCACACTCCGGTCCGCAATCAACCAACGGTTAAGATCTGACGGCACCCGCGAAGTGACTCGTCCACAGTCCCTTAGGAGTAAGCTAAACACACGTCTTAATGGTCGATAGCCCTAGGGCAATGATATCACCCTAGACGAGCACAACAAACTGCGTATTAGCCAAGAAGCTACATACGAGTAACCAAAAACACATACGAGCTAAACAGCTACGTATGGGACCAACAGCTACATACGGGCCAGTCGAGCCGCGTATGAGACAACAACATGCATACGAGCCAAATAAGCTCCGTATGAGACCAACATCTACATACGGGCCAGTCGAGCCGCGTATGAGACAACAACACATACAACAACCATACAGGTAATCAAACCTAGAAGCAATCAACTGTGCTTACTAGCAAACTGATCTTCTAAAATTAGAAGTAACAAAAGAATCTACTATAATCAACTTAGCATGGGTTTCTTCTAAAATCAACTCATCATGGCATACCTACTATAATCGACTCAAACATGAGTTTCTTTCTAAAATCGACCCAAACATGATATTCTACTACAACTTAACCATGGGTTTCTTTCTACAACAATTCAAATCCATAGGATGGGTTCTTTTTACTCAATACTACTAACAACTAAAATGAGTTCTTTTTGAGACTCTTAGCTAAAACCACTACTATACTCACTTAAGCATGGTTTCTTTGAACCTTAGAACAACTACTCATATTAGCTATTTTCTCAAGTTCTACCATTCATACTTTTTATAGGATCCCTTTGATCCATAAATTTTTATATCAATACTTTAGTTTATTCGAACTTCTTCAAAACATCAAAATACGTATATAAACCATACACCCATATTTTGATATCATCATCTAAATATAACTCACCCATTATATAGGTTTTTTTATATACTCAAGAATAGTGAAATTCACCATATTTTTACAATCACAAAAATACGTAAATAAATCGATACTTACTTATTTCTTTAAACCACAAAATACATAAATGAATCAACACTCACATATTCTTAACCACAAAATATATAATTAAAATAACTCACACATATCTTTAAACCACGAAAATATATTAATATACTAACTCACTATATTTTTATAATAAAAAATACATATAATAAATTAGTACTCACATATATCTTTAAACCAAGAAAAATATATAATTAATATAACTCACATATATCTTTAACGCAAAATAACACACAATAAATTAACTCACATAATACATATGATAAATCATACTCACATAATTTTTTAACACACCAAAACACATAATAAATTAACTCACTATATTTCTTAAAACCCAAAAATATACATATATAAATTAACTCACATATTTCTTAAACCACACAAAAATATATAAAAATACTAACTCACATATATCTTTAAACCATAAAACACACAAATCTATAAACAAACTAACTCACACATATTTCTTAAATCACAATTTACATAGATAAATTAATACTCATTTATTTCTCAAAAGTACATAATAAATCAATACTCACATATTCTTTTAACCCACAAAATATATTAATATACTAACTCACATATATCTTTCAAACCACACAATTATATAATAAACCAACTCACATATTTCTTAACCACAAAAATACGTAGATAAATTAACTCACATCTTTCTTAGCACACAAAAACACATAATAAGTCATACTCACATATTCCGCGAAGATCCAAAGCGCCGTGCCACCTCGCATCCAATGGTCGCAATATATCCTATCACCAAATTTCAAAGCAATTAAAACTCAATTTATCCAAACCAATCATAAAAGCTAATAACGCTATCCCAAATATCACACAAGCGTTTACTGAACGCTTGGGATATACACGTGCGATGCACGTGATAATCTAATGCTTACGGTATTTTTATTCCCAATTAATTACTAAAAATCACCCCCAAATAATCTAATAGTCCAACTACAATTTCCACTGCTATACGAGAATTAATTCACATCCATATAATCCTCTTTTACAAACCCAAAATCCTATTTTACTAACAACTCACAATCCCTCTAATAACCTACTAATCTTTCACATCTACAATTTCCAATATCTCTAAATCTCCATATCAAAATAACCCTACTCAATAAAAATTAACCCAACTAAATTTTATACAATAAAATAGTTAGGGTTTATACCTTCCGAAATCTAATCGAAAATCCGACAATACCACCATGTCGAGAATCCCTCACTTAGTCTACTCCTCATTTTGATTTGGATTTGTCGAAGAATCGGAGGGGATTGAGGTGGGGAAAACGATCAGCGATGGGTTCTTTTTTTTTTTGGGTTCGTTTTGATCGGGAAGAAGAAGAAGGAGATGGCGGGGGTTCTCCTGGCTGGGAGCGATCGGGAGAAGGAGATGGGAGGAGGAGGTCGGGGTGGGTTCTTTTGGCTGGGAGCGATCGGACGGGAAGCGGAAGGAAGGAGAAGAAGGAAGAGGGAATGTGAGGGTCGGGGTTTCTTTCCCTTCGGCTGTGCGCGAACGGGAGGAGGAGAGGGGGAGAGGTGGTCGGGGCTCCTTTGGGTCGGCGTCGAACAAGAAGGGAGAAGACGAAGAAGGGAACGGGAGTGGGGGTTTTCGTTGGTTGGAAGCGAACGGAGAAGGAGATGGGAGGAGGAGGGCCGGGTGGGGGTTCTTTTGGCTGGGTGTGAACGGAGAAGGAGAGGGAGAGGAGGCCGGGTGGGGTGGGTTCGGTCTGGAACGAAGGGGAAGAAGAAGAAGGGAAGAAGAAGGAGAAGGGAAGGAGAGAGAGAAGGGGTTTTTGTAAAAAAAGGGAATAATTAATAATAGATTGATAAATATCTAGGAGAATGTTGCATATAAGCCCTCTAGCTTTAATACATTCCAAATAAAGCCCAACTCTCTATTCTAATAATTCCAAACAATACAAAATACATTAAAACTACTTTGTAGATAATCCATATAAAAATAATTTAATCTTGAAAATAATAATAATATAAAATAGACAATATATCTTATATTTCTCAATTAAGATAATTTTTATCAGAAAATCCATGATCGCGCGAAATTCTCAATCGCGCACACATTTCGATGCAAAATAGCCATATGCTATTTTTCGGGTCGTTACATGCACAACGGAAGACTTATATATATATATATATATATATATATATATATATATATATAGAGAGAGAGAGAGAGAGAGAGAGAGAGAGAGAGAGAGTCCCTTTTCGTTGTGTATTAGGTCTCTATGTGCACTCGGTCTTCTCGCCTTCGTTTGACGATCCGAACCGTTTACATTGATCTACACATGTAAATTAGTCTAAATATGTAAAATCAAATTATTTGAAATTTATTTGTCCATCCATCAAGTAACTATAAAAAACAACGATTTTCATGAGGACACCTCTTAGCTGGTTGAGGTGCCCTTTTGCGTCTTAAGTTCATGTCAGGTATAAGAACCATATTTAGCGATTCATTCATACGGTTGCATATTTCATGAGGAGTTATTGATCCTGGATACTTCCTGATGTTTAGGAGTGGAAAAAGGTTTCAAAGAACCGAAATTAGAGAAGGTTGGGAAGATAACCATCGACCAGCTCCGTGCTATAGCCCAAGAAAAGCTCCCTGACTTGAATTGCACCACCATTGAGTCAGCCATGAGAGTGGTTGCAGGTACAGCAGCAAACATGGGCATAGACATCGACCCTCCAGTACTTGAACCCAAAAAGAAAGTACTGGTGTAAAATATTGTAACCCTGTAATTTTAAATTCCTTTCTTCCAACAATTCTGTAATTTACGAATTTCCTGGTGCTACATCATATGTTATTATCTTCATTTGTATAATACACTGAGGTTTAGATCTTTTGAAGGAAATTCTGGTTTCATGCACAAGTTTATCCTGTATCCAGGTTCACGACATATTTTAGTAGATTCTCACCAGTTCTAGTTGAATATTTATTCTATATTGTAACGTGTTCTGCATAAATTACTGATGTTGGCCCATCAATTATAGCTCTCCTATGTGAAGGGTTAAATAACCCAATATCCTTGATATATAAATTCGGATTTGAGCACAGGGAAGAGCACTCTTGATCTTTCGAGATGTGATATTGGTAGTTTTAGTCTGCATCAATTGATTCACATCATCATCTATCTAGTAACCATGGTTTGAACCAGTGGCCGGCATAGCCAGGATTTTCATCTAGGGGGTGCGACGCTTACTATTAAAGATTTTTTTAAAAAAATAAACACATTTGTAATCCTTAAAATATTATATATTAATACCAAATGTCATAAACTATTACAATTTCCCAATTGGATACTCTTATTATTATTAATACATCCCCCAAATGGACACTGAACACTCCATACCAATTTCAATTTGTATACGATACATGACTTTAGATCGAGCAAATGCATATTAAATTGAAAGGAGAAGACGAAAAGAAGAATACCTTTTGATGGAGATGAAGGACCGAAGGAGATTAGGGACTAAGGGTTTCAATTAGGGTTAGAGTTAGGTTTAGGTTTTTGATGGAGAGGAAGAGAGGTCGGAGCCTCGGCGGAGGAGTTAATAGTCGGATACTCAGAGGCGGCGGAGCAGTGGGGGAGTTGGCGGAGCTACGGAGCAGTGAAGGAGTTTTGGGTGTCGGGTTGGGGACTGGAGAAAGAGAAAGAGAAATAGAAAGAGGGTCGGGAGACTTAGGAGAAAGAGAAAGAGAAAGAGAGTCACAGATAATGGGCTGGGCTTGATTGAGATTTTTTTTTTTAAAAAATATTTCGAAATTTACAAATAGCCCCTTAATAAAATTATTTTTAATATATATATATATATATATATATATATATATATATATATATATATATATATATATATATTGAAAATTTTTAATTTTTCAGGGGGCGCAGCCGCACCCCCTCGGGATGTAATAGCTACGCCCCTGGTTGTGAGAGTTAAGAGGACGAAGAGAAGGATGAGGGGGTTCATCATTGACTCGACATTGTTGGTTTTGGTGGAGGTTTGACGGTTTAGAAGTTGTTGTTGTGTATTTGTAGGTTGAGTGCTTTGAGTTTGGAGATTTGAGGTTATTAATTATAGGGAGGGAAACCAAACATTTTGGATGATTAAGAGCAACTCCACCCATCCTCTCAAATGAGTTGTCATTTTCATTGGCAACCCAAATGAGAAACTCTCACCCAAAGGATTCTGTACACCAAATTACGACAATATCATTGATTTTGTACCAGACTGCATTCCTAGCATAGTCTGAAATTCCAATTTTTTTGCTTACCCTTCTATTTTCTCAAGAAAAACTTCTCTTGCTAAGAAAGTTTACTTGTGTACGTGTTTGCCTTCATTTGGTACCAAGTTTCCATTTAAAACTTAGCTTCTATGTCTATTGTATCAAGTCTATCCAAGAAGCTATCTGCAAAGGGTATGAGCCAGATGTGAACCTAATTAAGTAATGACTCTCTTGCAATAATATTATGACAGGATCTAACGCACGATAACCAGCAGCAATAAATCATATAGTAAAGAGGGGGAATTATAGTTGTCAAAGCTCGCACATGCTAAATGTTAATCATTCATATGTCCTCATTTCCCAGCATTTTTATACCTCATATGTGCAAAATTCAGTAACTTCAGAAAAAGAGAAGGAGAAATGGTTTTTCTGAAAAGAAAAAGAAACGAAAAACAAGTTCAAGTTAGTATACCACATTCTATTGCTAAACAGTGGAGTATGACAAAATAGCTTCAACTCAATCTTCACATTTGATAGTCTACGAACAAGAGATGAAATAGCTAGTTTAAATACTTTTTGCCTACTAATCAAATGTCAATATTTGCTTGTAGTTGAAAATAAAATGTATTTTGTGTATTTTGAAATCATTTCACTAAAATAAATAAGGCCTTAACATTTTCAAATGAATGAAACATAGCGTACATGAGTGATTCAAAGTTCTAACTCAATGCATTCTCTCATACTCAAGCTGATGATCATTATTCTCACACATGCATGTGTGAGTGCACGTGCACACGTGTAATTTATGGTCAGGTCATTCGTGGATAGAACTAATCTTTAACCCTCTGAAATTTAATTGCATGTTGTTCAGATGTAGTAATTCGGATCAATTGTTCGTATCTTCAATTTGAATTATTTATCTATTACTTTGAACTGAAAGAATTCGCATCTCAAGTAAATCAAGGGCCAAAAAAGTTTTCGATTGAAATGTACTCATATTAAGAGGCGATTCAAAATCCCAACCACAGGCTTAATTTTGATCCCCAGATCCGCTCGAATCTGCCACTTTTTCTTTGCCCCCCTTTCGTTATTGTTGTAGATCTCTCTGATATCTACTAACCCAACCCATTTTTTTGCCAACGGTGGTTTCCGATTGTTCCCTCCGGTCTTCTCTTATCTCCCTGGCCCGAGGCGCTCGCTGACCCGCTCTGCGGTTGTAGCCTCCAAGATCTTGTTGCTTCAGCGTCCAGCTTCGAGGCGCTTCTCCCCTCAGCCTGTTTCGATCGTCTAGGCGCTCTTGAGAGCCCGTTCCAAGCCTCCGTTTGGAGTCGTGAACCCGGCGGTCGTGTAGCGTTGTTTGCTCGGTGGAAGCGGAGTCCTGGACTCCCCTGTCATTTTGATCCAAGTCCGTTCCTCCACTCCCCCCGTTCTAGCAGTGGAGCTCCTCCCCTGGTGTTTCCACTCGTGGTTTCCCTCGTCGTCCCTCGATTGGTTTTCTCAACTGTTCAAGTGCACCCGGATCCTTGCTTCTCCCTCCCCCTAACCAATCTCTGTAAGTTATTGCCTCTTTTCTTTATTGGTTGCTTTGGCGACCGTGGGGTGCTCTTATTAGAGCGCTGCGTTCCGTTTTATACCTTCCCCTTCCCTAATTCTCACTTTCCTCTCCTCCGGAGTCCGCATTTCTTCATCTTTCTCCCCTTCGGACTAGCCTTCCCCATCTTTGTTGCTTGGGAAGTTGGCCATCCTACCTCTTTCATTGTAGTTGCCTAGAGTGGCTTTGCTGGTCTCGCGGTTCTGCCTCGAAATTTCGGTGCTTATCGAGATTCGTTTGCAAGAACGAGACTTTTCTTTTATTGTACTATTTATTTTTTAAGGAGTTTTCTGTTCTCCTTTTCTCCCTTGGCAATCAGATTTTGATCGCTACAGCACCATCTTACTGGCTTTCCTTTATTTTCCAATTGTCTAGTGCATATTGGTGTATCGCTTTGAGGAACTTTGAGGCTAGTCTCTACCATGTCTCTCTTTGGACCGGTAGTTAGATCTAACTGTTTAGTGAAGTTTCAGGAATTGAAGAGTGGCTTGTCATCTCCTCTTTTGGCTAACTCATATCTCCCTCGATGCTCTTCCAGCTTCACTACATCCCCTTCTGCTTGTAAGTCCAACCCGCTTCTGGTTTGTCACATGTGCCTCCTTCCTGGGCATTTTAAATGTGAGTGTGTGAATAAAATGAAGTGCTTTTTCTGTTATAATTTTAGTCACTCGCGCAGTCGCTGCTTTACCCTTCAAAAATTCCTTGGTCTCCCCAGAGGCCACCCCATTCCAGCCAAACTTCTTTCCTTTCTTAACTACCCTCTATTAAAGCGCAAGCTACATGCTTGCTTGGTAAGAAAGTTCAGTATTGAATCTGGAAAGGACTTCGACTCCTCTGCAGTTGTTCCTTTTCCAGCTTTCAACTTCACTACTTCTTCCTCTGCTTATTGTGATTCTCTTGTGACACTTCAACGTCCTAATATTGCTAACCTCTTTAAGGATCGCAAGGTTTTTTCGAATCTTGTCTCCTTCCCCCGTTTGGGTACTTACAAGGCTCGTCCCCATTTTTTTCGGTGGCGCCTGCGTTGAGATTGAGTCTAGATTATTATTCTGGATTGTTTAAATCCTTTACTTCTTACCACTCCTGGTTTCACTGTGCGATGGGGCTCGTTCGGCATCGCAGCATTTCAGACCCCGTACCTTCTTTATCTTATAATTTTCCCTGTTCTATGATCATTTCTTCTCTCAAACTTTCTATGCTCTCTTGTCATTTTCCAGGATGCATCTTCTCGTTGTAACAACACTTAGGGGTGCAATCTTCGATCAACCATCTCCTTAGGGAGGTTTGCATATCCTGCACTCTTTTCCCCGCAAATCTTCTCCGAGTCTTTATGACTCTTCTTTCGACGATTTTTCCTATCATACTAACTCCATCACAATATCCTCGTCGGTTAACTCCAGTGTTCTCTTTACCTCTTCTTGCCCCAACATAGACAAAGCTAAATTGTTTGACCCTGCTGCTATTTCGCCCCCAGTGGTGAAGGTTCCCCCTCCCCCCGTTAAGCGGAAATACAATAAGAAAGTCGGTAATAATGTGCAGATTCGTGCGAGTGCTCGTATTCTTGCTAGGAAAGCTAATTCTGTGTCAGCTCTTCAGCTTGTGCACAGTTGAGTTTTGGCGTTGGCAGCCAGGCTGTTTTCGTTTTGTGCCGCTTCTGTTTCTCTTCTTGGGCTACTGGTGGAGCTTGATATATCCACGGGGGGATGTCTTTTATCTTTCGTTTTGCTCGGCGCTGTCTCTTGATTCTCATCCTCATGTGGGCGAGGCAGGGTGTTTTTGGCTCCTTTTCGCGCGTTGTTTTTAGGGCTGAGCGCTTCGTCTCCCTGTTCGGTGGTTTTCAACTGTTGTATAGAAGTTCCCTTTTTGGCGTGCTTTTCAGCCTTTTTTGGATTATTTAATTGTAATCTTCATTCTGTTTTACTACTTTTTCGTATTGTTAGTCTGTTTTACAACTTGTAAAACCCCTTGTGATTTTGTCTGTAACTTACATTATTATTGATTTATATATTTTTTGATGGCTGGAGCCGTTTGGCTCTATCCGATATATCAAAAAAAGTAAATCAAGGGCCCAACTAAAACACACGCACTCAAGCCCACTAATACAGTAACCTAAATAACGATCATAATAATAACCAATATTAATTAAGAAACTAAATATGTTAACATGCATCTAGATATTAAATTAAATTACAAATCATAAATCATATACTGATCAAATAGATTATTTACTTCTTGGCCATGGTTATAAATACAACGGATACACCTAAACTAACTAATACCCAACTAATGTGTTACACCAATATGCTTAATATTGAATTTTCTGACCCATGATCAATATGTTAGTCCCCTTATGGATGCTGCATTTTTACAGAGTATGATAAATCATTATTCATATTAATCCCTCCAGTGTAGGGCTCACTCATAATTAGTCCCTCCCGTTAACAGTCAATTACATGACCCCTGTTAAATTGTTAGTTATTAGAAATCAAAGTCCATACTGAAACTCCATGCCTCTTTCTTCCATCCACCCGACATCTATTTTCCCCCTCATATAAACAGAACCATTTCAAAGTATCATGTTTTGGACTTAAAGTGGGGAAATCCGTTGTCATGAAGGTTTTATTGAACTTTTAAGGATGCTAATTAGGCATAGTTATATTGAATGGCTCAGTGTAAAGGTTTGGTATCATAAATTATAACTCCAAGGTCAATTCCTTTACGTGAAAATGTTCTTTAATACTAATATAGACAAATTGAGAATTTTCTACTTTAGATTGTGCAACTAGAAATTTAGCTAGTGTATATTGGCTTGACTTGAAAGTTTATTGCTGTATAGAGGTTTACATAGGTGTACTTGAGACTGGTTTTACCATGGGTCTTAGAGAGAAACCCTATTGTTGATTTGGTTATATTGACCCGTTAAGTCATCAACCCAACCATGATATATTTATGTATTAGAGGAAATTTAGAGATGGTTTCTTGTAAATCTATTTTTCTTTCATTAGAAAGATAGACAACTTTTCATAAAATCAAATGGCTTACCATAGTTCTTTGTACCGTCGAATGCCATGAGAAATAATGGTGATGCACTAGAAATCAAATGATGTGTGTTTCCTTGGCAGAATCAAAATGGGGTTGTTTTAATACTATATATATGAGGTGGTCATAACTATATTGTTTGTATGTGAATATTTATATTTATATATATATCTTAAGCTAATAGGCCTACCCCATCTCTTCTTTCTCTATTCTGAAATAGAGAAAGGAGAGCAAAAGTAGGAATTGACATGTGCAACCCACACCAAATGCCAAAACAAAATTAATTAAAAAAATACCCCCAAAAAAACTTTCTCTCTTCCACATCTCCTCAAAACCTACAAACCCTAACTCTCCCTACCCCAAAACCCACCCACATCTCCTCGCTCGTCCATCCCTGCCGCTGCCCGTTGCCGATCCTGCCCCGACCACGCCCGTCTCTATCCTCCATCGTAAGTCCCCTTTCACTTAAGATTTTTTTTTCTTTCACATATGCAGACTAACCTTTTCATACAATGTTTATACTGAAGTACAACTATCAATACAATTTAATCACATGTAGTTCAATTACAGATTGCAATTTTATGAGAATTAACTGAAGTCTTTCGTTTAGTGGATTCTAATTATAAATATTATTTCCTAATTTCCTAGCTATTTATACATTGAATTGAATTGATAAATATTTAAGGAATTAATTGTTAATATTGTTGATTATTAAGATTGTTGGAATTGAGTATACATTCAAAAACACTCATCTTGTTGACAATATTGTCTCATGGCCCAACGGTTAAAGTTTTGAGTTAACAAGAGGTTGGGGGTTCAATTCCTACATTTCACATGAATATATATATATATATATATATATATATATATATATATGGGAAAAAGGGGTATGAGCAACTTGCTCATTTAGTAAATAAGCAATTGCTGATGTGGCATACATGTGATTGGATAATCATTAAAAGGGTTAGTTGTCCAATGTATCACATGCATGCCACATAATCAATTGCTCATTATATATATATGTATATAAGCCGGGCCTCAGAAGTCTATTGGGGGAAAAAAACAGAACTTTTTTTTTCTTTTTGAACTGTCAAAATTCAAAACGTTTTTTTTCTATTAATTATAAAACTGTTTCAAACTTAAAGAGACTTTATGTTATAGCAGTTTCAAAATTCAAATAATATTCATTATATAGCCGTTTTTTTTAATTAATGCATACAGATTAATAGCTTCCTAGTTACAAGCTTTAAGAAGAGATCATCTTTGGGAAGAAAAAAAAATAAGAAGAAGAAAAAAAAATCTATCATTCAATCTTTTCTTAAAATCTATTTTCTGCAGTTTTTGTTTGTCTTGCTAATTGCTGGTGCAAGTTGGTACGTGCTGCGATTGGAGTCTTGGCAACACTGTAAATCAGAAGCTCGTTGTATCCCGGGAGAAGTGTTTGGTGATCAACGATTCATCTCCAGAATCGGCCAAATAGTTTCTTCAAGAAAGTGCAACCCACGCCTCGAGCCATTTCTCACTTTCTTCCTGTTGTAGATCAATTCTAAAAAGTTTACTTGGTACACTCAGGATCAATTTCTTTAACAAAGATTAAAGAGAGTGCGTAGTGCGTGAGGCAAGTCAAGCAAAGTCAATTGGTGAAAATTCTCACTTTATTTCCAATGAGGATTGGATGTGTCTGTAATTCTGAGAAAGAAAATTAAGGGAGTGTGGAAGTGTTGGAAACGGTTTTGCATGGAGTTGCCATCAGTTGACTGACTTGACTTCGGTGTTCATAGTCTTAATGAGTACTGTCGGGAATAAAGCATAAGTCAAGTCTTATGAATTATTATGCTCAAAATCCTAATCGCTATACAAATTACATGAAGTCCAATCTTATAAATTACTTGCACACTAAGGAGGCGTTTGGTACGCGGATTGGAGAATTTTCAGGAATTAGTGGATTCCCAAGAATATGAAGGTGGGAATGAAGATTTCCAGAAATGTTGCAATACTGTGTTTGGTATTCAACATTACATGCCTGAGAATACTTTATTACCGTATTTGGTATAGAACAATTCATTCCCATCAATCCATCTCTATAGTAGACATTACTGAAAATACCCTTCTGGCTTTATTAAAAATAAATAAATATAAAGTTATCTAATTTAGTAATTGATGTATATGCATGCATGTGCAAAAGCAATACTGATATATATCTTATAAAACTTTAGTAAATTAACAAATAGATTACTAAAAAAAATTACACTATGATTCAAATATATTTCAACCAGTTAGATGAAGAACATAACAAAAAGGAAAAACGAAATGTATTTATTAACACGAGACATATGTACTTAAATATATACAAATGAAACAATAAAGTTCATAGAAGCAAATTTCAACTCCACATATTGCAACAAGTTTTAAATAAAAAATAACATAAAAGAATTGAACTCAGAATATGCTAGGCAGTTGGACATTTGCACCCCCATGCCAAATAAATAAATAATATAGATTCGTAAAGGAACCCAACACCTAAGATCTAAAAACAGCACGTGCAATATACGTGCAAAAGAGCCCAATTTAACACATCACACAAAGCGACAGCAGGGATAGCAGCCAAACAAAGAAGCAGCAGCAATAGCAGCCAGGGGGCGGCGACGTTGGCGTCTACGACGGCGGCGCGATGGCAGGGTGGATACCTCGGAGCAGAAGTCCACGTGCCCAGGGGAGTCGATGAGGTTGATGGAGTGGGAGTTGTTGAATTGGAGGGAAATACTGGAGCTTTTCATGGTGATGGCGCGGCGCTGCTCTTCGTCGAGGTAGTCCATGAAGCGGAGGCAGCCGACGAGCTTGGGGTGGAGGAGGTTGCCGGAGGAGGAGGAGGAGGTGATGAGGTGGTTGGCGAGGGTGGTCTTGCCGTGGTCGACGTGGGCCAGGATGCAGATGTTGCGAATATTCGAAGATGAAAAAGGAAAAGAATCCACCATTAGTTTGCAGAATTGGAAATTGGGGGATTAGGGTTTGGGATTTGGGATTTGGGGAGATTAGGGTTATATGATAAGCCAGAAATCTGGAAGGTGTTTTGGATATGCAATAATTTCACTCATTTTTTATGTAGAGGAATCCACAAATTCCATCATTTTCAAAGGGAATGTTTATCCTTCCAAACTAATTATTTTGATAACTCTGGGAATTTAAGATTATTTACAAAACTATACCTATGTCTTACCAAACCAGGTAATTAAGAGGGTAATCCTAGAATCTCTTATACATTACTGCGTCCCCCTAAGAAATTTCTGCAAGTCCTAGGTGTTATCGGTCAGTATGTATACAAAGGCCGAACTGAGAACGTATTTTTTAAGGTAAATTTTACTAAACTATACTCTTGAAGAGTTAATTTCTCTCAATTTTCTCACATTTTTTTAAAGTTTCATAATTTTATAAGTCCATTAAAATCATTTATAATTGGGATACAATCTACACTACTATAATGGGAAAAGGCCTTAGTGTAATTTGTCCTTCTACCAACCCGTGCAACACGCATGCCTGAATTTTTACTTTTAAAAATAAATATATGTATTTATTAAGCCGTGCAACGCACGTGTAAATTACTAGTATTTATAATTAGAATCCACTGAACCAAAGACTTCAGTTAATTCTCAAAAAATTGCAAAATGTAATTGAACTACATGTGATTAAATTGTATTGATAGTTGTACTTCAGTATAAACATTGTATGAAAAGGTTAGTTTGTATATGTGAAGGGAAAAAAAAAATCTTAAGTGAAAGGGGACTTACGATGGAGGATAGAGACGGGCGGGGTCAGGGTGGGATCGATGACGGACGACGACGATGGAGGGTAGAGACGGGCGGGATCGGGGCGGGGTGGGCGACGGGCGGCGGCAGGGACGGACGGGTGAGGAGATATGGGTGGGTTTTGGGGTTGGGAGAGTTAGGGTTTGTGGGTTTTGAGGAGATGTGGAAGAGGAAAGGTTTTTTTGAGTATTTTTTTAATTAATTTTGTTTTGGCATTTGGTGTAGGTTGCACGTGTCAATTCCTACTTTTGCTCTCCTTTCTCTATTTCAGAATGGAGAAAGGAGAGATGGGGTAGGCCTATTAGAATCCACTGAACCAAAGACTTCAGTTAATTCTCAAAAAATTGCAAATAGTAATTGAACTACATGTGATTAAATTGTATTGATAGTTGTACTTCAGTATAAACATTGTATGAAAAGGTTAGTTTGTATATGTGAAAGAAAAAAAAAATCTTAAGTGAAAGGCGACTTACGATGGAGGATAGAGACGGGCGGGGTCGGGGCGAGATCGACGACGGACGGTGACGATGGAGGGTAGATCGGGGCGGGATCGGGGCGGGGTGGGCGACGGGCGGCAGCAGGGACGGACGGGTGAGAAGATGTGGGTGGGTTTTGGGGTAGGGAGAGTTAAGGTTAGGGCTGTAAATTGGACCGGAGGGGATCGGACAGCCATATGTTCAAGCTCAGACCAAAATTGTACTCGGACGGGC
This sequence comes from Hemerocallis citrina, assembly GCA_017893485.1. Taxonomy (NCBI): domain Eukaryota; kingdom Viridiplantae; phylum Streptophyta; class Magnoliopsida; order Asparagales; family Asphodelaceae; genus Hemerocallis; species Hemerocallis citrina. The sequence continues at coordinate 75,449,544 of CM030364.1, forward strand.
TTATGTCCGGCTCGGTCTAGGTCGGACAAAATTTTTATAATCCGGACTTGGTTCAGTAAAACATCAAACCGCAATAATATTCGGACGGACTAATGTCCGGCTCGAGCTCGGTAAAGAATCGGACTGAATAATTTGTTCAGGATCGGTTCGTATAACAATTCGGATGGTCCACGGTCGGAACATTTCTCGAGCCGGACTCGGACGGACGACGGACCGTCCTGTTCATTTTACACCCCTAGTTAGGGTTTGTGGGTTTTGGGGAAATGTGGAAGAGGAAATGTTTTTTTTGGGTCTATTTAAGAATAGAGAAAGGAGAGATGGAGTAGGCCTATTAGAATCCACTGAATCAAAGACTTCAGTTAATTCTCATAAAATTGCAAATTGTAATTGAACTACATGTGATTAAATTGTATTGATAGTTGTACTTCAGTATAAACATTGTATGAAATGGTTAGTTTGTTTATGTGAAAGAAAAAAAAAATCTTAAGTGAAAGGGGACTTACGATGGAGGATAGAGACGGACGGGGTCGGGGCGGGATCGACGACAGACGGCGACGATGGAGGGTAGAGACGGGCGGGATCGGGGCGGGGTGGGCGACAGGCGACGGTAGGGACGGACGGGTGAGGAGATGTGAGTGGGTTTTGGCGTAGGGAGAGTTAGGGTTTGTGGGTTTTGGGGAGATGTGAAAGAGGAAAGGTTTTTTTGGGTATTTTTTTAATTAATTTTGTTTTGGCATTTGGTGTAGGTTGCACGTGTCAATTCCTACTTTTGCGAAATAGAGAAAAGAGATATGGGGTAGGCCTATTAGCTTAAGATATATATAAATTATTGTCGGGAATAAAGCATAAGTCAAGTCTTTTGAATTATTATGCTCAAAATCCCAATCCCTATACAAATTACATGAAGTCCAATCTTATAAATTACTTGCACATTAAGAAATTTCTCCAAGTCCTAGGTGTTACTGGTCAGGATGTATACAAAGACCGAATTGAGAACGTATTTTTTAGGATAAATTTTACAAAATTATATTCTTTAAGAGTTAATTTCTCTCAATTTTCTCATACTTTTTTAAAGTTCCATAATTTTATAAGTCCATTAAAATTATTTTAGTATGTGCAAGCACAGAGTAACACTAGTGTGAAGAAAGAATGGTGCGTTTGGATAGCTATTTTTTTCCTTTTTTTCGTTTTCTAAAACCAAAAAGGCGTTTGGTTACCCTCTTCTCAAACCCTTTTTTGTTTCTCTTTTCAGAAAAATCCAAATAGGTTATTTCTTAACCCTTCCTCTCTCTTTTTTGATATACTATTATTATAATATATATTATTATTTAATATATACTATTTTATATATACTATTATAATATTCTATTATTATTATAATATATTATTATTATTATTATATATTACTATTATATATTACTATTATATATTATTATATAATTTATTATTATTTAATGTATTATTATAATATATTATTATTAAATATATATTATTATAATTATTATATGTTATTATATATGTATATAATTAAATATATTTATTATAATAAATTATTTTATATTATTATATAATATACAATTATTATAATATATTATTATTTTATATATATTATTATTTTATATATACTATTATTATTATGTATATTATTATTATATATATTATTATTTTATATATACTATTTTATATATACTATTATTATATTATATTATTATTATATATATTATCATTATATGTATTATTATTATTATATATTACTATTACATATTATTATATATATTAATATATAATATATTACTATTATATATTATTATATATATTATTATAAAATATACTATTATTATAATATATTATTATATACATATTTTTAATATATTATTGTTAGATATATATTATTATTATTATTATTATTATTATTATTATTATTATTATTATTATTATTATTATTATTATTATTATATATAATATATTTTTATTTTTATTTTATATATATATATATATATATATATATATATATATATATATATATATATATGTTGCCGCTAAATTTGGTGTGGGGGCAAACAGATAGTATTTGTGGATTCTTAGGGAAACTGAATAGTAAACCTGTATACCTGTTCCGTCGAGGTGTGATCGTCGCTCCTGCCGTACACCTGCAAAAGGTGCGAGACACCGGGGTTGTTCCCGGCGACGCACCCTCCGACGCTCAAGTCAGTAATCTAGGAAGACTATGAAAGAGTGCCAAAACTGGAGAAAGAATGATTACCTCTTAATGGAGATGGATGGGGGGTATTTATAGGCGTCTTAGGGAACAGGTTAGGAATGTAATCCCCGTGATCTGATAAGGAATATTCTCCTTGTAAACAGATTAGGAATGTAATCCCTAATTCCCAGTGGAGGGATAGGCATGAATCAGGGCCGTTGATTAGGATCTAATCGGAAACCCTAATTCTATCCCTCTGGATCGGGCTTTCTGCTGGTTGAAACCCGCGCCCGACTGAGGTGGACCCGTTCGTGAGTTAACGGGTTTTGGAGGAGGAGAGCCAGTAGCCGCTTCAGGCCCATTGGTAGGAGAAATTACCGTTTTACCCCTGGGCTTCAAGATTCGTGCCCGATTTGGATGGTCCCGATTAAACCCCATTTTTAGCCATATCACGAGCCCCCCACTCCCGAAGGCTGAGCTTGATCAGCCTTTGATGTAGCGCCCCAAATTTCTAATATGAGAGCTTAGAAAATAAGTGGCGAAATCCCAGTAATCCACTTCAATACAACAATAAACACCAACAACACCACTAATATTTTTCTTTCTTTATTACAACAATTGTTACGATTACAGCGGAAGTCTAATCATCTCAACACAAATTAATCTCTTCATTTACAACTCAAAATGATCTCAAATAAGTCTTTACAATTTCACAACAAACACTAAATAATCCAATAATCTCAAATTGCCCACTCAAGCTTCCAACCTCCAATCTAAGCAATAACCTGCAACATGTGAGGCTAGAGTTGAACCCTAACCCCCAAACTGAAGGGGTCAGCCATAAAAATGGTGTGAGTGGCGACTAATCAAAACAATAACATAAATGAACTTAGAACATAATATCCAACAAATAATAATCAAACACTAAAGTATGAAGTACAACAAAAGAATAAGGGGTGATACCAAAACCAAAAGCCAAGTGTGTGCCGAAAACAGGGAATCCAAATGCATAAAAGTGATTCAAGAAAACACCATGACTACATGCTGACAACGATGACTACTAAGAGATGAAAATAAACTATGATAATTTGCCTATGCTTGATCATTCCGGAGATTGATCCCACATCACAGGTATATTTCCTGGATAATTCAGGAGATCATCCCACATCTAAACATAGATTCCTTATCACAATAATACCCCAAAAGCGTCGCCTCGACTCCGATCATTCCGTAGTTCAATCCCACATCTCAAGATAATTACTTGGATAATTCCGGAGAAATACCTCACATCTCAGGTTAACTACCTGGATAATTCCGGAGATAAATCACACATCTCAAGTTAACTACTTGGATAATTCAGGAGATTAAATCCTACATCAAAAGCCATACTAAGGTGCATAACTCATGTTCTCATTCGTCATGACACTACTAATGCCTGTCCTTATTAGTTTGGGTTGCTGAACAAATCTCCTAGAGTAGTGTACCCTACCGGACTAAAATCTGAATAACTGAAAATTTGCCTCGATGGGCCTCAACAAATAACTGAACAACACCGGTATACTAGGGTCACCTACCTCTAGAGACTCAAAAACAAATATCTGAACAAATTCCACCAAACAAGTGGCTCAACAAAATATCTCAAAATCATGTTCTTAACTGAACAAATGTCTCAAATCAAACACTAAACAAAATATCTCAAATCAAATACAAGATCCTACAGGACCAGTCGACTGCTTGATGGACCAGTCGACTGTCCAGAGGACATATCCCAACATTTTACAAAAATAATCTAAGGCATGACCAGTCGACTTGACAAGTCATCAGTCGACCGTCCCGAAAGAACTAAACAAAAATACAACCAGAGGACCAGTCGACTGACCTCAGTCCAGGTCGACTGTCCCGAACAAATCTCAAGACTCAAAAATACACAGTAGGCACGTACCAGTCGACTGCTCTGTAGGCCAGTCGACTGTCGGCTACAGATTTACAAAAAGTATAGATCTGAACACAAATCAAACGGGAGTATTCTAAAGATTCATCGATCATAAAATTAATTTATATTCAGGCAAATAAACAATTCTCAACAATCTCCATCATGGTTACATTACTCAATCAATCAATTTCTCCAATCTCATATTCTCATGATCTTAATTCTTTAATTCTCCCATTAGGATTTTTCTTCAACAAAAAGTCTTCCATAACTTAATCCAAATCTGATTTACAATCATAAGGTCCAGGTGTTTACCATCTAATCACAACAAAATTAATTCTTAATATGTCTCTCAACAATACGATCTCATAGATCAACATATCCTCAATAAATCTTAATATTTCTCATACATGATCCAAATATCAACAAAAGTTCTCATCCTCCATCTCAAATTAAAGATCCAAATCATATTTACAATGAGACTAACAAAATAATGGCATCACAACAAGCATAACAAAGATCTTACGTCATCTACCAATCAAAACAAACAAGCAAAGCAAAAACAAAACAAACCAACTCACCTTGTTTTGAAGAAAATCCACGAAATAGCTCTTCTCCTTGCTAGATCCAAAAAGCCTCTTCTTGTTCCTCAAACAAATCTCAAAAGTCTCAATATTGTAAATGACGGCAGGGAATAAGAAATCCCTTATATATGCCGGAGTAAAATATTAGGGTTTTTATTCCCTCTTTACAAAATACTTCTTTCGAAAGTACATTTTACATATATAATTCTTTTCTTTGAAAAATAAACCAAATATCATTTAAATTAGGATCTAATAGAAAAGTATATTCTCAAACCTCAACAAGTACTGATCGGAAAGTCCAGCAAATACACTTTGCACTTCAACCCTCAAAATTGTCAATTTTGCAAATAAGTCCTTCTTTTCTCAAAAATTGCAAATAGGCATAATTAATTTCTGAAAAATCTGGAAAAATATTAAATAATTCTCAAATAATAAACAATGATTTTTCATAAAGAAAACTTAATTTTCCAAACTTCTAAAAAGTCATTTGCACGTGTTTTGCACGTGTACAAAAGATAACTTTTGGAAAGTATTTATTAAATACTCAAAATCATTTAAAATCATTTTCAAATAATTAAAATAATATTTGAAAATACGGGGTTCTACATTTGAGGAGTAGTTTTACTGTTTTAATGGCTAGTGGAGTTGTATCGGAGCCCAAATGGAAGGTTTTGAATCTTGAAGGAGGTAGTTTGGTGATTTTTCAAGTAGATTGAACTCTGAGTCGCTCCAGAGCCTCTTGTAGGAATATCCTTTTTAGCGGAGTGTCAATTCGTCGTTCTGGGGTTTCGAAAGATTGTTTTCGGGCTACAATTGTTTGTCTGGGAGCAAGAAGGTGCTCCCCGACATTATAACTGTTTTCCCGAAGTTCTTCCTTGTCCCTCCGAATTTTTAATCATTTTTTTGCGATTTTTTGGTGCAATGGTTCGACCGTTTTCCTTCGTTGAGGGACACATGTGCTTGTATCATGCTTCCGACCCCTTCTAGAGCTCGCTGACTAGGGGGACCGAGGTCTGTATGCAGTTCGGCACATCTTTCCGAAGAGGGGGGAGAGTTCGGCGTGGTTGTGAGTGCTGAGAGGGAGTTTGGCATGATCCGAGGTCCAATCTTTCCCCGTAATAGGGTCGGTGCCAAGAATGCTCGGCACTCGGTGCCGAACCCCATTTTTTCCCCTAGAATGGGGTCGGTGCCAAGAACGCTCGGCAGCTGGTGCCGAACTCGAATTTTTCCCCGTAACGGGGTCGGTGTCAAGAACGCTCGGCAGTTGGTGCCGAACTCGAATTTTTCCCCGTAACGGAGTCGGTGTCAAGAATGCTCGGCAGCTGGTGCCGAAACGCTCGGCAGCTGGTGCCGAACTCGAATTTTTCCTCCGTAACGGGGTCGGTGTCAAGAACGCTCGGCAGCTGGTGCCGAACTCGAATTTTTCTCCCGTAACGGGGTCGGTGTCAAGAACGCTCGGCAGCTGGTGCCGAACTCGAATTTTTCCCCCGTAACGGGGTCGGTGTCAAGAACGCTCGGCAGCTGGTGCCGAACTCGAATTTTTCCCCCATAACGGGGTCGGTGTCAAGAACGCTCGGCAGCTGGTGCCGAACTCGAATTTTTCCCCCGTAACGGGGTCGGTGTCAAGAACGCTCGGCAGCTGGTGCCGAACTCGAATTTTTCCCCCGTAACGGGGTCGGTGTCAAGAACGCTCGGTAGCTGGTGCCGAACTCGAATTTTTCCCCCGTAACGGGGTCGGTGTCAAGAACGCTCGGCAGCTGGTGCCGAACTCGAATTTTTTCTCGTAACGGGGTCGGTGTCAAGAACGCTCGGCAGCTGGTGCCGAACTCGAATTTTTCCCCGTAACGGGGTCGGTGTCAAGAACGCTCGGCAGCTGGTGCCGAACTCGAATTTTTCCCCCGTAACTGGTTCGATGTCAAGAACGCTCGGCAGCTGGTGCCGAACTCCAATTTTTCCCCCGTAACGAGGTCGGTGTCAAGAACGCTCGGCAGCTGGTGCCGAACTCGAATTTTTCCCCGTAACGGGGTCGGTGCCAAGAACGCTCGGCAGCTTGTGCCGAGGTCCATAACGTGTCGTTTTTCGTCATAGTAGTTTATATCAACTGTGCGCCTCCTGAACTTCTGACAACTTCTGACAACTTCTGACAGATGGGACGTTTATTAAATGCAGTGACCTCTGGGCTTCCATCAGATGGGATGCTCATTAAATGCAGCGCATGATTTGGCGTGGTAAACAAGGCGAATTGAGGTCGCTTTGTCGTTTTGTGTAGATGGGCCGGTCGTACAAGCCCATCATCCTCGTTTGGCATGCGCTTCTCTATAAATCCTCACCCCCCTCTCATTTCTCATTTCCGTTCTCTTTTGCTCAGGCGGTCTCTTGTGCTTAGGCGAGTACTTCCGGTGGTCGACGTTTGTTTCCGGCGAAATCTTCCGGCAGCTATCCTCTTTAAGGTAATTTATAAATTATGTCTGTAGCTTCTGTCTCCGAAGAAGTCTCTTGGTCCGAGCCCTCCCTTGAGGTCGTCGAAGATTCGACTCCGACTAAGGGCAAGAAGGTGTTCGGCAAGGATTCGATCGTTGAAGATCCGAAGCAGATGGGAGAGTTCGGACAACTGCCGGGGCCGCTGACCGGGCTCCATAGAGTTAGGCAGCTCCCGGAGGATCAAGCTGAGCGGATCGTCCATGGGAGGGGGAGGTCCTTCGAGGAGAACGCCGCGAGGGAGACGACGGAGGCGGACGAGGCGGTGTCGATCCTGCATGAGGAAGACTTGGCAGTGATCCGAGATTCTTTTCACATCCCGGAGGAGTACGAGCTCATGCTGCCGGGTCCCGAGGTTAGGGCCAATTAGCCGTTGCCAGTGACGATGTGTTGCTGGCCGGTCGATGCCTTCATCGCCGGGGCTCGACTGCCTCTCCACGCGTTCGCCGTAACCGTGGTGAGTTGGTTTGGGGTCAGCCCCATCCAACTCATGTCGAACGCGTGGCGAGTGATAAATGGCTTCGTTCTCCACTGCCAAGCTGCAAGGATTGAGCCGCAGCTGAACGTGCTTCGGACTTTATATTGGCTCCACCAAGGGAACAAGTCGGAGTACCGGTATTATTTGACTCCGAGGCACGGCGACAGGCTCGTCATATGCCCCGACTCCATTAAGCACTGGCGGGAGAAGTTTATGGTTGTGCGGAGTTGGGATGCTTGGCCGATCCCCTCCAACTGGGTAGAAGGGATGCCGAAGAGGGCGAGGGCGCTGCCGAAGCTCAGTGTAGAAGAAGAAGAAGCAGTCCGGACTCTCCTAGATCGGCCAAAGTACCATTGGAGGGGGCTCACCGAGGACATTCTGTACAAGGGAGGGCTCTGCCGCGTAGATCCTAGTACACGGCTTTTGTTTTGTTTTTGTTTTCTGTATTTTCCTCCATGTCACTTGCAATGTGTTAATCAATTTCTTGCTTTGGATGCAGAAACAATGGACTACGACGCAGTGCTGGCGCTCAGGGCGGGACTTGCCAGCAAGGCACCTAAGAAGCGCAAGAGGGTCGCGACCAAGTTGCCGCCGACCTCGAAGGCTCCGAGGATTACAGCCCCGGTCGAGGAGGTGGAGAACCTCAACAGTCCCGTTGCCTCCGTGGTGGGGACTTCGGCTTCGGCCGCTACCGGCGAGTTCCCTATCGCCGCCGCCCTCGGAATGGCGATGCCGCCCCTGACGGCAGTAGCCGAGGAGCTCCTGACGGAGGAGCACAAAAGGATTCACATTCCGGACTGGCAAGTCCGAAAGCATGACGGGTTCCTCGGCAACTCGCTGGCGAGCATGCAGGCCGTCAAGCATCTCGCCACTCCGAAGGACCGAGCCGGCATAGAGGCCGAGCGAGAAGGTGACGACGTTATCGAGATCGCTCGTTCGGCGGTGTCAGTAAGCATTGAGCTTATTTCATTCGTTGTTCTTCTTTAACCGAAATTTATGTAACTCTTTTGGTTCTTCTTTGCTACAGATCATCGTTCACTTTGGTCACCTCACCGAGAGGTTGACAGCTCTGGAGAAGGAGCTAAAGTAAGAATCCGACCAGGCTCGGAACGAGAAAGCTCGGCTGTCGAACGAGCTCGACAAGCTTCGCGTCGAGCACGAGGGCAGATCGGCGAGAATCGTGCACCTCGAGGCCGAGGTGACGAGGTTGGAGGGCGAGCTCCTTCGCCAGAAGGAGGGGTCGGCCAAGCAGTTGGCCGAAGCCGAGGAAGCCAAGGCGGTGGCTGTGAAGGCGGCGGAGGACGCGACCCTGGAGAAGGCGCAAGGGTTCCTCGCCCAAAACATGGCGAAGGCTTTCGCCGCAGCCATCGACCGGGTGTCGAAGGAGTTCCCCGAGGTAGACGTCTCAGGGTGGAGGCTATTCCCCGGCCACGTCGAGGGTTTCGACCCTGAGTCCGAGGGGGAGGAGGAGGAAGGGGATGACTAAGCTGATGCCGAGGTCGGGGTCACTGATGAGGTCCCCAGTACCGTGGTCACTCCGCTGGCAGTGGCGTTCCCTTCGGAGAAGTTGACTCCCACCCGAACTCGTCGCCCGGGGAAAGAGGTCGCGCCTTGACTCCGCTCCTCATTTTCTTGTTTTTTGCTCTTTTTCCTTTCCTTTTCAAAAAATTGTAACACCTAATAGCGGACTGGCCACCGCTGCTTTTTTGAAATGAATGAAAAGGAAAAGTTTTTTTGAAGTGTTGGTGTTCGGATCTTTGTCTTTCGCCCCCTTTCGTCAAAATTTTTGTTTTGAAAGTTTCTTGTTTCAAAAATTTCTCAAGTGTAATGCTCCGGCAGTGTTTGAACTTTTGCTGTTTATCTCGATCACTTTTCAGCTCATGGTGGTTGCCCAAGATACCGAGGCAATTCGCTCGGACGAAGAGGCTCGAGCCGAGGCTGGCCTTGGGGCGACGAGGTTGTGCCTGGCTAAATGCCGAGAGCGGCTCTACGAAGTCGAGCACGGGTTACGTCGAGCCGAAAGTGAGCGGAACCATCTTCAGCTCATCCTCGGCCGGCGAGACATCGAAATCCGTCGTCTGGAGAGCAGAATCGCTGAAATGACTCCCACGGGAGAAGAGGAGTATTCGCCGACCGCTTTCAGTAATGAGCTTCGGGTTCAGTGTATTCGTCACAACCTGTCGAAAATAACGGCAGAGAGGGACGACCTGCGTTCCGAGATTCGGGCATCTGCAGGCCATAGAAACGAAGCTTCGGTCGGAGGGCGAGAGCTTGACAGGCAAGGTGGCGGAGCTGACGGTTGAACGCGACGAGTTGACAGCCGAAGTCGATGCTTTGAAGAGGGCTACCGTCAACAAAAGTATCGAAGTCACTCATCTTCGTCGCCTGATAGCGAGTCGCTCGAGCGTGCCGGACTCCGTGATTCCCTCACGCTTCGAGGTCGACGTAAAGGATGACACTTTGAGGGAGCGGATATCCGAGCTAGAGGCGGAGGTTGCTCGTCTAAAACCGCGCTCAGGGCCAATCAATGTCAGGAGCACTTCATGCACTCGCGCGGAGAGCGATCGGGGCATTACATTTTACGAGATGGCGACCCGTCAGCGCATCGGCCATCCTAGTCCGGGGGACGCGCAAAGCTCGGTGGCAATCTCGTCGAGCGGTGCGTCTGTCGGAGCTGCTACCAGAAGTGGCGCGGAGGATTCGTCCCAATTTGCCGGTTTGGGGTCGCGCTCCGGAGACAAGCGTCGTCACCCCCGCGTGTCTTTGAAGCGGAATGCGCCAGCTCCGAGGAAGCGCTGAGGTTGTCGTCTCCAATAGGTTTTGTATTTTTTTTATTTTTTTTAGCTAAGTGTAATAAGTCGGCATTGTGACCTACTTTTTGATCGTCTTGTAATCTTGCCATGTGTGATCCCCTTTGTATCGTGTCCCATTTATCAATAAAATGTTGCGCCTGAATTTGTGTCCCTTGGTGTCTGGTGTAGTCTTTGTGCTTGCGACTGTTGTCCATTGCGCCGATGTCTTTAGGTCGGCCAATTGTTTGTTTGAAGGTCGGCGAGATGAGTGTTCGGATAGCGGCGCCGAATGTTGTTTCTGACGCCCACTCTCGTGGTTTTGCGGCCTCGCGTCACGCGCTCAAGCGTAAGTGTTTGACCTCGGATTTTCGCTGTAGTGGCTCGATGGTCGTGGGAGTGATGGCGAGCTACTTCTAGCTCGCTTAGAAGCGAACTTGCGAAGTAGATTCGAGCCAAGTGTTGGACTCCGAGCCATCGTTAGTTTAGTTCAACGGTTGTGGGAGCAATTCCGAATGGCGAACTACTTCTAGCTCGCTTAGAAGCGAACTTGCGAAGTAGAATCGAGCCAAGTGTTGGACTCCGAGCCATCGTTAGTTTAGTTCAACGGTTGTGGGAGCAATTCCAAATGGCGAACTACTTCTAGCTCGCTTAGAAGCGAACTTGCGAAGTAGAATTGAGCCAAGTGTTGGACTCCGAACCATCGTTAGTTTAGTTCAACGGTTGTGGGAGCAATTCCGAATGGCGAACTACTTCTAGCTCGCTTAGAAGCAAATTTGCGAAGTAGAATCGAGCCAAGTGTTGGACTCCGAACCATCGTTAGTTTGAAGAGTTAAAAGCAGAGAGATGTAAACAACAGAAAAAATATGAAAAGACTTTATTCATTGATGACTAATAATTTGGCCGCTTCTAAAGTTGCTAGCCGTAATTACAAGGAAAAAATGAAAGGAAATCACTACAAGTAACAGGAAAGGAACGGTTGGACATCTCGAAGTACTTAGGGGGGCATTGGTGTTCTCTCTTGGTACTTTAAGAGATGGTCGGCATTCCAAGTCCTGGGGATATCCCTGCCTTCGAGATCTTCTAGTCTGTATGTGCCGGGGCGAATTACTTTGGAGATCTTGTAGGGTCCCTCCCAATTTGGAGCCAGTTTGCTTTTCTGATTAGGAAAAGAGATGGCTAACTTCCTGAGGACCAAGTCTCCTTCTTTGAGGTCGGTTGGACGGACTCTCTTGTTGTATGCTAACTCGATCCTTCTTCGGTAGCTTTGCTGACGTATGGCGGCTCTTTCTCGAATTTCGTCTATCAGGTCTAGACTTGCTCTGAGCTCTCTAGCGTTCTGCTCTTCTTCATAAGCTATCAAACGAGGAGAGGGTATTCCGACTTCTAGGGGGATGATGGCCTCAGACCCATAGGTGAGATTGAATGGGCTCTCCCCTGTCGGGGTCCGCTTTGTGGTGCGGTAGTTCCATAGCACGTTGGGAAGCTGATCGACCCACAAGCCTTTGGAACACTTGTCTAACCTCTTCTTAATGCCGGACAGGATCTGTCGATTAGCATTTTCGACCTAGCCATTCGATTGAGAATGAGAGACGGAGAAGAACCGGTGTTGTATGGTAAGGTCTTCACATAGAGTTCGGAAGGCAGCCCCAGTGAACTGGGTTCCGTTGTCTGTAATTAGGACCTTGGGGACGCCAAATCGGCAGATCACACTCTTCCAGAAGAATTGAACGACCTTGTTCTCGGTGATCGTGGCCAGGGGCTCGGCCTCTATCCATTTCGAGAAGTAGTCGATTGCCACGACTAAGAACTTGAACTGTCCGGGAGCTGGCGGGAATGGCCCTAGTAAGTCCATCCCCCACATCGCGAAGGGGATCGGGCTTGATAGGGAAGCGAGTGGAGCTTGTGGGAGGCATCGGATGTCGGAGTACTTCTGACAGGAGCTGCATTGCCGAACGTGTCGCTCAGCGTCGCGTAGGAGAGTGGGCCAGAAATATCCGTAGTTCAACACTTTGCGTGCTAGGGCCCTGGAACCAGAATGTGCCCCTCCGATGCCCTCATGAAGTTCTTGCAGGGCGTAATCGGCTTGCCCGGGGGAGAGGCATCTCAGGTAAGGCCGGCCGTCAACATGTGTGAAGGAGCGTTTGTATAGGATTCCTCCGATCAATGTGTAACGCTCGGCTCGGGTTCTAACTCTTCGTGCTTCCTTGGGATCCTCGGGGAGGAGTCCATCCCTTAAAAACTCGATGAGGGGTTTCATCCAATTGTCTTCGAGGAGGACAGGCAATGTCTCTATAGAGTCGGGAGTTTCGTCCTCTATGCTCGGCTTCAGTAGGACTTCTATCAGTACGGTCTGCTCGAGACCTTGAAGGGAAGAGGAGGCTAATTTGGATAGGGCGTCGGCCTGAGCATTTTCTTCTCGGGGGATTCTTTGGATGAGGGCCTCTTCAAACAGTGCCATGAGGCTCTTGACTTTGGCTAAGTATTTAACCATCCTGTCATCACGTGCTTCATATTCGCCGAGGACCTGATTGACGACTAGCTGGGAGTCGCTAAAGATCCGGAGGCATTGCGCCCCTGCATTTCGGGCCATTCCAAGGCCGGCTATGAGTGCCTCGTATTCGGCTTCGTTGTTCGGGGCTTTAAAGTTTATACGGAGGGAGTATTGGAGGATGAAGTCATCTAGGCCTACCAGGATGACCCCTGCCCCACTTCCCTCATTGCAGGAGGATCCGTCAACATAAACCGACCAGACAGGTGGTCCCCTCACTGTTTGGCTGGACTCAGGGATAGTACTCTCAACTATGAATTCGGCTAGTGCCTGAGCCTTGATCGTGGTCCGAGGCTGATAAGTTATATCGTGTTGGCTCAGCTCGATAGACCATTTCATAAGGCGACCCGAAGTCTCGGGCTTGTGTAGGACCTGCTTCAGTGGCTGGTCGGTAAGAACGACCACCGAATGAGACTGAAAATGCGGGCGAAGCTTTCTCGCGGCCATCACCAGGGCATAGGCCATCTTTTCTATCTTCGGGTATCGGAGCTCAGCATCCCGAAGCACCTTGCTGACATAGTAGATGGGCTTCTGAGCCCGGTCTTCTTCCCTCACTAAGACTGCACTGAGGGTCTGCTCGGAGGCTGCCAGGTAGAGGTAGAGGGGTTCACCAGGGATCAGTTTGCTGAGGAGAGGGGGATTGACGAGGTAAGCCTTGAGCTGGTCGAAGGACTCCTGTTGCTGCTGCCCCTATTCAAAACCTTTAGCCCCCCTGAGGGCCTTGAAGAAAGGGAGGCATTTCTCCCCGGACTTTGAGGGAAAGCTGTAACACCCCGCAAAATTGAAATTACAATTTTGCCCCTGGGTGTTACGCACGTATATTTTGTAATGTATTTCATTACATATTTTGGATTCGTAATATTTATACATTTTCCGTATTGATTTCAGTCAACTAAAATATAATATTTCAATCCCTGCGATTCACGTGCTTTTTACGTGTTTTGATGCACGTGTTTCCACCACTATGTATAATATTTTCTATAGATTTAAATTATTTATTTTTATGTATTTAAATCTATTTTATAAAACGAAAATTTATTTTCCCCTTGTTTTTGATTAGAATGCATTTTTCAATTTTTTCTGCATGTATGGTGCACGTGCAAATTTTTATTCTCATTTTGCTACTCTCATTTTACTATTTTTAGCATGCATTAGTTTTATTTAGCCTTTCTTTTGATCCATGGACTTAAAGTTAAATTCTAGCCCAATAGACTAATTAAAAAGAGAGCCCACTAGGATAATTAAATTAGTTGAATAAAATGAGCCCATGTAGCAAGCCCACTAGATAATCAAACTAATTAATTAGAAATGAGCCCATGTAGCAAGCCCATTATTAAAATCACAAATTAAGTTATACATGACAAGTTACAACATTAGTACACATTTTTGAGTTATAGAAATGTGTTCATATTTGTTTGTGCATGTATGCATGCACACACAAATGTATTTGGACCATTTTGTGGGCTATGGGAGGGGATTAATGGAGTGGTTAAGTTCATGGAGAGTGGGGAGATGAGAGGTTGGGAGTTTTAGGAGTTAAAAATATGAAGAGGTGAGAATTAAAAAGAGAATTAAAATGAGAAGTTATTAGGTGGGAGATTTTGCAATATAGTCCCTAGCATTGTCCTATAAATAGCAACCCATTTCTCATTCTTTTTCACACCAAAAATAAAATAAACAAGAGAAAGAAAAGAGAAAGAAAAGAGTGTAAGAAAAAGAAAGAGAGTTATTGTGCTTGGAGGATCTCTTGCTTGGAGCTATTGCTAGGAGGAGAAGCCTTACTAGGAGCTAGGAATCATTGGATCTAGAAGTGGTGCTCTTCCCTTCATTAGTCAAGCTTCAATAAGGTGGGTGTTCTCCTACTTTCTAATTTTTAGAATGTGCATGCTAATAAAAATGAATGAGTAATTTGGAGGTGATTAGTGAATCATGCTATGTTGACAAATAAATTAACATTGTGTTAGTGGGTGTTCTCTACTTTCTAATTATAGAGAATGTGCATGCTATTAAGAAAATAAATGAGTAGTATAGAATTTGATTTGATAAAGTAGAAGTATGTAATAAAAAAAAATGCTATGTTTAGTAAATTAATCAATAATTATGTTAGTTGGTAATGAGAAAAATAAAGAATCGAGTTTGTATGAAATAATGGGCTAACAGAATAAGCAAAAGTCGATGATGTGATTTAAAGTTGTTAGGCGCATGTGGCCCTGTGAATCTGGCGTTGCGCTGACTTCTTTTCAACCTGGTTCGAATCTCGTTACACCCAAAAATATTTTTTTTGTTTTGTTTTAATACACTCAAAGCCGAGAGTTAATATAAGTGGATTTAAGTGTAAGAATTGGACACCAGGTATGCCTTTTATAACACACTTGAAAATCGTGAGTTTATAAAGACTACATTTCTCTTATTCAAAATTTTATTCAATTATCCAGTAGGAATGGCAGCATATTCCATGTATTTGAGTTAGCAATGCCCTATACTTGTTCAGGTCCACTGTAGGACCTTGTAAAACAGAATTATAAAGAAGCCTTCTCACCTTAATTTAATGTCAATCTTCTGATCTGGATTATGATGTTCTCATAATAAGGTTAAGTCAAAGTGTTTTGACATTTCAAGTGTGTAATAGTTCTGTGGTTTGAATTGAAGAATATTTAATCCTTACCTCATTTTTGCTATTATATTTGGGTTCTTTTTGGACTTAGTGGCTAATGGACTTGGGCTTTGGAGTTGGCTGTGTGTGTTTGGCAAGTCATGTGATGGAAACCTACAGCCACCACCCTTTTGATTTTTAGAGTCCTTTTCATATAATTAAGCTTTTGATGTGAAGAAAATTGAGATATAAACTTTACTATTAATATGTAGTGAAATGAAATGAAATGTATATATATATTTATATATATATATATATTAATTAAGAGATAGGATAAAGTTTTCTTGTATAAAAAGAAATGAATTTTTGTGAATAGAACTTTATAATAAAGAAGAGCAAAGTATAAATTTATGAAGTAATTTTTGAGGAGATTATACTTTGATTTTTTTTTTAAAGAAATATTTTAAAGTAAATTGAGACTTTGTAATAGCCTGGATTTGTTATGAATTTCTCTTGACTATTCACTTATGCGAATTAAGAGTACTTGGTATATGTTGAAATATGAATTTGTTATATATGCCTAAGTTACTAAAGAGATTGATGATGGATGAAAATTTGTTTATGAAAAGGAGTTATTGTTATTAAGAAATCATGAAAAGTATCAAAATTTGAGATATGATTATTAAAGGGTATATGTACCCATGTTTCATGTACATGAAAGTTTATGATTTTGAGTTAGTAAGACCTCGGTTACCGGCAAAAATGAAAGAAAGAATTGATATGATTTTGAGATATTGCCGTGGGGCGATCTCGTATTTTGTGAACAAGTCCGGTAGGAGGTAAAACTGATTCTAGAAATGATAGTAAATTCATGTCTTGAACTTAGGAAAATAATTAGGCACTTAGGTGAAGATGTAATAGACTTGTGCAAACGTAAATGGGTGCTTCTATATAGTCGGCGGTGGATCTCCGTGGCTATAGACCCAGTTGGTGGACTGCGGTTGCCCCATAGGAGATGGACTGTATTTTATCCGGGACTTAGGGTAGTCGACGGATGTTTACCATACTCCAAAGAATATGTATATACCGGGGCTGGAAGGGCATTTACGGGATTATCATCACGATATAATAGCCAGGGAGGCTGGGATCTGTTAATATAAGCCAGGGAGGCTGAGATCCGTATCTGTGAAATAACTCTAAAACTTGTTTTATTACTGGTAGTCTCATGGCGAGGGATCGAACCCTTCAATGTGGAGTACGTAGGCGCTTGCCCTCGGACCTATGTAGTATGGGATGCATAGAATCCGAACAAGTGTGCATTAGTGTCATCCTAGTATAGAAATGTGTGCATTAGGCATTAAGGCATGACATACACATATGTTTAGAATAATCACCTTGACACTTTACTTGTTCATTCAATCTCTTTTTGTGATTTGTTAAAGTATGAGATCGTTATACTATTCCCGGCATAGAGAGGATAGCCGTGTATAACATTTCGTCAGTTGTAAGTGACTGACGTGCCCACAGATTAACATGCAGGTAAAGGACCATTCATGGAGCTATAAAGTGGATATGCTGACGCTGTTTTATTTTTAAAGATGTTGCAAATGTTTTATTGTAAATTTTATTCTTCCGCTGTGTAAAACCAAATTGTAATTAAAACTCTGATGTACTATTGAAAAAGTTTTAAATTCCTTGTAAAATTGTACGAAGTGAAGTAAAGATCCTGTGAAATCTCGAATTTATCCTTATTTGAAATTCGGGGCGTTACAGATGGTATCAGAGCATGCTTCACAAGTAGTACAAGTTTATAAGGAACGATAAAAAGTGACGATAAATTTGGGAACAAGCCAAAAGAGTCCTTCTGTCAACCGGGTGTAAACAACCCTAAGCGACACGGTATTTAAGCGTCTTCGGACCACCGCTAGCTGGGAACCGACTCTTACGGCTAACCCAAGTAAATCAGAACTTGATAGACTAAAGATTTGTTTAGGAAGAGTAGTAAGATCATTAACTATAGTCTAGAACCCATGACACCTTATTGAGTAGTTACAATATTATTCCTGCAGACACTAGAGTGTGAGTTTCAGTCTATAGAGATTTAAATGTAAGTGATTTACATTTGTGTTGCTCTATGCACTGATGTTTTCTCTTTCTTTTGGATGGCTGGAGTCGTGAATGAAGTTGTTATTGAACTTGCATTCAATTTCATTCATGATGATTCTCCTCGTATACATTGATATGATAGTGTATGCGAGCACATTTTCCCCTGGGTATCAGAGTGGCGCAGTGGAAGTGTGGTTGGCTTGGACCGTCATTCATGATACCTTACACACCTCCCTCTCAAATTATTTTGTAGATTTTTATCATGGTACTTTCTCCATATTTTTCAAATAAATATTTTATTATGTTATTAAATCATTTGAATATTTATTATTTGTCTATCTTCCTTAGTCTTGATATTTTAAACCTATTTTTCAAACTTAAAATTTTGTCTTTCATGTATTTACTTTATGTTTACCCGTTTATATCTAATATTACTTTCCGTATTTTGTCAAGTTTTAAATTGCCGTTTATTAAATTAATATTGCAACCAATATTTTCTTCATTTATTATTTTGGATTTTTCTTATTAAGTTTTCTTAAGAGCAATCATTTTATATGATTTTGATTTCTATGATACTATAGTATCTTATTCTATATGTTTTTAACAAGATTGAAATTTTCTACCTGTATAAATATGACCTACCATTTGTTTTATTGTCTACATTCGGTACTATTATTGCATATTTGTTTTGATAAATTCATCGCTATTCATTACTTTTATAGTTTTACACTGCACATACTCACTATTTATACAATATCTTTTCTCAAATTTTAACTGTCTTTACACTCTTAGTTATTACTTATATTTTCCCATTGATTTCTATATATATCATATATTTCAATATTCTTATTATACATATCATTTTACCCTCATCTAATTACTACACTAATATTTTTGCATATACTTGTTTACGTCTATTATCCTAATTTGCTACACTATATAATTATTGTTTTCAATTGTGTTTCCATCTCGTGTATGTGCTTTACACTATTTTGTCTTAATGTTATAAAATATTTTCATCACTACAAAATTTTGTATATTCACAAAGTATTTCAACGTATGCTTTCTATTTTTTTCAAATTGTGTGTATAATTATTATAGTTCCCTTACAAACTATTTTATTAATTGATATACAAAGTCATTTTATGTTTTCAACAAAGTCTTATTCCCATTTATTTTTCCAAAATCTTATTCAATGGTCATGTTTTAAATTGCTAATTTTGCGGATTTTCTACAGTTTATTACATTGATAAAAAAAAAATTTCTAAATTACCTATTGACCATGTTTTCTTCGCCACATTGTTTTCCGAACTATTTCAAAGGTAACGACTTAATTGACGTTACCCTTTTATCTAATAGCTTACCTAATATTATTTTTGTACGAAAATTTCTCTCAAACTATTCTACCTCTTGTCACATTTCAATTCTTATGCCATTTTCCTAATTTTCTTGTTCCGTCTTGTAATATTTTAATATTCATAATTTTCCTATATAGAGTTTATCTTGTTTTCCTCGTTGCATATTTTAAAGTTTGTAGTTTTCTAAATACAAGAATAATATTTTCTGTGACATGTGCAAAATACAACCTTCACCCTAGCGAGTTCCGGGGACGGAACTACTCTAAGGGGGGGAGAGTGTAACACCCCGCAAAATTGAAATTACAATTTTGCCCCTGGGTGTTACGCACGTATATTTTGTAATGTATTTCATTACATATTTTGGATTCGTAATATTTATACATTTTCCGTATTGATTTCAGTCAACTAAAATATAATATTTCAATCCCTGCGATTCACGTGCTTTTTACGTGTTTTGATGCACGTGTTTCCACCACTATGTATAATATTTTCTATAGATTTAAATTATTTATTTTTATGTATTTAAATCTATTTTATAAAACGAAAATTTATTTTCCCCTTGTTTTTGATTAGAATGCATTTTTCAATTTTTTCTGCATGTATGGTGCACGTGCAAATTTTTATTCTCATTTTGCTACTCTCATTTTACTATTTTTAGCATGCATTAGTTTTATTTAGCCTTTCTTTTGATCCATGGACTTAAAGTTAAATTCTAGCCCAATAGACTAATTAAAAAGAGAGCCCACTAGGATAATTAAATTAGTTGAATAAAATGAGCCCATGTAGCAAGCCCACTAGATAATCAAACTAATTAATTAGAAATGAGCCCATGTAGCAAGCCCATTATTAAAATCACAAGTTAAGTTATACATGACAAGTTACAACATTAGTACACATTTTTGAGTTATAGAAATGTGTTCATATTTGTTTGTGCATGTATGCATGCACACACAAATGTATTTGGACCATTTTGTGGGCTATGGGAGGGGATTAATGGAGTGGTTAAGTTCATGGAGAGTGGGGAGATGAGAGGTTGGGAGTTTTAGGAGTTAAAAATATGAAGAGGTGAGAATTAAAAAGAGAATTAAAATGAGAAGTTATTAGGTGCGAGATTTTGCAATATAGTCCCTAGCATTGTCCTATAAATAGCAACCCATTTCTCATTCTTTTTCACACCAAAAATAAAATAAACAAGAGAAAGAAAAGAGAAAGAAAAGAGTGTAAGAAAAAGAAAGAGAGTTATTGTGCTTGGAGGATCTCTTGCTTGGAGCTATTGCTAGGAGGAGAAGCCTTACTAGGAGCTAGGAATCATTGGATCTAGAAGTGGTGCTCTTCCCTTCATTAGTCAAGCTTCAATAAGGTGGGTGTTCTCCTACTTTCTAATTTTTAGAATGTGCATGCTAATAAAAATGAATGAGTAATTTGGAGGTGATTAGTGAATCATGCTATGTTGACAAATAAATTAACATTGTGTTAGTGGGTGTTCTCTACTTTCTAATTATAGAGAATGTGCATGCTACTAAGAAAATAAATGAGTAGTATAGAATTTGATTTGATAAAGTAGAAGTATGTAATAAAAAAATATGCTATGTTTAGTAAATTAATCAATAATTATGTTAGTTGGTAATGAGAAAAATAAAGAATCGAGTTTGTATGAAATAATGGGCTAACAGAATAAGCAAAAGTCGATGATGTGATTTAAAGTTGTTAGGCGCATGTGGCCCTGTGAATCTGGCGTTGCGCTGACTTCTTTTCAACCTGGTTCGAATCTCGTTACACCCAAAAATATTTTTTTTTGTTTTGTTTTAATACACTCAAAGCCGAGAGTTAATATAAGTGGATTTAAGTGTAAGAATTAGACACCAGGTCTGCCTTTTATAACACACTTGAAAATCGTGAGTTTATAAAGACTACATTTCTCTTATTCAAAATTTTATTCAATTATCCAGTAGGAATGGCAGCATATTCCATGTATTTGAGTTAGCAATGCCCTATACTTGTTCAGGTCCACTGTAAGGCCTTGTAAAACAGAATTATAAAGAAGCCTTCTCACCTTAATTTAATGTCAATCTTCTGATCTGGATTATGATGTTCTCATAATAAGGTTAAGTCAAAGTGTTTTGACATTTCAAGTGTGTAATAGTTCTGTGGTTTGAATTGAAGAATATTTAATCCTTACCTCATTTTTGCTATTATATTTGGGTTCTTTTTGGACTTAGTGGCTAATGGACTTGGGCTTTGGAGTTGGCTGTGTGTGTTTGGCAAGTCATGTGATGGAAACCTACAGCCACCATCCTTTTGATTTTTAGAGTCCTTTTCATATAATTAAGCTTTTGATGTGAAGAAAATTGAGAGATAAACTTTACTATTAATATGTAGTGAAATGAAATGAAATGTATATATATATATTTATATATATATATATATTAATTAAGAGATAGGATAAAGTTTTCTTGCATAAAAAGAAATGAATTTTTGTGAATAGAACTTTATAATAAAGAAGAGCAAAGTATTAATTTATGAAGTAATTTTTGAGGAGATTATACTTTGATTTTTTTTTAAAGAAATATTTTAAAGTAAATTGAGACTTTGTAATAGCCTGGATTTGTTATGAATTTCTCTTGACTATTCACTTATGCGAATTAAGAGTACTTGGTATATGTTGAAATATGAATTTGTTATATATGCCTAAGTTACTAAAGAGATTGATGATGGATGAAAATTTGTTTATGAAAAGGAGTTATTGTTATTAAGGGATCATGAAAAGTATCAAAATTTGAGATATGATTATTAAAGGGTGTAAATACCCATGTTTCTTGTACATGAAAGATTATGATTAAGAATTAGTAAGACTTCGGTTACCGGTAATTTTGAAAGAAAGAATTGATATGATTTTGAGATAATGCCGTCGGGCGATCTCGTATTTTGTGAATAAATCCGGTATGAGGTAAAACTGATTCTAGGGTGATAAAATATTCATGTCTTGAACTAAAAATAATTAGGCACTTAAGTGAAGATGTGATAAACTTGTGCAAACGTAAATGGGTACTTCTATATAGTCGGCGGTGGATCTCCGTGGCTATAGACCCAGTTGGTGGACTGTGGTTGCCCCATAGGAGATGGACTGTATTTTATCCGGGACTTAGGGTAGTCGACGGATGTTTACCATACTCCAAAGAATATGTATATACCTGGGGCTGGAAGGGCATTTACGGGATTATCATCACGATATAATAGCCAGGGAGGCTAGGATCTGTTAATATAAGCCAGGGAGGCTAGCCAGAGGCTGAGATCCGTATCTGTGAAATAACTCTAAAACTTGTTTTATTACTGGGTAGTCTCATGGCGAGGGATCGAACCCTTCAATGTGGAGTACGTAGGCGCTTGCCCTCGGACCTATGTAGTATGGGGTGCATAGAATCCGAACAAGTGTGCATTAGTGTCATCCTAGTGTAGAAATGTGTGCATTAGGCATTAAGGCATGACATACACTTATATTTAGAATAATCACCTTGACACTTTACTTGTTCATTCAATCTATTTTTGTGATTTGTTAAAGTATGAGATCGTTATACTATTCCCGGCATAGAGAGGATAGCCGTGTATAACATTTCGTCAGTTGTAAGTAACTGACGTGCCCACAGACTGACATGCAGGTAAAGGACCATTCATGAAGCTATAAAGTGGATATGCTGATGCTGCTTTATTTTAAAGATGTTGTAAATGTTTTATTGTAAAATTCATTCTTCCGCTGTGTAAAACCAAGTTGTAATTGAACTCTGATGTATTGTGAATGAAAAGTTTTAAATTTTCTTGTAAAATTGTACGAAGTGAAGTAAAGATCCTGTGAAATCCCGAGTTTGTCCTTATTTGAAATTCGGGGTGTTACAAAAGCGCCCAATGGCGGCTAAGCGGCCTGTTAACCTCTGGACTTCTTTGACACTTTTGGGAGGGGCCATGTCTAATATGGCTTTGATTTTCTCCGGGTTTGCCTTAATTCCTCGTTGGCTAACCATGAAGCCGAGGAACTTCCCTGATGAGACGCCGAACGCACACTTGTTCGGGTTGAGTCTCATATTGTGCTTTCTCAAAACGTCAAACGCTTCTTGGAGGTCGGTCACATGATCAACACCTTGGATGCTTTTCACAAGCATGTCGTCAACATACACCTCCATGTTCCGGCCGATCTGAGCCTGGTAAACCTTGTTAACGAGGCGTTGGTATGTAGCACCTGCATTCTTTAGGCCGAACGGCATGACTCTGTAGCAATAGAGGCCTTGGTCGGTCACAAACGAGGTCTTCGGGATATCCGGAGGGAACATCCGGATCTGATTGTAGCTTGAAAAGGCATCCATGAAGCTGAGGAGCTCATGTCCCGAGGTTGCATCAATCAGGGTGTCAATACTCGGAAGAGGGAAGGGGTCCTTGGGGCAAGCCTTGTTTAGATCGATAAAATCAATACAAATCCTCCAAGTCCCATTGGACTTCTTCACCATCACTACATTCGACAACCACTCAGGATAGTTCACCTCCTGTATGAACCGGGCCTTCAAGAGCTTGTCCACCTCCTCTTTAATAGCGAGCTGACGCTCGGGGGCGAACTTGCGCCTCTTCTGCTGAACCGGTTTGGACCCCAGAACAACGCTCAGGTGGTGGACTAGGAGCTCTTCGGAGATCCCGGGCATATCTGCAGCTGACCAAGCGAAGAGGTCTTGGTTCCTTCGGATGCACTGTACAATTTCCGAGCATAGGGCGGACGGGAGGGTCTTGCTAACGAAGAACTTGCGGGTCGGGTCCTGCTCAGAGAAGAGCACTTCCTCCAATTCGTCCACCGGTTCGGACGTTGGTCGAGCAGTATCTTGAGGGATTTCCAAAGTTTCTAAGGAGAGGACTGGTCCGAGGGTAGAGGTCATGTAACACTTACGGGCCGTTTCCTGATTGCCCCTTACTTCCCCGACCCCGGCCCGGGTGGGAAATTTCATCTTAAGATGGTATGCTGAAGGGACGGCTTCCAGAGCTGCAAGGCCGGGCCGACCCAATATGACGTTGTAGGTGGCAGGGACGTCCACCACCATGAAGTCCATTGGCTCCGTTCGGGTGGTAGGAGTTTGGTCGGCGGTTACATCGAGGGTGATCACCCCTTCAATAGTCACCGGCACTCCCGTGAACCCATGGAGAGTGTAGCCGGCGGGCTTGAGTCTATCTCGGGAGAGCTTTAGGCCTTTAAAAGCGGCGAGGAAGAGGATGTTGACGGAGCTGCCGTTGTCTACTAAGATCCTCTCCACTTTGAAGTTCGCCATATGGAGACTGATGACGAGTGCGTCACAATGAGGGGTGCGGACACCTTCAAGATCTTCGTCGGAGAATGTGACGGGCACTCCGAGGCCTTTGGGACGAGGTGTGGCTCGGACCGAGTTGACTTCTCTTATAAATGCCTTCCGAGAGGAGTTTGAGGAGCCCCCCATTGGGCCCCCATGAATGAGGTGGAGGACTCGCTCTTCCTCGAAGTCAGGCGTCTCTTCTCGTTCCGGACGCTTGTTAGCCCCCCGAGGTGGGGGAGGAAGTTCGGCTCGGTCCTTTCTTACAAACCTGGTCAGCTGCCCCCTCTGGATAAGGGCTTCTATCTCGTTCTTCAAGGCGCGACAATCGTTGGTGTCATGCCCGTGGTCCCGGTGATAACGGCACCATTTCTCTTTATCTCTTTTCTTGGCGGGGGTGTTCATCCTCGGAGCAGGAGGTATGATCCCTTCCTTTTCGACTTCCATGAGAATGGTTGAGACGTTAGTGGTGAGGGGAGTGAACTTCTCGAATCTGGGGGGAGGTCGGCGCTGGCCGGCATTATCCTTCTGGAGCTTCTTGGCCCCTTCCTCTTCTGTTCCCTTTCTCTTAAATCCGGAGGAAGACCCCTCCCAGTTGGGTCGATGCTCGGCCTCTTCGGCCCGAATGTACTTTTCACTGCGAAGGAGGAGGTCGGAGAAGTTCTGTGGAGGCTTCTTGGCGAGGGAGGAGCGGAGGTTAGAATTGAGGACATTAGATTGAAATGCTGCCGCAGCGACCGACTGGTCGAGGGATGCTATGGACCTGGCTTCAGCTGTGAACCTCTTCACATAGTCTCTCAATTTCTCGCCCTTCTTCTAGTGGAGGTGCAGCAGCGAGATGCTGGTCTTCTCAGCTCTACGGCTGCTGACGAAATGGGTGACGAAAAGGGTTTCAAACTGCTCGAAGGAGAAAATTGAGGAGGGGGCAAGGCGAGAGTACCATTCCCGAGCTGGGCCCTTGAGAGTCGTGGGGAAGGTTTTGCAGAGGAGGGCATCGGAAGTTTGATGGAGGAGCATCAGGGTCTTGAAGCTTTCGATGTGATCAACGGGGTCAGTTTTCCCAGAGTAAGTCTCAAATTGGGGAGGTTTGAAACCGATCGGCACAGGTGCATCCATTATGGTTCGGGAGAAAGGAGGTCTGCTAGGACGTAGGGTCCTCCCCTAAGTTCTTCTTCTCAGTCTAACTGGCCCAGGCGCCTCTCCATCTCATGAAGACGGCGGTACACAGCGTCGTCCCTTCGACGGTAATCAGCCGAGCCTCTAGACTCGTCTTCGTACGAGGGAGAGCGGGGGCTACGGCGACGGTAACTTCGGGAGCGACGAGGACTTGGAGTATGCCGGGAGTTGCTAGGAGCGGGAGGAGGAGATGGGGAACGCCGGCGAGGGCTCCGAACCGGTGGAGGCGAGGGAATTTTGGGTGCATTGTTGTTGGGACGGAGATTGAGGGCTTGTAGGACGGTCGCTTGGAACTGCTGGAACTCGGCACGGGTGATGGGTGCTTCATCGTTCCTAGGCTGTTGCCGACCTGCGGGGGAGTGCAGCCTTCTTCGGTAATGCTCGGGGGATTCTTTCTGCCCTCTTCGGATGGGGGACCTTCCGTACTCTCGGCGGCGAGGAGACCGTCCATTCGGACGGCGCTGGCAGGAGGTTCCCTCTCGGGCCCGCTTTTCATCCAGATGACAGCGAAGATCATCTTCCTTCTGTCGATTGAGGGCGGTATTGTGGAAAGCAGAGGCTCGGGGATGATGGGAGGCCATAGAGTCCGAATAGGCATTGTGGATGGAGACGCGGTCCTGGTGGAGAGGTTGTTTCTGAGGGTTAGGACCCTTGGGAGGTGGCTGATTTGGAGGAGGAAGGTCCTGTTGGAGCGGGTCTTCCGCTGGTGGAGGAAGTTGTCCTTGCTGTTGGATTGGCTGGATGGGAACTTCTTGCTGCTGATCGGGGTTGGGCCCTCTGTTGGACCCTCTCGATCTGATTTTCCTAGGAGGCATGGCTGGAGAAGATCTGTTCACCGGGAAGAGGAGAGGTTTCTATTCGTTAGTTTCCCACAGACGGCGCCAATCTGTTGCCGCTAAATTTGGTGTGGGGGCAAACAGATAGTATTTGTGGATTCTTAGGGAAACTGAATAGTAAACCTGTATACCTGTTCCGTCGAGGTGTGATCGTCGCTCCTGCCGTACACCTGCAAAAAGTGCGAGACACCGGGGTTGTTCCCGGCGACGCACCCTCCGACGCTCAAGTCAGTAATCTAGGAAGACTATGAAAGAGCGCCAAAACTGGAGAAAGATTGATTACCTCTTAATGGAGATGGATGGGGGTATTTATAAGCGTCTTAGGGAACAGATTAGGAATGTAATCCGCGTGATCTGATAAGGAATATTCTCCTTGTAAACAAATTAGGAATGTAATCCCTAATCCCCAGTGGAGGGATAGACATGAATCAGGGCCGTTGATTAGGATCTAATCAGAAACCCTAATTCTATCCCTCTGGATCGGGCTTTCTGCTGGTTGAAACCCGCGCCCGACTGAGGTGGACCCGTTCGTGAGTTAACGGGTTTTGGAGGAGGAGAGCCAGTAGCCGCTTCAGGCCCATTGGTAGGAGAAATTACCGTTTTACCCCTGGGCTTCAAGATTCGTGCCCGATTTGGATGGTCTCGATTAAACCCCATTTTTAGTCATATATATATATATATATATATATATATACTATTATTATAATATATATTATTTTTTCAAGTATACTATTTTATATATACTATTTTAATAATCTATTATTATTATAATATATATTATTATTATTATTATATATTACTATTATATATTATTATATATATTATTATATAATTTATTATTATTTTAATAAATTGTTTAATATAATTATAATAGATTATTATTGCATATATATTATTATAATTATTATACGTTATTATATATATGTATATAATTAAATATGTTTATTATAATAAATTATATATTATTATTATATAATATACAATTATTATAATATATTATTATTTTATATATATATTATTTTCTATATACTATTATTATTATTATATTATTATTTTATATATTATTATTATATATATTATTATTTTATTTTTACTATTTTATATATACTGTTATAATATTATATTATTATTATATATATTATAATTTTATATGTACTATTTTATATATACTATTATTATATTATATTATTATTATATATATTATTATTATATGTATTATTATTATATATTACTATTATATATTATTATATATATTATTATATAATATTCTATTATTATAATATATTGTTATATATATATTATAATATATTATTGTTTCATTATTATTATTATTATCATTATTATTATTATTATTATTATTATTATTATATTATTATTATTATTATTATTATTATTATTATTATTATATATTATTATTATTTTATTTATACTATTTTATATATACTATTATTATATTATATTATTATTTTATATATTATTATTTTATATATACTATTTTATATATAATATTATTATATTATATTATTATTATATATATTATTATTTTATATATACTATTTTATATATACTATTATTATATTATATTATTATTATATATACTATTATTATATTATATTATTATTCTATATGTATTATATTATATTATATTATTATTTTATATATACTATTTTATATATACTATTATTTCATATATTCTATTTTATATATACTATTATAATAATCTATTATTATTATAATATATTATTATTATTATTATTATTATATATTACTATTATATATTATTATATAATTTATTATTATTATTATAATAAATTATTTAATATATAATTTGAATATATTATTTTTACATATATATTATTATAATTATTATATATTATTATTTATTTGTATATTATTAAATATGTTTATTGTAATAAAATATTTTATATTATTATATATCAGTATGTATGTATATGTATATAATGTGTACGTATCAGAGTATATATACTATATACAGTATAGGAAAATGCTAAAATGAGATGGTGAGATGGGTGAGATAAAGATGTATTTTGTGAGATCAACAATTTGAATGATCCAAATCTCGATCACACCGTTCACATCATTCTACATATCATCTAGTTGGTGTGTACAAAATTTCAAGCGATTTGGAGACCTCTATCCTATGCATCAAAGCGTTCAAATAAATGCTTATACATGTATTTCACATCATCTTCATGATGTGTTGAACGCTTTGATGCAAAGGCTAGAGGTCTCCAAATGGCTTAAAATTTTGTTCACACCATCTAGATGACATATAGAATGATGTGAACAGTGTGATCAAGATTTGGATGATTCAAATCGCCCATCTCACAAAAAAACACTCCATCCCACCATCTCATAATAGGATGACCCATACAGTATATACATATAACTAAACCTGTACATACATAATATTCTCATTTTCAAAAAACTATTTAAAAAAAATTACTTACCAAACAGTTTTTATACTCTCATTTTTCAGATATGTTTTCAAAACAACTAACCAAACGCAGGCTCTCCTCTTTTTCTTCAACGAAGGGCGAAAGGGGGCACGAATTGTAAGGCAAAATGGAGATTCTGAGCTTCATTGCCTTCAGCATTCTCCCGGTAATCGCAGCCGCCATTGCGATCCGCGTCGCGTACGTGTTCTACTGCACAGGAAAGCCCCTCAGAGCATCGACATCAAAATCCCTTAGAACCCTCATCATCCTTGGCTCAGGTTAGGGTTTATTGATTAATTTCGCAGTTGAATAGTAGTTTTATCGGAGGTTTAACTGATAATCTTATGCTGAACTTTGGAAATTGGATTGGATTAATTCGATTCTGTTTTCAAATGATTTTGGTTTATTGGATGGAATTTGTTGAGATAAAGCATGTGTGTTTCGTGTCATAGCAAATAGAAATTTGGAGTAAGATAGAATTTTTACGTTGAGGTGACTACAGAGGTTCTACATTCATGTCTTCCAAAATGGTCGACAATATAGATGAGATGAAAGAAGTCAATTTATTGACGTTGGTATCTTAGTGCAGTTATTTAGAGGTGGAGTTTTCCTTCTTTTTTTCTGGTTAGATTCGCCAAAATGTTTTAATTCATTTTGGTTGTTACTTAATAGATCGACGAACAATGTATGTATTAATCCCTAGGGCTTGATCATGTGGGGAAGACTAGATTAGAGATTTGTAAGCACAATAACTAATACAATTTTTTTATTTAAGTTTATGATTGGGTCACTTGTGAAGCCTTCTTCGGCAGTAAACCTTGACTAGCTTTTGTATGTGAAGTTATTAAATATGGGCATGAGATTAAAAAAATTAATTAGTCACTTAGCTTTTTTTTTCAAGCGCAAGCTGGGAAATTGCCCACCGTATATCCAAGTTATGTGTCTGCCCTGCCGGATGGAGCTTAAATAGAATGAGATATCAAGAGTTTGTGTTATTCTGAATAGCACTCAATACCCAAATGCATAGTGTTTACTCACAACTAATATGCATGACTTGGTAGTTTTATTGGTGATAAATAAATCTATATCCCACATGGATAGAGTCTATTGAATGTTATAGTTCTCGCCCAAAGGAGAGACTATAACGATTCTGCTAACATATCCATCAAAGTAAATTGTATAAAGTATTAGATTTGCTTTGACTACAGTTTACATATGGTCATAAAGTGACAAATTTATTTTGTTTGCAATTATTACTTTTAGTGTTAATACTAAAAGTATTAATGGAGAGAAAGAACATTATGTGCATTAGAAATTTTGGACTTATTTTTCCAAGTGGATGAACCTTATCCGCCTACGCAGGAAAAAAATGGTCGCTCAAAAGACGACTTATAAAGAGTGGGAGCACTTGAATAAATTTACAATGCGTTTTATGCATTTTCATGTAGTTAAAGTTATTCAAGGCTCTAATTTTGTTTAATACAAATAAGGAAATAATGGAAGTTGTCGAGCAAATTATCGAGTCTACATAAAGTATTCTAATGATCATGTTATCTTTAATAAAACATTGATGATTTATATGATCCTATATTTTTTTACATTATTTTGAACAATGAAGATTCCACAATATAAGCCATGAACAAAGAGTTGGTCTAAAATTTAGACTAGTTGTGAAGGATCTCACATAAAGAAATTGACTGTTAAGAGACTTTCTCTAAAGTTTAGAGAAATAACTCTTTAAAAGATAGCCATGAGCATCAGTCCAATTAAGTTTGGATTCTATCAAGGAATGTCAAAATTGTTTTCAGGATCTTAAGAAGAGGTATACATGCAACAGCCTCAACGGTTTCTTATTAATGACTAGAATCATTTTTATGGACTTATAAGATGCTCTTGCAACTATTATCGTGTCAATTGATATTACTAAAGATAGGTGGGAGTAAGTTCAAAATTTTTGCTGGAGTCTATTTGATGAAGACATCGGTTCAAGACGATTCGGGCGTTTCTATCAGCGCAGGCGTCGTCTAGGACAGCTGCTTATTTGGTTTCGGATTTTATTTCAGTACCATATTTGTTTTTGGCAATTATAGCCATATGTAATCTTTTTTTATGTATTTGAGATTCTGAGAATATTTTGAGATTTGTATCAAGATGTATTTTGAACCTATTTATAGACCTTGAGATTAATGAGATAGTATGTCATCCTTGATTTAAAAAATTGTGTTGAGTTTTTGCTCCTCTTTCTCTTTGTGTGATATAAGTGAGATCCAAATTATTAGGATTTGTGATAAATCCTAATACAATTTTAGAGTTTGTGATAAACTCTAAAATCTACCTCCAAATAAAAGATCCCCAAATACAAATCGCTAACCCTAATTTCCCAAATCCCCAAAATCATACACCTTCAATCAACCGTTGTCTTCCTCTCTCCCTCATCCTCGACTTCAACTCCCGAACCCTACATCCCGCTCGCCAACCCATCCTCTCCCCTTCGCCAACGACCTTCCCTAATCCCTTTCCCCGCTGTCTTCTACCCCCACTTGTGATCCCGACCAAACCCTAGACCCATGTCGTCCTTCTACCACCTCCACAGTTTCCCCCGAACCCAAAGATCACCAACCACCCCGCCACCACTGCGATCCACCACTAACCATCCCGATCCCTCCTACTGTTGTGCTCCCCCCGCTCGCCCTGCCTCCTCGACGACTTCGCCGCCATCGTTTGCGTCGCCTTCTGCTATCGCCGACGTCAACCAGTGACGCCGTCGACCACCCCGGCGGTGGCTCTTGAAGTTGCTGCTGCTTGTACGGTCTCTTTGGTTGCTGTGCTCTTCCGAGATCTACGCTGCGTTCTTCGAACCCGGTATACTCTTTCCCTTCTCAAGTATTTGTGTTATACTGCGCTGTTATCTCTATCATATTATCTAGTTTAACTGTCGACCACAAAAATTGAGATTGAGTGTTCTACTTGCTTGATTAGAGTACGACTCGACATTGACTCTTTTACTTGCTAAGACACTTAGGGATTTAATTATTGATTGTAGAGTTGGATTATTAATTGGAATTGTTAAACGTGCTTCTGTTCTTGAAAATCCATCAAACCAATTAACTGTTTAAAATTTCTAACTTTAATCCGCATAACTTGTTGGTAAAATTAACCCGTTAAGATTCTTGAAAATTCTCTATTTTAGGGTTAGTTTTACATCACTATTACATGAAATTAAGAATTTTTTTTCCTATTATTTAATATGTAGGATATTATGAAGGTGCTTTATGTTTTAAGCATTAGAATTCACAATTATAGATCAACTTTGGTCTATAATGAAGATCATTATGCATATTTTTTGTACTCATATCAAGCGTTTAACCATATAGAGGTTGGTGGTGGTGACTCAAATATAGTTTGTAAGATTCTCAAACATCAAGTAGTCCATACAAGATACATAATTACATGCTCAAGGGACAATATTGTGGAGAAGTATAAAGTAAGAAAATTCACCCTTCTTCCATAGTGAAAGTGGAGTGCCTTAAACCATCTAATAAGGAAGTTTTCTAAAGAATATAATCACTGACTTAAATATTGTGGGTTCTGATTGAGACCACTAAAGATTTTATGTAATACTAAGGTTTGCAAGATATTTTTGAAATAACAACAAAGGTTCTATCTATTTAGACATACAAATTTGAATCTTGATGTTGTTGGAGAACAAAAGATAATCATCTAGTGTCAATTAATCATAGTAGGCCCTCTTACTAAAGTGTTGGCATAAATGGCATATCACGTGTATGAAATATGGGTCTATAAGATTCTTCGTAATTTGTAATTTGATATTTCTTCATGTGATAACACACATATAAAATGATTATCTATTTCTTCTTACCACCTTAGATAAATGTGGTTAAAGTTTAGTGTTGTCTTGTAAGATGTAAAATTTATGACCAAAGGATACGCATAAATAATAGCATGTATAAAGTTTTAAAGTACTAATTATAAAAGAGTCATGGTATCGTAGTACATGGAAGGGGGTATCAATTGTATAAGGTCTGATCGCTATGACTCATGCCATTGATATTTTGTTATTAAGTATAGAGTTTGGCTCACGTAAGAAAGGTATAAATATTCCATGAAGGGTGGTGCCACATGAACATTTTGTCTCAAATATATATTATTTTCTATAAAGGTATATATTTTTTACATATGAAGTTTTTTAATATAATTTTTCATTCTTGGCTCGACGTGGGTCAAGTGGGGGAGAATGTTGGATTTGGATCCAACTTAAGTGTGACCCATTTAAGTCTGACCCGTTAAGGACCCAATAAGATGAGAAGTTTTAGTGGCCTCTATGGGTTACAGTAGTTATTGTACGGGAATCCCAATTAGTTTCCTAACTTCTCTGATGGTGAGAAGTTGAAATATGTGTGAAGCCCTTTGGTCTTCTACAAGAGAGAATGAAGTCCCTCTAAATTTCATGTATTGGGATCTCTCCATTGTTAGGCAAATCAAAGTAGAAGCCTCTATTGGGAAGAGAACTTCTACATCCGGTGTTTTCCAATATTCCACTGCGTAAAGAGGATCTCTCATTTCTGTTGCCATTGGTAATCTTAATAGTTTGGTTTGTCTTCTGATTTCTTTTATCGTAGACGTTGATTTTTATTGATATTGATGGACACACTTCTATTAGTTCATGACTTACCTATGATGGTCCGGTTCATATTTTGTTCAAGTACTCCTTTAATGATCTATAATTCATGGGCATAGCAACAACCTGGTTAACCCCTCGTTAGTTATTTGATTATTTAACAACTGTTGATGTTAAGAGCTCTAGCGCTAATGTTTATGGATTTAGGAAAGACGCAGGGGGGGGGGTGTTACTGCATCCCATTCTTAATCTTTCTTCCGGTTTTATGTGGGTACCCTTTTGTGGGTACATGATTTGAGTAGGACGATGCTGAGGCCTCACTCTCTTGAACTCAGCTTATTCATTATAATTATGGCTGCGCTCGTTGCTTTTAGGTTACTTACCTTAATAGATTTCTCATGTTACCGTGTGCAGGAGAAAGCTTAGCGGTGCTGATCATGGGGTACCTTGTCACACTATAGATAAAGTATAATTTCCAATTCCACCTTCCTTTTTATTAGGAGTTGGGATCTTTACTAATGTTCCTACAAGTGTTACATTTTTCTGCACGTTATTTCCATTTCCAGTTTCTTGTTTACCTTAACCGCTCTGGCATACAACTTACGTTGTTCTGTTCAAGGTGCATTTTTGCCCACCTCTTGAAAAGCCATATGTTTGGCCAGAAGAGTGATAATTTATTTAGTAAAGGAAATGAAAATTTTCATTGAGTTATTTTTTATTGTTTTACCAATTTATTTGTTAACCCCTAAACGTGGAAACGATTTTTTAAAATATGACCCACAAGTTCAGGTTAATTTTAATGTCTAGAAACCCTAATTGGGAAAAGCTGAAGTATTTGATTTTAGGTATGGAATTTAAAATTAATATTTGTGCTTCCCTACATCCCTGTCCCTATTTCGTGTATAAACTTTATATGTATATTGGACTGTGAAGTCTTAACATTGGGTAGGGCATCTTAGAAACCATCAGATCCAATTGGGTTTAATATGGTGGTATCAACCTCCATTGCAACCTTTATGTATAAATATACATAAGTTAATTGTGTTAATTATGTAATTTCAATACACCAGCTATTGTGATGTAGTGTTTCAAAATTCTGTTTGGTTGAGTCATGTCACATTGTGCCCGTCTCAGTGTGTCTATGTCCGTGCTTCTTAGTTGTGGACAGAGTAAATTGTTGATGCAGGTAAATAAGCTGGGCTTTCATCTTATTTCTTACCTTTTTCTGGTTAATGAAATTTTGCTGATCTACATGTTGCTTTATAGGGTAAGTGTAATTACTAACTTAAATCAATAAGCAATTTTTAAAGCTATTTTTAGTGGCTGAATTTCTGTTCAGGTGCCCTGTTTATGAAATTCAGATATGCTGACATGAACATAATACATCACATGACATCAACAAATGTATATTCTAAAGTGCTATGAAATATATAATATATATTGTGTCCTACACGAGACAACTTCCAAATGGGACTGTCCTTGCTTCATAGGTTCTTGTTATGGGCTTTTTTTTATTTGAATGATGTATAGAACCAGGCTGGCCAAGTAGTGGTATGTTGGGCGTTTTTTTCTTGACTGAAAGCTCTCCACTTGTGTATTTACATGAGATATTCCTGGTGCTTTACAATTTTCACTTTCAACTGAGGCGATGGCTGTTTCTTCTCATTTGTGCTTACTATGTCCAATTTCATAAACTGGAAATTCTCATTATGTAATTTTTGGTTCATGACAATAGGAAGAGCCTTGTTAACTATCTTGGCCATAGCATTTTTTGGTTTTATCTTGAATGGCGCATGCTATTTTTCATCTTTACCCATGGCTGACTATAAAAGGATGCAAGTTTAGTGTGATAAATTTGTAAAATCTCTTTGTATGCTTTTTTTTCCTTAAAACTGGTACATTTTTAATAAAGTATCAACACATGCAATTCACGAGTTTTTTCTTCTAATTCTATTCATTTAGAGGCTAATTTATTCCTGGATGCATAATAGTTATTATCCAAATTATTGAACTAGTAGAGGGAGGAAAAATAGAATTGTGTAATACACATTAATTGTCTAAATGTTACGAAAAGACATCAAACGCCTTTTTATCTGCAGATTGGAACACATGTCCAATGTGTTAGGTTAGAATCTTAGAACGACAAAGTGAATGTTCTGAATCTTTAACAATTTTCTGAGAACAATTCATGTGTTGATTTTGTTTTGATTGTAATATTACTCAGTCAACAATACTTCAGCGAAAGTAAATCATCAAATATAAATTCGTTATTGTGGGATACACTACACATAATAAAAGTTTATAAATGATTAATAATGCGGTGATTTGATTGGATTTGTATAATTTGTAAGCACAATTACCTGCACCTTGGTAAAAATCATTCGTGGTTCAAGATAAACTTTCTTTATTCCGATTAAGCGATTTTAAGAAGCCCCCTTTGATAAAATGTTTAAGGACGAGTAGTTTCCCCTACCTTTTTTTGTTCCATGTATTAAAGTGACCTTTTCTCAGGCTTTTTTCACATAGCCACACCCTCAGTCCTTTAACAATAAAAGTAAGGATATGTTTTTGTATATTAATGACAGATTTAATGAACGTGTTTTATTTATTGGGCATGTAGGAGGTCATACAGCAGAGATGCTCAGCATTATTAACATCCTTCAGAAAGACAGGTTCGATCCAAGATATTATGTGGCAGCTGAAACCGATAGCATGAGCCTTCAGAAAGCTAGAGTGTTGGAAGAATCCTTAATTCATCAGGGGGAGGTACATTATATCATATTCCTCCAGTGCTTTACTTTAAAAGGTTGGCCTTGTTCTTATAGGAAATTGTGTACACTCAGATATTCATATTAGTTTACATGGTCATTGTAATTTGTATTCAGAGGTTAAAACTCAGTTCTTCTTAGGTTTGAGCTAAGGACAATGTGAGGGTATTAGGAACATGGTAGAACTGAAGAAAAAATGTATAATAAAGGATAAGCTCGGAAATGATTAATTATTGCTGACATTTTGTCATAAGAGGACAAATTGATAACCAACAATGAAACATAAGTACAATCACAAAGGAAAGAAGTGGATGAACCCACCATGTTCCATGAAGAGAACATAATGAAACAATGCCCAGAAATCTGGGAATGGACATCAAGATAACATTAAAGGAAACGCCTCAAAACACCATTGAGGGTGACAATAATCACCGGAAAGCCCAGTCCTACATACATTCCAAGTAACTCCTGTCTAGTTAAGAATGTTGCCAATCAGCAACTCATCATCCCTGGCCCGCGACTCTGTAAAGGTACTGGTGATCAATTGTCTCGGTGAGGCTAAGATGGCGCCTTCCCTGAAGGAAGTCAAATGTATAGTGTGAGACAATATGCCCTGTGGCCGTAATGATCGCAAAATATCAGGCCTCCCTCAGGTCTCGTTTTCATCTATAAAATCTAGAAAAAAACAAGCTTCTTATATAGTCTGGGGTAGCCCATCAGCTGTACCTCTTCCCACATGGACAAGCTAAGGGTAGTGACAATTTATATGTACATTGTATGTCCATTCATGAGACAGGCTCCTTTCATCCATTTTGATAGGAAATAACTAGTTGAGCAAGAAAAGTCATTGTAGATAGAACAAAAGAAATGAAGAATGAGGATTTATGAGGTTCAGTTAAACCTGGTCTACATCCATGGTGATAGCATTGTGAGAGTTTTATGAAATTTGGTTCAGAAAATTCAGCATCTTTTTGAATCTCTTTTAACAAAATCAAGATATAGATATTCAGTGGCATTTAAAATCCTTCCTCACAAAACGCTCTTCTTCTTAGGCTACAAATAACCCTAACTTTTAATACAGACAGTCATGTTCAAGATGGTAGCAGTGGCTTATGAGCCGGAACTGAGAAACTGATATAGACCGATAGAGGGTTTTTCTGATTATTCTTCTTTCTTTCCTGAAGCTTTGAGATATATATCTTATTTATGTTCCCGATTGATACGGTATGATTTTGACTATGCAACTTGACCAAGAGAGCTTGGTATTCTACTTTTTAGTGAATTCCAGGGGTACT
Organism: Hemerocallis citrina; assembly: GCA_017893485.1. Taxonomy (NCBI): domain Eukaryota; kingdom Viridiplantae; phylum Streptophyta; class Magnoliopsida; order Asparagales; family Asphodelaceae; genus Hemerocallis; species Hemerocallis citrina. Next base: position 75,487,102 of record CM030364.1, read on the forward strand.
TTACAGACAGTGCAGTATCATGGCTTTGAACCATAAAATTGGTAATATACAAATAGTATAATCTGCTCATTATTATGTGGATACTCTATAATATAAGTCTCTTAAGTATGCAGGCCATATTTCGTGCAATCTTTTTCATGGGATAATCCTCTTGTAATTTATTATCATGCTAAGGTTTACCGTCACATTAGTTTCCGTGTGATTCTTTTGTCTTTTTCATGAATTCATTCCAATTGCACATAAGCCTCATTTGTACATGTATATTATTTGACATGAACTATGATGGTTCAAGTTACTTGTTTTACCCACAAATTTGCTTGCTTTACCCACAGAAGGCATCGTGGTCATCAGAATTTTTGCCCGTCATTTTTCCCATATCTTAGAATATCATCTTGTTGACAGCAATAGTAAGAACTGATCGAACCTCCTGTATAGATCAAATTCACAGAATTTTTTCTGTGAAAAAAAATTACTTTTGTTATGATTTATTTCACCTTCTAAAGTAAAAATTTATTGTTCAACTGAAGATAAATGATGCTCAGTTTATGAAGATATATCGAAGCCGAGAAGTGGGACAGTCTTATATAACCTCGTTTTGGACAACTTTGATTGCTGTATTCCATGCCCTTTGGCTCATAATCAAGATTAGGCCTAAAGTGGTACGATTGGTAAAACTTATATCTTCATCAAAGTGTATACAATTTATGTAATTACAATCAAATTGTTCTTAATTTTTCAGATTATTTGCAACGGGCCTGGAACTTGCATACCTTTATGTGGAGTTGCATTTCTTTTTAAGGTTAGCATAATGTTCGTAAGTCAATTCTCTCTTGATTATTGATGAAGTCTGGCAAATTTAAAAGGAATTGTGCTATATTATATTTACACTGTATAAACATTATTTAAATTTTAGACGAAGATAATTATATTTCCTAAAATTAAGAAATTATCTCTTACGGATATGCGGAAGAGAAAATTGAGGAGATATTATAGAGAAAATAGGAAATCTCTTTCACGCATAATAAAGCTAAATCTACTTCACTCCATATGGGTTTTTTTTTTCTTCTAATTATTATTAAGGTTTTGAACTAAATGTTTTTGTTATTCCAGAAGAGGGCAAATCTTATGGAGTGTAGGAGTATAGATAAGCCACACTTTATACAGAAATCCTCTGTGGACTATACTGAGAATGGAAATATTAATTACATTACCCATTCATACTTGAAAGGGAGGTTTCCCCTCAGGCTAGAAAAGAAATTGACAGGAAAGAAACATAACAAATGATAATGGTTGTAACAGGAAACTGTATTTGTCCGACACATATTATAAACCATAAAACTCAAATGTATACATATCTTGGAAGTAGATTGTCCAGTATTTTCAGTGTTTCTTGAATTTAGTTAACTGGATTATATCATGACTCCTACTCTTTAATCTGGGCATGCATGTTGCTACTTGCTAGTAGCCTAGTAGTAGAGTAGATTCAGATCTCATAGGCTGACTTGAAAGAGGAGAAAAGTAGAAGAGCAGGCATATATCTCTACTATTATGATTAAACTATCGACGTACAGAATTGAAACGCAGTTTCAAGTCAAAAGTTATATTAACCATCCACTTAAAAATCAATCACCCGATTGTCAAATCTCAACCACACTGCCTCTCTCATACATTGTATGTGCTAATTAACTAGTATTTCATAAAGAGAACTGAAGCTGAATTTAACTTGTGCAGGTTGCGGGGTTTGGATGGTCATCCATCTTTTATGTTGAGAGCATTGCGAGAGTGAGGAAATTTTCGCTGAGTGGCTTGTTGCTTTATAAGCTCCACCTGGCTGATCAGATATTTGTGCAGTGGCCAAATTTGCAGAAGAAGCACCCCAGAGCTCAATATGTAGGTTGTCTGATGTAAAAAGGAAAGCCTTTCACCCAGCTGTTGAGAAACATCATCTTTAACTAATTTTGACTTATTTTTTGGGTAAATTATGAAGCCAAAAGTGCTAAATTTGTCTGCTACCGGACACCGAAGATTTCTTTTTTCATTGTATTTGTTCTGTGAGTTCTTCATGATCTTGACATGGTTATTGAGAGTGTGCACTATACAATTCCGTTGTAAATTTTGCTTTATGTAGTAGGATTCTGATCTTGATGTCGTGTTTAGAGTGGCTAACTATAAAGTTTTGTTTTAAATTTTCTTGTAGTAGGATTTCGTAATTAGTTTGGTTGGATAGTGTTTGGACTAGACTGTAACTTTGAGTACAACAGATCTGGGCATCTGAAAAGGTGCTGGTATTCAAGTTCGTAATTGCAGATTCTCAGTTCCTGTATAATGGATTTGTGCTATGGCTCAGTAGTTTTTATGCCTGCTGCATCCATTCATGGCAAGAGTTAGTATGGCTTTGTGCACACATTTGGAAAATATTTAAACCATTCTTGCAATCTGATTCAATCACATAAGGAAACCTAACCACAAAAGGTCCTTTCCAGCTATAGGAAAAAGAAAAGGAAAAAGAAAAAGAATACGATTTAACTACTATGTTAATTAAGCACAAATTGGCTCATGTTAAAGTTATCTGCAGCGTACGTATGTGATACATTTGTAAACTTTAAAAATGTTAAGACAGGTCTTGTACATGTTTGAATTCAACGGAAACAAACAAAAGTAAAAATATTATGCTAAAGTTGAGAGTGCCACTGTACCACAGTGGTAAAGCCCGCCCCTTCATTATGCAAAGCAAAATGCTAGACATACATGAGTTCTTACCCCTAATATATATTATAAATGCATTGAGGTCCACTTCTTACTAAAAGACAATGTTAAAACCTTGTCTTTTAGTGAGAAATGGACCCCAATGCATTTATAATGTATGTTTGAGGTAAAAACTCATGTATTATAGTCATCCTCTTATGCTAAATGGGTTGAAATCCTTTTCACAGACTCACATTAGGCCGGCCACAAGCTTTATCAGAAAAAAGGCTAAACGATTCAGCTAAACCCAATCCACCATGGTACTAAAGACTTTTAGCCTGCACAACCATCAAACCCAATAGCATATCCTCTCAGTATCACAAAAAAAGAAAATTTTTGGTCAGGACAGTTCTGTTAGATCTTGCTTCATAATTAGGAAATGAATTATAATTTCCCGGCCAATCTGACCTTTTCCTCTAGGATTCTTTATTAAAATCAGTAATTAATAGTTTGAATGAATTGGTCAATGGTCCAGAAAAGTGTGAGGATTTTCTTAAAAAGCAATGAAGGCTCACATTAATTTATGCATGTCTTTTCATTGATTCCTTTTGTATATATATATATATATAATAGATTTGCCTGTGGCCCTACGGCACGTCTTCAGAACGATACAGCATATGAAAAGCCATGTAGACAGTAAATCAACAATTATGCAGCTGAAGTTTGAATAGTATGACAATAATTAGTTGTAAAAAAAAGTCCGTATTTCCATTAGTATATGGTGAAAATAATTATAAATTGGGGTATAAAAGTTGATGTTTCTACACACACACACAGATAATTAAATAAATAAATGAGTTTTGTGTTTTGTGTTTTTTTTCTTTGTGGGGGAGGGGAGGGGGGGGATTTGAATTTGAATTTTGGGAGAAAATTTTTGAGGGGCAAATATGTTTTGTGAGGTTAGATCTGGAACTTTGATTTTGGGGGGATTGAAGGAGAGCCACTTGATAGCTTTCTTTGTGTTTTATTATATAGATGGATGGAGCTTTGCATAAGATGAATAAGAGAACCACTTTCATAGCTTCCTTGCTCTTCCACTATTTTCAAACTTTGTTCTCCAATTATATATGATATCAGAGCCATATATCAATTTTCATGTCTAAAGAAGATCAAACATCACCAGAAAGCTCCAACAACAACTCAAGTATGGACTCGTCAAATCCATATTACCTTCATCCTTCAGATCATCCTCCCAACAATACAAGAGGCCATGGAAGTCGCAATAGGCCTCATAGTAATGACTCTCACTCCACTGCCATTGCAACAGATGCCTCACAAATCATGCATGAACCTTTACATGGATTATCGGCAGATCAACTTCAACATCTAGCTCGTGCAATATCTATGATGAAATCAAATAACTCTAACGGTAATAGCAATGCTTTGGCAAATACAGAAGGTTCGTCTTTATTTTCTAATGACTCAATTAATTCAGTTTTCACTAAACCTTGGAAATTAGACAGCGGAGTGACAGATCACATCACTTCCGATTCCACCTTGTTGTCCACAATAAAATCATCCTCCACACCATTTGTTAACTTACCCACTGGTTCATCAGCCCCTATTACTTCCGCTGGAGATATTATTTTTAGTCCGGATATCTGTCTCAGTAGTGTTTTATGTGTTCCTTCAATTCATTTAAATTTGATGTCTGTTGGTAAATTACCACAGCCTTAATTGTTGTGTCATTTTCTTTCCAAACTTTTGTGTCTTACAGGACTTGACTTCGGGAAGGATGATTGGCTCGGGTAAACAGCGAGGTGGTCTTTATTACATGTCTCCAATACAACAAATACCGATTTCCCCACCAGGTCTTTCAACCTCCAAATTTGTGGCACATGCGTCTTGGACACCTAACTCCAGATCGTCTTAAATTAGCTTCTTCTTTAGTATCTTCAAAAATAACATCATCTGATAATAATTTATAGTCTGCCCTATGGCCAAATAAAACTTGATTACCTTTTACATCATGTTCTATAACAACAAGTCTCCTTTTGATTTATTACATTGTGATATTTGGGGTCCTCATAAAATTCAAACACATTCTGGTGCACGGTTTTTTCTTACAATTGTTGATGATTTTAGCAGGTGCACATGGGTTTATCTTATGCAATATAAATCAGAAACTCAAAAACTCCTTCAATCCTTCACCACCTTTGTAAAAACTCAGTTTCATGCATCTGTTAAAGCTATTCGTGTTGATAATGGTTTGGAATTTTTTTCAATGAAAGAGTATTTTCAATCTCATGGCATTGAATACCAACGAACTTGCATTTACACCTTGCAACAAAATGGGATTGTTGAACGTAAGCATTGCCATATCATCACTGTTGCTCGTGCTTTTTCTTTTTCAATCACATCTGCCATTAATTTTTTGGGGAGAATGTATGTTAACTGCAGTTTATCTTATCAATCGCCTCCTGTCACCATTACTATTCAACAAGTCACCTTTTGAAATACTTCACCATCATCCTCCGTCACTTGATCACTTGAGAGTTTTTTGTTGCTTGTGTCATGCCACAAATGTTCAGCCTACTCATAAATTTGATTCTCGAGCTAAACAATATATCTTTTTGGGTTATCCAACTAGTCGGAAAGGGTACAAAGTCTATGATCCAGAAACACAAAAATTCTTTGTTAGCCGTGATGTCCAGTTTCGTGAAACAACATTCCCATTTTCCTTACCTACAACTCCCAAGCCTCATGACTCCTTTCACCTTCAGTGATTTCCACTGAAATTTTTAGATAACTTACCTGAACATACAACTATCACTCATAAACCTACCTCGGACGCCACTCCATCGGCTACCAACCGCTGTGGCGCCATTGAACCAAATCATAATGTGGCACCCGATTCTCCGCACCTTGACCATAATGTTGAACTTGACAATGAACTATCTATTCCCGATACCTCCCTACATGACCCTCCAGAACCATCAAACACCTCTCCGCGTCACTCCACACGAACCAAACAACCTCCACCAGGGCATAAAGACTACATCCTGTCTGCTCAAGTGCATCATCCTAGCCTGTCGACAAGTTCAACAAAAGGTACTTGTTACCTCCTCTCTAACTTTCTTTCATATTCCCGTTTCTCGTCTGCTCATTGTTCTTTCTTAGTTAACATCATAGGTCACAAAGAACCTCAATTCTATTCCCAAACTCTTCTTGATTCACATTGGCACGAGGCAATGAAAACTGAATTAGAAGCATTAGAGACGAACAACACATGGAGTATGGTGCATCTTCCCCCTGGACAAAAACCTATTGGTTGCAAATGGATTTACAAGATCAAGTATCGGTCTGATGGTTCTATTGAATGTTACAAAGCTCGTCTTGTTGCCAAGGGCTACACTCAAGTTGAAGGCATTGACTACCATGAGACGTTTTCCCCCTGCCAAGCTCACTACTCTTCGATGCCTTCTTAATGTTGCTGCTGCCCGTAATTAGTTTATTCACCAACCTGTGTTCAAAATGCCTTTCTCCATGGGGATTTACATGAAGTTGTCTATATGGAACCTCCCCCTGGTCTTCGCCGACAGGGGAGAATCTTATACGTCGACTCAACAAGTCTCTTTATGGTCTCAAACAGGCCTCAAGAAATTGGTTTTCTACCTTCTCAGACACAATTCAGAAAGCTAGTTATTCACAATCCAAAGCTGACTACTCCCTTTTCACTAAAGCTCAAGATACTTCTTTCACTGCGGTTCTCATTTATGTTGATGACATACTTTTCACTGGCAATAATCTTCAAGAAATTGAACGATTTAAAAATTTTCTTCTTCAAAACTTTCACATAAAGATCTTGGCGATTTGAAGTATTTTCTAGGCATCGAGTTTTCACGATCCAAGAAATGAATTTTTCATATCTCAAAGAAAATATGCTTTGGATGTCTTAGAAGATTCAGGACTCATGGGAGCACGACCAGAAAATTTTCAATGGAACATAATTTGAAACTCAGTCCCACAGATGGTTCAACATTAAGCGACCCAACCAAATACAGAAGATTAGTGAGAAGATTAATTTATCTTACGGTGACAAGAAAAAATATAGTCTACGCTGTCCACACTTTAAGCTAGTTCATACAGGAGCCTAGAAAGCCACACTGGGATGCCGCACTTCTGGTTCTTAGATATATTAATGATACGCCTAGACAAGGTTTGTTGTTCCGTTCTGCAAACAACCTCAATCGCAAAGCGTATTGTGATTCTGATTGGGCATGTTGCAACTTCACAAGAAGATCAGTTACGGAATATTGTATTTTTCTTAGGGATTCTCTCATTTCATGGAAATCTAAGAAACAAGCAAATGTATCTAGATCGTCCGCAGAAGCTGAATACAGAGCTATGGCAAACACTTGTCTGGAGTTAACATGGTTACACTACTTTTTAGAAGACTTGAGAGTTCCACAAACATCTGCTACACCTCTATTTTGTGATAATCAAGCGGCACTATATATTGCAGCTAACCTCGTATTTCACGTACGCACAAAGCACATTGAGATAGATTATCACATTGTCCGAGAAAAGCTACAAGCAGGATTGATTAGTCCTTCGTACATGCCTACTCGCTCGCAGTTGGCTGACATGTTCACAAAAGCTTTAGGAAAAGATCAATTCATCACGTTGCGTAGCAAGTTGGCTTTACGATGTTCACTCACCAACTTGAGGGGGAGTATTAAAATCAGTAATTAATAGTTTGAATGAATTAGTCAATGGTCAAGGGAAGTATGAAGGTTTTCCACTCAAGGGAAGTGTGAAGGTTTTCTTGAAAGCAATGAGGGCTCACATTAATGTATGCATGTCTTTTGCTATTCTTCATTCATTCCTTTTGTATATATATATGGTTGTAGCTTTCCATAAGATGAATAAGAGAACAACTTTCATTAGCTTACTTGCTCTTCCATTATTCTCAAGCTTTGTTCTCCAATTTAATATTCTTCATAGGATTTCCCAAACCAATCTGGAATGAGCCAACTAACTATATATTTCATCCAAGTTTTTAGCATCTTTATTTCTAATATGGCTAATACTGCCCACCATATGCATGTACGTCTTATATATGTAAAATATCAGCACCCGGATGTGCAGCCCAGATGTGACCCAACCCATCAACATACATTAAAAGGCATCAACTCCTACTCTGCATTTTTTGCCGTACTGGCCCACTTTTTGAAAATATTTGGCGCTCTGACCCACTTTTGAAAATATTTAGCGATCTGAACCAGTTTTGGACATGTCAGCATAAAACGTTATTGGGAACAACGGCATAGGTTATTTAGTTGCCGTTGTTTCCAATAGCGGCATCTTTTTTTAAAAAAAACTATCGTGCTCTATTTGGAATAATGGCATCAGTTATTTTTATTCTCAATCGCTTGCACTCTCACTTATGGAAAAAATTGCAAGTGTGAAAAGCCTATAACAGATGCAGCTATTTCCAACAACGGCATTCTCATAACGGATGCCGTTATTTGGAATAACGGCATCTGTTATAAGATTTTTTGCATATAAATAGTGGCCCCATCTTCTCCTTTCTCAATCGATCTGCTTTCTCTCTCTCTCTTACTCCCGAAACCCATAAACCCTAGTACCGTAAAACCCAAAATCCCAATTATTGGAGTGGTCTTTTACATCCCAAATAAAACCATTAAATACCCATACATAAACTCTAATTGTGATTACCTTCTATCTTCCTTGACGTTGATATTTGGTGCTCATTTCTTTTACAACTCTTCTAAAATCCAAAATTATGATAAGTATTCAAAATCCCTAAATTTATTTTAAAATATTCATTTTGATTAATGAGAGCTATATATATATTGTTAGTATAGTATAAGAGATATAGATTAGATTCATTTAAGTATTAGATATGTGAAATGTAATTAAGAATTATTGTCGATGATGTGTGAAATGTTCATTTTGATGAATGAGAGCTATATTGGTAGTATAGTATAATAGATGTAGATGAGATTCATCTAACTATTAGATATGTGAAATGAGATTCATCTATGTGAGATGTAGATGAGCTATATTGGTATCTAAGGATTGTCGTCGATGATGTAGTCCACAATTGACAATGTTGTATATTAGATAAGTAAGTCATATATTAGAATTGTTATATTTCTAATTATTATATTCATAGTTGGGTATCTATGAATGGATATTGATATGAGATTTGTTTATATAGATAGATATTTAGTGCGTGGAGATGTTGTGGTGGAGATTATTATGAGTAGTATTTCGATATGAGTATTGAGAAACTGTTGTTATCTTCACACATCGATTATTAATTATGTTGAAGAAACATGGCTTACAAAATTTATTATCTCCATACATCATTTATTAAAATTGTTCTTGACACATGTTTTTTATATGTTCACAGAGAAATGGATGCTACACAACCATCTTCTTCTCATGATGTGGGTGCTTCATCTTCGCACTCACTACAAGGAATTCCGAGTCCATTAGACCCAACCGTACTCTATTTGCAAGAAGATTATAGGTCTCAGGTGGTGTGGAATGGAGATACCGAGAAAATGAGTTTCCAAATGCACACCATATTGCCGATGCACCCTCGCATACAAAACTATTTGGTAAATTGCGGGTTCTATGGAATGTCCATGTTGGCCAAAGTGAAATGTGACCATTCATTACTTACCTCTCTTGTGAAATGATGGAGGCCGGAGACACACACGTTCCACCTACCCGTTGGTAAGATGACGGTCACGCTACAAGATATACCTGTCATATCGGGTCTTCCAATAGATGAGGTGGAGGCATTGGAAACCTAATTTTCAATAAAGTGATGTTGGTTAGAGATTATCCTAGGAGGGAGGTTGAAGAGGAAGATAAAGGTGTATTCTTCGGAGAATCAATCCGATGTTAGTGGCTCTATCAAGAGTTCCATAATAGTTTAGAAGAGGAACCGGAACCGACCGACTTCGAAATTCAATATTACACGCGGGCGTATCTTATATCGATGATCGGAGGTATTCTATTTTCTAATTCTTACGATGATGTTGTCCATTTAATGAACCTTCCCTTGATTGCCGACATAGATAGAGTTGGGCGATATAGTTGGGGAAGTGCGGCGTTGGCCTCTCATCGTGCCCTGTGCAATTGGTCAGTGGGGTCGATCCAAATGACGAGGCCAATGGGGTTATTAAAAATTTGGTGTTGGGAACAAATACACCTCGGCCGGCCCCGAGTAACTATTTCTTCAAATAATTGGAGTGTGCTTCAGGAGAATACAATGTTTAAGGCTCCTTTAGGTGTGTATTGGATCGGTAAATTCACATGGAGAGATTACCCACGTGGTGTGTTGACATATTATAGTGATGAACTCGATCAGCTTCGGAAAGAGTACGTCAATTGGACACCGTACACGGCTGAAAGGCTATAACGTCTACCCCCACTATGCATGACAAATAATTAACTTTGGTTGACACGAGCACCACTTGTAAATTTCTCTGTCGTGGAGTTCTATTATACCGACCGATTCCTCCGATAATTCAATGCACAACAGGACATCCCGAAGAAGACGATCTACGACCGAAGACTTCACAATATTACCGGTCAAGGTCAATTGCCAAGTATGAATTGGGCCGATTATCACCGCTCTCATGTAGCAATGTGGAATGAGAGGAAATATGATTTGGTGGTAGAAGGGATTGCAACGTACGATGGGTTGTTACAAACATCTTATATGGCGTGGTACCGTCGCATTACACGGTTGTTTATTGCTCCAAGATCGGCTATCCCCGCGGGTATCCAAATGCCAATACAGAGGCACAAAGTTGAACCACCACCGGTACATTCTACGTGCAACCTATGTATCAACCAAAAGCGTCCCCATACCGATTAATAGTAAAATTATGTTATTGTTTACAAATATTAATTTTAAATGTTTGTAGATATTTTGCTTTTACTTGTTTAACAAATTTTGGTTTACTACTTCTAATAACTTTTATTGGTGTTGTAGATAGACAACATATGTGATATTGTCCAAAAATATGCTCGTGTGTTGAAAAGCAATGCTTCAAAAGCTTGCAAGGAGATAGCCAGAGAAATCCTTCATCCATGTCGTTTATCACTTGAAGAGGTTGGAGACGGCCCAGCCTTCGCTGCTCTTTTAGGATCATCTGAACTTCCAACTCAACCGCCCCGACCAAGTACTAGACGAGCTCAACCTCCACCAGCACCAACAAAACAAGTTCTACCTCCCGCACCTGCACAAAGACAAGGTCAATCTCCACCACCACCATCTACACATACGGAATCTTCATCTTCACAAGGGCCACGACGGAAGAGTATTTGTTTTCCTCCTGCGTATTCTCTAGAAGAAGAAGCGGAGCATGAAGAAAAGGTTGGCCCCCATGTACCTGGGACACAAGATATTGTAGAATGTAGGAGGAAAATCCCAGCAGAGGAGGCAGCCGCAACACTATACGCCTAGTTAGGTTAAATATTGAAATGTGTTATTTTGTAACCTTTGAATTGCCCAATCCTTGAGAAACCTTTTAAATGTGGAATTTTACTACATTTGGTTATTTTGTGAAGTACTTGTTGAATGTCAATTTTTGGCCTTTCATATTGTGATGCAAATTGAAAACGTAATCCTATGTATTAACCAAGTGAATTGCTTGTTAGTGTTACTTATTATATATATTATCTGGTGTTCGTAATTGCATTTGTTGATCATATTAAAGTTGTAGTCTTAAAATACTTAAAAATTAGATGTGTGAATGGTTGTGCATGTTTTGGATGCAAATTAAAAGTAACAGATGTTGTTACTGTAAATAACAGCATTTGTTACCTGTAACATTATTCACAACCACGGCAACACTTTAAAACGTGCACAACTTGTTGTAAATCATATTCTTACTTGTTGCCGTTATTCAGAACAACGGCACCAGTTGAACTGATGCCGATGTTCAGAATAACGACATCAGTTAAATCTATTTTTCGGATGGACCAAATTGGCTGCCAAACTCTCTGCCTCAATAGACATTGTCTGAGAGAACATCATAGGTTGAAAAAATTTATTACATAATTTTAGTAAATTACAAATTTGAATTGTTGTCGCTGTTCTAAATAACGGCACCTTAGTGTTACACCTACTTGTGCCTTCACAACATTCAATATGATCGTTGATACAATCGTAGAATCAATTTTCCTGTGATCTTGATTCAATGTTGGATTCACACATGTGTGCGTACCTTCAGTCTTCTTTACCACGAAATAAGTACGGCCTTTTGGAACAATTGCACGCAATCGCCAAGGAAAACCCACTACCATTACAAGTGTCGGATTTTCTGCAATGTTCTCGGTTGAATGTTTGATGTGTGCGTATTTACAACTAAGGGTCGATTTTACCGTCACGAATTTTTGATAGTTTTTCACGGAGTACATCTTCACTTGATGTTGTATACAATCTTTAGTTGGAAATCTTTGACCTATGGAGAGTTCATCCGTGTTGGAAGAGTCGACGGAAGACTATGCATGTTCATGTATGGCCGCACGGGACATCCATTCACTCGATTGAACCTCATGTACAGTTGCATTAAGAGACTGATTTGGCAACACCATATTGTTAACCGGCACATGAACGTTGACATCATTAATTGAAGCTTTGTCGGCATTCTCCTCCTCCCCAACTTCAAGACCGTGATCCTCATCTTCTTCATCTTCTACCAAATCGTTATTTACAATGGCGTTGTCAAAGTCTTGTATTACCATACGGTGTGAAAAATATTTTGTGTCATGGTGAACGAATGTATCTGCTCATATTCAGTGGTGATAGGTTATGTTGGAGTTGTACTAATGTCTTCTTCTGTATTTGGTATTCTTGCATATGACTCGGCAGATGGTTTCAAAGTCGGAGCTCGTCTTGGACTTTAAATAACAACTAGCCTAGTGTTTGGAAGCCTCATTTGCTCAATATATAACTTCAATGCAGTCAAACTATAATTTGGATCAAGTGTCCTACCAATGATGTACCTCAAAGAATTATCATTATCTATGGGAACCACCATGAAATATTGCCCTTCCCCTTTACCAGCAACATAACGGGCTTTGATTTTGACACTCAATTCACCTCTATCCCAATTAGTGACTTTAAATATCTTATCTATTAGTTGTGAGTATATAAAATTGCGGGACGACCAAATAATGACCGGTTCAACATCGCTATAACAATATCCAATCTTCAGATATCTAATTATTTCACCCCCAAAATATAACCAAATAGGGATATCATATTCCATACCTAAACATAAAGATTCAAATATATTCAAGTCAATAACTACTCATAAACATAACCTATGAATACATATCAAATATATGGTTATAATAATACCTTCAAATTAGACTGTATCTTAGATAGCTTGAAAATACGTCGTGGATGAGGAATGAGATGAGAGTGAGAGTGAGGAGGTAGGATATATGAAGTTTGAGAGTACTCCAATAATTGAGTTTTGGGTTTAAGGTACTAGAGTTTATGGGTTTCGGGAGTGAGAGAGAGAAAAAATAGATCTAAAGTGAAATGGAAAGGAGAAGAGGGGTCACTATTTATATGCAAAAAATCTTATAACTGATGTCGTTATTCCAAACAACGACATACGTTATGAGAATGCCGTTGTTGGAAATAGCAGCATCTATTATAGGCTTTTCACACTTGCAATTTTTTTCCACAAGTGAGAGTGCAAGCGATTGAGAATAAAAATAACTGATGTCGTTACTCCAAATAGCGGCACGATAGTTTTTTTTTATAAAAAAAAAGGCTGCTATTAAAAACAACGACATCTAAATAACCTAACCCGCTATTCCCAATAACGTTTTATGCTAACATGTCCAAAACTGGGTCAGATCGCTAAATACTTTCAAAAGTGGGTCAGAGCACCAAATATTTTCAAAAAGTGGGTCAGTACGGCAAAAAAATCCTCCTACTCTTTTATATAAGAAAATAGTTTAAAAACTTAAACTGAAAGATCCCCAGCAAAAGCTAGCTAGATGTAGAGGCCGTCGTCGGGGAGGGGGGAGGAGTCCCTCGCCATCTCTTCCTCCTCCTCTCCCCCCCCCTTTCCCCGCTTCGGAGCGGTGTAGAGGCTGTCGGGATCCATCTAGGGTTTCGTGGGGTCAGATATAGTAGAGGTGGTCAGCGCGACGAAGTTCGCGACGTCAAGTGGCTGGCGTGACGAAGGTGGAGCATTGTCGGGGGAAGTAGATGCGGCGTCGAGGCGGCATGGATGGCTGCTAACGGCGGCAGGATACTTTCATAGGGTTTGGAGGAGATGGCGGCGTGGTCCGTCTGGGGATGTCGATGGCATCCCACCTCGAATCGATCAACGTCATAGCAGACGTTATCATCGTCGTCGTTGGGGAAAAGCATCGGGTTGGGGTTGTTGAGGGAGGTAGTGGGGAAGATTCGGAGAGAGAGGGGGATGAAGGGACTCTTCAAGTCGAAGCCGCGGACGCCGGTGGAGGTCGTGCGGAGCACGCGCGATTTGCTGGTGTACTTCGACCAGAGCGAGGAGGTCGGGAGCTTCAGGGAGAGCAAACGGGAGGAGAAGGTGAATTGATTTGTGATTTAAATATTTTTGATTTGATTGTCTGAAATGGTCTTTGATTTCGATTTTCAAGATCGTTTCGAGATTCGGAAGGGGAAATTATCGTGTTTGGGAATTTTTACTTAGATTTCGAAATTCCCTAAGACTAGTAGGAGAGGGAGTGTTAGGTGGGACAATGGTGGGCTGTTATTGTCAGGGTAGTGCACATCAAGGTTTTTACTGGGGTTCGCCAGAGTAGTGCAATTTCGTGGATAGCCGGTCGTTGTGCTTTAGCTTGTCGAGATCCCAAATAGAGTTGGGCTCGATTAGGTGAGGAGTCGGGCCAGGATCGACGGAGGGCACAGAGAGCGTCGCTGTGTCGGGAGGTTTAGTTTGGTGATGACCATAGTGGCATCATTGAGGATGCGGCAGGGTTAACGAAAGGTTTGTTGTTCGTTTGGGTGGTGCCATTAGTTGATGGCGAATAGGAGGAGTAGATGAGTGACGGATGCATACGACAAGAATTCTTGGAGGGGTGGGGGTGTGCATGAAACCGACTGTCACGCCCCGTTTTCCAAAAAGAATACAGAATACGGATATGCAACAAAAGCCTAGCGAATAATTTTCATCATCCATAAGCTGTTCAGGAATCTTTACAACGTATCACAATATAATCAGAGTCGAAAGCCAGAAAATTCAACCACATGCACATATAAACCAAATACCAACAAGAATACTTGAAATAAAATATATTAATCTCAAATAGTCATGATCTGAATAAAACAAATATCCTGAGTCACATTGCTCAAATACAAGATAAATTCAAGTCTCAAAATACAATTATTGTTCAAGCAAACTACAAGAATAATAATGATAAAATCCAGCACTAATACTTTATCTCGCCTATACCATCTGGGACCTGTTCTTCAAAATCTGTAATTCAACGAATGCAGGAAAGAGGGAAAGAGAAAAACAAGTACCCGTCAATTGCAAGTTACGGACCACTCATAATGTAGGATACAAGCACATAGGAAAACTAACTAGCAACATGGTATAAGTTTGATGTCAAAATAAACAACTAGTATGGCAAAGTGAACAAGTGTAAATGGCATGAATCAAGTGTCAAGTAATCAAGTAAACAGGTAAACATGTAACAGGTATCAGGTAACGGGTATACAGGTAAATAGGTAATCATGTAACCTGTAGTCAAGTATCAAGTCTCATGTATCATGTAGTCAAGTATCAAGTAAGCATGTATCATGTTCAAGTATCATGTTCAAGTATCATGTTCAGGTGTCACGTATCAAGTATTGTAGTTATTACTATCTAGGTAGTACTTCATACGCCCCATATTATAACACATGATTGCTACAACAAAACAGTTTCGCTTTATATTTCATAGTGGACCATAGAGAGCAGTGTACTCAGGGACAAGTAATCCAAATCATATACCAATTTTCAAATTAACCAAATCATATACCAAATTCTAAATTAACCAAATCATATACCAAATTCCAAATAATCCAAATCATATACCAAATTTCAAATAATTCAAATCATATACCAAATTCCAAATATGGGAAACACGGGCCCCCTTCCGAGTACACGTTTCTGAATTATCCACTACTAGATCTTTTCCATTAATCCCGGCTTGGTTACTTTTATTATGGTCATCAACATACATGAATATGTACGAAATAGTGTCAAACTAACATGGTATAATCAGTATAAGGTTCAGGGAAACAAATAATCATGCATAGAGGATATATAGTCACATAAACGAGCAAAACAGTGTATGTTCATATTCAGGGCAACGAGACAGTACGGTACTAAAACAATGAATCTCGTCGCTACAGAAATGCAAATATGGATCCGTTGAAGAATATAGAAACTAGACATCCACACAAATCCAGCGAATATAAATAAGTCATATCGTGTTTCAGAAAATCACAACTCAAAACTGATTTGAAAACAGAAAACACGTTCAGCCAGGAATCAGGAAAACGAATTCAAAGTCAAGAAAACAACATCAAAACTCATCAAATAAATCCACGAAAAATCTGGGGTATTCCTCTATATGTATAGAATCAAAATATAAAGTTTCATAATATTCCAGTTGTTACCGCTAAATCTGGTGTGGGGGTAAACAGATAGTATTTGTGGATTCGTGAAAAACCTGAATAGCAAACCTCTAACCTGTTCCGCCGGAGATTGACCGTTGACTCCCGCCGTTAACCTGCAAAAAGTGCGAGACACCGGGGTTGATCCCGGTGACGCACCCTCCAACGCTCAAGTCAATAATCAGAAATGATTAAGAAAGAGCGTAAATTGAGAAAATACTCATTACCTCGCAATGGAGATGGATGGGGGGTATTTATAGGCATCTTTGGGACTGGATTAGGAATGTAATCCCTGTGATTAGATAAGGAATATTCTCTTAGTAATCAGATAAGGAATTGAATCCCTAATTCCCTGTGAAAAGATAGATGTAAATCAGGGCCGTTGATTAAGATCTAATCAGGGACCTTGATTGTATCTTGCTGGATCGGGTGTGCAGCGGATTGGAACCCATACCCAGTTGACGTGGATCCGTTCATGGGTTATTGGGCTTTGAATAAAGATCCAGTTCCCATTTCAGACCCGTTTGTAGGTGAAATTACCGTTTTACCCCTGAGCTTTAAGATTCGTGTCCGATGTGAACGATCCCGATTTAATCCTATTTTTAGCCATATCACGAGCCCCCCACTCCTAAATACTGAGTTTTTCAGTCTTTGAGGAGTAGTTTTGTTGTTCTAATGGCGTACGGGATTTTATCGGTGTTCTTAAGGGAGTTTGGATCTTGCTCGGAGGTGTAACGGTATTATTCTGGGCTTGTAAAATACCCAAAAATATCCTCAGAATTTTCTGGATTTTTGGTGATTTTTCCAGATTTTTCTGAATTTTTTCTCATTTTTTTGAATTTTTTATTCATTTTCCGAATTAAATAATTAATTATTGAAAATATTAAATAATTATTCTAATTAAATAATTATATTTTTCAGAATTTTAAAATAATTTTTCTGAATTTATAATTATTTTTAGAATTTTTATTTAATTTTTTCCGATTTTTAAATATTTTTTCGGATTTTTTAAATAATTAAAACAAATAAATAAGTAAATAAATAAATTGAATATTACCTGGACACGTGGCGCGATCGTATGCATTGATCACGATCAAGCGAGCGCGCATCGGGAGGAGGAAGAAGAGGCCATTTTTTTTGTGTAACAAGGTCTGTTCCATGAACGCTCGGCCAAAGTGGCCGAAGTCCACGTGGGCGACACGTGGCAGTCAAAGTTTGACTTTTTTTTTTTTGCCAGCTCTGTTTCTCTCTTCTTCTCTCTCTCCCGCTGCTTCTTCTTTCTCTCTTCCGCTTCTTCGTGCTCCTTCGTTTTCTCCAGTCTCGAAGCGCCAGACGCTCGCGAAGTGGAGCTCAACGGGGGAGCTCGTCTTCGGAGGTCAACGTGGAGTGGAGCTAGAAGGTGGTCGTCGGAGGTGGAGCTCGTCAGCGGAAGGATTGGGTTCGGAGCTTCGGAGATTCGACGAAGGAGACGGAGCTCGAGTTCGGAGCTCAGTCGCGAGGGGAGCTTGCGATGGAGGAGGTCGGTGACTGAGCTTCGGCAGAGCTCAGTGACGACGGCGTCCGGTCGTGTCTTCTCGTCTACGAGCTTGGCGGTGGAGTCGAGGTCGGGAGCTCGACGGAGGAGACGGAGCTCGAGTTCGGAGCTCAGTCGCGAGGCGGTTGGATGGCGAGCTCGAAGAGGAGGTGAGGGAGCTCTGAAGCTTTGATGGTGCTCGTCGGCGTGGAGACGAGAGGAGGGCTCGACCTCGGCGTCGGTGAACTCGACGAGGAGGAAAGCTTGGCGGAGCTTGATGGAGGTCGGAGTTGTCGATGTGGTGGTGGAGCTCGAAGAGGGAGCTGATGGTGAGTGGAGATGAGCTTGGCGGCGAAGCGAGCTCGGCGACGAAGCGAGCTCGGCAGATGAGCTCGGCGACGAAGCCTCGCGATGAGTTCGAAGCTCTTGGCGGAGACTTTGTGAGCTCGGCGATGGGGGCTGGCGAGGTCTGCTTGGGGCGGCGGTGCGCTCGGAGTTGGGTTCGGCGAGGGAGGAGCTCGGGGTCTGGACGAACGTGGCGAAGCTCGGAGCTCAGCCTTGGAGGAGTTGGGTTTTGAAGAAGGGGTCGTTTTGGAGAAGAAGCTGACGAACTGTGCTTTTCGGTTTTTGCATGGGTTTGGTTTTTGCTTGAGTTTTGGCGCCAAAATGGCTGAAGAAGAAGGGATGGTTCGGTTTGGGTTTGGGTCCCCTTAATGGGTCCGAACCCGGCCCCTTGTCCCCCTAACCTTTTTTTTTTTTTTTTTTTTTTGCTTTTTGTGGGTCTGTGCTGGTGCCGAACTCAACTGGTGCCGAACTCAAGCCCGTAATCGGTGTCAGGAACGCTCGGCAGCTGGTGCCGAACTCAACTGTGCCGAACTCAATCCCGTAAAACGGTCGGTGGCAAGAACGCTCGGCAGCGGGTGCCGAACTCAACTGGAGCCGAACTCAAGCCCGTAAAACGGTCGGTGGCAAGAACGCTCGGCAGGGGTGCCGAACTCAACTGGTGCCGAACTCAAGCCCGTAAAACGGTCGGTGGCAAGAACGCTCGGCAGCGGGTGCCGAACTCAACTGGTGCCGAACTCAAGCCCGTAAAACGGTCGGTGGCAAGAACGCTCGGCAGCGGGTGCCGAACTCCAATTTTCCCTGCAGAGTTCTTCTTGATATTCCCGGTGCTACAGAGGTCGGCTCGGGGCGTGCGACCCCTTGTTTCGAAGCTAATTCGAAGATCTACGACTTTTCTTTAGGAGTGAGATGAAGATTCACCCTCCTTCCTAGTCAAAACAGCCAGAGAATATCCTTGTATACATGAGGTTGAGGAGAGTTTTCGATGTTCCCGGTGCTACGGAGGTCGGCTCGGGGCGTGTGACCCCTTGTTTCGAAGCTAACTCGAGGATCTACGACTTCTCTTTAGGAGTGAGACGAAGATTCACCCTCCTTCATGGTCAAAATAGCCCCGCAACATTCTTGTCTTCATGAAGTTGAGGAGTGTTTTGGTTTTTTGCTTGGGATCGACGGCAACTTTGTTGGAGAGGAATGGGAGGAGAGAGAGAGGGTTTGGGTTTGGATCCTTAACGGGTCTGAACCCGACCCTATAGCCCCCCTTTTCTTTTTTGTGTTGTTTGTTTGGTTGCTTGTATATGAGAGCGTTTGGCGAAGGGGTGCCGAGGTCCGATTTTTCCCCCGTAACGAGGTCGGTTCCGAGAACGCTCGGCGTTGGGTGCCGAACTTGATTTTTTCCCCGTAACGAGGTCGGTGTCACGAACGCTCGGCGTTGGGTGTCGAACTTGACTTTTCCCCGTAACGAGGTCGGTGTCACGAACGCTCAGCGTTGGGTGCCGAACTTGACTTTTTCCCCGTAACGAGGTCGGTGTCACGAACGCTCGGCGTTGGGTGCCGAACTTGACTTTTTCCCCGTAACGAGGTCGGTGTCACGAACGCTCGGCGTTGGGTGCCGAACTTGACTTTTTCCCCGTAACGAGGTCGGTGTCACGAACGCTCGGCAGCTGGTGCCGAACTCGATTTTTCCCCCGTAGCGAGGTCGGTTCCGAGAACACTCGGCAGCTTGTGCCGAACTCCGATTTTTCCCTGCAGAGTTCTTCTTGATGTTCCCGGTGCTACAGAGGTCGGCTCGGGGCGTACGACCCCTTGTTTCGAAGCTAATCCGAAGATCTACAACTTCTCTTTAGGAGTGAGACGAGGATTCACCCTCCATCATGGTCAAAATAGCCCCGCAACATCCTTGTCTTCATGAAGTTGAGGAGTGTTTTGGTCGTGGGGATTTTGGAAGAGGAGCTCCACTCCTAGGGGCGGAGAAGCTGTGCTGGGAAAACCCTTGTGCCAGGAAGACCCTTGTAAGAGCCATGGGAAGACCCATCCTTTGAGGTGAGCAAAACGAAGAGCTTGGCTTTGGGAGAGAGCCATTTGTGAAACGAGTGTGAGGAGGAACTCTAGGAGAGAGTTGTGCTCCAAACTCGTTGAGAAGAGGTCCACTTCGGGGGCGAGCGAAGTGAAGAGCTTGACTCTGGAAGGGAGCCATTTGTGAGACGAGCTTGAGGAGCGACCCAAGGAGAGAGTGGTGAGCTCCGAACTCGTTGAGAAGAGGTCCGCTTCGGGGGCGAGCGGAGTGAAGAGCTTGACTCTGGGAGAGAGCCCTTTGTGAGACGAGTGTGAGGAGCAACTCTAGGAGAGAGTGGTGAGCTCCGAACTCGTTGAGAAGAGGTCCGCTTTTGGAGGCGAGCGGAGCGAAGAGCTTGACTCTGGGAGAGAGCCGTTTGTGAGACGAGCTTGAGGAGCGACCCAAGGAGAGAGTGGTGAGCTCCGAACTCGTTGTTTAAGTGAGGGAATCAACGGTTGTGGGAGCAATTCCGAATGGCGAACCACTTCTAGCTCGCTTAACAGCGAACTTGCGAAGTAGAATCGAGCCAAGTGTTGGACTCCGGAACCATTGTCAGTTTAAGGGTTATGGGAGCAATTCCGAATGGCGAACTACCCCTAGCTCGCTTAGGAGCGAACTTGCGGAGTAGAGTCGAACCAAGTGTTGGACTCCGAACCATTCAACGGCTGTGGGAGCAGTTCCGAATGGCGAGCTACTTCTAGCTCGCTTGGGAGCGAACTTGCGAAGTAGAATCGAGCCAAGTGTTGGACTCCGGAACCATTGTCAGTTTAAGGGGTGTGGGAGCAATTTCGAATGGCGAACTACCCCTAGCTCGCTTAGGAGCGAACTTGCGGAGTAGAGTCGAACCAAGTGTTGGACTCTGAACCATTCAACGGCTGTGGGAGCAGTTCCGAATGGCGAACCACTTCTAACCCGCTTAAGAGCAAGTTATTCGAAGCAGAATCGAACCAAGTGTTGGACTCCGGAACCATCGTTAGAGTTATTCAACGGTTGTGGGAGCAATTCCGAATGGCGAACTACCCCTAGCTCGCTTAGGAGCGAACTTGCGGAGTAGAGTCGAACCAAGTGTTGGACTCCGGAACCATCGTTAGAGTTTAGTGAGTTGCGGGAGGAGCCATGTAGAAGAAGCTGGACTCCGAAATCACCATTTAACGAGTCGTGACTCGGAGAGATTGAGATGAAGCAAGAGCAACAATTTTCAATGAAAAAATATAAAGTTTTATTGAAATAAACTAAGTGGCTGCTTCAATAGGGCGAGCCATTATTACATGCTATTGGCCGGGTTACAAGCATCGGCCTTATTGAAAATCAAGATCCTACTTCTATGATAAGGTGAAGACCTCTCGAGAGGAGCTGGAAGGTTCTGAGTCTTGAAGTTCGGCGGGCCTTTCCGTACGTTCGTTGGCTCCTTAATAGGGAAGCTCGGCCCCATCTTTTTGGACGAACTTGGTAAGGTGCCCCCGCTGTATGAGTTCTTCGATCTCCTCCTTGAGGGCCCGACAATCATCCGTGTCGTGGCCGTGGTCCCTGTGAAAGCGGCACCACTTATCCTTGTTCCTCTTCTTGCCAGGTGTGTTCATTCTAGGGGGAGCACGGAGTAGTCCTTCCTTGTCCACCTCCATAAGAACTTCTGATATATTAGCAATGAGGGGAGTGAACTTCTCAAAACGTGGAGTCGAACGGCGCTGGCCATTACTGTCCTTCTGGGATTTTTGGGACCCCTCTTCACTTGTGTTCTTCCGTTTGTTCCCGGAAGATGTCTCCTCAAGAGTAGGGGGGTTGAGAGCCTCTTCGGCCCGAATGTACTTTTCACACCTGAGAAGGTGGTCGGCAAAGTTCTGTGGAGGCTTCTTAGCAAGAGAGGAACGAAGGCTGGAATTGAAAACATTGGATTGGAAGGCGGCCGTTGCGATGGATTGGTCGAGGGAGGCCATGGACCTGACCTCCGCAGTGAACCTCTTCACATAGTCTCTTAACTTCTCACCTTTCTCTTGCCTGAGCTGGAGGAGTGAGATGCTGGTCTTCTCCGTGCGCTTGCTACTCACGAAGTGGGTGATGAAGAGTGTTTCGAACTGCTCGAAGGAGAATATGGAAGACGGGGCGAGGCGGGAGTACCATTCCCGAGCCGAGCCCTTGAGAGTAGCAGGGAATGTCTTGCACAGCAGGGCATCGGAGGCTTGGTGGATGAGCATGAGAGTCTTGAAGCTCTCAATGTGGTCAACGGGGTCAGTCTCCCCGGTGTAAGGCTCAAATTGGGGAGGTTTGAAGCCGAACGGCACAGGTGCATCCACAATGGTTCGGGAGAAAGGGGGTCGAGTAGGACGTAGGGTCCTCTCCCTAAGCTCTTCTTCTCGACCTATCTGACCCAGGCGCCTCTCTACCTCATGAAGACGGCGATACATGGCATCGTCCCTCCGACGGTAATCAGCCGATCCTCTAGGCTCGTCTTCGTAGGAGGGAGAGCGAGGGCCGCGGCGATGGTAACTTCGGGAGCGACGAGGACTTGGGGTACGCCGGGAGTTGGTAGGAGCGGGACGAGGAGATGGGGACCGTCGGCGAGGGCTTCGGACTGGAGGAGGGGACGGGGCCTTCGGCTCATTAGGGTTTTGACGGAGGTTGAGTGCCTGTTGTACCATTGCTTGGAACTGCTGGAACTCGGCACGGGTGATTGGTGCCTCATTGTTCCTGGGCTGTTGCCGATCTGCGGGGGAGTGCCTCCTTCTGTAATGCTCGGGGGACTCCCTCCTTCCCCTTCGGACAGGGGATCTTCTGTAGTCTCGGCGGTGAGGGGATCGCTCACTCGAACGTTGTTGGCGGGAGGCTCCCTCTCGGGCCCGCTTCTCGTCCAGACGGTGGCGTAAGTCCTCCACCTTCTGCCGGTTTTGAGGATTATGAGAGGCCATGGAATCCGTAGAGGCTTTGTGTATGGAGACGCGGTCTTGATGGAGAGGTTGCTTCATGCGGGAGCCCCCCGCACCGGCATTCTGAGGACCGGTGGGACCCTTGGGGGGTTGCTGATTCTGAAGAGGATGCTGATCTTGTTGAAGAGGGTCCTCCACTTGAAGCGGGGGTTGTCCCTGCTGCGGAGCGGGTTGGACGGGGACTACCTCTTGCTGATCGACGGGGTTGGGCCCGCGGTTGGACCCTCTGGACCTGACTTTTCTCGGAGGCATGGCTGGAGAAGATCGGACCAACGGGAAGAGGGGCTGCTATTCGTTTGGTGTTCCCACAGACGGCGCCAATCTGTTACCGCTAAATCTGGTGTGGGGGTAAACAGATAGTATTTGTGGATTCGTGAAAAACTTGAATAGCAAACCTCTAACCTGTTCCGCCGGAGATTGACCGTTGACTCCCGCCGTTAACCTGCAAAAAGTGCGAGACACCGGGGTTGATCCCGGCGACGCACCCTCCGACGCTCAAGTCAATAATCAGAAATGATTAAGAAAGAGCGTAAATTGAGAAAATACTCATTACCTCGCAATGGAGATGGATGGGGGGTATTTATAGGCGTCTTTGGGACTGGATTAGGAATGTAATCCCTGTGATTAGATAAGGAATATTCTCCTAGTAATCAGATAAGGAATTGAATCCCTAATTCCCAGTGAAAAGATAGATGTAAATCAGGGCCGTTGATTAAGATCTAATCAGGGACCTTGATTGTATCTTGCTGGATCGGGTGTGCAACGGATTGGAACCCATACCCAGTTGACGTGGATCCGTTCATGAGTTATTGGGCTTTGAATAAAGATCTAGTTCCCATTTCAGACCCGTTTGTAGGTGAAATTACCGTTTTACCCCTGAGCTTTAAGATTCGTGTCCGATGTGAACGGTCCCGATTTAATCCTATTTTTAGCCATATCACCAGTGAAATTAGATCATTCATCAAAAATAAGAAAACATCAAGAAAATATAGTTTGGCAAATCTGGAATTCCCAACACTGCTGTACGAAAACTAAGATATCTCGCAACCAGTGAAACAAAATCCAATTCCGCCAAAGGGATATGAAAATAGATAAAATATACTAGCTTTAATATTTCACAAGAATTTTTCATACAGTAAAAAGAATCATAGTGAAAATAAGGTTCTTTATAGATCAGCGAGCAAAATACAGCAAGTATAGATATCATAAACGAGCATAAAACAACACATAAAACTCATCAATAAAATTCACCAAAATTCTGGGTAATTCCTAAATATGTTTAGAAAGACTGACCAAAGTTTTGGATCAAAATAATATATGTAGCATAGTTCTTTAAAATTATTTGTCATCAAAATTACCCAAAAATAGAATCTGGAAACGATCGACACCTCTGTACTAAAACAATCATAACTCAGTCATACGAAATCAAACTGAAGCAAGGTTAGAGGGGTTTGAAAATAGACGAAATTATCTAAAACTCATGTTTTATACCGAAATCAAGATACTGACTTTAAACCAGTCCAAAACAGCAAATAAAACAGAAATCGACGAAAATACAGCTTCCCCTTAAAACAAAAACAACATAGATTCAAGAAAATTGATCCAAACACACCCAAACATAAAATCGAGTCTACCAAGTGTCTAAACATCATGAATTAGGGTTATTAACATGTCCACACCAAAAATATCACATGGGTC
Organism: Hemerocallis citrina; assembly: GCA_017893485.1. Lineage (NCBI taxonomy): Eukaryota > Viridiplantae > Streptophyta > Magnoliopsida > Asparagales > Asphodelaceae > Hemerocallis > Hemerocallis citrina. Next base: position 75,512,040 of record CM030364.1, read on the forward strand.
TCAACCAAATCATGAATCCTTCCAAAATCACACATACATGATCAAAATCAAGAACAGGTAAAATCCTAGGTTAATTCATGTCTATATGGTGTCGTGAGTTATCTATGGCCAATTTTTCACAATAGAGACAAAACCCATTAAGGAAAACACAAACAAGAGTCGTCTCTAGACCCAACTACACTATAGGTGAACTTTTTGACTTGTATCAAACAAATGAATTGGAGTACAAGTTACTTGCCTTAAATCGGGATAAAGAACAACGAACTCAAAAGTTGGAGCAAGACCCACGAACGAAAATCTACGAACTCACCAACGATCTACACGTGCACTCGAGCACGCACAAGAAAACCCCAAGAGCAAGAGAACGCGAGACGGCGGATGGTGAGAAACGGGAGAGAGATGAAGCACGGGATAGGGCACAAAAGTTTGGGAAACAAAAAATAAAAATATGCAGCATGCGGTTGAATATATATAAGGATACATATGCATTAGGGGTTGAAGGAGGGGAGGGTGCACACAGCTGACGGCTACAAGAAAGAAAAAAAATAAAAATGGGTCGGGTTGGCTCTTGGTTACATGTGGTTAACGGTAGACTAGGGGATGGGATGCTAGGGAGTTGAAGTAATAGGAAAGAATAATTACACGGTGCAATCCGGATGGTAATGTAGTTGGGCATTAGGGATTAATTAATTGTGTTGTTGGTGCATTAGAATAGGTTAGTTTACTGATGGGTAATGGGTTGGGTATGGTGGAGTAGTGTAGGGTGTAGTATTAGGAAAGAATGAAATATAGAGTTAGGTTGACTTTGATACAAAACGGTATAATATAAATTAGGTACAATATGGAGATTTATGTAATGGGTTAAGGGTAAGAGCATCCACAGTCGTTCAATAGGAAAAATGACAAAATGCATATTTTAGCAATGCATTTCTTTCAAATACTGCAGTCGTTGAATGGTAAAAAATGCATAAAGTTGTTAAAAAAGTATCAGACGAAGCATGATGTTTCGTCTGTTAATAAAAAAATAATTTATACGGGCCGAAAGTTAGAAAATATTAATAAAAAATACGTTTCGTCTCAAAGAAAAATAAAATAAAATAAAAAATGAAAGTCGGACGAAGCATGATGTTCATTCCGAAATTAAAAATAAATAAAAAATTACATATGGGTTGGGACAACACATCATGGGTCGTCCAGGTTTGGTGGGAGGGCTTTTTCTTTTTGCTTTTTTTTCAAAATTATTATTGCCATGGGAAATGACTTGTTTACCCCCCTTTGAAAATACTATATAGTTTGAAGGAGTTCAACCTCTCTCTGCAAACCGAGAGCTAATAACTTCTTCAATATTCTCTCTTCTCATCTCTCTAATATTTCCAATATTTTATCTTCTTCATTAGTTCAATTTTACCTGTTTCTTAAAAAAAAATATCGGGTTATATCGATGTCTTCAATAAAAAGATTAATCGGCCGGATGAAACCAAAGCGTCAACAACCAACGGCGATTGAAGCAGAAAGTAGCAGCCAACCAGAAGCAGAGTTGCAGAATGTAGACTACACGGATGAATCAAATTGGAAATCTGTTGTAGATGATCGCAATCATTTGTGCAAACACATTACTGCCCACCCTGACGGTGGATTTTGTCATTTTAGGGGAAATTGGAGGGAGCCAATAAAAAAGTACAAAAAATTTTGCTGTCGTGTCCCAATTATCAAGCAGTACGTGGAGCTCCAGGGTTGGCATCGTTTGATGCAAATAGATACGGATAAGTCGTCTATGCGACTTGTGGAGGCTTTGGTTGAAAGATGGTGGGATACGACCCACACTATTCACCTACCGTGCGGCGAGCTAGGATTCACTCCTTTAGATTGGGTAATGCTAACGGGAATTTCAATCGGTATCGGACCCTTGCCGCCGTGTAACGACGAGGCGTATACATTCGAAGTAATCCAGACTCGCATTTTTTCGGAGATTACAATAGATGATTGGAAGTCTCACGGTATTCGTTGTCCATTCCTGAAACGTTATTTTAACAACAGTATGATCGAGGAAGCTATGACAGATAATGTACTAGCGCTAAGGATTGCAAGAGCATTTTTCATGTTCTTCCTAGGGGCGTTTCTTTACCCTAATGGTTCTCAATTAGCAGGGCCGGCCCTAGGATTTTGGGGGCCTGAAGCAAACTCTAAAAAAGGGCCCCCACATATACCCCAAAAAAAAAAAAAATTTTGATTCATCTATTAGAATTTTTTTCATATATACCCCACATATACACATTTCCATTTTTTTTTTTCTGAAAACGGGGGCCTCCTTTTATTAAAAAAAATAAATAAAAATCGATTCACGTATTAGAATTTTTTTCACATATACCTCACATATACATTTTCAAATTTTTTCTTTCTTTTTATCTGAAAACGGGGGCCCCCTTTTTTGTTTTTGATTTGGGGGTCTGATGCAAATGTTTCATATGCATCAAGGGTGGGCCGACCCTGTCAATTAGTCAGATGTGGTTGGTTAGCTGTATTTGAAGAATTGATTTCAGTGGGCCAATACGATTGGGGTAGTCCAGCTTTCGCACTGCTGTATTTGTCTCCAGATACTTGTAGCGGGCTAAAAGTGAAGTCATTTAATGGGTCTTGGAAAGTACTCGAGGTATATCTAAATTTTGCATCTAATTTGCCCAGTTTAAGATTTAAATAGTAGTTTAATATCCGAGTTTATACCTGTATGTTTCTTTAAATGTAGCATTGGGTATACGAATACACAAGCTGTTGTGTATCAATAACTGATAGGAGTTTTACTATAGAGCAACATATGGAGAATGCCGATAAATGGCCGAAAATTTGTCGATGGCATCGTGAATTTTTAGATACGGTTCGTTCAGACCAAATAAGGTACAATATTTCGATGGCTCGTGACCAATTGGAGATGCATTCATGGAAATCCATTATTTGGCAACCCTATAATAGTTCGGCATACAAAGACGTGTATGAAATTCAAGTTGCTAATTTTATTTCTCATCATCGACATGCATTTATGTATTGCGAACAGGTATATTTATTATAAATGACATGAAGTGTATATATATAATAAAGAATAATTTTTCTAATGGAGATGATATTATACAGGGTATCTGGTATCTTGGCGATCGTTGTCATCGCCAACTATCTGGGAATGTTACAATACCAATTGACCCACCTCCAGTCATGCGTCTAACATCAGCAGATATTTGTGGTGATCCAATGGAATCTTCGCAATTCCTCACTCGTGTACAACAGAGCACTTACGAAAAGTATTGGGCGAAGGTTTCGATTGGTCCCATCATGCCAGCACTCTCGCATGGATCGAATGTTGATTTCATCGGTGCAGCTACAATCGCTGGTTCATCAACCCAGTTGCCCCATGCGGCCCCGGCTTTTTGGCTTCCTTGTGAGTATGACACGCTACCAATGACCGATTTACCTGCCATGCATGGTGAAACATTAGTTGAAGCTCCATTATTTTCGGGCGGTACGGTTATGAGGAATTTGGACTACGGAAATTTCCAGTTTGTTCCGCGCGGAGAACCAACATATGTGAGAATCACATTCTAATTTTCATTATATATATCATTTTTTGTATATATATTAATCTATCTTTTGACAGGAGGAGTTGTACCGGACTTGTCAACAGCTAACAAACTCAGAAGCCCAATTGAGATGATTTATACAATCAAAAATGGTATTGAGAAACTCGATTTCGAGTGTTGCAGTTGGTGGTAGGAGATCTGTATCAAACAGCAGACAATCTAGTTCAAGATATAGGGAATTGCGACAGCCTGTAGACGACACGGGAGCCTCGACATCGAATACATCCATTGTCCAGTGCACCCAGGATGTGGATGAAGAGTTTGCAACTCGTTTATGAATGTCAGATACGTAGATTTGCATGTATTAATATGACAATTAATACTTATTTTGGTGGATCATATGAAAAGGGTGTTTTAGAAATTTTCACATCCACTTTTCCTTTATTCCAAACTTGTCAAATGTGTTCATTGGTGATTACGATTCATGTGTTCATGTCTTCACCGACATCAACAAAACAAAAAAAAGGTCACATCTTCATGTCTTCAATAATATGATGGCAATTGCTTTATTCATGTGTTGGCATCTAATATGTACTAATTTGAAATTAGTCAAATCATGTCTTGGCCCATATGATAAGAAGTGCATTATTCAATATGCTTCATTCACGGAATGTGATACACTTAGTATGCTCCTTTGAATAATAATTCATTCACAACTAAAAATTTTCCCACCCAACAAATACTATTTAAGCACTCCATGGTTCTCATATTTGAACCTACTTTACTTTCACTCCATCATCACATTTATTTCTAAACTAAGATTACTCCCTTCGTGTAGTAAGAGATAACAGAGCGATGGATCACAATTTAAATGATTCTTCTTCTTCAACTTCATCAGATGAATCAGCAGAGCATGAAGATTTAGTAGCCAGACATGTCAACAATCGTATGCAACGATACGCCATTTGGTTGCAGCACAACGAAAAAACTGCTCGCCGCCGATACATACGTCGGGAAAGAAAAGAAGGTAATATTCGTTTGTGGAATGATTATTTTTCTAAAAATCCAACATACAACGAGACTATTTTCTGTCGCCGGTTTCGTATGCGGCGAGAGCTTTTCAACCGTATACTCGCTGCTATTGTGGGATATGATGCATACTTTACTCAACAACAAGATGCGTGTAAAAATCTTGGATTTACGCCACATCAGAAAATAACAGCTGCGCTACGATGTTTAGCATATGGAGGTGCAGTGGATACTGTCGACGAATATTTACGAATTGGAGAAACAACTGTGTTGAAGACCTTACGTCGATTTTGTTATGCAATTGTACAGTTATTTGGGAACCAGTATATGCGAAAACCTACTGCCACAGATGTAGCACGACTCTTCCAAGAAAATGAACGCAGGGGTTTTCCCGGGATGTTGGGTAGTGTAGACTGTATGCATTGGAAATGGAAGAATTGTCCAGCTGCGTGGCACGGACAGTATACAGGACATACCAGGGAACCAACAATTATTCTTGAAGCTGTCGCATCTTATGATCTTTGGTTTTGGCATTCATTTTTCGGAATGCCAGGTTGCAATAATGATTTGAATGTGCTCAATCATTCTACTCTATTTGATGAAATTCTTGATGGTTGTGCTCCGCCTGCAAATTTTGTAATCAATAACCACAATTACAATATGGGATACTATCTGGCGGATGGTATATACCCTCCATTGGCGACTATAGTGAAAACTTACTCTGCCCCGGACACTCAAAAGAAGAAAAAAATTGTAGAAATGCAGGAAGGTGCCCGGAAAGATGTAGAACGCGCTTTCGGTGTTTTACAGGCACGGTTTGCAATTGTGAAGGGTCCATCGCGTATTTGGAATGCGGATACTCTTTCATATATCATGAAAACATGTATAATACTACACAATATGATTGTTAAGGACGAACGTGAAGATGACATTGGTGATTACGATTATGATCAAATACAGGACGCTACGACTATGATTGTACCTAATAGAGGTGAACATATTGATCAGGAAGCCCGAATGATGCGCAATGTCATATTGAATGATAGACAAAAATATCATGCATTACGTCAAGATTTGGTAGAGCATATTTGGTCCCAATTCGGAGATGATGAATAAGCCAAATGTTGAAGGTTCAAATTGTAGAAAATTGTTGTATGCTTATCTGTTTTAATTTACTAGATCACAATTTTCGCATTTTTTGTTTGTATTGTAATTTGTTGGTACAACTACTTATGTTGTAATATGTTGCTAATTCTATTTATGAATGTAGTGCGTTGCTACATCTACTTATATGGTAATATGTTGGTAATTCTATTTATGTTATTAATGTAATGTATGAATCGTACACATTAACAATTAAAGCAGAAAACAGAATACATTAATTGTGAAACAAAATACATATGCTTGAACAATACATTAATCTTTTCACTTTGAATACTAGTAGTTTACCCCCTATTATGACCTCTTTTTTGCAAAATATCATTTTGTCTACACATGAAATAATAACGTTGACTATCCGGTAAAGTGTTCAGGTCAATCTTCATAATGCTATCGTCCTCCACTTGCTGTCTAAGGTCATGGTCTTTCTGCTTAATTGCAATCTTCATTTCGGTAGCCGTATTCCTCCTATCAACGCTTTCTTTATACATAGCATTGAAATTTTGGCTTTCTACTACCGTTTGAGAATATTCAGTCGATGATTCGGCAAGACTTTTTCCCTTTCTCTTCTGTGCTTTCCTACCGGGTGGTCGGGTTAGAGGGGTAGGCGATTCAATGTCAACCGGGATGTCTGAATCTGGTATATTCATTGAGGGCGAATTTTGGCTACTGCCACATTCACCTTGTGGGGAGTCGGAACTCATGAATCGATCAAAGATTTGTGTAGTACGCAAGGAAAATTTTGGTTGATCCTTTAGTATATCGTAACATGCTTCAAACTTGAAAGATTTTCCGGATGTTTGCAAATATTCAACTCTGGCGTCACGCATCTATGACAATATTTATTGCATTAGTACTTTAACACATGATAAATTTAAAGAAAAGTTTTACTAAATATATGATAATTTGTACATACCTTATCGGCTTCGGTACTTCCACTGGCTACTCTATTTGTTACAGAACCCAACTTCGCAATGAACAGGGCTACTTCTTTGGAAATTAAATGGAAGCGACTAGAAACGAAGCTTAGTGTTCGGTCGTTCGGAATCCCTAATATAGTCGTGAAAGTAGTCAAAACTCGATCCCAAAACTGGGCACCGGATTGATCAGTACCAACTACGGGATCTTGTGTTATACATATTCACGCTTGACAGAGCACCACATCTTCCTGATTTGTGTAAGCTCTTCCTCTAGCACCACTTCCAGTACGTCCTGCCATTTCTTAATATCTTGCAAATTCTGTAGAAGGAGACAGAGAGTTGGAATTTTTCTGGATGATATAGTTAGATAGATGTGTTTTTTTTCAATGACTTTGGTTTACAGCAACGGAGCCAATATATAGGCAAAATTTGAAAAAATATAGCCGTTGTATGTTGGAAAGAGCCGTTGTATGTTGCCAAGAGCCTTTGCGAACAAATGCTCCGTTGGATCATGTATTGAATGGTGGGATGAGATGAGGGGTGAAAGTGTCTTTTGGTTTTCGTTTACTTTTTTTTTTCAAGGAATGGGACAAAACATGATGTTTATTCCCACCCTTAAAAGTTATTTTATTTGGTTTTTAAATTTTTTTTAATTCGGACGAAACATCATGTTTCGTCCGATCAATTAACAATATAATTAAATAATCCTGATGTTTCGTCTGCTATAATATGCATTTTGCTATTTCGAATGCTATTTCTCCCTTTCTACTGTACACGGATTGCTAAAAAATGGCAAAATACATCACGACTGTGCGCGCTACAGTACCAAAAAAATGGCAAAAATGGCAAATAAGCAAACGACTGTGGATGCTCAACAATATAATGGGTTTAAGAAAAATAAACCCAATAAGAAAAATGAGATAACCAATAAAAGAAAAATAACACTTTTAATAAAATGTAACTCGTATTACAGTATAGAATTTATTTGAAATAATTACAAATACAATTAGTAAATAGAAGTGAATTTTTAATAACCAGTCAAAAGTAACAATAATAATAATATTATTAATAACAATAATAATAATAAGAGTAATAATAATAAAAATAAGAATTGTGTTACAATATAAAGATCATAGGAAAATAGTTACAAACAAAATTATTGATTTAAACAGATTTTAAAATGGAAGATTCAACAATACATTTTCACAAAAGATTTTGAAAACCGGAAAAATGATTTACGAAAATTTTAAATACAGAAAATACATTTTTGAGAAAACAGGGGTTACACCGACGATGGGCGACGTGGAGTCGGAGAGGAGATGAGGAGTCAGAATCGAAATTCAAAATTTGAATTTCGCAGTAGGGTTCTGAGGCTCAAATTTGATTTTTGAGTTACGGTATCGAAATTCAAATTTGAATTGGAGGTGAGGAGGGGAGTTTCCTTGAATTTTGCATTTCAATATAGATTTTTGAAATTCAAATTTCAGGTAAAGAGTGTGATGAGGGTGTTTGGTGTAATTTGGATTTCAAAATTGAAATTCAAAATACATATTGTGGTGAGTTCGGCGAGTTCAAGTGTCCAAGTTTCGGTTGAGAACAACGGATACTGTTGAGAGCTGGATTTGACGCAATCGAAAGACGGCGTCGCGGTGGGGTTGGATTGGCGGATATACGATAGCAATGTCGTGGGGAGAGGAGCAAGGTTGCCAGCAAGATATAGTGGTTGTGGTTGATGACAATGTGGACGTTTGGGAGGAATGTGGAGGGAGTTTCAGGGGTGGAGCGTTATCTCGGGGGTTTTTAAATTCCAAATTAGACTTCTGCGGAATTCAAATTACATTTGGGAGAGATAGGTTGGAAAACTGGAAGCAGAGACAGCGTCTACAAGTTTAGCTAGGGAGTGACTAGTTAGGGGTGTAGGTTTTACTTTGTATTTGTTCTCCACTGTTCCGCTTAGGAACAGATAGATGTGTTGTATTTGTACTACTTGTAACATTAATTTCTTACTAGTAGTTTACACGTGCGATGCACGTTTTAATAAATATAGTTTTTTAAAATAAAAATTTAGACGTAGTCTTGATTTGAACGTAGGACCTCCTTTATAATAATTATGCACGTGCGTTGCACGGGTTGGTAGAATGACAAAATATTTATAAATGACACTAAGACCTTCTCCCATTATAATATTAGAGATTAGAGATTAATGAAGCGGTGACGATGTCATCTTTTTCTTTTAAAAAAATAAAAAATAAAATAAAATAAAATAAAAATAGCTAGATGAAAATATGGTTCTGCTAAACTCACGATCATAGATATCTTGAAAACATGATATACACATCCATCATATCCACTTCCCTCTCTGGGACCTTCAGAGGTGGGAGGAGAGATTAATATCCTACAAAGCTCACAATTAATGGGACGATTGACACTACTTTGGAAAATGGGAAAATGCCTTAAATTTTTACTGAACTACTCGATCGCCGTAGTGTATTATAGGTTCAATTGTCTTAGAGCATCTCCAACGGCTAGCCAAAATGAAGAGGCATAGCCATATTTGGAGAGTCTCACTTAATTTGCATCTCCAACGGTTAGGCATATGGCTAGGCATTTTGCCTAGCCATGAATATGAAGAGGCAAAATGGAGAGCAAGAGGCAAAATATAAAGGAAGAAGCATGATTGGAGATGAAGCAAAATAGCTAGCCAAATTCACTAGGCAAAAACACTATTTGAACAATTTGGCTAGCCATTTTAGCTAGTATGGTTGGAGATGCTCTTACAGGCTATAAGCTGCCAATTTTGGATGGAAAAAGGTCTACATATAAAAGATGGTTATCTACTAAGAACCACCAACACATCTCAACGAGCATAAGGAAGTTTATTCACGAGCGCAAGTGCATTGCGAGTGTAATCCATAGCACGACCAACTCGGCCACGAACGTTCACCATCACCACCGCACTAATCTTGTCTCCTCCTGCAGCCTCCTTCAATCCATCAATACACGTGTCCTCATTTGTCAGTGCAGCGCTCATCCATGTCTGCACATTCGACACAAACCACCTCACCTCATTCTCATTAACCGCGCCCTTCAACTTCTGGAGCTCATCTATTGAGTCCTTAGTCCGGTCAACCGCATCACCCAACAGTTGTGCACAATCCTTCAGTGATTCTGCAACCATTTGACTTCCAGTGTTGGATGACAATGTGGTCGAGGTTGAGAAGGATGAGACTCGGCTTTTGACTAACTGGATGCGAGATAGACTGATGTACGTTGCGACTTGAGAAAGCTTTAGGGGGTTTTGGTCAATGGCCGTGGCATAAGGAGATAGAGAACTGAAGCAGAGGTTGGGATACAGCGTGGCATTGCAATTTGAATGGATGAACTCGACAGCCGGGTAATTGATGGGATTCACTTGCGTCGAATTAACGACCAAGGAAATGGCGAGGGAGAGAGAGAGGATGTAGAGGGCACGGAGGGTTGCCATGTTCACTTTAGCAAGTGTAGGTTTGAACTGAAGAGTTTATAGGAACTTTATAAGGAAAATTTTAGGGATGTTTGCAAGATGGCCACCATCAATCACGCCGGAAATAACCAGTTGCAGTCTTAATTTTTCACCTACTATTACTTACTTTTTAAAGTGGGCCCCCTAAATTAAGAGAGTCAGTTTCTCAATGGTTGAAATGGGCTTTGAGATGAGTGTATGGGCTGGGGGGCTGGATGTAATCTTATTTCTAGCAAAGCCCAGCAAGGTTCTTTCAAAACTGAAGGGTGGTTTTCTCTTAACCCCGACTTTTAAACTCTCTTGACTTCTAAAGCTGAAGGGTGCTTTTTTTTGGATTTTGCATGATATTGTTCTGAACAAATAGTGTTTCTGCTGAAAATATATGGTTATCAAAAATGACCTTTTTGTGGTGAAAAGTCTTTCGTGCAAAAACATATCCAAATGAATTTTACACAATCCCTTAGAGTATCCCACTATGGTTCGAGCTATATTTTGAGTATATGCAAATTTGCTTTTAGCATAGATGCCTTCCGCCACTATGGTGAAAGCTATAATTTGCAAAAAAAAATTAGTAAAATATATAGACGGAAGAAGATCCTCTGTCTGCTCTCTTTATTATATTTTTGCTTTAAAAAATAACCCAGCCGGAAGAAGATCTTTCGTCTGGGTTTTTTAATTTTTTTTAAAATGTTTTTAAAAACCTCAGCCGGATGTTCAACTTCCGTTTGGGATTTTTTAAATTTTTTTTTTTTTGTCTTTTAGAAAAAGGACAAAAAAAGAAAAGGACGAAAAAAAAAGGAAAAAATAAATGAAAGGGACGTCTTTCAATTTTTTTAAAAAATAATTAAATAAATATAAAGACTAAGGAACATCGTCCGTTTGATAAATTTGCATTTTAAAAAAAATTAACCAATTCTTTAGACGGAAGATCTTCTTCCGTCCATACAATTTTGACCGGTCAAATTGTATAGACGGAAGATCTTCTACCGTCTATTCGATTTTTTAATTCCAAAGAAATCAAAATTTTTGATAGACGGAAGATCGTTTACCGTCTTCTATAATTTCCAAATGCTATTCTGTCCTGCTATATATGGCCGACTCCTGTTCACATTTATAGCAGACCATAGTGGCGTAAAATTTTCCAAAATTTGTATTTTTTAAATAAATAGCCGACCATAGTGGATGCTCTTACATGTTTTTTGTTTGAGTTTTAAATGTGTCTGCATTTCAATCTAGCTACAATTTTGTCATCCATCAGAATATCATTCAAGACATTGATCAGAAGTTTCTTACAAGTCGGATATAAAATTTTCTAAAAAACATGTGTTAACAAAATTTCTTATAGCGTCATCGCTAAAGTATACAAAAAATTGTTTCTTGACTATATTAAATCATTTCAAATGCATACTATTAGAAAGAAATTACAAGGAAATTTATGATAAATTGCAAGGCATGCATTTTCTCATAAATTTGAATTTTTGTCCTCCTATCATTATATCCCGAATTCTTTAACAAAGACACTTTAAGTATGAACAAAAGTTATCTATTACTATTTAATCTATTTAATGGGAGAGTTTTTTCAATATTTTTTCAATAAATACCACTTTGTTACTAAACAAATCTGTGCATTGTATGTGCAATCTATTTATCAATACGTGTATCCCACGTACAAATTATAGTTTTTTCTTCTCAATTTTTTAAAAGATATGTTTATTGCCCGTTTAGTTCCAATTTATTTTAGAAATTAAAGCATTCATCACACATGCTAATTACTAAACAAACTCATGCATCGCACATGCAACTCCAAATATATTTATCAACATGTGCATCGCACATAAAAATCAAATTTTAATCTTCTTAATTTAAAAAAAATACGTGTATCACCTGTCCAGTTCCAATTTTTTTTAAAATTAAGACATCTATAGCACATACTAATTACTACCGACTTACGTGTATCGCACGTTCAACTTCAACTCATTATCACATGAAAAAATACTAGTATATGGTTTTTTTTTTTTTTTTTTTTTTGAGAAAAAGGTGACCGCGTCACCGCTTCATTAATAAAATATTAACGAAACAAGTATTACAAAAAAATAACCTCTATCTGTTCCTAGAACAGAACCACAGAGAACAATAACACAGTTAATCGTACAACATTAACTACCACCTGTACTCTGTTCTCTCCCTTATCAGCTGTGACGCATGCAGATTTCTATTGAGCAATCAGATACTGACTCATCGAGCACCAACCATAGTGACGACTTGCCCATGCACCTTCAGACGACGTCTAACTTGAACACCACTCCAGCAACGACTTCTCTACCCCATTCGGTGACACCTAATCAGAACAACATACCGGAAACAACTTGCCCAGTCACAATTCTGATAACGACTTGCCACTCCGCCTATTCAGTGACGATTTGCCACTTCTCTAGTCTGAAATGCTCAGCTCCTTCACCACCATGGTGGCCGATGTTCCGTTCGCGTCGTTGCTGATGGCTAGCACGAACACCGTCTATGTGACGACTTGACCACCAACAGACCTGCAACGACTCACATCACTCTCACTACAGCGACAACCTCACTCAACCTCCCAAACTAGCGATGACTCGCACATCAACCATATCGGCGCCAGCTTGCACATCTATCACAACTGTCACAGCTCGTACATCATCCACCATATCGACGACTCGCACATCATCCCAATGATGTTGACAAAATCGGACACCGCATCGGTGAGAATTAGTAACATCACCATCGATCATTCAATGAAGGACAAAATAAAGCAACTCAACCTGACCTTTTACTCTCGATCAAGAGCCCAGATGAAAGCCCCTGCACACGCTCATCACCTCCCAAATGTAATTTGAGTTTCAAAACTCTAAATTGAAATTCAAACTCCATCAAAAAACTCTCCACCCAGAAACTCCCTCCATCTATCCCCACGCAACCTCCAGGACAACAAACCTAACCACCGTCTCTTGCTGGGAAACTAACTCCAACATAACGGGAACAGACTCCACCCGCTGACTTTGGCGTTTACATCAACACAAATCCCGACTACTACGCCGACTACACCAACCCTGGAGACCGAAATCATGGCTGCAGAACACCATAATCGACTCCGAGAGCGTGGACATGGTGGTGGTGGTGGCGAAGGAACCGTAAGGCAAAGGACACAACCAACCCAGACAGCTCCTCCAACCCCCTCACTAAATAACCTCCCGCTGCCAACTCCGTCAAGATCATAGCATCATCAATCCACCTCCATCTCTAAGTGTGAGCCCCATCTCCACACTGCCACAATCGGAACCCAGACCGACGCTAGGATTCGTCCGCCTGGCACGCCGAGGAACGACGTGGCTGGAGCACGACGTGGCTGGAGCGGCGCTAGGCACGACGTGGCTGGAGCGGCGCGTCGCTCGACAAGGGCGCCCGAGGAAGGGGACTTAGCTCCGAAGCCGGCCAGCGACGGGAGGGGGCTTATAGCGATGGATCGCTACGGGGGGGTGAGGTGGGGGGCAACGCCGTCGAAGAACCACCGTGGGGGGGAGAACGAGTGGAGAGGAGGGACGACGGGGCGGCGGCGACGGGCCCTAGCCGCCGCCCCAGACTATTCTCAGATCTAGGGTTTGCTTTTAGGGGATTTGGGGGTTAGTTTCTATCTCTAGACTTTTCTAGAGAGAGAAACTCTTGAGAGTCCCAAGTTGCTGTTACTAGTATATGTTAATGATAAACTATAATTAATTAATTAATTAATTGGAATTATTTGCTATTCAGATTAAGTGATCATGTGATCATATTGCATTTTTTTGTAAATGCCCCTCCTTGATGAATGTTATTAGTGTCCGGAACTTGGGCGTTTCTAAATTTGCTCGCTTCAATGTGAAGTGAAGGTTGTGACTATATAACTTCTAAATCTGGTGCCATATTCATACACTCCCAAACTATGTCATGATTATCCTTTCCTGTAATCTTTTTAATATACACTAACAATCCATGTTCTAGCGAGACACCTGCACCCTCGACCATTGTTTTTCGTTTTCAGGAAAAGAGTATTCGTGGCAGTACAAAAGATCTCGTTAATAGTTCTAGGGGATCAAACACCGTTTTCCGCGGCCATAATGTTAGTAAGAGCCTGTGGTATTTGACAGCTTCCATGCATGGCAAACAAATTAACAAACTTAGTTTTAAGTGGTTGGATCAGCAACAACAATTTCGATTATCAAATTTAATTAGAAATATATATACAGAAATCTTCGGTTGCACACTACTTTGGTGAGCACTCCCGAACTAGAGACCCTATGAAAAATCCGAACCGCTCATATTGTTCTATATGCCTTAGATAGCCTAACAATAAAAAATCAAGTAATTTGAAGTTCATTTACCCATGATTTACATCATCACAAAATTGTATGGCTGAAAATTCTAACAGCATGATGGATGGGCAAATGAACTTCAAATTACTTGATTTTTTATTGTTAGGCTATCTAAGGCATATAGAACAATATGAGCGGTTCGGATTTTTCATAGGGTCTCTAGTTCGGGAGTGCTCACGGAGTGCTCACCAAAAGTAGTGTGCAACCGAAGGGGACTCATATATATATATATATATATATATATATATGGGAAATGCTCCATTGAAAACGGATCTAGTTTTCACGGGTTGGAAAACATCAATCTGAGCCGTTGGATCGCTCATGATCGTGATCAGCGGCTCAGATTGAGCTCCCCATAACCCGTTTCAATTGATCAGCGGATGGTTATTTTGGGAATTTCGTCCCAAATAACTCTTCGCTGAGAGATTCTAAAAAAATTGATACAACCTATGCCGTTGTTCGGAACAACGGCCTATGTTATAAAAATTTAGAACAAGGCCGTTGTTCCCAACAACGGCCTAGGCTATAAAATTTTATAGAAATTTTATAGAAATTTTATAGCCTAGGCCGTTGTTGGGAACAACGGTCTAGGTTATAATAATTTAGAACAAACCTAGACCGTTGTTCCCAACAACGGCCTAGGTTATATTCCTTTTTTCAGAGCGAATCAGGCGAAGAGTTATTTGGGACGAAATTCCCAAAATAACCCTCTGCCACTTAAGTGATATTGGGTGATGGGCGGAGGCGATCTGAGCCGTTGATCACGATCAAAAGTGATCCAACGGCTCAGATTGGTGTTTTCCAACCAGTGAAAACAAACCCGTTTTCAATGGAGCATTTTCCTATATATATATATATATATATATATATATATAAGGCTTCTTCCATTGCAAACGGGTCTGTGTGCACAGACCCGTGCGAACTTTAATCTGGGCCGTTGTATCTTTGATCCAGCGGCCCATATATTTTTTAATAATATTTTGCCTTAACCCGTCATTGGGAACAACGGGTTAAGGCAAACTTTTACAAAAAGAAATTGCCTTAACCCGTCGTTGACAAGGACGGGTTAAACCAAAGATATAATTTCATATCTGTATACAGTTCTTCGTCTTCATCGTCGAAACCAAACCCCAAAACCCAAAAACCCTATCACAGATCCCCATTTTTTTGGGCGAAACCAAACCCCAAAACCCAAAAAAATTCCAACGTCCTCCGTTTTCTCCTACTCCTCTTCCACTCTCATACAATCTCTCTCTCCAAATATCTACATCAAAAGCAAATCAATCCCGTGCGAAGGCCACAAATTGATCTATTGGCGAAATTCGTTGTTATTTTGTAAGGTATTGACTAATTGTTTGTCTTATTAGAGTTAATTATATTGATTTATAAATTTTTACATAGTAAATTATTTAGAAAGTCCAAAAAAAAAATGCATTGCCCAAAATAATTTAGAACTGTAGTAATGTTTGGCATACTAATTTAGTTTTATTTGTGTTGATTTTTCACGTTCAATTTATACGGAATTAATGACTTAGAATTTTTTTTTGCGATTAGAGTAGAAAATCTTGCAAACGGCCTCCAAAAAATACGAAACTTTGCGAGTAGGTTGATCTCATGCAGCAAAAGCCACCCCAACATGTAGAAGTGGGTTTCGATTCACAGTTCGAGATATACGGCCGTGTATCGCTTTTGGTTAAAAAAAACCTAATAAAGCGGTATACGGACGTATCTCACAAACCGTGAGTCAAAACTCACTTGTACAAGTTCGGGTGGCTTGCGCTATGTGAATTCGACAAAGTTGGAAAGTTTTATAAATTTTGGATGCCGTTTGTGCAGTTTTTTCACGTTCCTCGCATTAGAAGTTAATTACTTAGAAATTTTTTAGTGCGGTTAGAGTTGAAAACCTTGCAAACGGCATCCAAAAAATACGAAACTTTGCGAGTAGGTTGATCTCACGCAGCACAAGCCACCCCAATTTGTAGAAGTGGGTTTCGATCCACGGTTCGAGATGTAAGGCCGTGTATCGCTTTCGATTGAAAAAAGGCCAAATAAAGTGATACACGGCCGTATCTCTCGAACCGTGAGTCAAAACTCACTTCTATAAGTTTGGGTGGCTTGCGCTACGTAAATTCGACCAAGATGGAAAGTATTATAAATTTTGGATGCCGCTTGTGCGGTTTTCTCACGTTCCTCGCATTAGAAGTGAATGACTTAGGAATTTTTTTGTGCGGTTAGAGTTAAAAACCTTGCGAACGGCCTCCAAAAAATACAAAACTTTGCGAGTAGGTTGATCTCACGCAGCACAAGCCACCCCAAATTGTAGAAGTGGGTTTTGATTCACAGTTCGAGATGTAAGGCCGTGTATCGCTTTCGGTTGAAAAAAAGCCAAATAAAGTAATACACGGCCGTATCTCGCAAACCGTGAGTCGAAACTCACTTCTACAAGTTCGGATGGCTTGCGCTACATGAATTCAGGCAAGGTGCAAAGTTTTATAAATTTTGGATGCCGTTTGTGCGGTTTTGTCACGTTCCTCGCATTAGAATTGAGTGACTTAGAAATTTTTAAGTGCGGTTAGATTAGAAAACCCTTCAAACGACATCCAAAAAATACGAAACTTTGCGAGTAGGATGGTCTCATGTAGCACAAGCAACCCGGACTTATATAAGTCAATTTCGACTCACGGTTAGAGAGATACGGTCGTGTATCGCTTTCGGTTGAAAAAAAATCCAAATAAAGTGATACGCGGCCGTATCTCTCGAACCGATAGTCGAAACTCACTTGTACAAGTTGTGGTGGCTTGTGCTACGTGAATTCAAGCAAGGTGCAACCTTTTAAAAATTGTGGATACCGTTTTGTTGGGTTTTCTCATGTTCCTCGCATTAGCAGTTAATGACTTAGAACGCGTTTAGTGCGGTTATACTAGAAAACCCTTCGAACGACCTTCAAAAAATACGAAATTTTGCGACTCGGATGGTCTAACGTAGATCAAGCAACCTCAATTTGTAGAAGTGAGTTTCGATTAACGGTCCGAGAGATACAATTGTGTGTCGCTTTTGGTTATAAAAACACCAAATACAGCGGTACACGACTGTATCTCGCATACCGTGAGTCGAAAATCACTTCTGCAAGTTACGGTGGCTTGTGTTAGGTGAATTAAAGTTAGTTGCAAAGTTCTCTTAATTGTGGATGCCGTTTGTGCAGTTTTGTGACGTTTCTCTAATAATATGTAAATAAACTTAGAAAGTTATCATCACATTCCGTAACGGGTTTAGTAGTCCTAATTGTTCTCCTTTTCACACTTTCATAGACAGTTTTGAAGGAAGTTCTGTTGCCGGAGAAAAATTTGTTCGAGCATAATAAATTGGCGAGTTTCTTCCTCATATTGACGAGGACCTAAAACCGAAGATTAGTATGATATTTCCCACTCTAGAGGAAGCAGAAAAATTTTATTCATCGTACTGCAATTGTGTGGGATTCTCTATGTATAAGGGTGGAAATAAATACAAGAAAAATGATGTAGTGGATAAATCATGTGTTTGTAATAAAGTCGGAGAGTCACCGAATAATCAAAATGAAGCTAGACGAGGAACAACTTCTAGAACGGGTTGCATAGCTTTCGTTCATGTCAAACTAAATCCACAAAGTAATTCGTGGATTCTTTATTCATTTTATGAACCACACAATCACAAATTTACTTCACCCGATAGACGTCACTTGCTACCTCGAAACCGTGAATTGACAAATACAGATAAAAAAGTAATTGGTCAACTTGCCGAAGCTAATGTCCTTGTATGCAAACAAATGCTATTCTTTGAAGGTGCACGTGGAGGTAATGAGAAAATTAGTTTCACTGAAACCGATGTCAGAAATCTCAGGAGAGATGAGATGGAAGGTTTAAAAGGATACGACGGGCAAATGCTACTTGAGTTCTTTGAATTAAAAAATGAGACCGATCCTTTATTCTATTATGATTACCAATGTAATCCCGAAGGGCGATTATCCCATTGTGTCTGACTGGATGGTATCGCTAGAAAGAATTATGAAGTGTTTGGGGATGTTCTTTGCTTTGATGCTACATACAACACAAACCGATACGGGATGTTGTTTGTACCATTTGTTGGATTCAATCATCATTGGCAATCAATATTCCTAGGTTGTGGGTTCATCCCAAATGAGAAGGCATCCTCATTTGAGTGGTTCTTTGAAAAGTGACGAGGAGCAATGACTCACGATCCGATAAACATCGTGACAGATGAGGATCGTGGAATAACTTCTGCAGTTTCTAGAGTTTTCTCAACCACGTCACATAGATATTACATTTGGCATATTTTGGATAAGTTACTGCATGAAGTGCGTATGCCGAATAATATTGACGAGTTTAGGGATGCTTTGAAGACTATCATTTATACGGCAGAATATAAAACTGAATTTGAACAGAAGTGGAAAAATTTGATTTTCCAGTACAAACTTGAGAATAACAAATGGTTGAAGGAAAATTTTGAGATTCGCGAGAAATGGACTCCCGTGTACGCAAGAGACTCATTTTGGGACGGCATGTTGAGTACCCAACATAGCGAATCGCTACATTCATTCTTGAAGCACCAAACTCATAAGAAGTACTCATTACATGAATTTGCCGTCATCTTTGACCGATTCTTAGTAAAACAAAGATACGATGAACTTAAAGAAACACATCGTAATCGCGAGGAGATGCTCAAATTGAAGACCGAATGGGCGTTGGAGTTACAAATGGCGAGAACATACACACTGAAGATTTTCTATAAATTCCAACAAGAAGTCATAAAAAGCTTATTACTTAATGTGAGTTTAATTGCGAGTATGGATACACCGGATAGTGCAGCTTATTCTGTAACCGTTTGTGGAAATTCAGAACCGGGGAGGGTGATTTCTTATTGTAAAATCAGTCAAATTGCTAAATGCCCTTGTGCCATGTATGACTTTATAGGCATTCCCTGCAAATATTTATTGGCAGTTATTCGGTTCACAGATCACACCGCACTACTCGAGCAATATATTTGTAGGCGATGGACCAGGGATCAACTGACAAGAAGCAGTACATCTGTTCCCAATAGTATGGGCGACAATTTTGCCTCTCGTTATTGTGAACTGACTATGCACTCAAGACATTTGGTCGATCTTGGTTGTTCTTCAGAGCAAGGGTCTAAGTACATGCTTGACCACATGCTCAAGGGAATCGAAGGCTTTGCTCACATTGAATCGGGGAATAGCACACCACACGAAGGTAGCACACAACCGGAGATTGCACACCACACGAAGGTAGTGCACAACCGGATAGTGGTGGACATGCAAATGCACATGCACATGCACATGCACATGCACAAGTAGGGGACTCCGTGCAGTGCACCACAAAGGGGAGGTCTAATGGGAAAAGGTTGAAGTCTATCAGAGAATCCCAAAAAACTAAGAGGCCGAGACTTTGCAGGACATGCCTTCGTATCGTATGTCACGATTCACGAAATTGTCCAAAAAATATGTCAAGGTAATATATCAGAGACTAAGTATTTGTTAATTGGACTCAATGAATCTAAACTTGTTGTAGTCGATACTAATCCATTCTTCTCTCTTATTTAGTGGATCGGTAGGGTATGAAGAAGCTCCAAACGCTAGAGAGAGTGATGATGATGAAGGTGAAGGTTCGTGCTAAGGGGTTTTTCGTGTTATATGTGTCATATCAAACTTTCAAGATAAACACCGAATAATTGCTTACTTTTGTCTTTCAATGTGAATAGAATTATTAATTTCGACTTGATTATTAACCTTTTTTTTTGTGCAGGTCCGGAATGAAACAAAATCGTGCCCATGGAAAGAATCAATGCGTTGAAAACTTCCATACTTTTGATTGTATATATGTGGTTAATTGAACGTTTCTTTGTAATTGATTTTTTGTAATTGATACTTCCATACTTCCAAATTTTTGTTGTAATTGATTTTTTTTGGATGGCGATGTGTACAGATTTATTATTTGTGTTGAAGGTTGTAAGTGAATTTTATGTATTTGTGCAGACTATGTATTTATGCAATATATCAATGCTAGTGGATTTTTTTAATTTGTGGAAAATTGTGAAAATTTATGGAAACTTACATTTTGAAGATAAAATACTGCAAAAATCGGATAAACCTAGGCCGTTATTGGAGATAACGGGTTAAAATAACTTAACCCGTTATTGAGGAGAACGGGTTAAGTATATTGATATTGGCAGGACTTCATCCCCTACAGACCAAGTATTGATAAAGTACTGCCAATATCTCTCTACTTAACCCGTTATTGAAGATAACGGGTTAAGTGATCTTAACCCGTTAT
The DNA here is from genome assembly GCA_017893485.1 of Hemerocallis citrina. Lineage (NCBI taxonomy): Eukaryota > Viridiplantae > Streptophyta > Magnoliopsida > Asparagales > Asphodelaceae > Hemerocallis > Hemerocallis citrina. The sequence continues at coordinate 75,532,938 of CM030364.1, forward strand.
CTTCAATAACGGGTTAAGTAGAGAGATATTGGCAGTACTTTATCAATACTTGGTCTGTAGGGGATGAAGTCCTGCCAATATCTTTCTACTTAACCCGTTATTGGTGATGACGGGTTAAGATCACCTAACCCGTCATCGTCAATAACGGGTTAAGTAGAGAGTTTTTTACAGAACTTTCATCTGTGTAGGCTCTATGTACTTTTGTTGATACATATACAACTTCACAAAATTTGTTCATTCACAACAACTTCTACAGATGATAATTTGTTCATTCAGCAATTCACATCAATCTTAGGATACTTAACCCGTTAGGTTGATTGATATTTGCAGTGTCTTCGCCTTTGTGGTACAACTCTTCAAATTTCCAAGATAAAGTTCGGAGAATATAGGGATACGGGTGATATTTTCTAACAGCTTTGTACATCAAACATTACAAACTGGCAAATACATGTAAATTGAACATACATAGAATGCATACATAACTCAAGCGAATTGATATTACGAAGTCATTCTTTGACACTTTCACCAAAATTTACAATTAATTTAGTGTACAAGTACATGCTGAATTTCTTCTCAAAGAGGTAGGAAGGACTGCTGACATGCCTTTTTTTGAATGTATAAGTAGCAGTTATCCCTCCTGCATACAATTTAGTTCACTACTATTACACAGAGGCAGCAATTCTCCGGTTCGTGGGATAGAGTAGTAGTGGGTGTAACCGTATATTCAAAGTACTTTATAACTTCTTGACACACACTCCTTATATTCGTACTATTTGTTGCATGATTATGAGGTGTGCATGTCAAGAAGTTGAAAAGTACCATGAATACATTGTGACACCCACCACTACTCCGTCCTACGAAACTAGAGAATTGTTGCACTCTGTGTAACAATAGGAAACGAATGTGTATGAAGGGAGGAGAATTGCTACTTCTGCATTCATTCAAAAAGCCCCCAAAAAGAAGAGTAAGGGGAATGAAGAAAAAAAAAGCAGAGTCAGGAGTCTTCCCTACCCCTTGAGAGAAATCCAGCATGCACTTGTACGCTAAAGTAGACATGCATCTGTCTCTCTACTTCTGCATCTTCAGCTTCTTTCTGAAACAATGTTATGAAGAACTCAGTTGAAGGAGACTCTCTTTGAACTCAGGTTTTTTTAAAACTCAAACTTCTTCCCCCTTCAGCATCTGTCTCCTCCCTCTTTTTTTTTCTTTCTTTTCTTCATCTTATGTATTTTCTTTATTGAACTCAAGAGGCATGAACTCAAGAGGCATAGTTATAGGTAAATGAAGAAGGAAGCATTGAAGTGCAAGAAAACAAGAAGGAAATAATGAAGACAAGAAGTAAGAAAATAAGAAGGCATTGAGTGTGATTCTGAAATGTTGAATGAAGAAGGCAAGAAAATAAGAAGGAAATGAAGAAGGTAATAAAAGATTGGGAAGAAAACAAGAAGGCATTGAGTGTGATCCTGAAATGTTGAATGAAGATTGGCAAGAAAACAAGAAGGAAATGAAGAAGGCAAGAAAAGATTGGCAAGAAAACAAGAAGGCATTCATAATGATTCTGAAATGATGATGCACTTCTCAATACATTGATACACTTCTCAATACTTTGTTGAATGGAGAAGGCAAGAAAACAAGAAGGAAATGATAAAGGCAAGAAAAGATTGGCAAGAAAACAGGCATGAACAGTAATATGATACACTTCTCAAAATGCAGCAACAACGGCAGCAATATACAGACCAAGTATTCATAAACTTCTGCTAATATATCTCTACTTAACCTATTATTAAGGATGACGGATTAAGTGTACTTAACCCGTCATCACCAAAAATGGGTTAAGTAGACTAATATATGCAGTACTTTATGCATACTTGGTCTGTAGATGATGAAGCACTGCCAATATATTGTCTACTTAACCCGTTATTAAGGATGACAAGTTAAGTGAACTTAATCTGTTATCACCAACAACGGGTTAAGTAGACATATATTGGCAATACTTTATGCAAACTTGGTCTGTAGATGATGAAGCACTGTCAATATATGTCTACTTAACCCGTTATTGGCGGTGACGGGTAAAGTGCACTTAACCCGTCATCCTTAATAATGGGTTAAGTATAGTTGTATTGGTAGTACTTGACATCAGATTATGGATCACCACATGTGGATCACCACATGTAAAACCCCATATGTAGAACCCAATAATGGAAAAAATTCAGTGCGTTTTAGATCGGAGAGCTACAAATATTAACCTAATTAATCAAAACAATAAACAACCACTTACTACTAATACTAACCCTTACCCAAACCCCAACAGATAACCCTACACTAACCCTTAACCCTAGCTTACCCTAACCCTAACCCTAGGCTAGTTATCAAATTTATTTTTTTGAACTTTTACACCTCCTTTAATGTTCACGATTTTATATTGGTTAGTTACGTGACAATAAATGAAAATTAATAAAAAATACAAACAATTTACAAGCATATGAATGTCACTTTGCAGAGTTCAGAAGACAATGTTCGCAAAGGGTGAAGAGAAAGTTGTAGAAAGCATAAAAATATCTTTATACTTAACCCGTTATTGTGGATAACGGGTTAAGATCACTTAACCCGTTATTCACAACAACGGGTTAAGTAGATAGATATTGGAGAACTATCTTATGAAAACTTAGGTGAGGTCCTGCCAATATCTCTCTACTTAACCCGTTGTTGAGGATAACTGGTTAAGCGAACTTAACCCATTAACCCCAAAAACGGGTTAAGTGGAGAGATATTGGCAGTCCATTATGATGACTTTATATGTAGGGGGATAAAGTACTGCCAATATTGCTCTACTTAACCCGTTGTTGTGAATAACGAATTAAGTGATCTTAACCCGTTATTCACAATAATGGGTTAAGTAGAGCGATATTGGCAGTACTTTGGTCTGTAGGGGACAATGTACTGCCAATATCGCTCTACCTAACTCGTTGTTGTGTATAACGGGTTAAGTGATCTTAATCCGTTATTCACAATAACGGGTTAAATAGAGCGATATTGGCAGTACTTTATTAAGACTTGTTCTGTAGGGGATGAAAGACTACCAATATCTCTCTATTTAACCCGTCATCACGAATGACGGGCTAAACTCATTTAACCCGTCATTGTCAATGACAGGTTAAGTAGAGAGAAATGTACAGAACTTTTGTTCTGTGTTTGCCTCTGTACACTTTGGTTGATACAAATACCACTTCACCAAACACACTTCACAAATTCACATCACATCAATGTATATAATACAACAGATAACTTCACAAGATTTTTAAAGCATACAAATGGACAATGTCAACTAATATACATAATTAATTCAAATCAATACAATTATCCAAAATTTTCAAAAAAATTGTACAACCCGACACATGTCCAAAAAAAAAAATTTATCAAGGCGTTCTTCCAGATGGCTTGCACGCATGCCCGGTATTTACCTACAACAATTTATCAACATAGAAACAAACTATGCATTAGTTATTGGAATAACAAAATCAACAACCAAATGCTAAACTACTAAAGAGTATTAGATACTACCGTTTATGGCCACGCGGCTTGCGACCACTTGGTGTCAATTGATCGGGCAGATTCTGCTTCCTTTGAGGATTTCACCGTTTGCCTTGTGTCCCCGGGGATTCAGGGTCATCCGACCACTGCTCCATTTCAACTTCTTCGGGATTTTGCTGTTGTTGCACTTGTTGTGGCTCGGCGATGTGAATTCCCTGCCTTGTCACACTCTTTCACCTAGAACCCGTTGCTGGCACGTTGGCTTTCAAATATGCCTCAAGTTGCGGACCTTCACCCGCGTCCTCAAGAGTACAACGGCACGGCGTTAGCATCTCCCGCATTATCTCCTTAAAGCTTTCAGGTACCTTACTCTTCAAGACGCAAGCAGCTGTTCGAACGTTCTCCCATGTGTTTTTCAATCTACATTATGTTAAAAATTTCAATTTAAAAAACATGCATACTTAACACATCACCCACCTCAAATTACAATACATGCATATCAACTATATGAAATTTGACTAACAATTTTTTGATATGTCTCAGCCTTTGATTGGTACATCGGCTGGGAGGAGGAATATGCCGGAGGTGGTTCTGCCTGGGTTGGGGGAATTGGAATCTACATACCGGCTGGTACAGCGGCCTTTGGGGAAACATACAACCGTGTTACCCGCTTGTACCACATCATGTATGCCTGTTGGAGGGAGCCATCATGCGGTATCGCGAAGAACATCATATTCGGTGTCATTTAACATCGCATGGTGTTCTAGTTGGCCACATGGTAACGATGGTAATCAGCCCAATCGAAGTTGGGCACTCGTCCCGTTTCCCTCACCTCGTGCAACTTTTTATCATAGCACCTGACATCGGAAATCTTTTGTTGATATTCGAATTGCCGCATCACTCTATCAGGATACTGGAACTCGACAACTCCAAAATTCACAAGTGGTGCAGTCATCAACCAAAGGGCACTGTCTAAACAGACCGTTGGAATCCTTTGCAACCTAGCGGTCGAGTACAGTTCCCAATTGACAAACTCGTCCCGCAGGTTATCTAACTCATTTCTGTAGTAGGTTAAAGATTGGCGTGGGTTATCGACCCACGTGTGCCGCCCCATCCAATATACTCCTAGAGGAGGTAACAACTCCAGCACCCCAAGTCGGCCAACCAATCCGATGTAACTTCAATAATACGAGGACGTCCGATGTGGATGCGTTCCCAACTCTAGATCTGCAGTAGCACCATCGGGCCACCCATTTGTACGGCACCTAAAGAACATGAGCACAAATTCCTATATAGTAGCGCCAGTGCCGCACTCCCCCAACTGAAACGGTCCACATAACGGAAATTTTCCAACAACCGTAGGTACATTAGCGGCACGATAGATCCGGATGAGTTCGGAAAGATCACTCCCCCTATCATACTAAAAATGTATGCACGTGCATAGTAGGTTAGGGTTTGCTCGTCTGAATCGGGGGTCAAATAATCCTCCTCGAACTGAAATTTCAACCAACTAATGTACAGTGATTTACCATCGAAAGTTTCATCCATAACATCAACTTTCGATTTATCTTTCACAGCTTCTATTTGTTCATACAATAAATCTTCATCAATATCTGCGGGAACATTTTCGAGGATTTCTTTTTCAACGGCCTCTCTTCTTTGAAGAACTATCAACTGGAGGTCGATACCGAGCAAATCACGAACAACTTCAACTCGATCGAAGTCCATGTTCCCCGTCACGGCGACCCCATCTATTGGTAGCCCAGTTATTATTGCTACATCTTGGAGGGTCACAGTCATCTCACCCACTGGTAGGTGGAATGTGTGGGTCTCCGGCCTCCATCGTTCGACAAGAGATATAAGTAGCGGCCGATCTAGCTTCACTCGCTCCATGAATTTAGCTCCGTAGAAATCGGCCTCAACTAAGTACGTCGTGATACCGGGGTCAAAAGGAAGAGCCGCGTACTTCCGGAAGTTATATTTATTATCGGACCCATTCCACATGGCTTCGGATTGGTGTTTGGGTTGCAAGGTGAGTAAGTTTGTGTCCACGGGTCCAGGTGGTGTAACGGGAACCGAGGACGACGGACCTACCTCAGCAGATGTAGATTGACGGCTACCAACCTACACGAATAAAGATAACAAATGTTATCATTGAGATAATGTTACATATTCGTATTTAAAACTAATAATAATAATCAATCTTACCTCAGTAGTTGGTACGCCACTAGTGGTACTGGACGGGCTTCTCAGTTGCCTTGTTCTAGCCATTTATCTATGTACCAAAAAATTTAAATATAGTTGGTACGCGTTACATCCAGTTATTTATCATCAATAAACATACCGAGATTGTGGGAAAAAATGCACAAATGACAACAAAAAAATGCAGTAAAAGTCAAATTGGTCGGATTCACGTAGCACAAGTCACCCCAACTTGTGGAAGTGAGTTTCAACTCTTGGTTGGAGACATACGGGCGTGTACCGCTTTTAGTTGAAAAAAAACCCAAATAAACCGATACACGGCCTTACATCTCGAACTGTGAATCGAAACCCACTTCTACAAGTTGGGGTGACTTGTGCTGCATGAGATCAACGTACTCACAAAGTTTCATATTTTTTGGAGGTCGTTGGCAAGGTTTTCAACTCTAACCGCACTAAAAAAATCTAAGTCATTAACTTCTAATGCGAGGAACGTGAGAAAACCGCACAAACGACATCTAAAATTTATATAACTTTCCAATTTGGTCGAATTCATGTAGCGCAAGTCACCCGAACTTGTACAAGTGAGTTTCGACTCACGGTTTGCGAGATACGTCCGTATACCGCTTTATTAGGTTTTTTTTAACCAAAAGCGATACACGGCCTTATATCTCGAACCGTGAATTGAAATCCACTTCTACAAGTTGGGGTGGCTTGTGCTGCGTGAGATCAACCTACTTGCGAAGTTTCGTATTTTTTGGAGGCCGTTTGCAAGGTTTTCAACTCTAACCGCACTAAAAATATTCTAAGTCATTAACTTCTAATGCGAGGAACATGAGAAAACCGCACAAACGACATTCAAAATTTATAAAACTTTTCAACTTGGTCGAATTCACGTAGAGAAAGCCACCCGAACTTGTAGAAGTGAGTTTCGACTCATGGTTTGCGAAATACGTCCGTATACCGCTTTATTAGGTTTTTTTTAACCAAAAGTGATACACGGCTTTATATCTCGAACCGTGAATTAAAACCCACTTTTACAAGTTGGGGTGGCTTGTGCTGCGTGAGATCAACCTACTCGCAAAGTTTCGTATTTTTTGGAGGCCGTTTGCAAGGTTTTCAACTCTAACCGCACTAAAAATATTCTAAGTCATTAACTTGTAATGCGAGGGACGTAAGAAAATAGCACGAACAGCATCCAAAATTTATAAAACTTTTCAACTTGATCGAATTCACGTAGCGCAAGCCACCCGAATTTGTAGAAGTGAGTTTCGACTCACGGTTTGCGGGATACGGCCGGATACCGCTTTACTTGGTTTTTTTCAACCAAAAGTGATACGCGGCCGTATCTCTCGAACCATGAGTCGAAACTCACTTCTACAACTTAGGGTGGCTTGTACTACGTGAGACCAACCTACTCGCAAAGTTTCGTATTTTTTTACGGTCGTTTGTAGGGTTTTCAACCATAACCGTACTGAAAAGTTTCTAAATAATTTCGTATATATCGGACGTAAAAAAACAACGCAAACAAAACTAAATTACTAAGGCAAAGAATTCTACATCTTCAGATTTTTTAAGTCTTTCAGCACTTGAATATATTATTCCCAAATGTAAACTTTTTGGGGCACTTGAATATATTAAAAGTTTTCCCAATTCTAGTTCTACAAATTACTAAGGCAAACAAAAATTTTCATCACTTGAATATATTAAAAGTCTTCCCAATTCTACATCTACAAATTACTAACGCAAATAATTTTTTGCCCACTTTCTAAATAATTTAGTATAGACAAATTGAAAATTAAACACAAATATATCTACTAAGGTAAAGAATTAGTCAATACCTTATAAAATAAGTCCGAATTTAGCCAATGATTCAATTTGTGGCCGAACTAGGGTTTCGATTTGCTTTCGAAGATGGGATGAGAGAGTTGGGTTTCAATGTTTGGAGTAGATATTGGGAGAGAGGAGGGGGAGCGGACGGAGGACATGTTTGTGTTTAGATCAAGGATTAGGGTTTTCTTCACTTTGGGTTCGGTGAAGAAACGAGATAGAGAGTGGAAGAGAGTTGGTCGAAGAAGATGATCTGTATGCAGATCTAAATGAATTTAGAGTGCCTTAACCCGTTCTTGGAAACGACGGGTTAAGGCAAATTGTTTTTATAAAATTTAGCATTAACCCGTCGTTGGGAACGATGGGTTAAGGCAAAATATTATAAAAAATATATGGGCTGCTGGATCAATCCAACGGCCCAGATTAAAGTTCGCACGGGTCTGTGTACACAGACCCGTTTGCAACGGAAGAAGACTATATATATATATATATATATATATATATATATATATATATATATATATATATATATATATAGAGTTAGTCTATTAAGAGATGGAGAGCTGAGCTCCTTATCTGAGCTGGGAGTGATCAGCCGTCTGATCAAACTTGATGAAGATCGGACGGCTGATCTGTCTTCCGCTCTCTCTTCAGATTTTAAGAGGGGTAAAAGGGGTATACCCCTTATCTCAAAGCCAGATCGACTATACCCTTCGATTCCTTATCGTCTAAGCCTACGAAAATCTTATCTCTTCTCTCCCGCTCTCTCTCTCGTTCCAAACCCTAATCTGAGCTCTCTCCCGCTCTCGAATCCCGCTCTCGATCTGTTTGGATTCCTCTATTTGGATTCCTCTCTTCTCTTCTCACCCTATCTGAAGAGAAGACGGCACCTTCGAAACCCTAATCGAAGGTCTCTTCGAAACCCTAATCGCCACCTTCGCTCCTCTCCCGCTATCTTTCTTCACTCACCTGTGACAAACCCTACCCCTACCATGAATCGAGTATACACCTTCGATTCCTTATCGACTAAGCCTACCTCTCTTCTCTCTTCTCTCCCGCTCTCTCTCGTTCCAAACCCTAATTCCCCTCTCCCCGGCTGAGCTTCCCTCCGCCTTTCTCTTCAGATTTTAAGAGGGTTAAAAGGGGTATACCCCTTATCTCACAGCAGATCGCGTAAACCACTTCGATTCCTTATCGATTAAAGCATCGTTTGGAGTAGAGCTTTGCTTTGAATGCCTCATCGATCGGAGCTGGAAGTGATCAGCCGTCTGATCTCTCATATTCCGGAGGGAAGTATTTGACTCTCATAAATGCTATAATGATATCTGTTTAATTTCTTGCATTTTCTTTCGGTTTTGTTCGTAGGCAATGATGAGATTGATTTGGATATTAGTTGGTTAAATAATTTTGGGCCATTGAAATTAGGGTTTCGAAGAGATTTTTGATTGTGTACCATGATATTTATTCAAAGTTGAGTACACACCTGGGGTTTGAGCGGGAGAGAAGAGATGAAGGCTTGAAAGTATCAATTTTTGAGTTTTAACAATAGCTCAATTCACATAAATTTTGGGCACCGATGACTCACAATGGTTTAGGCAGTGATGCAAAACACTGTATGATCTGAATAATTATTTCAATCCTGTTTTAAGTATTCTTGATTATATATCTATCATATTCTAGTTGGCGTGGCAGTCCAATGCAGCCCTACTTATGATTACTGTTTTCTGAGCCTATGATTACTGTTGATGATAAGCTCCAACCAACATAGACAGAACATGAAGTATCAATTATTTTCAGCCCAGAACAAACACAGACAGATCATGAAGTATACAAAAACAAACTGTATATTAGGCAGTGATGCTAGACACTTTATGATCTGAATACTTATTTCAATTTGTTGCATTTATTCTTGATTATATATCTATCATATCCTAGTTGGCGCGGCACCGCAATTGCAGCCTTAGTTATGGATAGTCTGTTCTGAGCCTATTTGTTATGGATAGACAGAGCATGAAGTATGCAAAATTTGTAATGCTCCAAACAACAGAAAACTAGATTTTCTAGTAACTGACGTTGGATGTGTATGCGTTGGGTACTCATCTAAGCCTTTTGGTTTTTGAGTCTCTCAAATGCTTTGTTGGTGTAGGCCGTGATGCAAAACAGAACATGATCTGAATATTTACTTCAGGATTGTTGTATTTATTCTTGATTGTATATCTATCATATCATAGTTGGTGTGGCACCCCAATGCAGCCCTAGGTATGAATAGTCTGTTCTGAGCCTACTAGTATTATTTCAACCACATTTATAGTTTCTGTTGTTCAGTATGAGCATAACAAATTTTGCATTCTACATGCTCTGTCCGTGTTTGTTCCCACCTTACAGATTTTGCTTGCTTCATGATCTATCTGTGTCTGTACTGGGCTGATAAAATCTTTAAACAAGGATGCTCTATACATCATGATCTGTTTGTGCTTGTTCTTGGCTGTTTGAAATTTTCATGCTTCATGCTCAATTTGTGTTTGGTCTGGTCTGGTAGAGAAAATGAGACTTCATGTTCTGTCTGTGTTGTTTATGAGCTTTACAAATTTTGCTCAATTCATGGTCTGCCTGTGCTTGTTCTTAGCTGTTTAAAATTTTTTTACTTCATGCTCAATCTGTGTTTGCTCTGGTCTGGAGGAAAAAATGAGACTTCATGCTCTATTTGTGTTGTTTATGAGCATTACAAATTTTGTAAACTACATGCTCTGTCTGTCTTAGCTCTAAGCTTACAAATTTTGTCATACTTCATGTTATTTTGGTGTTGGTTCTGATCGAGGAGGAAAATTTAACACTACATGATTTTTGAACTTCAGGTTCAAACTCTGTTTACCTGAGCCTACATTATTTATTTGAAATTTTGTTCTCTTTGGAATCGACTATCTGTTATCTGTTTGTCTTTGTCTTCTCCATGTTCAATAATTTCAGTTTACTTTTGATTTCAGGTAGATTTCAGCATGAAGTGCATTTTGGAGTGATTGAAGACTGCAGTACGGTAAAATTTTATATGCAGAGCAAATTATGCAAATTTTGTCATCTACAGACATTTATTAAACAATGTACTTTGCTGTAAATTAATATTTCTTATGCTGTAGAAAATTTGTGAACAATCACTTTGCAATTATATGAAGATCCAATTTTTTGCAAATAATCTGTTCATTACTGTCTTAATGTAATGATTGAAATTATGTGTTTTTTTGGGTGTATTACGCAGTATGGCGTGTCCACCTGATTTTCATGCTCAAAGCTTGAAGTAACAAATTAAACAAAATAAGATAAGCTGAGAAGCAACACAAACCAAACATGATGTCTGCAAAATTTGTAAAGCTCACAAACAACACAGACTGAACATAAAGTGAGAAAAAAAATTTCAAACAGCCAAGAACAAGCACAGTCAGACCATGAGGTGAGCAAAATTTGTGATGCTCATAATCAACACAGACAGAACATCAAGTCTAATTTTTTTGGCCAGACCAGAGCAAACACAGATTGGGCATGAAGTATACAAATTTCAAACAGCCAAGAACAAGCACAGGCAGACCATGAATTGAGCAAAATTTGTGAAGCTCATAAACAACACAGACTGAACTTGAAGTATCTTTTTTCCCTCCACACCAGAGCAAACACAGATTGAGCATGAAGTAAAAAAATTTAAAACAGCCAAGAACAAGCACAGGCAGACCATGAATTGAGCAAAATTTGTAAGGCTCATAAACAACACAGACTGAACTTGAAGTATCTTTTTTCCCTCCACACCAGAGCAAACACAGATTGAGCATGAAGTAAAAAAATTTAAAACAGCCAAGAACAAGCACAGGCAGACCATGAATTGAGCAAAATTTGTAAGGCTCATAAACAACACAGACTGAACTTGAAGTATCTTTTTTCCCTCCACACCAGAGCAAACACAGATTGAGCATGAAGCGTAAAAATTTCAAACAACCAAGAACAAGCACAGGCAGACCATGGAGATGGCTGCAAAATTTGTAATGCTCATAAACAACACAAATAGAGCATGAAGTCTCATTTTTTCCTCCAGACCAGAGCAAACACAGATTGAGCATGAAGTAAAAAAATTTAAAACAGCCAAGAACAAGCACAGGCAGACCATGAATTGAGCAAAATTTGTAAGGCTCATAAACAACACAGACAGAACATGAAGTCTCTTTTTTTCTTCCAGACCAGAGCAAACACAGATTGAGCATGAAGCGTAAAAATTTCAAACAACCAAGAACAAGCACAAGCAGACCATGGAGATGGCTTCAAAATTTGTAATGCTCATAAACAACACAAATAGAGCATGAAGTCTCATTTTTTCCTCCAGACCAGAGCAAACACAGATTGAGCATGAAGTAAAAAGATTTAAAACAGCCAAGAACAAGCACAGGTAGACCATGAATTGAGCAAAATTTGTAAAGCTCACAAACAACACAGATTGTACATGAAGTATACAAATTTTTTGGGCGAGACCAGAACAAACACAGTTTGAGCATGAAGTATAAATTTTAAACAGCCCGGTACAGACACAGACAGACACAGACAGAGCATGTAGCATGCAAACTTTGTATCATTCATCAAATATTCATCATGTGTTCGGCGCTAACGATCATCCCGTTCTTTCTCTTCGATTCCTGCACCAAAATATTCATCAAATAGAAGAAAATTCAAGTACGTATGATACACGTTCATGGTTAAAACTTGTAGGCTCAGAAATAGTGCAACAAAAAACATTATCTCATTCACTCGGATTTTAAAAATTCATGGCGGCTCAGAAAAACAACAATTACCACTTTAATATCCCGTAAAAACTTATCGGAGCTGGAGAAGATCAGCCGTCTGATCAAAGTTGATCACGATCGGACGGCTGAACTTCACTCTGCCTTTCTCTTCAGATTTTAAGAGGGGTAAAAGGGGTGTACCCCTTATATGAAATCAGATCGCGTATACTACTTCGATTCCTTATTAATTAACCCTTCCTCTCTTCTCGGCTCATAACAAAACCAAAATGAACATGAAGTTCAGCACCATCCAATAATCATGAAACATGAAATCATGCATAAACTTTTCATCACTGCCGCATGAAGTTAAATCAGATTGCATATGGAGTCAAATTTGGAATTTTGAATTGGACACTAGGACCGCTTTATTAAGGCACACCGGCTAGTGTTAAAAAACAAAATTCAAGTTGCATATACTTTTCATCATTGCCTACTAAATAGAGAATATATGAACTTCAAATTAGAAATTTTTTACCAACTTGGGCATCATTTTTTTTCTGAAAATGATTTACCTGCAAACAAACAAAACAAGTAGGTTAAGTTAACAATTGTGTTAGAATGTAATAAACTAATATAACGACAGATATATATGACACTTACCTTGCAAAAGACACAGAGATAAGTCAACAAAGTTCATGCTATATTCGGAGGATCCTCTATTATAGGTTGCATTGTTGGAACTGTAGTAGAAGCTTGTGACTCATTTATAGTAGAGCTACACGTTTAATGTTCACAAAACGAAATTAAAATTATACTAACTACATAAAAAATAAAGTTTAAACTTTGTATTTAATTACTTACCTTTGCTTTAAAGGACAAGTACGACTGTCATGATTAACCATTTTATTGCACAAGCGACACTTTCTCAATGGTTTCGCAGCCATCTCCAATGCTTTCTCCCTACCCCCTTTGATGCGCTTCCCACTACCCTTGGTTTTTGCAATATCGGGTACTTGAATATGGACTGTTCTAGGTAGTGAACTAGTTGTTGGTTGTTGTGATTCTTGGGGCATATCTTGTTGCAATTCTGCAACAACACCAACTAGTAATGTTTTCGCCTTTTGGCGCATCTCCTTTGATGAGCGAGCAATCCTCATCACTTTGTTGAATTCATTGGACAATTCCACCATGTCCAAATCTTGTGGACTACCGTAACTACCGATTATTTCAGCACCAGCATCATCATATACAATCTCGGTAGTTACAGAGGCGGTCCACCTCTTTAAAATATAACATTGAGGCAGGGAATCAACGAACTCATTCCTCAATACCACGAGGATGTGTCTACAAGGAATGCCCTCAACTTCAAATTTACTACATGTGCAAGTCCCAGCAATATCCATCCCCTTGTAAACTACATCTCTTGTTTTATCATGCTGTACCGACTTAGCCATTCTCCTGACAATATAGTGTCGCACACTACCATCGTCAGCTTTCATTAAAGACTCATAATTTAAGCTTTCAACTAGTTCAGCCTGAAATATATGAAATTTGGATCTAGTGTACTGTTCAGACATTTGGGACTCAATTTCAAAACCTGTTTGCAGCTTTGGTTTGGTATGCAGAGTGGTGTAGTCAGCTGCTAACTGATTCTGTCTTTGTTTTCTTATTGCCCTTTCAAATCTGGTCAGAAATTCATGTAGAGAATTTTTACTGCTAACATACTTATCAACAAAAGCATTCATGCTTTCTGATCTTTGAGTTGTGCGAATACCAGCAGTAAAAATATGCTTGGCATAAGCCGGTATCCACTTCTCACGAAGCAAATAAATGTCAGAAAGCCAAGGACTACCTGTTATTGGGATATGTATCAAGTACTAATAAAAAAGAACAAAAAAGTTCAAACATAAGAATAATTTATTGAAACAAGTAATACCTGCAATTTGCACGTTAGCGTGCATTACGTCATTCCATCTCATCTCAAACTCTTCTGGGGTCTCAGATTCCCAGATGCAACTGTGGAATGGAATGCTAAAATCACTATTCAAACCCGGGCCACCAAGCTTATCGGGAAGCTTTTTAAGAATGTGCCACATGCAAAGCCTGTGGCTCGAATCAGGAAAACACATCCGAATTGCATTATCCATTGCAGGATCTTGGTCCGTGATGATCACTTTTGGTGGAGACCCACCCATTATTTCACCCCATTTTTGAAACAACCAAACAAAAGAATCGGTGGTCTCCTTATTTATAAATGCCGCACCAAAATTTACAGATTGTCCATGATGATTAACTCCGGTGAACGGCGCAAAAACCAACTTGTATTCGTTGGTATCATATGTGGTGTCAAAAATTAGCACGTCACCAAAATGTTTGAAAGCCTTCCTGGCAATAGCATCAACCCATAATACATGAGTTAATTTGTTGTCTTCATCAACCTTGTAATGAAAACTGAAAGAAGGATTCATCTCTTTTTCCTCTTGGAAGTGCTCCAACAATATATCAACATCATAAGGTCTCATACCATCCCTCTCTCTTTGCAAGGAATTTCTAATATCTTTTTCAGTACAATTAATATTACTGAAACCTTCATTTTCTATTTCCATGAAGGACATAAACTCTGAAGTTCGTATATTAGCCTCTTTGAAAGTACTGAGTAAGTTTTTTTGCGCTTCAGATACATTTCTATTCTGTCTTAGAAATTGTTGCTTTCGAGGTGTGACACAAATATGACTGTGCTCCTCAACAAACCTACGGATTGACCATCTCCCGTCAACATCCCTTTGGATTCGTATTTGAGCCATACAGTCTTCTTTCGTTATTGCCCGTTTCCTTCTCTTGATCAAAATTGAAGAAGATTCTTCATTATCACCGGTTGTATCAACCGGCTTGCCTTGTTTTGAGCAAACAAATTGTTGTGAATATCTCTCCTTTGTGGTAGTATCAACCATCGTTGCAGACTTTCGTACTGAAAAACAGCATAATTTTGCATATGTTTTATAAAATTCAAATCCATCTTCTAAGGTTGCAAATACTAAACCAACAAGTGGTTTAGATGCATCATCAACATCCCTCCAACTGGACTGAACATCCTGGCTTAGTAATTCCTCATTTTCAATCTCCATCCTTCATAGGAGAATGAGACAACAAAAATTAAAAATAAATAAACTCTCTAATCTTTAACTGTCAAATAGAGAAATTGTGGCCCCAAAAAAAGTACAAAAAAAAACTACATCTTAACACAATCTACTCTATTCACCAAACCCTAAAGGACCTTTTCTGGAAATGATCACAACCACCTTAGTGGTATTGTATCTCACACCCGGTGTTCGAGCATAAAAAAAAATCGACTATAGTCTCCCCTGTATTTGGCTTTCCGTTCAAGGAGATGATGATGGTAAAGGGTATTTTGCTGATGAAGAGGAATCGGCCGAATAATGAGCGTGTCGTGCTGTAACTACGGTAACAAGAAGATCTGATGACTCATGAACTATTCTGTTCATGACTACTAATAATCACTTATCTCATAATAATAATAATAATAATAATAATAATAATAATACTAAACAAAAGAAACAGTAAAAGAAAAATTACATGGAAGAAAATTTACATGGAATAATAATAATAATACTACTAATAATCACTTATATGCACGTGTCAAGTCCTATTAGCAGTGATTGAAGCAAGTCTCGAAATAAACAAAAACTAGACTAAATATTACATGGATTTTGTGTGCTTATATGCATGTGCCATGTCCACATCTAAAAATTCCATATACCAGTACGAATATTATTTACTAATCTAAATGTACTAGTCCGAATACTAGTGCGAATATTAACATAGCATAATTTAAGCTCGAAGAATATAACAACAACCTAGAAGCATCTATGGAGGAAATAAAATTTCAATTCAAGGTGAGAAATTTAAACCCTTGTCGCAGTATCGGTTCTCCGTCAGGAAGAAGAGAACGAACTCTCAAGTGCAATGTTAAGGTGCAGCTCACGGCAACCGAACAAAACGATCTGAGGATGAGCGAAGCACAAATCGATCTGAAGATGATCGAAGCACAGGTACTTCGATCGGTGGTAGGGGTAGGGTTTGTCACAGGTGAGTGAAGAAAGATAGCGGGAGAGGAGCGAAGGTGGCGATTAGGGTTTCGAAGAGACCTTCGATTAGGGTTTCGAAGGTGCCGTCTTCTCTTCAGATAGGGTGAGAAGAGAAGAGAGGAATCCAAATAGAGGAATCCAAACAGATCGAGAGCGGGATTCGAGAGCGGGAGAGAGCTCAGATTAGGGTTTGGAACGAGAGAGAGAGCGGGAGAGAAGAGATAAGATTTTCGTAGGCTTAGACGATAAGGAATCGAAGGGTATAGTCGATCTGGCTTTGAGATAAGGGGTATACCCCTTTTACCCCTCTTAAAATCTGAAGAGAGAGCGGAAGACAGATCAGCCGTCCGATCTTCATCAAGTTTGATCAGACGGCTGATCACTCCCAGCTCAGATAAGGAGCTCAGCTCTCCATCTCTTAATAGACTAACTCTATATATATATATATATATATATATGAACAATTTAATTGGATGCACTACTTCTAATTACTCTAGTAGTTGAGAAAAAATAATAATAAAAAAGAATTAATATACTGTGCCATGCATCAATTTGATGCTGCATTACGTACCTCCCGTACGTCTTCAACTACATTTCTCGTGTACATGAAAAATAAACTCCAGAAGTCAGCATGTACTTATAATTTTGCTGCACAAGATAGAAAACTAGCTACTTTAGTCTTCTGTTACATAACTTAAACCATATGCATCGACATTCACCAGTAGTTCAATCCATTTTCCAGAACTAGAAACTCTTCTTGCCCTGTGAATTGGCCCATTGATTTCCTTCCCTGCCCTGTGATCAATATATATGAGAAACGCACTATATATATATATATATATATATATATATATATATATATATATATGTATGTATGTATGTACAGCAAGCACAACCCCTGAGCATCACTTTGGCATCTCAAGAGTACTGTAGTAACAGTGATAATATAATCTCTTAGTCGCACCCAAATTGTCACCTTCGTGCCACATAAGATGATTGCTAGCTCGCTCAAGAGTTTCCTTCACACCAATCCATGCCCAAACTCAACGTACCATTTAACTTCCAAATTTGAATTAACGTGCGAGACAGGAAAATACTCGATCACCTCTGGTTTCCAACATTAATAAAGTTGGCCGCTGTCCTGATCGATTGCTACAAAGCCAATAGTTACACTTTTCAGCTTCTTCAGTTAAACTAAACAAGGCCTAAGTATTGCATCCAAGTAATTTATAACCATCACTGTCTTCTTCAAAATCCCAACACTTGCAATTTCAATCACCTCCATTTCACTAAATTCAACACTCGATTTAATTTCGCAAAAAATATATAAAGTAAAATAAAATAAGATATTACAGATAATTAGAAACCCACATATAAAGATTTTCAGATAATTAAACCGATCCAACTTCTGCTGTTGTTGATAGAGCTTAGTTGTAGAAAAGTAACAACCACCCCAAATCTGAGTCATAGTTACCAATTATTGGTAACTATGACTCAGATTATTGACAAGCCCTAGGGCATTGCTGGTATACTTCTCAGCGTTCATCACCTTGCCGCTCACCTTGGTCACTACCGCCCCCATTTCCTTCAACCCGTCAATGCAAGTGTCCTCCTTGGTTAGCACCGCACTCATATAAGTCTGCACGTTTGACAGCCTCCACAGTGCCTCATGGCCGCTCACCCCTCCTGACTTAATACTCTTAAGTTCTGAAATGCAGTAGTTTGTGTTATCTACCGCGTCGCTCAATAGCTCCTTGCAGTCCTTCAGCGCCTTTACTGTCTTTGTGTTGACCGGCTTTTTGGATATTGTTTGGTTGTAGTAAGAGTTGGTGGTGGTGACTGCGGATTTGAGGTTTGAGAGGCTAACCATGGTAGCGACTTGCGCGAGTTGGTATTGGCTTTGTTTGATCGCGGAAGAAAACTTGGAGAGGGAGGAGTAGCATAGGGTGGGGAAGGAGGTTGAGTTGCAGCTGTTTTTTATGAAGAGGGTGGTTTTGGTGGTGGTGGTGGTGGTGGAGTAGGAGAGGGTGGTGGTGAGAGTTAGGAGGACGAAGAGAAGGATGAGGGGGTTCGTCATTGAGGTTGAGTGTTGGTTTTGGTGAAGGTTTGAGGGTTTAGAAGTTGTTATATATTTGTGGGGTGCTTTGAGTTTGGAGATCGATTTGGGGTTATTTATAGGGAGGGAAACCAAACATTTTGAATGCATGATTAAGAGTAACTCCACCCATCCTCTCAAATGAGTTGTCATTTTCATTGGCAACCCAAATGAGAAATACACCGCACCCACCTCGAATTGCCAATTTATTTTCTCAAATTTAACAAACAAAATGGCAATTATCATGTGTAATCACCAATCTTCTTCTCTTTTTCCACCAAATTTGCATATATATATATATAAAGGCATTGTTTAATTTTATTAACTTTTTTAGGATATTTGTGCACATGAGAATGGATTTAAGGTCCTTGAAGAGTACTTTGAGTAGGATGTATAATTTTTGTACAGCTAAGTAGTTGAAGCTAGCTAGCTAGGGTTGTTAAATGTTGGTGGTAATGAGTGAGGGGGTGATTTAAGTATACAGTGCTACTTTATGTTTATGCAGGTGCCTGTTTGTGTTTGTGAGAAATCATCTGAGAGAGTATAAGTACCATCTTCATTGCTCTCTTAGACTGTGAGAGGTGAAGGTGCGACGGCTCTCCTTTTGAGTGTGACTCCGATTGGGCCATATGTGAAGTTGCGTTGGTGAAGTAGAAGAAGGGGAGCGGCAAATTTTCAAATCCCACAGGATTCGCTTCAGGTGGGTGGGCGCATGCCGTGAAGGTGGGTGCTCGAAGCTTGCTTGACGGACATACAATTAGTTGGTCCTCGTAGGTTAGAGTGAGAGCTGATTATATGTACTGATCATATCGCTTCATGTTTTTTTTTCTGTCTGTAGGTTGTAACTTGTCCCAGCATGCTGGGGTGTTTTGTTAATTTCTTATTAATGAAACAGGGTGGCCTTATTCCCTTTTCCCTCAAAAAAAAAAAAAGTACATAGTGCTACTTACAACATAATTGGAAAGAGTTTGCAATAGGCCCTTAAATCTTTTTAGGCCATCTTTTGTAAACACAAGTTGCAACTTCAACAAAAGGATTCCAGGCGGTTCAATCCAAATCATCCAGTTATTTCAAAACTTTCGGTCGGTCTTTTTTTTGGGTCAAACACTGCTACCGGTCATGGTTCCGGTTTTGGTTGAACCTGGTCTGATTTGATTTTTACAACATTGATTGGGGGCTTTGCCTCGATTGACCAAAAAAACCAAAAAAAAAAAAGGTAAAGTGTATTAGTACAAAGCAAAATGCTTGGAACTTAGAATGCCAGGACATGGCTGACTTCCAAATAAAAAATAATATAGAGAGGAATGATTATAGTTTATAATAATAACAACACTCTTCATCTTCATTTGTGCGATATTAGTGCCTCTAAATCAGGGATACCACATGCAAATTCACAACCATACATTATGGTTAACAGATACTTAATTACCAAGTCAATTTGCCATCTTGTTGAAACCCTCAAGGAACCCTAGTCACATGCATGCTCAAGAATTTTGAATTGATCCTTCATTAAGTTTTAGCAACGTTAACTTTAAAAATAAAACAAGCTGGCTTCATTTTTCTCTTCCTCTTTTAAGAGAATGATTAACTAAGTTTTATAATTCAGTTTCAACTGCCTATAACTAGTTGTAGATATCATAATTCAATTTTAACAAATTAACAAGACAACTTAAATATTTCATGTTCATTCCTTAGTTTGCAAGGGGGGGGGGGGGGGGGGGGGGGGTTGGTTAAGGAAGTATTGCAGACTTCTGAGCCACCTTAGGAAAAGGGCTTTGATTTCAAGATAACAGCAGTTAACTCAAAAAAAGTTATAATGAGCTCCAAGTACATGAATCCATCTACTATGAGTGACAAATACACAACGAGAATCAAGAAAACAGTTTTTTTTTTTATTTTGATCAAAGATTGGATAAAGTTCTTTAAACTATTTTAAAGTTGGGTTCCCGTTTAACTGAAGCAAGAGTTCGGAACAAGGACAGGAATAGGATGACATCCAGATTCTAAGGAAAACACAACACGAAATTTTCAAATACAATGAATACTGCACTGAAGAAGATAAGTTAACTGAAAATTCAAGGACAGTAATAAGATTTCTAAACACAAACTAAATGATAAAAACCGACAAGTATATGCAAATAAATGTAACTTGTAGCCGAAACAAAATCACATGTTAAAGATAACACTCCAATGTCAGATACGCATCAATCCATTGTTTGCTTCGTGTTGAGATTAATCGCTGTGGTATCTACAAGACATATCTGAAGGCATTTCATTCAAATGTGCTTCTGATCATAGACAATGATGAAAATTATAATGGACTTCAAACATTTTCTGATATCGATAGTCTTACTTGTGGATAGCCCATGTGAGACAGATAACAGAATAACAATGACAGGTTGGTTATCAGAAGGATCTTTTAATTCAATTCCAAAAATAGTATAATACTCACTAACTGTCAACATAACTGTTTTTAATGTCCTTATCTAAATCTGGAAATGATATACTACAGCAGAAATCATTCTTGCAAAAAGAAGTTTGCATAAGGAAGATTTAAACGTCCAAAGATTCAAATTTGAGCATATGACAATAAACATCTCACATAAAATATAAAACAAAAAACCAAAGGTAACAGAAAGCATGATCACCTTCTAATTACACTAGGCATATGACGAGCTTAACAAATTCTTTGATTCATCCCTAAATTTCCACAAAGTTTCCCACATTTTCTTCATTTTCATAAATCTTGCAGTTGGAAAATTCACACACAGGATTATTCTGTACACCAAATTACGACAATATTATTAATTTTGTACCAGGTTGCATTCCTAGCATAGTCTGAAATTCCAATTTTTTGCTTACCCTTCTATATTCTTATGTTAAACTTCTCTTGCTAAGAAAGTTTACTTGTGTACGTGTTTGCTTTCGTGTGGTACCAAGTTTCCATTTAAAACATAGCTTATATGTCAATTGTATCAAGTCTATCCAAGAAGCAATCTGATAAGGGCATCGGTTCGAGACGATTCGGGCGCTTCTATAAGCGCAGACATCATCTAGGATGGCTGCTCCAATAGCTTAGTATTTTATTTCAGTACTCATATTTGTTTTTGGAATTATATGTAGTAGTTTTACGATTTGCACCCTTTATTTTATGCATTGGAATAATTTAGAGATTTGTATTGAGATTTGTTTTTGAGCCTGTACATAGGTCTTGAGAATAATGAGAATGTATGTTATTCTTGATTTTAAAAATTATTGTGTTGAGTTATTGCTCTGCATTCTTTTCTTATGCGTGTGAGACCATAATAAATTATTAGGGTTTGTGAGAAATCCTAAGAAAGTATTAGGGTTTGTGAGAAGCTCTAATTACACCCCAAATCCCCAATTAATCAAAACCCCCCTATTTCACAGCCGCCTTCTCTCTCCTTCTTCATCTTCCTCTCTCCTTGTTCCCGATCGAAACCCAAGTCTTCTCCAATCCCCCCCTCCCCCCCCCCCCCATCGACTTCCTCACCCTCACACCCCTCTCCATCTCCAGTCGACCCCCGAGCACCTGCTCCTCACCGTTGTCGACTACCCCCCAACTCGACGACCACCGTAACATCTCTGATTCGAAATTCCCAAATCAATTCAACCCAAACCATAAACCCCAAATCCACTCAAATCCAAACCCCACCCAAATCCCTCACTACCACATACACCAGTCAACGCCGCCGCCTCCCCTTGCTGTCGACACCCCTCCGCCGCCACCGCCGGCCGTCCACCAGTCCTCATTCGCTGAGTCGTCGCCGCTCCCCGACCAGCCCCGAGCTCCAATCTACAACACCCTATAGGAAACCTCCTCTCTGTTGCCACGTTCATCGAACCCCAGTAATCTCTTTCCACTTCTCATATATTTGTGATACTGCTTTATCATCTCTAGATTATTATCTAAATTTAATGTCGTCCACAAATATCGAGTGTGTGTGCTTCCACTTGCTAAATAGGGTACGAATCATTATTGACTATTTTACTTGTTAAGAACGTTTAGGTATAATTATTGATTGTTAGGTTGAAAATTTTTAATTGGGCTTGTCAAACTATTTCATATCATGAAAATCCATCAAACCAATTATTAGTTTTAATTCCCAACTTAATCAGCATTACGTATTGGTAAACTTAATCTTTTAGTATTCTTGGAAAATTCTCTATAAGGGTTAAGTTTACATCACTATCTACAAAGGTTATGAGCCAAATGTGAACCTAATTAAGTAATGTGACTCTCTTGCAATAATATTATGACAGGATCCAACGCACGATAACCAGCAGCAATAAATCATATAGTAAAGAGGGGGAATTTAAGTTGCCAAAAGCTCGCACATGCTAGGTGTTAATCATTCATATGTCCTCATTTCCCAGCATTTTTATACCTCATATGTGCAAAATTCAGTAACTTCAGAAAAAGAGAACGAGAAATGGTTTTTCTGAAAAGAAAAAGAAACGAGAAACAAGTTCAAGTTAATATACTTGATGAGGACATCGGTTCAAGACGATTCAGGCGTTTCTATCAGCGCAGGCATCGTCTAGGACAACTACTTATTTAGTTAGGATTTTTATTTCAGTACCATATTTATTTTTGGCAATTATAGCCATATGTAATCTTTTTTTGTATTTTTAGATTTTGAGAATATTCTCATATTTGTATCTTGATTTGTTTTGAGCCTATATACAGGCCTTTAGATTAATGAGAAAGGATATGTTATTCTTGATTAAAATTATTGTGTTGAGTTTTGCTCTTCATCTTCTCCTTTGTGTGATACAATTGAGATCCAGCTTGTTAGGGTTTGTGATAAATCCTAATACAATTTTAGGGTTAGTGATTAACTCTAAAATCTACCCCCAAATTAAAATCCCCAAATTAAAATCAACCCAAACCCTAATCCCCAATTCCAAAACCCTAACCTCCCTTCACTGTTCTCCTTCTTCCTCCTACCCCAATCCCGATCACACAAAAAACAAACCCTAGCCCTCCTTCAGAACCCAGCCCCGATCCTCTTCCTCCTCGCCCCGATCGAAACCCTAATCCGCCGCCTCTCTCACTTCCAACATCGACATCGATCGTTCCCCAACTCCCGCAACCCACCTTCCAGTTTTCTCTCCCGACTTCACCTCCCTACCACAACGACCTCCCTACCTCACCACGACTGCAGCTAGCCGCGACTGCACCTCTCGTCCCTGTCTCACCCCGCGACCGCAACGCAGCCGCCTGCCGTCATCCCAGCACCAGCCCCAGTCCCCTGAAGCCGCCCGTGGTTGCTACTGTTCACAGCTGCAGTCCAACCTTGCCCTCTTGCAGTTGCAGTTGCTGTTGCTGCTATTGCTCTATCTTTGATTGTTGTGTTCAATCCGAGATTTACACTGCGTTTGTCGAATTCGGTATACTCTTTTCAATTCTTAAATATTTGTGTTATACTGCATTGTTATCGCTATTATATTATTCAATTTAACTGTCGTTCACAAACAATTGAGATTGAGTGTTCCACTTGCCTGCTTAAAGTACGAATCAATATTGAATATTTTACTTGCTAACAATACTTAGGAATTTAATTATTGATTGTAGAGTGGAATTATTAATTGGAATTGTTAAACGTGATTTAGTTCTTGAAAATCCATCACACCGGTTAACTGTTTAAAAATTCTAACTTTGATCCGCACTACGTGTTGGTAAAATTAATCCATTAAGAATCTTGAAAATTCTCCATTTTAGGGTTAGTTTTACATCAATACCACATGCTATTACTAAATAGTGGAGTATGACAAAATAGCTTCAACTCAATCTTCACATTTGATAGTCCACGAAGAAGAGATGAAATAGCTTGGATACTTTTAGCATATTAATCAAATGTCAATATTTGCTTGTAGTTGAAAATAAAATGTATCTTGTGTATTTAGAAATCATTTCACTAAAATAAATAAGGCCTCAACATTTTCAAATGAATGAAACATAGCGGCCAGGAGTGATTCAAAGTTCTAACTCAATGCATTCTCTCGTACTCAAGCTGATGATCATTATTCTCACACATGCATGTGTGAGAGCACGTGCACACGTGTAATTTATGGTCAGGCCACTCGTGGATAGAACTATCTTTGACCCTCTGAAATTTAATTGCATGTTGTTCAGATGTAGCAATTTGGATCAATTGTTCGTATCTTCAATTTGAATTATTTATCTATTACTTTGAACAGAAAGAATTCGCATCTCAAGTAAATCAAGGGCCCAACTAAAACACACGCACTCAAGCCCACTGATACAGTAACCTAAATAACGATCATAATAATAACCAATCTTAAGAAACTCAATATGTTAACATGCATCTATATATTGAATTAAATTACAAATCATAAACCATATATTGATCAAATAGATTATTTACTTCTTGGACATGGTTATAAATACAACGATACACCTAAACTAACTAATACCCAGCTAATGTGTTACACCAATACTTAATATCAAATTTTCTGACCCATGATCAATATGTTAAGTCCCCTTATGGATGCTGCATTTTTACAGTCTACGATAAATCATTTATTCATATTAATCCCTTCAGTGTGGGGCTCACTCATAATTAGTCCCTCCCGTTAACAGTCATTTACATGACCATAGTTAAAATGTTAGTTATTAGAAATCAAAGTCTTTACTGAAACTCCATGCCTCTTTCTTCCATCCACCCGACATCTATTTTTCCCCTCATATAAACAGAACCATATTTTCAAAGAACCATGTTTTGGACTTAAAGTGGGGAAAATCCGTTGATCATTCAAACCCACATCTTCCTACTTTTGAATCAGGTAGGCATGAACTGAAGCAAATCATGTATATCCGAAGTCAGTATCTTTTTGACATATTTCACGCATTTGCACACACCTTAAATGTTTCATTGTGGCTGGAAGTACTTTTTATGATCGATAACTGACAAGCACGATAGTAGGACTTGCCGCTAAAAGAATTGGTGTGCAAAACTCAGATTTCTATTAAGTTGCTACATTGAGATACGGTTTTCACTCATAACAGTTGAGTAGGTTTCTAACGTATGCCTTTGGACAAGGCCGTAGCTTGGTGGAATTTCTGTGAGTGCTGAAAGGGGAGTGTTGGCAAGTGAAATTTGACGGAGAACGTGGGAAACTCAAATCTAATTCCATGAGTTTCCTATGGAATATGGAAAGTAAAAAATGAACCTAGAAACTAAAGTTCCCAGTTTCTGTTGTCCCCCAGAGAAGGAAATTCATGGAATCCACAATTCTTCTCTTTTTCTCATCTACATTCTTTTCATTCTACCTCTCTAAGATTATAGTATAATAATTTAAAAACTTAAAATAGTAGTTTCTTCAATCCCAATTTAATTATATCAAAATATTCCAAACGTAGATTTTAATAGAACCTCAAGATCCTAATGCTTGTTGAAACTATAAATTCTCTTAATTTCCAGGCAATATACACAAACGGAAATATAATCAAGAAAGTATATCACTAACTAGGATCATTATTGCAATTATTTCACTGCAATGTAATGTCAACTATTCGTCTGTGCCAAGTTACAAATAGATCAATTAAATGGAAGGAGGCTGTAACAAGTATTTACCAACTTCTCCAAAAACAAAGATTTCAATCAAATCTAACTGAATATGGAAAGTAAAAAATGAACCTAGAAACTAAATCCAGTTTCTGTTGTTCCCCAGAGAAGGAAATTCATGGAATCCACAATTCTTCTCATTCTTCCTCTCTAAGATTATAGTATAATAATTTAAAAACTTAAAATATTACTGTCTTCAATCCCAATTTAATTATATCCAATATCAAAATATTCCAATCGTAGATTTTAATAGAACCTCAAGATCCTAATGCTTGTTGAAACTATAAATTCTCTTAATTTCCAGGCAATATACACAGACGGAAATATAATCAAGAAAGTATATCGCTAACTATGATCATTATTGCAATTATTTCACTGTAATGTAATGTCAACTATTCGTCTGTGCCAAGTTACAAATAGATCAATTAAATGGAAGGAGGCTGTAACAAGAATTTACCAACTTCTCCAAAAACAAAGATTTCAATCAAATCTAACTGAACTATTAGTAAAATCAACCTCCAATCAGTAGACATAGTGATCCTGAAGGTCATTGCAAAAGCTGTTCAAGCTAGCAGAGTCATGTAAATGACAAGCTATTACATTTATTAGAGGGTAACAGTATCATTTAAAGATAACAATTACCATATGTCAGAGGGTTCTGTCCATATTCTTATTGCAGCTTTAAGCCACTCTGGATGTTCTTCGGATGAGAACCAGAGTTGGCTGCCACCAGGTAATGTAAAAGAACTACGCAGCCGTTCATATTCTCCATCCTACCATGCACAGTAGCACTCGTTTGCAAAAACTAAACAATCCTGACGTGAATAACAAACTTTGCAATTTCCATATGAAGAATGTTCCCATATCCACCATTGCCGTCTACAGTAAATCATGTAGCAAACATCAGGTACCTGGGTATGATAAAATCTTAACTAAAAACTTCAATTAAATTAAGTATCAAGAAAAAGAAAAAAAAAGAAAGAAAGAAAGAAAAAGAAAATAAATAAATAAATAAATAAATAAAGCAAGTATAATATCTGTGAAACATTAAATAAAATTAAAAACAAGAAATCATACTAAATCAACGTCATTGTTTGATGTAATATGTCAAAGGCTAAAAAAAGAAAGCTCACAGTTCTTCTGGCATTGAAGAAATCATGACAATGCTAGATGGCTGACTTTTATGTGAACCTAATAACACACCAAGGAAAATAGATGCAACAGACATTTCTAAGATCATGTAATGATGTAAATAAAAATAGTAACAAAGATCAGTTTGCCGTTGGCATGTGTAATATGCAATAAATGGTGACTTAAGACACTCAAAGAAATAAGTTTTGGCATCAGATCAGGCCAAAGAGTTGCATATAAGAAATCATTAGTAGATAAAACTTGGTAGAAGACTACTTTTGGCATTGTTCATATGAAAGAAGCCTCCATCAGAAGCACATCAACTCTGAACTTGGCTTGAGCCTCGAAAGCTAGTTAATTTTTCAATGAATATTGAAAGCTTTTATCCTTATTATATATGATTTAATGCTCGGTACAGCATTACCATAAACAGATTTTGGATTCACCTCCACTATCAGTTCCTAATTACCCAAACTTTTGTACTAAATAAATGATACGCATTCGAGCTGACAAAATAGACCACGCTCTGTACACAGAAACCTCACTGGTACGTTCCGTCATGGCCAAACCAATGTTATAAATTTCGGATATCAGTATATCAGAAGGCAAATTTCTATATCGCATACCGGATATCGGTGATATATCGGCATTGGATGAAAATTTATATACTAAATGTGGTTCAGATGACCTTCACACAAAATAAACTACAAACACAAACAACCTAATCCAAGCAATAATAGTTATAACCAAAATATATAATCGCCTACATAAAATCTAATACATAAAAGAAAAATATCTACATATTAGAGATAAGACAGGGAATCTTTCAAAAGACAACTTGAAGATAAGTTGAAAGGTCTTTCTGTTTACTCAATAGAAGCAATGTGCTTGTGCTACTTTAAAATAATACAATTGCTAAATCATTGTTCTCTTTGTATTTTTACTCAAAGAAGCAATTAGCCTAATAGAGGACATAGTGAACATAAAATTAAAATTGTAATTTTGTATGGAAAGAGTCAATGAGATAGAATGCATATGTTTCACATATTCTTTGTCCTATATCCATCATAATCAGTTTTAGATTTTCTCATCTCTCTCTAACCTACAATTACAAAACCCCAATGCTCTCTATTATAATCAGAGATTAAGAGTGAATCTCTTCTTCACATGTTAAATAAATAAAAACCCCTAGATCGGCATCTCCTCTTCATGTGCTCAATAAATAAGAGGAACGATGGTGTCGTAAATATATTTGGGATAGGAGCGATAAGGGTGAGAGAAGATAGAGGTTCTTTACTTGATTTTTTCACATCCTTTTGACTTTGTATACGATGAGTTAGGGTCCAATTGGATTGGGTTTGAACCCTAAATCAAAGGTCTATGTTTTATTTTATTTTATATGCCTAATATTGAATCCGGTAGATATATAATTGCCAAAATAGCCCAACAACGTTTAAAACAATTGTATCAATAACTTTTGCCAATCCAAACTGTTATAACGACCGATATAACGTGTGATATTTAGAACACTGGACCAAACTCCATTTAGAAGGTTGCTCAATTATAAAAATAAACCTCAAGTTTAAGCTTAATTACTTAGCACACATATGCATCAAAGGGATTCTACTTCTCGATCTCATTTGTACACTTTGAAGCATCTAAAAGTGTATCAGTCATTTAGCATCGCGACAACGACAACGACAATGACGAAGCATCCAAGCCTCACAAAGTTTGGGGGTTGGCTACATTAATGATTCTCAGCCATTCAACTCTGTTGTGGGCCACCACCTTGGTCAAATTAACACAATCCAAATCTCTTTTATAGCCTTTACCCATGTCCATTCCGATCTACCCCTTGTCCTTTTTTTTTCTCGCCTATATTCAACTCTCTTGGGACATTCATCAGTCTTCATTGTAAGTGTACAACCCACCTCAATCGATTTTCCCATATTATATCTTTAATTTGGGCAACATCTACTTTCTTCCATATACAATTATTCTTATTTTTGTCATTTAGAGTAGTTCCACTCATCCACCTTAACATCCATCCTCATTTCAGCTACACTCATTTTTTTTCAACATTTGTTCTTTTAACCGCCCAACACTTTGATCCATCAGGCATGGATGGTTGTATAGCTGTCCTATAAAAAAAAAATCCTTCAATTTTAAAGGTATCTTGCAATCGCACTATACTCTGAATGCAATTCGCCACTTTAACCAGCCTGCTTAATTCTATGTGTACTATCCTCCTCCTCGACCTCCCCACCCTCATGAATGATCGATGAAAGTGATTGCTCCTAGGTAATATGCGGTCCTCAACGCAAACTAAACGCATTTTCGCAAGGGAAAAAAAGAAAAAAAAAAGTAATGGGTTGCATCATTATAACATTTAGTAAGCATTAAGGAAAAAGACGAACATTCCTCAATCGCGTGAAATGCCGCATTCGATTACAAATCACAGAGTGATTCTTTAAAGAGCACATCAGATTAGAATATTGAAATTGTAAAGAAAACGGGGGAAAATCAGAGGCTAAATATGAAAATACAGACAGTAATTTGTAACGTGATTATTACAGAGAGAGGAGAAGGAGAAAATTTACCTTAAACCAAGGAACGGATTGAGCAAAAGAGGGATTCACTTTCGAGAGAGAGGGGTTGAGAAAGCGACAGTCTAAAAATAGATCGTGGGCTGGGCTGGGCTGGGCTGGGCTTCTACTGAAAGGGACAGTCTTTTAAAAAAATAGCAAAATCAGTCCGTACGTAGTTTAGTAAGGAAAATACACAACCAATTTTTGTTCAATTTTTTTTTTTTTTTTTGATGAACCGGATCGGGCCTTACGACCCCAACCACAACAAAATATATTGATAATAATAAAATGTACAGAAGGAAGCTTTACAAGCAGTAAAGATCATTCAAGCAAACAAACACAGAAACTCCAGTACAAAGACGCAAACTAAACGAGTGACAAAGCCCGCAGACTAAAGGTGCTGCACCAAAACGGTAGCTTAACAGCAGTCGGGAGCATCTGGCAACACGGGAGAACCAGTGCAGAACCAAAGCCTGAAGGGCTGTCGAGGAGGCGCAGACGAGCAAAAGAAGTAAATCGAGCTCACGCATGGGCAGACCGCACATACGCACATCAGGCGCTGACGCAAATCACTCAGAGAATAGCATTTATAGGCCCAGTCCCTCAGGACGAAAAGTCACGCGCAGCGAAGCTGCGGAAGTGCTCCAAACAGAGCCTGCCGCAAGCACGGCCGAAAGCACAACCGAAGAAAATTGAGCAATCGAACCACAGATGCAGAGAAGTAAAATACCAAGAATCAGAACATAACAATAATGAAATAAGCGCCCCATAAAATGGGGAATAGGGCTACAAAGGGCCACCAACCATAGGAAGTGCTCCAAACAGAGACTGCCGCATGCACGGCCGAAAGCACAGCCGAAAAATATTAAGCATTCGAACCACAGATGCAGAGAAGAAAATACAAAGAATAATAGCAGAACAGTAATGATATAAGCGCCCCACAAAGTGGGGAAAAGAGCTATAAAAAACCACCAACCATAATAACCATTCATAAACAGTAGTGAGAGAGACAAGAAGCATCAGGTGTACATACAGAGAATCCCACCAGTCAGATGCACCTCCAAAAAGCATCAAAAAGAAACTTACAAAACATGATAAAGCCAGAGAGAGGAGCGGGCATAGTGAAGAAAATGAACACTGGCAAAAGCAGCAAGAGGGAGCTCACAAAAGAGCTAGAAACAAGCCATGCTGGAGCTCCCAAAAGATCCACATGATTCAGACCTAGAGAAAGAAAAGCATTAGTGCAAACTGCAAATCCAGGATAACACAAAATGTAAGAATGCATCCTGACAAAAAAAAGGGACAGTACAACCGTATCCTCAAGAATTAAATAGCGTTAAGGTTGGAAAGACAATTGAATGCCGAGAGTAGTCTATGACTCTGAAGGGCTTCCTTCGCTGCGTTGGTCAAGGATGAAGACCAAAAATCGAAGAGATAAAGGGATTCGTCGATAAGAGCGGAAATGGGCCACTCGCAGTGCCTGAAAATTCTATGGTTCCTTTCTTTCCAAGAGATCCAGATAATGATGTGAACTGATAAAAACCAAGATTTGCGATACCTAAAAGACGGGGGAATAGACGAATACACCGATTTGAGATCGGCGGGCAAAGGATTGAATTCCCAAGCAAGAGAGCATAGTTTCCAAAGTGGGCGAGTGAATTCGCAATTCACGAAAAGGTGATCTACGTCCTCGAAAGAGGTGGAGCAGAGGGGGCACAATTGTCCCCATGCCAAATTTCTTTTATTGAGAATCTCAACGGTAAGCAGTTTATTGTTAACCGCAAGCCAGGAGGTGATTTTGGCTTTAAGCGGTGCACAAGAACTCCAGATAATTTTGGAAAAAGGCGAGAGAATTCCTCTGAAGTTCAGGAATTGATAAAATGATTTGACCGAAAAAACCCCGGCCGAATTCCAACGCCAAGAGTAACCATCTGTCGTCGATCCCTCAAACTCGTTGAGGGAGGAGAGGAGATCGAAAAATTGAGTATCGCTATTCTGCGGAAGAGAGCCCGCGATAGGGATGAGCCATACTCTAAGAGATTGGTGAAGAGTGAAAGAATCTTCAACCGTGGCCTTTGGATAAAGGGCCGATTGATAGATGAGGGGAAAGGCAGAAGCAAGCTTCGTGTTACCGATCCAGAGGTCCGTCCAGAAACTGGTTCTGGAACCGGTTTGGCATTTATGGGAAATCCCGCAAAGGAACGCAGGAACTGCTTTCCAGATGCCCTTTCAGAAAGGAGAGGCATTGCGATGGATAGGCAGAGAAAGGTCCCACCAATGGTGCGAAGGGGAGAATTGTGCTTTAATGTTCTGGATCCACGGAAGATGTTCGAGGGTTAAGAATCTCCAAATCCATTTGCCCAGTAAGGCGATGTTGTGATGCCTGAGATTCAATACTCCGAGGCCTCCTGCTGCTTTCGAAGAGCAGACAAGATCCCAGTTGCAAAGATGCGATCCTGGTTTAAACGATGCAGAACCCGACCAGAATAAGTTACTTCTAATTTGGTCTAATCTCTTTATGACCCAAGACGGTAGAAAATAGAAAGACATCATGTATAGCGGGATAGAAGAGAGCACCGAGTTAAGGAGAATAATACGTCCACCGCGGGAAAGACATTTACCAGACCAGATACTGAGTCTGGATTCCACTTTGTCCAACATGGGGGTCCAGTCAGATTTATGGAGTTTACCCCATCTAATGGGAATACCTAGGTAGGTAATTGGGAAAGGAGACGACTGGACAATTGAAGAAATTGGCAATCTCAGTCTGACGGTTTGGGGAACCGCCCAACCATAGAACCGAGGATTTTTGAAAGTTGATGGAGAGTCCCGACGCAAGCTCAAAATAATACAGGAGCAGCTTAAGATACCGAAGGGATTGAAAATTAGGTTGGAGAAAGATGATCGTGTCATCTGCATACTGAAGGTTAAGGACTCCATGAAATTGATTGGAGGAACCCAATCCCTGAATGACATGCGCATCCCAAGCATTATGCAGGAGTTTACTAAAGACATCAGCCACCAGAGAGAATAATAGAGAAGAAAGAGGGTCTCCTTGACGGAGGCCACACATAATTTTGAATTTGTGGCCCTCTTTGCCATTAATAATGATAGAAGAGGTGCCCGAGTATAGGCTGGATCGAATCCAGGCGATCCATCTGGACCAATTTGTTCATTTTACTTACATATACTAGTATTATACACGTGCGTTACATCATGACTATGTTAGGGTTCCGTTATACGGGTGGTTTTTCGCACCCATAATTGAGTGCAGTTTTCTGCATTTAAAAAAAGGTGAGTGAGGTTTTCTGCAAAAAAAAGGGTGAGTGAGGTTTTCTGCATGTATGAGATAGTTTAAGGGGGTTTTTTCAATTTTAGCCTAACGGAACTCTAAGAGCATCCACAGTCGTTCGATGCTAAAAAATGGCAAAATGCATTTTTTAGCAATCCAATTCGATGAGCATCCACAGTCGTGGATTGGCAAAAAATGGCGGAAATGAAACATGATGTTTCGTCCCAAAAATTGGAAAAAAATAAAGGTTTTTTTTTGCAAAAAAAAATTGCAAAAAACAAAATTTAAAAATAGTTCGTAAATAATATTTGCAAAAGCAATTAAAAAATTTGCAAAAACAATTAAAAAAATTACAAAAATTCCCAAAAAGAAGCCCAGCATTCTGGACGAAGCACCATGCTTTGTCCGGATTTTCCGGAAAACTTTTTTTTAAAAAAAAATTTGCAAAAAGAATTTTTTAACCAAATTGTAATTTTTTTTTGCAAAAACAATTGAAAAATTTGCAAAATCAATTGAAAAAATTGCAAAAAAAATTTACAATTTACAATTTTTTTTGATGATTTGGATTGGGACGAAGCATGATGTTTCGTCTCAAATTGAGACGAAACATCATGTTCATTCTCACGTTTAAAGCTTATTTTATTCGTTTTTTTAGTTTTTTTTACTTCGGACGAAACATCATGTTAGAATATAATAAAATAATCCAGACGAAACATCATGTTTCGTCTGCTATAATATGCATATTGCTATTTCGATTGCTATTTCTCCGTATCTACTGTAGCGCTTTTGCCAAAAAATGGCAAAATAGCAAACGACTGTGAGCGCTACAGTAGGAAAATAATGGCAAAAATGGCAATAAAGCAAACGACTGTGGATGCTCTAACGGAGTCATGATGTGGTTTTTCGAACCATAATTGAGTGTGGTTTTCTGCATTAAAAAAATGTGAGTGAGATTTTCTGCATAGATGGGATAGTTTAGGGGTTTTTTTTTTAAATTTTAGCCCAAAAAAAATGATAAGTACTTCGCACTCTGATATATTAATATAACAGTTTTGATAAGTACTTCGCACTATTGAAACTAATAAATGATGAATTTGCTATAGATAGCTAAATCAGATGAAATCAACCTCGCCTGATTGAAACTAAGATAAAATTAATTCGATATTAGTTGGGATCTGATTTGGTTAACAAGTTGTGTTTAATTTTAATGTTATTGTACTGGTTATGACTACCTTATGAGGGGACGTGTATATATACATGCCAAGGTTTCCAAAAGCGAAACTTAAGCATGCGTGTTGTGGATTATTGTTGCTTCTTTTTCTAATAATCAAAAAGTGCTAGAAAAGCAGATGTCCTTAAAAAACATTTCAAAATATGGATGAAAGCCGAATAAAGTGAATTTTTTTGCCCTACTGATCCAATTTTTTTAAAATATCGAGCGATCTGACCCACTTTCAAAAATATTTATCCAACTGACTCAGTTTTAAACATGTCAGCATTAACCGTTATTGAAATAACGACATAGGTTATTTATATGCAATTGTTTTCAATAGCGGCATCTATCATTAAAAAAAAATGTATGCCGTTATTTGGAGTAACTTAACTTATTCTCAATCGTGTACTCTCTCTGACTTAAAAAAAAATGCAATTGTGAAAAAATTCTTTCGCTGATGCAGTGTTTAGTACAGCAGTAATAAAATCACAGATGTTGTTGTTAGGAATAGCGGCATCAATTATAATATTCATTGTTAGGGATAACTGATGTCGTTGTTTGGAACAGCGGCAGTAATTCATTTTATTACTTATACTTGGCTATCTATTTCTGTGAACTGTTGTTGCTGTTTCTAAGAACAGCAACAGTTATGTCATGACGTTGTTTGAAAGAACGATTATGGAGGAAGAGAGTTAAATGAGTATTATAACTGATGTCGTTATCTCCAACAACGGCATCGGTAATGCTAAAGTTGTTTTTGGGGATAAGGACATTATTTATAAGTTGTTTCAACACTTGAAACTTTTTTCAAGTCAGACGGTTCACACTTGTATACGAAATGTACTCATGGCGTTGTTCCAAACAACGGCATGCTAAAAAAAATTAAATTGATGCCGCTTTTTAAAGAACAGCATGGTATTAACCTATATCTATTATAAAAGAATAGAAACAATAAACAATGAAAATAGAGACAAGAGAAAAGAAGATTATTCTCATTCATAATATTTTCATCTCACTTCCAAATGATTCACCAAATTGGCATTTTTATTGGCTTACAAAGAATACAAAGAGACAATTACATAATTATTACATATGAATAAATAAGAATAAATGCAATGTGGTGGTGGAGAATGTGGAAAGAGTGGGGGGTAGTTCAATAGACAATTCACACTTAATAATTTATTTATAACACTCCCCCTTGAATGTCTATTGAATGTAAATAAGAATATGTCTCATTAAAACCTTACTAGGTAAAACCCAAATGGGAAAAACCCTAGTGAAGGAAAAAAAGTACATAATCTTTAACAATGATATGCAATGAAGATACTACCTCGTTAAAAACCTTACCAAGAAAACCCAGTGGGATAAAACTTGGTCAAGGAAAAAAGAGTGCAGCGCATATCATCTCTCCCCCTGACGAGATCATCCGATTAGGACTTTCAAAAGTCGTATCTCGAATCTCGATCAATTATACCATCCTTTCCAAAAGTTGGGGTGATAGGGTCATAGCGAGCAATCTTCTAGATTGTCGCTTGATTCTATTTGGTTAACAATGATTTCACCCTTTTAATTGAAACATGAGTGAAGAAGAATTCTGGTGAAATATGATTCGGCTGATCGCCTTTGATGTAACCCTCCTTTTATTGAGCTTTAAAGCTGTATTATCTTCAAATAACGTTGTGAGTACTTCTTGATCAATTGAGGATGACACGTTCTCCAAATATATTAAGAAGTTGAACCGATCAAACAAACACATCTATGCCTTGCCTCGCATGGAGCCAATATCTCTTGATTGATATCTGGCTTTATAATGATATGATAAATACTCTGCATTTGCATAACCAATCAAAACTGATATGGACAAATTAGAATAATATAATCCCATATCCATGGTCCCTCGAAGTTATCTTTCATACCAGTCCAATGACTTCGAGTTGGTGAGGACTTCATCTTACTAGTAAACCAACCGCATAAGGTATATGATAATATTTATTATTGATAAGATATATTAGTGCTTCCATTGCACTAAGAAATGGTACTCCAGGACCAAGCAATTCCAATATCCTCACGGCCATTTGGAAATTCAATAAATGAGTATTATCCATAAAATTTTCTAAATAACTGGAAAAAATGTAGGAAATTCTTACCTTTCAAATGTTTAATTTGAAAAACCTGAAAACAAAAATGATGACAAAACAAGAAATTTTCTTATCCAAGGTCTTTTCGTCTTAAGATATTTCTTTAAACATTACACGGCTTGTACAACTCTTCAGGAGTTCCAACAGACTTTGACCTTGAATATTTAATAAATATATGCGAGCTTATATGACCATTATTCTGGTCCCCTTTATCGAAAACTCACTAAGATGGTTATATCACATTTGTTCTGATTGTTTTAATCCATACAAAGCTTTGTTTAACTTAACTGAGTAAATTTTTCCGGGAATTATCATTATGTGCTTCTGGCACTTTTAAATCCTTCAGGGATTTTCATATATATATATCATGGTCTAACAAACCATACAAATAGGTCGTGACCACATCCATGAGGCGCATTTCAAGTCTTTCATGCACTGCCAGACATATCAAATATCGAAATTTTATTGCATCCACCACAGGAGAATATGTCTCTTCATAATCAACACCAAGTATCTGGGTAAAACCTTATGCGACAAATCGTGCTTTATATCTAGTAATCTCATTTCGTTCATTTCCTTTTCGTACAAATACCCATTTATAGCCTACTGGTTTGATCTTTTTTGGTGTTTGAACTACATGTCCAAAAACTCCTCGTTTTTTAAACGAGTCTAATTCAGACTTAATTGCCTCTTTCCATTTTGGCCAATCATTTCTATTTCTACACTCTCCTACAGAGGTAGGTTCATGATCCTCGTTTTCATTTATGATATCGCGCGCTATATTATATACAAAAATATTGTCGACAATTATATTATTCCGGTCCCATCTTCTTCCCGTAATGACATAGTTAACCGAGATCTCTTCATTTTGATTTATTTCAGGTACCTGATTCTCTTCATTATTAACTATGTCAATGGTCTCTTCTGGAGAGACATCCTCGATTTGATAGTCATGGTTATTTGCTCCTTTTCTTTTTCGAGGATGTTTATCTTTAGAACCAAGTGGTCTACCACGCTTCAAGCGTGCCTTAGACTCACTAGCAATTATAGGTTGTCCTTCAGGGACATCAATTTTGACAGGAGCATTTACAGCTGGAATATGAGATTTTGTTACTCTTTTGTGGTGAGTAAATGCGTCTGGCAGTTAATTTGCAATACCTTGCAAATGAATTATCCTTTGAACTTCTAATTCACTTTCTTTTGTTCGACGATCTAAACTTTTCAATGATAATTCATTCCATGAAATCTCTTTTTCCAACTGTTTATTATCTCCCCCTAATGTTGGGAATAGTGATTCATCAAAGTGACAATCTGCAAACCTTGCGGTAAACAAATCTCCAGTCGTCGGTTCAATATACTTGATTATAGATGGAGATTCATACCCAACATATATTCCCGTCCTCCTTTGAGGTCCCATTTTTGTGCGTTGTGGTGAATTAATTGGGACATATACCGCACATCCGAAAATTCGTAAATGGAAAATATTTGGTTCCTGACCATGAACCAATTGTAAAGGAGAATTATCATTATAACTGGTTGGCCGGATGCGTATAAGTTGTGCTGCATGTAAAACAGCATGTCCCCAGGTACAAACGGGGAGATTTGATTTCATAAGCATTGGTCTAGCAATCCATTGGATTCATTTTGTAAATGATTCTGCCAAACCATTTTGAGTGTGAACATAGGCTACTGGATGTTCCACTTTTATCCCAATTGACATACAATAATTCATAAAAGATTGGGATGTAAATTCACCAGCATTATCAAAATGAATTGTCTTTATCGGATAATCAGGAAAATGTGCCCGCAATCAAATTATTTGTGCAAGTAATCTTGCAAAAGTCAAATTACGAGATGATAATAAACACACATGTGACCATCGAGTTGATGCGTCAATTAGAACCATAAAATACCGAAACGGTCCACACGGGGGATGAATCGGACCACATATATCACCATGAATTCATTCTAAAAAGGATAGTGATTCGTTCTTTATTTTGGCTGGTGAGGGCCTTGTAATTAACTTTCCTTTGGAACAAGCAACACAAGAAAATTCATGGGATTGAAAAATCTTCTGGTTTTTCAATGAATGATCACATGATTTCTCGATAATTTTCCGCATCATCGTTGAACCGGGATGACCTAACCGATCATGCCAAACCTTAAATATATCTGTAAACTTCTGGTTTACAGTATCAGTAAACTTCATATTTACTGTATTATATGATTCAACCATTCTTATAGTTGTATAATACAATCCAGATGAGAAAGCTGGTAATTTTTCTAACACACACTTTTTGCCCATCATAGTTGAGGTAATACAAAGATATTCAATACATCTTTCATTCATAGTCTCAATATGATATCCATTTAGACGAATATCTTTAAAACTTAATAAGTTTCTTTGAGACTTAGGCGAAAATAATGCATTTTCAATTATGAATTTTGTGCCTTCTGGCATTATAAAATTTGCTCTTCCGGAGCCTTCAATTATCTTTGCAAAGCCTGATATGGTATTGACATGTGCTTGATCATTTCTCAGATTAGGAAAATATTTCTTATCTTTAAGAATGATGTGTGTAGTAGCACTGTCTGCAAAACATATATCCCCAACTTGGATCTTGGATTGATACATATTCATAATCTTGAATAGTTGAAGTAGAGCCTCGTGCTGATAACGTATTATAAATGAATAGAAACAATAAACAATGAAAATAGAGATAAGAGAAAAGAAGATTATTCTCATTCATAATATTTTCATCTTACTTCCAAATGATTCACCCAATGGCCTATTTATAAGCTTACAAAGAATACAAAGAGACAATTACATAATTATTACATATGAATAAATAAGAATGAATGCAATGTGGTGGTGGAGAATATGGAAAGAGTGGGGGAAGTTCAATAGACAATTCACACTTAATAATTTATTTATAACAATATCGTTATTTTCAATAACAGTTAATGCTGACGTGTCCAAAACTGGATTAGTTAGGTAAATATTTTGAAAGTGGGTTAGATCGTTCAATATTTTCAAAGGTGGGTCAGTATGGAAAAAAAAATTCGAAAAAAGTGTGATAGAACGGTCGGAAATAGCTTAAGGTGCACTACTTTTAAAGTAAAATAAGGGAATGCGGACTCTTTTTTTTGTTTTTAGGCATTTTAACCCAATCCGACCCGACTTGATCCTATACTGAATAAATTTTTCCATCATTTGGCCTAGCCCCCCCCCCCCCCCCCCCCCCCCCCCCCCCGCGTTTCGCAAAAGGCGGAGTCCCTACCACAAAAAAATGGCGATCATAAATTAGAGCTGCATCCACAAAATGTTTCTTTTGCCAAAAAAAAAAAACTTCCTTTAATTATGGCAAAATGTTTCTTTTGCAAAAAAT
This sequence comes from Hemerocallis citrina, assembly GCA_017893485.1. Classification (NCBI taxonomy): domain Eukaryota; kingdom Viridiplantae; phylum Streptophyta; class Magnoliopsida; order Asparagales; family Asphodelaceae; genus Hemerocallis; species Hemerocallis citrina. Next base: position 75,572,820 of record CM030364.1, read on the forward strand.
CCCTCCTTTAATTTAGACAAAATGTTTTTTTTTGCAAAAAACCACTCCTTTAATTATGGAATAGATTAGTATATATTTATTTGGTTGATTTGTTTTTTTAAAATTTCTTCTATATTTTTTTATTTATAGACAATAATTATATTATTAATAATTCTTTAACAAGATCTTTAATATAAGACCAATATTGGATATCTTCAAGGTTTGTTTTAAGTGTAGAATTTAATCATATGAATCAATAATTATACTAAAGAGAAATACGAATTCATAAATATTCATCGAAAATTATAAAGGCAAAATTTAAAAAAAACGTCACAATAGTTTGGCGCTGTTTAAAAAAACGTCACAAAACTTTGACTTTTTAAAAAAACCGCACAATGTTTAACTTTCAACTCACGGAGTTATCCAACCGTTAACTGGATAATAGTTATGTGATTTTTTTAAACAAATGGGAACTTTTGTGATGTTTTTTTAAACAGAATAATAGTTCTGTGTTGTTTTTTTAAACAAAACAATAGTTTTGTGATGTTTTTTTAAACATTACGTATAACCCAGTTAACGGTTGGATAACTCTGTGAGTTGAAAGTTAAACATTGTGGTTTTTTTAAAAAGTCAAAGTTTTATGACGTTTTTTTAAACAACGCCAAACTATTGTGACGTTTTTTTAAATTTAGCCAATTATAAAACATAATACTAAACGAAGAGCGAATACAAATAATTCTTAGTAAGTGTATTATCTATTTCTAATTAGTTGTATTATAACTTTTTAATTATTTGAATTATCTTTTGTATTCAAAAAATTATTTTTGTGTAAAAAAAAATTACAAAAAAAATATATTTGAAACCCCAAAATAGGGTACCATTGGAGTACTCCATTTAAAACCCCAAATTAAAATGGCATAATTCAAAAAATATGCCAAAATGGAAGCCAAAGTGGGGATGGAGATGGGGTTCCATTGAAAATGCTCTAATGGCCCCATATCGACAACTGCGCAAATATATATATATATATATATATATATATATATATATATATATATATATATATATATAGAGAGAGAGAGAGAGAGAGAGAGAGAGAGAGAGAGAGAAAGAGAGAGAGAGAGAGAGAGAGAGAGAGAGTAATGTGAGCCTCATATTTTTATGAGGAAATTTTCCTCATACAAAGTGATCATACTCACTTGGTGGGGCCATTATGGAAGATCGGGTTCGTCCATCATTTTTATCATGCTAATAGATGTATGTGTAGAAAAAATCAAGTGGTTTGGAGGTCATTCACTCATGCATCATGTGGGTCCAATTTGTGGTTTGATTTGTATTACTGTTGAAATCGTTCATTTTTCAACCACATGATGCATGGGTGAATGACCTCCGAACCACTTGATTTTTTCTACACATACATCCATTAGTATGATAAACATGATGGATGGAGTGGATCTTCCATAAGGGCCACATCAAGTGAGTATAATCACTTTGTATGAGGAAAATTTCCTCATACTCTATATGAGGCTCACTTTTCTCATATATACATATGGGTAAAAGGGATATGAGCAACTTGCTCATTTAGTAAATGAGCAAGTGATGAGGTGGCATGCATGTGATACATTGAGTATCTAATTACTTTTAGGATTTTCCAATCACATGCATGCAACCTCATCATTTGCTCATTTACTAAATGAGCAAGTTGCTCATATTCCTTTTACCCTATATATATATATATATATATATATATGGGAAAGGGGTTATGAGCAACTTGCTCATTTATTAAATAAGCAATTGATGATGTAGCATACATGTAATTAGAAAATCCTTTAAAAAGTTAGTTATCCAATGTATCACATGCATACCATATAATCAATTGCTCATTTACTGAATTCTTTATGTTATGCTATCTAAGTAGTGTAGAACGAGATGGCCGGTTCGGATTTTTCATGGGGGGTCTACTCCTTGAGTTCTCACCAAATTAGTTCTCAACCGAAGGACCACCTATATATATATATATATGCACGCGACAAATCTACTTACTAAAGTAATTACAATTATTGATTGTTAGATATGAAATCTGAATATCCGGCGCCAAAAGGTATGTGAGTATTGTGGCAGGTGGTATTCGATAGATGGGAATGTGATCGTTATTAGTGGTGATGGCAAGGCAATCGCAGCCGTACATGATTTGGATGATAATAATATGTGCAATTTTGTAGAATTAATTAATTAGTTATCATCTAAGTAACTTGGACCGGATTCAGAGCAGTGCTGACACTTTCTACATATCTTAGCATATCACAAGTGCGCCCATTCTCGTTTTTTTCTATTTTACCAATTTGGCAAAATGAGTGTTTCTTTGATTGCTTTAATATGAGAAAACAATAAAAAAAATTGATCTTCGGACGAAACAACATTTGTCGTTTGGTTAAATTTTTTTCTCTTTATTTAAACTAGTAATATACACTTGTGATTGCGATGCACGTATTGATTTTTTTAAAAAAATTAAAGTTAGAACTTTGATTTACACGTGCAATGCATCTCTTAATAAATATGATTATATATTTTTGTAAAAGTTAATGTAAAGCCTATAATAAGAGAGTTGGAGTTGCACATATATTGCAAGTAAGTAGGCACATTTACAACTCCAACTCTTCCATTATAATAGTTATTACATATTATATTATAAATAGATAGATAGTAATTTACACGTGTGATGCATTTTTAATATATATTAAAAAAATAAAGTAAAAAATCTGATGTAGTGAGGACTCGATCCTGAGACCTCCTTCATATTAGTTGTGCACGTGCAATATACACGCATTGGTAGATTTACAACTTTACCAATGACACTCAGGCCTTCTCCCATTATAATATTAGAGATTAGAGATTAGAGATGTGAGACGGAACATGTTGTTCCGTTCCACTCATTTAAAAAAAAATTGCATCCGGCCAAGAGCAAAATTGTCCAAATAAATCCCCTTAAAAGTTGGATAAAATGTGTTGTCCCGATCAAAGAAAAAAATGTATCGGACGAGACAACATGTAGTGTTTGATCCATTTTTTTTTTTAAATATTTTTTGGTCGGTACATCGTCTACCATCCGATAAATTTTTATTTAAATTTTAAATAAAAACCCCTTAGACGAAACAGCAAAATGCGTCCGATGCCCTCAAACAATTATTAAAATTATGAAACGCAACATTGTGAACCATCTCCTAAGAGTTCATCGAATCCAAACTTCCTCTGTTTTTAAGTTGCATTTTTTTCGGAAAAAGGATAATTTGGTTGAGCTTTTCAGTTGCATACATGCAATGATTAATTTTGGTGCTATTTAGTTCACTTTATTATATTTCTCTCTCTATCCTCATCCATGTTTTCTCATTCAACATTCATCAACTGAATCAGCTAACATAATTACTACTGCTCAGGATTTGAGTTTGCATATGAATAGAATCTTTCAACCTTACACATCATAAAATAAAGAGAAACTGAGCATTTCTCATAGTTGCATTGCTAGCTGTGATTCTTTTTGGTGCATGATATGGGATAAATAAAGTGGCGCAATCAGGACCCTCTGATCTCTTTTGAACCCTTCCTCCTGTGATCATCAAGTCAGCTACAGTCCAATAGGCTCCGGCCAGCTCCGGCCCATGGACAAATGGGTCCGACCCGGCCCATTAGGGCTCCAGACCCGTTTACCCCTACCTATTAATACTCAACCCCCTCCTCACTTTGGCAGGTAATCAAACTTTCCACACCTAAACCCTAGCTGCCCAGTCTCTTTTCCAGTGACTGACTAGATCATCGGAGGACCTGTCACCGGGACTTCTCCGAGTGTTTCTTGGCAGTGGGCAGGTACAGAAAACTCGAGCCGAGCCACTTGCCTCTACCTCCTTGCTCTTACCTCCGAGCCGGCTCCCATAACCCGAGGTCGGACTAGGGCCAGTACCGCATAAGGACTTTCACTATACAAATTACAAGAACTCACACCTATTGCCCCCACACCCCAAAAACAAACATCATCAGGTTGGCACTGTATGTGGGAAACTTTTTCTCTAAGTACTGTCGTCCTTCCGAGCCCAGCCAGAGTCGTCACCTCAGGTTCGAGCCCTTCCATGGCTCCCAAAGCCTAAAGGGCCGTCACCTCGGCACGACATCCGGACCCCCTACATCATAGCCGCACGAATTACCAGGGATCCAACCAACCTCGGGTCAACGGCGCGGCCTGACCATCAAGCGCGTCAGATTTGTGCCGCGTCCTCTCAGACAGGCAGGCCAGTCGGACGAGGGGAGAGGCCGCTTCCAACTCGGTCTCGAACCATTATCGACAGCCTTCCTAGGTGCGCAACCCCCCGCAGGACCCGGTGGGGCAAGCCCCCGTCACAAGGGTTGAATTCCAAAATTTCTGGGATGAGATCATCCAAGCCATCCGAGGCGGCCAGACTACCAGTTCCGCCACAGCTTCGACCCCCAGTCAGGAGCAGGAGTCGGCGAGTCCCACGGATCGGCTCGTCCTCAGGAATAGGTAGACGCCGTCCTTCGTCGTTTGGAGAAAATGGAGAACCGCCTCGCCCACCTTGGCCAGTGCAGACCAGCACCGGGTCACGGTCACCGACAGACCGGGCCTCCTTTTCCCCAAATCCTAGAAGCCGAGATCCCTTGAAATTTCAGGCCTCCCCAATTCGAGACCTACAATGACGAGAGTGATCCTGCTGATCACATGGAGGGATTTAAAACCTACATGATGATTCACAGCACTGCGGATCCCCTCATCTACCGCGCCTTCCCCGCTACCCTCTGTGGACTGGCTCGGGAATGGTTCTCCAAACTTACCCCCGGCTCGGTCTTCTCCTTCGAGCAGCTAGAGACGGGTTTCCTAGCCCACTTCGTGACCAGCATGAAGGTCGAGAAAATAAGCTCTTCCCTTCTGGACCTCAAGCAAAAGGAGGGGGAATCCCTCCGGGGGTTTGTTTGGAGGTTCACCACCGAGGCGAGGTCAGTTTCCTCCCTCGATGCAGGTATCGCCTCGGCAGCCTTCCGGCACAATGTCCGCCACGGCCAGCTCAAGGCCTCCTTAGCCAAGAAGCCACCGATAGACTTCCCTGACCTACTCAATAAGGTCGAGAAGTATATTCGGGCCGAGGAGGCCCTCAATCCCGATGGCACCAAGGAAGCCGCTACTAAGTGGAAGCGAAAGGTCGACGAGGCTGAACCCTTCAAGAGACCCGTGAAAGAAACCACTGGTCTCAAGAGGGTCTCCCCGGTCCCTCGATTCGAAAGGTATATGCCCCTAACTCAGAACATCTCAACAATTTTAATGGAGATCGAGGACAAGGGGGTCGTCCGATTCCCTCCCCGACCAACCAACAACGGCAAGAAGCGAGACCAGAGGTTCTACTGCCGCTTCTACCGTGACACCGGGCACGATATAGATCATTGCCGAGCCCTCCAGGACGAGATCGAAGCCCTCATCCAACGAGGGTACCTGAGGGAGTTCACCTGGGCCAATCCCAAAGATCGAAGACAGCTGAGGAGCCTGAGGTCTTCGCCTCCCCCTCGGACGACCGGCCGACGGCCCGATCGGGACCCGAAACTTGAGGAAGCAGGTGGAAAGGCTACCCTGTACTGCGTCCACGATGGACCCATGGGGGGGGGGAATCTAAGACTTCTCGCAAAGCCTTTATCCGATAGGTCAACTCTGTTTTAGACCACCCCTCCCCTCGGGTCCAGCAGCTGGCGGTCTCCTTCTCAGAAGAAGACCTCGAAGGCATCCGGCTTCCACACTGCGATGCCCTCGTCATCAGCCTTGTCATGGCCAATTTTGAGGTCCGTCGAATCCTGGTGGACAACGACAGCTCGGTTAACATCCTTTTCTTAGAAGCATTTGAGAACCTCAAACTCCCCTGAGAAAAGCTGAAACCAGATAGTTACACCCTTCATGGATTTTCTGGCGTCCTAGTGCAAATCGAGAGGATCCTGACACTAGATGTAACCGCAGGAACGACCCCCATCCTCCGAATCGAGTCGATGGATTTCATGGTGGTCAACATCAAGGCAGCCTACAATGCCATCCTCGGCCGACCCGGGCTCTGTTCGCTCCAGGCTGTCCCCTCAGCCTACCATCTGAAACTGAAGTTCCCAACTAACGTCGGGGTCAGGATCGTCCGGGGCAACCAGTAGTCGGCACGCTCATGCTACATGACCGTAGTCGGGGGCGGGGTATTTCCCCTCGACGTCGTGGAGATCCCGCCTGAAGGGAGCCGGCCCGAGTCAAAACCCATGGACGAGTTGGAGGAGGTCTCCTTTGAAGCAGAAGACAAGTCCAAATGGTTCCGCATGAGCCGAACCTTTTCCTCTGACCTGAAGCCAGGTCTGATTGACTGCATCGGTCGCAATATCAACCTCTCCGCCTGGACACCGTCCGACATGCCCGGGATTTTCAAAGATTTAATCATGCACCGGCTAAGCGTCGCCCCCGGCTCCAAACCGGTCCAGCAGAAGCGCCGCAAGTTAGCCCCAGAAAGGCAATAGGAGGTGAGAGCGGAGGTGGATAAGATGCTATCCGCCCGGTTCATTCAAGAAGTCAGCTACCCCGAGTGGTTGGCTAATGTCGTAATGATGAAAAAGGCGAGCGGGACCTGAAGGATCTGCATTGACTTTACAGACCTCAACAAGGCGTGCCCCAAGGATTCTTTTCCCCTCCCCAGCATTGATGCTCTGATGGACACGACGTCGGGTCACGAGCTCCTGACCTTCATGGATGCCTTCTCGGGCTATAATCAGATCCGGATGTTTCCTCCGGATATTGCCAAAACGTCCTTCGTCACCGACCAGGACCTTTACTGCTACCGGGTCATGCCCTTCGGGCTCAAGAACGCCGGGGCCACCTACCAGAGGCTTGTTAACCGAGTCTTTAAAAATCAGATCGGTCGGAATACGGAGGTATACGTCGATGACATGCTTGTCAAGAGCTGACGAGGGCAGGATCATGTTGCCGACCTCGAGGAAGCCTTCGGCGTCTTCCGGTCTCACAATATGAGGCTCAATCCCGCCAAATGCGCCATCGGCGTCTCCTCCGAAAAATTCCTGGGGTTCGTCGTTAACTAGCGCGGCATAGAAGCCAATCCGGAGAAGATCCAGACCATAATCGACATGGCCCCTCCCCGAAATGTCAAGGAGGTTCAGCGGCTTACGGGTAGACTGGCGGCCATCGATCGCTTCCTCTCCAAATCAGGGGAGAAGTCCCTTCCGTTCTTCAAGGCCCTGCGGGGGACGAAAGGATTCGAATGGGGCGATCCATAGCAACAAGCGTTCGACCAATTGAAGTCCTACCTCGCCAATTCCCCACTCCTAAGCAAACTCGAACCCGGCGAACCCCTCTTCCTATACCTTTTAGCCTCGGAAAGCGCGCTCAGCATCGTGCTCGTCCGAGAGGAAGATGGTGTTCAGAAGCCCCTGTACTATATGAGAAAGGTTCTGCTCTCAGCCGAGACCAGATATGCAAAGATGGAGAAGATGGCGTACGCACTGATAACGGCCGCACATAAGCTCCGTTCCTACTTCTAGGCCCACTCCATTTAGGTCCTCACGGACCAGCCCCTGAAGGCCGTCCTCCAAAAACCTGAGAGCTCTGGCCGCTTGGTAAAGTGGTCGATCGAGCTGAGCCAATACGACATCAGCTACCAACCCAGGACGGCCATCAAGGGACAGGCCCTCGCCGAGTTCATCACGGAGTGCACTATTTTCGAGCCATCCGACACCCAGGAGACCGACCCGATGTGGGAGGCTTATGTCGACGGCTAGTCTTGCGAAGGAGGGAGCGGAGCAGGTGTCATTCTGAAGGGTCCCAATAATTTCGTCCTCCAGTATTCTCTCCATCTGAATTTCCCTGCTTCGAACAACGAAGCGGAATATGAAGCTATAACCGCTGGGTTCACCCTAGCACACAAGGCCGGATCCAGACACATCAAGACCTTTAGCGACTCCCAGCTTGTGGTCAACCAGATCACCGGGGAGTACGAGGCCCGTGACACTCGGATGGTACAATACTTAGCGGTGGTCCATAATCTCTTATCATCTTTCGAATACCACTCGGTGGAACGAATCCCCAGGGAACAGAATGCCCAGGAAAACTCATCTTCGAAGCTCGCCCTGTCATCCTTCGAAGGGCTCGACCGTACCGTCCTAATCAAGGTCTTCCTCAAGCCCAGCATCGATCTCCCGAAAGTCTCCTGCCTTAACACCGATCTCCAGCCCGGCAACTGGACGACGCCCATTCGAAAGTTCCTTTCGAACGGCGAACTCCTTCAAGACCGATCCGAGGCAAGAAGGATCAGGGTCCGCTCTAACAGATTCATGCTGATCAACGAAACGCTCTTCGAGCGCTCGTACAAAGTGGCTAATGGCGGACCCTACCTCCGCTGCCTGGCACCTGACGAGGCCAAGTACGTCCTGAAGGAACTGCACGAGGGGATCAGCGAATGCCACATGGGGAGCAGGTCGCTCGCCCGAAAGGCCCTGAATCATGGGTACTACTGGCCAACCATGTTGCAAGACGCGCAAGACCTCGTCAAAAGGTGCGGTCCCTGTCAAAGATTCTCATCGATGAAGAGACTCCCGCAAGCCAACCTCCGATCCCTGGCCAGTCCGACCCCCTTTACTATGTGGGGGATGGACCTGGTCGGCCCCTTTCCTCAAGCAACGGGCCAAAGGAAATTCCTGGTGGTAGCCATCGACTACTTCACCAAGTGGATCGAGGTAGAATCCCAGGCCTCGATCAGCGAGCATCAAACTCAACAATTCTTTTGGAAACACATCATCTGTCGGTTCGGAATCTCCCAGGTGCTCATCACCGACAACGGAACCCAGTTCGCAGGCAAGAATTTTCGAAGGTTCTGCGAAGACATCGGCATCCAGCAACGTTTCTCGTCGATATTCCACCCTCAATCAAACGGCCAGCGAACCGCCAAATCCTTGACGGCCTCAAGAAGCGATTGGATAATTCACCCAAAGGAGCTTTGGGTCGACGAACTTTTGAGCATTCTCTGGGCACACCGAACGACGAAGAGGATACCCACGGGCGAGTCGCCCTTCAACCTAACCTACGGCACCGAGGCGGTTATCCCCTTAGAGATTGGCCTCCCTTCGCCCATGATCATGGCCTTCGACGAAGAGAGCAATTCGGCAGGCCTCAGGGCCAACTTGGATCTGGTCGACGAAGTCAGGAAAAAATTCGCCATCAGAAGAAGCATATACCAGCAACGGGTCGAGGAATTCTACAATAAGAAGGTTCGCCCCACCAACATCAAGCAGGGTGACCTCGTCCTCAGAAAATTGGCGATATCAGACCTCAGTAAGAAGAGGAAGTTGGCCCCTAATTGGGAAGGCCCGTATAAGGTCGCCGAAGTAGTGCGCCCCGGCACCTACCGACTCACCGACATGAGAGGCAACCTGATCAAGAGACCCTGGAATTCGGAGCACCTCATCAAGTACCTCGAAGGGGAGGACTAAACTTGTTATGTAACCAGTCCCTTGTAATCGGCATTACACGCCGCTGTTTTTGTATAAGAAGATTTATTTTCTTTCCAAAGTTTTTTAGCTCAGATTCTCTATGTAAACTTCTTATGTAACGGAGCTCTTTGCTCTCCGTCGTCCCCCCAAGCCTCGACACCGACCAGTGAACTCGAGCACACGGGTAGCTTTTTCAAGCTAAGGCAACGAAGCTCTTCGCTCTCCGCCGACCCCCCAAGCCTCGACACCGACCGGTGAACTCGAGCACACGGGTAGTTTTTTCAAGCTAAGGCAACGGAGCTCTTCGCTCTCCGCCGACCCCCCAAGCCTCGACATCGACCGGGAAACTCGAGCACACGGGTAGCTTTTTCAAACTAAGGCAACGGAGCTCTTCGCTCTCCGCTGACCCTTAAACTCTCAACCTCCGGTCAGGACTTCAGCTAACCTCCCTATCCAAACTTTTCATTAAGATTTAGGGCGCCCGCCTTTGGCAAATGCCTCGAGCCCCGAACCAGGGATTGGCCCACCCTTCACCCGCTGGCGACTCGAGGTAACAGCCCTCGGAGCAGTTACCCCAAATTGTCAGAGGGTAGCAAAGGAGCCACCGGTCTGGGACTCTCGGCCAAAAGGTCCATTTAGGGCACCCGCCCTCGGCAAACGCCCCGAGCCCCGAACAAAGGATCGGCCCACCTTTCACCCGCAGGCAACTCGTGGTAACAGCCCTCGAAGCAGTTACCCCAAATTGTCAGAAGGTAACAAGGGAGCTGCCGGTCCGAAACTCTTGGCCAAAAATTCCATTTTAGGGCGCCTGACTTCGGCAAGCACCCCGAGTCCCATCCCCGGGTTTGGCCCACCTTTCACCCGCTGGCAACTCGAGGTAAACGGCCCTCGGAGCCGTTACCCCAAATTGTCAGAGGATGACAAGGGAGTCACCGGCGATGAGAACTCACGGTGAGGTGAGATCTTTTCTAATGAAATTCTGGTAAGGAGGTGGGGGTTTTATAGCCCCCCAGAAAGGTCTATTAATGACGTCGGAAGATGAAACGTCCCCCATTAATGGCGTGGGAAGGTGAAACGTCCTCCAATTAATGGCGTTGGAAGGCGAAACGTCCCCCATTACTGCAGGACTCCCAGGATTCCTCTCTCTCACAGCCACCCTGCCGCTCGGGGCACGACCGTCGGTCCTTCCGTCGAAGTCCCGTCACCGGAAAACGGAAGCCCCAATTTCCTTAAAAAGCCGGAGGAGCCAAGCCTCTGAGCTAACGCCTCGTCTTCACCTCTTCGTGAAATTTCTCCACATCACAAGTCTCCGACCCTTGGTTCGGCCCCCAAAAACTAAGCGAGGGCCCAAACTCAAGCCATTAACATATTCTCAACAACAAGTTCAAAAGGGTCGGAAAGCTTATTCTTTATTATAACGCCCAGGAGAGCCACAATACAATAAGATTTATTACAAACAACTAGCACTTCGGCCTAAACTGCCCTCAGAACCCCTTCGGGCTCGCGCGTGTTAGCTCAAATCCCGCCGAGCGACTCGGTTCTGCAGCCTGCCTTGCAGAGCCCCTAGGTTCGACCATGGAAGACACTCCGGCTACAGGGCTCTGAGCATCGCCCAACCTCGTATATTCCAACCGCATATTTGGGGATGGCCCATGCCTCGAGGAGCCCCCAACCACCGAGGGGACCAACCTCCCCAGCATCGTCTTATAATGCTGGATCTCGATCTCTTTCTCTACAATAACCTCACGAAGGAGCGGTTCCGAGGTCGGCCTTTGCACCGAGGCACTTGACATTGAAAATCCGAGGCCAACATCTCCGAGGTCGCGGTCTGCTATTGCCTTCTTCAATTGAACCGATTATGCGCTCAGTTCCTTCGACTTGTTCCGGAAATAGTGGAAAGCGGCATCGTGGTCGCAGGCCTCCCTTCGATATCGGTCAAGTAGGGGTGTCAAAAAATACCATATTACCATACCATACCGTACCATACCATTACCATACCATATATTACCGAAATCTTGGTAATACCATACCGAAATCTCGGTATTGTACCATACCGAAATTATATGGTATGGTACTGGTACCCAATACTGATACCATGGTATACCGTACCATACCAAGTAATTAATATATATTTAATTTAATTTTTATATTTAAAAACCCATGCCCAGACATAGCTCCAGGCCCATTTTTCTTATTTTCTTTTTCGATTTTTCACCCCAGTTATACTAGTACTTCAACTATTCTTCTATTTTTCCTTCTTCCTTTTTTTCTTTTTTTGAATCTAGGGCACACGCACTGATTGACCTACGCACTACGCTGCCGAAGTACCATGCTATCGCGACGCCGCCTACCTTCTTCAGCCCCATCGGTACGGTATTTTTGGAAGATTTTTTTGACAAATTAGGAAACATTAGAGTTTAGTTGGTGTATTAATATAAGATCCATCTTCTTCTTGTTCTTGTTGGGTTTTCTTGAGATCTTGGGTATTATTATTCACAAGTAATTAGGAATTTAGAATGTAAAAGATCTTCTGATTTGATTTATCAAATTAATTTTTATATTTTTTAGGAGTTAATATAGGTGAAATCTTATTTATGTATTATATTTGTATCATAATCCTGAAATTGATTTATATATGAATCTTCTAAATGAGATACATACTGGGAAAAAAAGAAGTAGAACAATACACAGAAATGAAAGAACCATCAAATATCATGAATGTTATGAACGGAAAATAACAATGCTGTTGTCATTCTTTATATATGAATCTTCTTAACTTCGGGAATTGTTGTCATTCTTTCTCGGTATGTTGAAGCTATCCAATTATATCTAATTAAGCATATTGCAGAATGTTGAATCTAATAGAGTAGCATATTAAATGAATCATATTGTAGAATGTTGAAACTAATTTTCATACAATAAAGATATATTATATTGAAACTTATACATCTCTGAAATTGTACAACAATAAAGTCTACAACCCTGATTTGTTGTTTGGCCTGGGTGGATTAAGGACTTCTTCATATATATATATATATATATATATATATATATATATATATATATATATATATATATATATATATATATATATATATATAATTATTTATGTTGGAACTTCTTCATATATATATTTATGTTGAGCTTATTTATCCTTCATTTGCCATTTATATGAATGTTATTTTTTAAAGCTAATTGATGTTCGGTAGTACCATGGTATTACCAATACCGTACCAATATTTCGGTAGTACCGACCTCGGTAATACCAAAATCTTGGCACGGTAATGGTAGAGAAATTTGTGTACCAAGTATTCCGGTACGGTAGACGGTAGAGTAATGATAATACGGTACGGTACGGTACGGTATACCTGCCCTACGGTCAAGGGTGGACTCCAATACCCTAATCTTGCTCTAAAGCCATGTCACCTCGGACCGTCGGGGATCAACCTCGGTGAAGGAGGTCAACATCTGATGGAAGCAAAATAAAAGATCATTCCGATGCCATAAATTCACAACGGACATTCTCAAAAAATTACACAAGTCAAGAAGGGTCGGACAAGCTCAAATAGTCAACCCAAAATCAAGGCAAAAGTCAAGGTTAAAACACTTGGCCAACCAAAAATTCTTTGTCATAGATTTGAACACTTTTACAAAATACTGTGGTAGCCAGTCCGCCTTTGGCAAATACAAACATCAAAAAACAAGAAGAAAAGAAAAGAAGCAACTACGGCATAGAGCCAACCTCTCCCTCGGGTCCGATGGTGGCCGCGGGGTCGACAAGCGGTTCAACACTAGCCCCTCCGGCTCCACCTTCCCCTTCTCCCGGCGCATCGTCCCCAGGGGTCCTCGGCAGCCCATCAATCACCATGTCGTAGTCGAAGCGCGTCAGGTCTAGGGTCGGAAAGAAGTGCCTCACATGGCTCAACGCCTTGTCGTACACTTCATTCTGAGCCTCGATGATCATATTTTGGGCCTTCAAGGTCAGCACCCCCTTCTCCACTTCGAACACCTGCTTCAGCGCCGCCTCCTTCTTCAGCGCATCATCGGCCATCGAGGCCAAGTTGGCCTTCAGGGCCTGCTCCCGCATCATCGAAGCATCCAGGGCGGTCTTCATATCCATCATCTCGCGTTTATAGCGATTGGTCTGGCTCCGCTCGTACTTTAGCTCCAGCTCATGGATCCGCATCACCTGCTTGCCAGACATGCAGGCCTACAGCCGAGGTCAAAGCACTTGAGTAAAAACAAAGTTCTAAATGACAAGTACATGAAGAATGAAACGCAAGGCCTAGAAATTTACCTGCATGCTTACCTGAGCCCACCTCATGTAGGCTGACTCGAAGGTATCGGCCCCCATGCTCTGCCGATCCCGAGGCGTGGTCATCTTGTCCACGAACTCCATGGAGATGGGACCCTCGGTCAGAGTGTCCCCTTGACGGATGGCCCGGTCGGGAGCCCAAGGCTGGAGCCCCTCTTCCCCAACCATGGCCTGAGTATCAGCACGAAGAGGCGGGACACCCCCTTGCACGACCTCCGACACATTTGAGGCCTTGGAGCTCGGCACGAGGGCGGTCTCCCTCGGCTGACTTGTCTTCAGCCTCTTCACCTTCGGCTCGAACGGAGCTTCGGAGGCAGCTTTGGAAGGGGCCACCGCCTGCTTCCCCTTCTCGGATTGCTCCGCCTTTTGCTTTTTCAGGGCAAGCCTCCTTGCCTTAAATCGCTTCAGGGTCCATCTCTGCAAAAAAGCCAATTAACAAACGATGAGCACGAAGGAGAATTACAGAAAGAAAAATGAACAAAAAATATACGGGGCGGGGCGGGGCTCAGTTCGGCTCGGACCATGTGACTCTCCGTCACTTTCAGCCAACTTATGCTATGGCTCTTACGGAGGCGCTCCACGAAGGCCCACTCCTCGGCTGAAAGATCACCCTTCTTCGGCCCCTTGAAGTTCGGCTTATAGAAATTCCACCTTGTCGGTATATCCCATTGCTCCTCACTCTGGATGACAAAGTACTTCATCTTCCACTCCTTTATCGAGTCAAGATGACCGTGGACAACCTTACACCCGCTCCGAGGTGACACATAGTAGATCCCCTCGAACTCTCTCGACGAGCTGACCCCCAGCATGGCTCAGAAGATGCTCAACCTCAGCGGCACCTTCCTCTCTTCACACAACAAAATGAAGCTCACCATCTGCTTCCAAGAGTTCGGCCCGAACTGCATCGGATACAACGAGGCCCAATTTAAAACCTCACGGATGAATGAATGGATTGGTAGCCTCAGCTCCGAGGAAAATGCGTCGGCGGGGAAGATGCAGTGCCAGGACGCCAGAGGATCGATAGGCCGAAGACCAGCGCTAGGGACCATCAGCTCGAACTCCTTCCTAATGAAGTAGCGCGCGCAGATCACCGAGAGGTCCCCCCTTCAAAACCGAGGGAGTACCGTCCATCTTAATCCCCACCCGACTCGGCGACGAGGGCTGTACACCATAGAGGACCAAATCTTCGACGTTGTTTGGGTACTTCATGAACCTAGGCTGCGGCAGGAAGGGGACCCCTAATTGCCGAGGAGCAACTGCCATATCCGGACTGCTTGGCATAGTCCACTTCACCCTCTTCTTTCGAGCTTTAGGAACCTTCTCGTGCGACGGGGTCACCAACAACTCGAGGGCGGGGGCCATAGAGGGGTAGCCAGACCCCTCGGCCTGACCCCCCTCGGTTCTGGCCTCTTCGGCATACGGCATCCCCTTGGCCAGGGACCCCTCAGAAGAGTCCTCCTCTTCATCCTCACCGTCAGTATCCTCCTCACCCAAGTCGCTGCTCTCCACCACGAACGGCTTGCGGGTGCGCAATGGCTCGGCGATGATCACTTCGTCCTCCGTGTCTCATGAAGTCGAAGCTTCCAGAGGATCCGAAGAAGTTGAAGAATCTGATAACCCCGTACGGACAACACTATCAGAAGTAGAAGCGGAGGAGCCAGATTGAGCCCTAGACATGATAAAAAAAACTAACCTGAGCAAGGCTTGAACGAAAGATTACCGGGAAACACGTCGACGGTGGCCGAAAAATCCTAAAGAAAGAAGCTCTAGATCTTAGACAGAGTAAAAGTAGGAAACGAGAAAAGGGAAGTGGGCTGGACTTATATAGAGGATTTACTGTGACCCCTCGATTCCCAAAAAACGGTTGAAATGCCTCATCAATTCTCGCTCTTGAGCTCGCTCGTCTCGCCGACCCCCATAAGCCTCGATGGTCGACCTATATCTCGAGCACAGGGGTAGCTTCAACAAGCCAAGTCAGTTGAGCTCGCTCGTCTTGCCGACCCTCATCAGCCTCAATGGTCGACCTATATCTTGAGCATAGGGATAGCTTATACAAGCCAAGTCACTTAGGCTCGCTCGTCTCGCCGACCCCCATAAGCCTCGATGGTCGACCTACATCTCGAGCACAGGGGTAGTTTTCACAAGCCAAGTCACTTGATCTTGCTCATCTTGCCGACCCTCATAAGTCTCGACGGTCAACCTAAATCTCGAGCACAGTAGTAGCTTAACCAAGCCAAGTCACTTGGGCTTGCTCGTCTTGCCGACCCCCATAAGCCTCGATGGTCGACCTACATCTCGAGCACAGGGGTAGCTTCAACAAGCTAAGTCATTTGGGCTCGCTCATCTTTCTGACCCCCATAAGCCTCGACGGTCGATCCAGATCTCGAGAACAGGGATAGCTTCAACAAGCCAAGGCACTTGGTCTTGCTCGTCTTGTCGACCCCCATAAGCCTCGATGGTCGACCTATATCTCGAGCACAGGGGTAGCTTCAACAAGCCCAGTCACTTGGGGTCGCTCGTCTTGCCAACCCCCATAAATCTCGATGGTCGACCTATATCTCGAGCACAGGAGTAGCTTCCACAAGGCAAGTCACTTGGGCTCGCTCGTCTCGCAGACCCCCATAAGCCTCGACGGTCGACCTACATCTCGAGCACAGGGGTAGCTTCCACAAGCTAAGTCACTTGATCTTGCTCATCTTGCCGACCCCCATAAGCCTCGACGGTCGACCTAAACCTCGAGCACAGGTGTAGCTTCAACAAGCCAAGTCACTTGGGCTCGCTCGTCTTGCCGACCCCCATAAGCCTCGATGATCGACCTATATCTCAAGCACAGGGGTAGCTTCCACAAGCCAAGTCACTTGGGCTCACTCGTCTCGCCGACCCTCATAAGCCTCGATGGTCGACCTACATCTCGAGCACAGGGGTAGTTTCCATAAGCCAGGTCACTTGATCTTGCTCATCTTGCCGACCCTCATAAGCCTCGACGATCGATCTAAATCTCGAGCACAGTGGTAGCTTAACCAAGCCAAGTCACTTGGGCTTGCTCGTCTTGCCGACTCCCATAAGCCTCGATGGTCGACCTATATCTCGAGTACAGGGGTAGCTTCAACAAGCCAAGTCATTTCGGCTCGCTCATCTTGCCGACCCCCATAAGCATCGATGATCAACCCAGATCTCGAGAACAGGGATAGCTTCAACAAGCAAAGGCACTTGGTCTTGCTCGTCTTGCCGACCCCCATAAGCCTCGATGGTCGACCTATATCTCGAACACAGGGGTAGCTTCAACAAGCCCAGTCACTTGGGGTCGCTCGTCTTGCCAAACCCCATAGGCCTCGATGGTCGACCTATATCTCGAGCACAGAGGTAGCTTCCAAAAGGCAAGTCACTTGGGCTGGCACGTCTCGCCGACCCCCATAAGCCTCGACGGTCGACCTACATCTCGAGCACAGAGGTAGCTTCCACAAGCCAAGTCACTTGATCTTGCTCATCTTGCCGACCCCCAGAAGCCTCGACGGTCGACCTAAATCTCGAGCACAGGGGTAGCTTCAACAAGCCAAGTCACTTGGGCTCGCTCGTCTTGCCGACCCCCATAAGCCTTGATGGTCGACCTATATATCGAGCACAGGGGTAGCTTTAACAAGCCAAGTCATTTGGGCTCGCTTCTCTTGCCGACCCCCATAAGCCTCGACGGTCGACCCAGATCTCGAGCACAGGGGTAGCTTCAACAAGCCAAGTCACTTGGTCTTGCTCGTCTTGCCGACCCCAATAAGTCTCGATGGTCGACCTATATCTCGAACACAGCGGTAGCTTCAACAAGCCAAGTCACTTGGGCTCGCTCGTCATGCCGACCCCATAAGCCTCGATGGTCGACCTGCATCTCGAGCACAGGGATAGCTTCCACAAGCCAAGTCATTTGGGCTCGCTCGTCTCGCCGACCCCCATAAGCCTCGACGGTCGACCTACATCTCGAGCACAGGGGTAGCTTCCACAAGCCAAGTCCCTCGAGCTCGCTCGTCTCGCCGACTGTTGACATCTCAAGCAGAGGGGTAGCTTCTACAAACCAAGTCACTTGGACTCGCTCGTCTCGCCGACCCCCATAAGCCTCGACGGTCGACCTAAATCTCGAGCACAGGGGTAGCTTCCACAAGGTAAGTCCCTCAGGCTCGCTCATCTCGCCGACCCCGATAAGGCTCGACGATCGACCTAGATCTCGAGCACAGGGGTAGCTTCCACAAGCTAAGTCACTTGGGTTTGCTCGTCTCGCCAACCCCCATAAGCCTCGATGGTCAATCCAGATCTCGAGCACAGGAGTAGCTTTAACAAGCTAAGTCACTTGGGCTTGCTCGTCTTGCCAACCATCATAAGCCTCGATGGTCGACCTATATCTCGAGCACAGGAGTAGCTTCAAAAAGCCAAGTCATTTGGACTCGCTCGTCTTGCCGACCCCCATAAGCCTCAACGGTCGATCCAGATCTCGAGCACAGGGATAGCTTCAACAAGCCAAGTCGCTTGATCTTGCTCGTCTTGCCGACCCCTATAAGTCTCGATGGTCAACCTATATCTCGAGCACAGGGATAGCTTCAACAAGCCAAGTCACTTGGGCTCGCTCATCTCGCCGACCCCCATAAGCCTCGACGGTCGACCTACATCTCGAGTACAGGGGTAGCTTCTACAAGCTAAGTCACTTGGACTCGCTCGTCTGGCCGACCCCCCAAGCCTCGACGGTTGACCTACATCTCGAGCACAGGGGTAGCTTCAACAAGCCAAGTCACTTGGGCTCGCTCGTCTCGTCGGCCCCCATAAGCATCAACGGTCGACCTACACCTCGAGCACAGGGGTAGGTTCCACAAGCCAAGTCCCTCGGGCTCACTCGTCTCGCCGACCCCCATAAGCCTCGACAGTCGACCTAGATCTCGAGCACAGGGGTAGCTTCCACAAGCCAAGTCACTTGGGCTCGCTCGTCTCGTCGACCGCCATAAGCCTCGACGGTCGACCTAGATCTCGAGCACAGGGGTAGCTTCAACAAGCCAAGTTACTTGGGCTTGCTCGTCTTGCCGACTCCCATAAACCTCGATGGTCGACCTATATCTCGAGCACAGAGGTAACTTCAACAAGCCAAGTCATTTGGGCTCGCTCGTCTTGCCGACCCCCATAAGCCTCGACGGTCGACTCAGATCTCGAGCACAGGGGTAGCTTCAAAAAGCCAAGTCATTTGGTCTTGCTCGTCTTGCCGACCCCGATAAGCCTCGATGGTCGACCTATATCTCGAGCACAAGGGTAGATCCAACAAGCCCAGTCACTTGGGCTCGCTCATCTTGCCGACCCCCATTGGCCTCGATGGTCGACCTACATCTCGAGCACAGGGGTAGCTTCCATAAGCCAAGTCACTTGGGCTCGCTCGTCTTGCCGATCCCCATAAGCATCGATAGTCGACCTACATCTCGAACACAGGGGTAAATTCCACAAGCCAAGTCCCTCTAGCTCGCCCGTCTCGCCGATCGTCGACATCTCGAGCATAGGGGTAGCTTCAACAAACTAAGTCACCTAGACTCGCTCGTCTCGCCAACCCCCATAAGCCTCAATGGTCGACCTACATCTCGAGCACAGGGGTAGCTTCCACAAGCAAAGTCCCTCGAGCTCGCTCGTCTCGCCGACCCCCATAAGCCTCGACGGTCGACCCAGTTCTCAAGTACAGGGGTAGCTTCAACAAGCCAAGTCACTTGGGCTTACTCATCTTGCCGACCCCCATAAGCCTCGATGGTCGAGCTATATCTCGAGCATAGGGGTAGCTTCAACAAGCCAACTCAATTGGGCTCGCTCGTCTTGCTGACCCCCATAAGCCTCGACGATCGACCTAGATCTCAAGCACAGGGATAGCTTCAACAAGCCAAGTCACTTGGTCTTGCACGTCTTGCCGACCCTTATAAGCCTCGATGGTCGACCTATATCTCGAGCACAGGGGTAGCTTCAACAAGCCAAATCACTTGGGCTTGCTCGTCTCGCCAACCCCCATAAGCCTCGACGGTCGACCTACATCTCGAGCACAGGGGTAGCTTCCACAAGCCAAGTCACTTGGACTCGCTCGTCTCGCCAACCCCCAAGCCTCGACGATCGACCTACATCTCAAGCACAGGGGTAGCTTCAACAAGCCAAGTCACTTGGGCTCACTCGTCTTGCCGACCTCCATAAGCCCTGACGGTCGACCTACATCTCGAGCACATGGGTATCTTCCACAAGCCAAGTCGCTTGGGCTTACTCGTCTTGCCGACCTCCATAAGCCTCGATGGTCGACCTATATCTCGAGCACAGGGGTAACTTCAACAAGCCAAGTCATTTGGGCTCGCTCTTCTTGCCGACCCCCATAAGCCTCGACGGTCGACCCAGATCTCGAGCACAGGGGTAGCTTCAACAAGCCAAGTCACTTGGTCTTGCTCGTCTTGCCGACCCCTATAATCCTCGATAGTAGACCTTTATCTCGATCACTGGGGTAGCTTCCACAAGCCAAGTCACTTGGGCTCGCTCGTCTCATCGACCCCCATAAGCCTCGATGGTCGACCCAGATCTCGAGCACAGGGGTAGCTTCAACAAACCAAGTTACTTGGGCTTAATCATCTTGCTGACCTCCATAAACCTCGATGGTCGACCTACATCTCGAGCACAGGGGTAACTTCAACATGCCAAGTCATTTGGGTTCGCTCGTCTTGCCGACCCCCATAAGCCTCAACGGTCAACCCAGATCTCGAGCACAGAGTTAGCTTCAACAAGCCAAGTCACTTGGTCTTGCTCGTCTTACCGACCCTCATAAGCCTCGATGGTCGACCTATATCTCGAGCACAGGGGTAGCTTCAACAAGCCTAGTTACTTGAGCTCGCTCGTCTTGCCGACCCCCATAAGCCTCGATGGTCGACCTATATCTCGAGCACAGAGGTAGCTTCAACAAACCAAGTCCTTTGGGCTCGCTCATCTTGCCGACCTCCATAAGCCTCGATGATCGACCCAGATCTCGAACACAGGGGTCGCTTCAACAAGCCAAGTCACTTGGTCTTGCTCGTCTTGCCGACCCTCATAAGCCTCGATGGTCGACCCATATCTCGAGCACAGAGGTAACTTCAACAAGTCAAGTCACTTGGGCTCGCTCGTCTCGCCGAACCCCAAAAGCCTCGACGGTCGACCCAGATCTCGAGCACAGGGTTAGCTTCAACAAGCCAGGTCACTTGGTCTTGCTCGTCTTGCCGACCCTCATAAGCCTCGATGGTCGACCTATAACTCGAGCACAGGGGAAGCTTCAACAAGCCCAGTCACTTGGGCTCGCTCGTCTTGCCGACCCCCTTAAGCCTCGATGGTCGACCTATATCTCGAGCACAGGAGTAGCTTCAACAAGTCAAGTCATTTGGGCTCGCTCATCTTGTTGACCTCCATAAGCCTCGACAGTCGACCCAGATCTCGAGCACAGGGGTAGCTTCAACAAGCCAAGTCACTTGGTCTTGCTCGTCTTGCCGATCCCCATAAGCCTCGATGGTCGACCTATATCTCGAGCACAGGGGTAACTTCAACAAGCCAAGTCACTTGGGCTCGCTCGTCTCGCCGACCCCCGAAAGCCTCGACGGTCGACCTACATCTCAAGCACAGGGGTAGCTTCCACAAGCCAAGTCACTTGGGCTTGCTAGTCTTGCCGACCCCTATAAGCCTCTACGGTCAACCTACATCTCTAGCACAGGGGTAGCTTCCACATGCCAAGTCATTGCCACTCGCTCGTCTGGCCGACCCCCCATAAGCCTCGACGGTCGACCTAGATCTCGAGCACAGGGGGTATCTTCAAACAAGCCAAGTCACTTGGTCTCTCTCGTCCAGCCGACCCCCTTAGGGTCTGTTTGGTTGGAGGGGGAATGGAGGGAAGGAGAGGGGACGGAAGGGGTTTTTTATTACTTTTCTTGTTTGGTTCAATTTAGAGGAGGGGAGGGGAGGGAAATGGGGGGGTGCAGCACCCCTCCTGAGCCAATTTTGGCTCCCCTCCAAAAGTGGGGGGATTTGGAGGGGAGAGAAAATAGGGTTATTTTTTAAAAGTTGTATGACTAAATTGCCCTTTTTAAAAAATCTAAATCCTAAAAAAAACCACTCTTTCTCCCTACGACTGTTTCTCTTCCACGGTCTCCCTACCATTATATTTTGTGGCCTTGCATGACTTACACCTGCTCGTCGATCACAAGTAGTACGTAACAATACCCACCTTCCCTTTTAGGGGGTTCAGTACATTAATAATAATCTTGCACATTTAGGGAACACACACCAAAGATTTCCTGCATAAGCTATGTATACATCTACTCGTTGTTTTGATAGCAAACAATACACAGTTCTATTTGAATAATGATCATTTAGAAAACAAACACGAAGGAGGGCATTCTCTGCATTTAGTCATTTACATCCAATCTCCAAAAGTTATTGGTCTGAACAAAAAATTTGAAGCAAATGAAATTCATATAAACCTGTTATCATTTATCATTGTGATATTTGGTTTAACCATCAGCATTGTTCGACACCAAAGTTGATGAAATGATATCAAGCAAATGGAATTGTTGATGCCTTGGAAGTAATTCAACTGGAATGATCATATCTGCCCTTGCACATTAAAGCTGGCAAGTGCTACTCTGGTGTAAACACCGGAAGATCACAGTCTAATCAATACACAAACACAGCATAATGTAAAGATGTATGCATATGCATTTTACAAAGAAGAAGAGAAGAATGACCCAGAGTTTGCAAAGTTCGCTGCTGATGCAAACAGCAAGGTGTGTTGCTCATGAAGACAGATGGTTCTATTTGCTAGTTTCATGTCAATGTATGAATTTCTTATTATATTCAAAAGGGTATAAAAGTAATTTTATTATAAAATCCATCCCCTCCCCTTGTGAACCAAACAAGAAAATTATTATTTTCCCTCCCCTCCCCTCCTTTGAACCAAACACAGTTTTAATTAAATCCCTCCCCTCCCCTCCCCTCCATTAAAATCCCTCCCCTCCCCTCCCCTCCTTTGAACCAAACAGGCCCTTAAGCCTCAACACTCCGTGCCAACCCCATCCATCATTATGAACAAAAGGGAATCACTACGACCTGCTCGACAGCAGACCCCCATGCTCGTCTTCGAAGCCCTCGTGTTGGGCCATGGGGGCCCTAACTAGCCCGGCGTCGACCCCAACCGACCCAAGCTATAGGAACTCTCTTCCCACTCTCGTTCATGAAACCCGACTACTCCTCCAAGACCAGCCAAGCACAGTCCCGCTTATGATATGGGATAAATGAAGTGGCACAATCAGGACCCTCTGATCTCCTCTGAACCCTCCCCCCTGTGATCATCAGGTCAGCTACAGTCCAATGGCCCCAGCCAGCTCCGACCCATGGGCAAACGGGTCCAACCCGGCCCATTAGGGCTCCAGGCCCGTTTACCCCTACATATAAATACTCAACCCCCTCCATACTTGGCAGGTAATCAATCTTTTCCCACCTAGACCCTAGCTACCCAGTCTCTTTTCCAGTGACTGACTATATCGTCGGATGGCCTATCACCAAAACTTCTCCCAGTGCTTCTAGGCAGTGTGCAGGTACAGAAAACCCGAACCGAGCCACTACATCCGAGCCGAGCTACCGGATCCGAGCCGAGCCACTCGCCTCTACCTTCCCGCTCTTACCTCAGAGCCGGCTCCCTCAACCCGGGGTCGGACCAGGGCCAGTACCGCATTAGGATTTCCACTATACAAATTACAAGAACTCACACCTATTGCGCCCATATCCCCAAAAACAAACAGCATCAGTGCACAAGACATGGAAAAGACGGAAAGGAAAGAAAATCTTCTCAGATTTCAGTCACGCAATTGCTAGCTCGTTTTCATAAAGTATTCATTATAACTACCCTAGCAAAAAAGTATTCACCTCCAGCTTTCCTACTAAAAAGACAAAAGTATTCACCAGTAGCGTGCAATGGCAGCAGATAGGTATCGCAGTTTATAAATGTGGGAGAAATGTATAATGTGTCGTTGTAACTATATCAATATCAATTTCATTCTCCTGCAGTAAATCATTTGGTCGAGAAAATGGACCTCATAGTAGTTACAGCAACTCAAAGACAAACTAAACCCAACATGATTTGAATTCAGAATCATTTACTAAAAAACTCGTGACAAATCGACCGATCCACCATCCTTTTTAATCCAATTAGGAATAAACTTCCAATGACCGAAAAGAAATCCAACTAGTCAACCCACTACCCATTTCGATCAAATAGTAAAAGGGTAAACGTTGAATAGCTTGCAACCGCCTTACTGCCTTCGTCTTCGTCCCCTTCCCTTCTTGGCTCCCTGCTGCTCCACCTGTTCTTTACCAGTGACCTCCGATATGTCAGCTGCAAAATAAATGATAAAAGACCCATTTTATAGATTATCAATGAGAATGATATTTGAAGAATTTGGAACTGAAATATAGAAAAGACGTGGTTATATACCATCAGGACCTCGAGACATGAGAGTGAAGAAGATGTTGTTCAGCTTCTCCATCTTCTTTGCATCCTGTGCCTGATCTGTCTTGAACTTTAAGCACTGCAATCAATATTGTTCATGTATTAATGAATATATGCAGTTGAACAAAATAGTAGTATACTACTACTACATGGGACCAAAAATTTGCAAATAAAAGGGTATATCCCTGTAATAACACACAGACAAGACAGAAAATGAGTGTGACCTTTAACAAAACCAAACTAATCAAAGAAAAACACATATGGATGTTTGGGTTGATAGTACCGAGTGCAATTCAGAATCAAGAAGACTGGGCAAATCCAGAAGGAAGATGAAAAGGTTGAATGAAGGCTACGAGATCACTTATTGTTTTATAGAAGCAGCTCTACCAGAAAAATGCAAAACTTACATTGGAAGGTTTAAGAGGGTTCACAATATCTTTCAAAAAATCAATAAGTGTGTTTATTACTGAAATATAAGGAACAAATGGTTTTGCTTCCTCCCCCACTACCACCCCCAACCAAAAGACAACGAACATTTCGCAAACAAGAGCAACGTGATCCTACAAGGCCAATGCCAACACTTGGATGCTCACATACTTGGTCACTTCTCACTGTACCTTAAAATTCAAATTATATCCTAATATATCAGAGATAAAAATAAAGTAATGAAGTTAATAATTCATGGGTTCAAATAATATCCTAGGCATACCATAAATGCATTTACAGCATATACTTAACCAATATTTCTTAAAATTTGTCTCATTACCGAACTATCTGAATCCGTGTATCGTAGCTTGGAAATTGCACTCATATATGACTACTTCCAAATTCCAATCCACTGTAGTTTATGGGTTTCACAAGTTCTTCCCAACCAAAGTTCTATCCCTAAAACTATAAATTGCGAGCAACATTCTTTTAAAACCCCTAAATTTTGATGTGAAATGTCGTCCAAAATAGCCTTCCTTACGAATTAAAAAGAAAAAAAGAAAAAATCCAAATCTCACAATTACCTTCCTACTCTCATAGACCTCGTCGTCGACATCCCCCCAACTCCACCGACAAAACCACAACCGAACACCTCCTTCCTCTCCCTCATCCTCCAATTCTCATTCTTGCCGGAAACCACCACCTCCGCCCGGGGGGGGGGGGGGGGGGGGGGGGGGGGGGGTTGCGCTGGAAGAAGATTGATGTCTCACGCTCCTCTTGAATTGATGAAGTACTGAAGAGGTAGGTATATTATCAATAATATGAACATCGATTTCCATAGGAATAAGAGCAAGGGGGATGGGAATGAGCCAAGGATCATACCAGAAAGAGAGATTTGTGCTTACTTTCCATTGAATTTTGCCCAAGAGGAAAAGTCGAGTACTCAAAATGGAAGCCCACGACTCGAAGATTTTACCCGCAGGTTGATTTAGGGAATTAGTAGCATATTTGGCAATTACTATTTCCTTCCAGATGGATTGGTTGTTCGAGAAGAATTGACAAAAAAAACTTTTGCCTGAAGAGCAGTACTCTTTAAATAATAATTTTTCTGACGTTGAGACCTTCGTAGTCACCTTCCTAGTCTGAGGGAGAAGTAATAGTGCTCCACTTGATCAGATGGATGTGTTTTCCCCTAAAAGAGTTCAAGAGTAAATTACAGAGGATATTTTCAATATCATCAAGAACTTCTTTGATATGGCAGTAAGTTGGTATGATGGAGATTTAGGTAGAATTTGGATTTGGATTAGTTGTTTTTTTCTCACCAGTCATGATTTCATAAGTAGAAAGAGCTTGGTGGAGACTTCTGAGTTCTGAAGTGTTGGCTACACCCATCAACATGGTATCATCGGCAAATAAAAGATGATTTATGGATTGATTCATGAGGGGAAGATTAAACCCGTGTATGATACCTTGAGAGCATAGTATATCCAAGGAGGAGGATAATGCATTAGCCAGAACTAAGACAATTTTAGTTTGATTTTTTAGTTCTGAGCTCTAGTATGACGGATTTATGCATGCTATATAATCAATAGTGATTTTTTTAATTCAAACCCATTCAAAAAAAAATTTAATTCTTAAGGAAGGGTATTTTAGCTATTTTACATTATATTTTAGGGGTTTTTAAGAAAGTTGACCGCAATTCATAGTTTAGGAGGTTTCCGGCGTTGACCAATAGATGAGGGGGTTTACTGTGTTAACCCCATAGGGGGTTTGCTATTTACCCCCAAAGAAAACTAAGAAGTTTTTTGGACAGCACATTTCATAGTTTATTGAAATCACACTGCACATGAAGTAACTCATCTTTGCGTAACTTATCTTTGCATACTTATTCTGCAAAATTTTTAAGACAAACCCGCAACAAATGAGCAAACATCAACATAAGAATAACAGTTAGAAGCATGTTCACTATTTCTGCTGTAAGAACTTGTAGGGCAACATATAAACTTACCCATTCATCACCTGAGTCGCTATAAGAATGATAATGTAGTATAAATACCTAGGCATACAAGGTTCGAGATTTTCAAATCTACGAAGATAGGCAGGCTCTACACTTTGCCATTGGAATTGCTTTGAGAGTCATATAAGATATCTGATTCACCAAGTGAAACAGAAGAATCAAAAGTAATTCGCATGCATGAATATCAATCCCTATCAAACAGAAAAAGAAGTGTTGACTCAACATTTAAAGCGAAAAAAAAAAGTTTGTACCCTGGCTCTCTCTCACACATATATGGAGAGCCCTCTCACAAGAGGCAGTGGAGAACTTGTACATAGTAGTGACCCTAACATTACTCAAAACTTTTGTTTGTAGGCAATTTAGGTCTTGTAAAAAAACTATATGATTTTTTTATATGACGAAGTCCCTTGCCATTTTCCGGTCATATAAAAAAACTATAAAAAAGAAAATAAAATCACTTAGCCAAAGACCACCAAAGCATTCCGAAGAATAAGAACTTTCTCAATAGGCATTTCAAATTGTTCTCGGCTTGAATAATACACATGAACTTAAATACTTGCACGAAATTAAGTGTAACAGTATGTCACTATATATTGTTAACGAACCATACCACCAAGCTTACAACTGCAACAGAACTAGCTTAAATGCACATGAGAAGCAAGTGAATCCAAAATTATGTCATCATAAAAAGCTCCATCTGTATAAACAAGAGACCAATTAGCCTTGACAAATGAAAGAAGTCTGCTTCAGAATAGCCTTAACATTTAAGTCAAGGTTCTTAGGAATCTTGGAAAAAAGAAATAGTGCAAGGGATAATGTGTTTACATATGATATGGATGGTCATGAAAGATAGGATATTGCTAGGTGACAGATGGCTAGCTACATCAGCGCATGACCACCAACTATAGTTATAATAGTACCAAGATGTCTACGCCAAATAGGATCAAAACGTTCTCATTAAGGGGGTGTTTGGTAGCCTGTTGATGCAAATTGCAAGTGAAAATTTGAATTTCCCTGCAAAACCTTTTAACACTATTACCAAAATATCCTCGACTTTTCCACATATAGTCCACTTTATACAGTACAATCATTATTTCCGGCCAAAACTTAAAAAGATAGTTTGGTAATAGTGCTAAAAAGTTTTGGAGGGAAAATTCAAATTTTCACCTGCAAGTTAATAAACACCCCTAAGTGCAAAAGAAAGTAGAAGAAAAGGCCACCCTTCAGGGTTAAGGTTCACTACAACCACTACGAAGCATTATCTTTTATTTATGTTGGTTATTGGGGATACAATACATGGCATTGCAATCCACAACAACACATAGATACTAATATAGCGTAATAACCCTAAACATGTAACTAGTCGTACAGAGTTCCTTACATCAGGTTAGGTGGAAATGGGGCTTTCTCTACCCGATTGCGCTCCTCTGATCAAGGTTCTTAGAATGCTCTGAACCCTCGAGCCGTTCTCTCAATAGTGGAGAAAACCTCTAGGGCGACCACACATAATCCACAATGTTAACTCTACGACAATGGAATGAACAATTTATGTGGAATAATTGCTGAAGTAGAAAGTAGGGCTTCTACTAGATTGAGATAATCGAAGATGAGCAATTAATCGTGGAGCAATGAATTGAAACTAACTTGCATTTTTTTCTTATATGAAGGCACGTAAAACTCTGCCCTCGTATTTATAGTAGATGAACGACCTAGATTGTACGCTGTTGAGTAGTTCACTAATTGATCAACAACTCTCCTTCATGTGACTTAAGAAGGTCGACTTAAGACTTAACAAATAAACTTTATCCCTAGGATTGAGCTCATCCAAAACCTAATCATACTAGGGTTCGGCTGGCCATATGGATTGTGCTCATCCAAGCCAAATCCAAACTACATCCCAAATCATACAGAGAAATACTAAGAGCGTGAGGGTGAGATGTAGTTCATATTTGGCTTTGATGGGCCTTATCAAGCTATATCCATATGGTCGAACGAACGTAGTAGGACTAGGGTTTGGCTTTTGCACAAACTATAGTCTCCACTCAAATCCTAGAGATAAAGACTTATATATCAAACCTAAATACCACCCTCTTAAGTCGTATGAAGGAGTGTCGTCTATCAATTCATGAATCGATCAACACTGTATAATCTAGGTATTCCATCTAATATAAAAAATAAATATGAGGGTAGTGGGTCAGAATTTTAGATGCCGTCACATGAGAAGAAACATATGTAAGTTAGATCGATTAAGTGCACCTTTCCTAGTATCTGGATCTAGAAAGAACCTAGTATGTATGGTCTTCTTCCACTAGCTTTTTCCATCCATCGCTTTAGAGTTGATGGCGTGCATCGCAAGAGGTCACCCTAACGATTTCCACCTCCACAGAATGAACCGTTCGAGGATAGAAGACAATCACAAATCAAGGAAAAGAGGAGCGATCTGTAGAAAACATAGTTCCTTCTGCCTAACCCTACGAAACGAACTCTACATGAGTAGTTACATATTTACAGTTATCGATAGGCTGTTATTACGAAACATAGTTCCTTCTCCATAACATCGACACTATCCATGTGTCGATGTTAATAGGAAACATGTATATTGTGTTCAGTGTTCTCTGAAACCAACTCAATTTTCACAATTCAATTGGTTACTTCTCCATATCATCAAATTAAATCCCTCTCACACTACATCCCACTCAGTCTTTGTGAAAGATGCTGATCCAAGTTGCAAAGTGTTCATTCTATAGGATGAGTACTGTTGATCACTGTACATGAGCCCTATATATTTTAACTAGTTATCCTAGTAAGAAACTCAAAGATTCCAGAACAATTAAATTTATCCTAACAAAAACCTTTGGCGGGTTTCAATCTCAGTATAACAATGAAGAAATAAAAGCAGGAAACTAAAAGAAACTCATACCAATGGAATAAGATAAACTGATATTCACCAAAATCAATATGCAACAATCCTAAACCATCAAAACCAAAAACACAGGTCATCTGCTAGCAATAACAGCCTATCAGCATCATGAAAAGGCAGAAGGGCACTCCCAAAGAATTAATTTAAGTTTCTAGGAATTTAATTTCCACCAAAATAATCTACTTCAATCAGAGATAATAGCATTACCCAGCCAGGAAAAAGTATCTAATCCCTACCTTATAATATCCATAGAAAATCAAATACTATTAAAACCATAAAAGGTACCATTAGCCCCACCTTTAATATGGTGTGATTAATCAAATCCAAGCATGTGGAACCCATCACGGTAAATAATTCAGCTCAATGTTAAAAATAGCGCACTACATAGCTTAAAAGCTCGTTATAATAGCGTAGCACCGAGGATTTTGCTATGATGTGCCTTAAAATAGCTCAAACACAATGTAGATATGTGCTATTCCATTGTAGCATATACTTTTTTAACGCTATTCTGTGCAATAAACATTCTTTTGCGCAATAGCTCGTTCTTATTATACATTGTGTGAGATGGAATATGGATGTATATGTTGTATCAACGATATATGTGTAACTTTTCTTGTTTGTATAATTTAAAATCAAAAACAAGTATTCTATTATATTTTTGAATAGTTTTTCAGATAGCTTATAATTTGTCAATTTAAATATAGAAATTCATGTTGCTTAAGCTTTACACTATGCTATTTACGCTTTACGCTACCTACACCACACGTTTCGCTTTTTTCAACACTACAGTTGTCTAATCGAAGGCAAGAAACAACAAACAGATCACTTTTATTATCAACATTCACAAATATCTTTTGACTTTTTCCAGTAGCAGAGCACGTTGCTAGGAGCACTCGAACAATCCCAACAATAGCACACATGAGATCACTTAAGAATCCGAGTTTAGAGGAAAGATGCACTATTTGTTCAAATATATTGTTGCTGCTAATTTTAGTGGGAGCAAAAAGATGATGAGTTCTTTTATTGAGGGAGAAAGCAAGGATCTAGAGCATCGATTAGGATCTGAATAGCTGGAAATGCCTAGATTTTGATCTAGCTGGCTGAAGTCGCTTGGATCTGTATCTAGATGGCTGGGATCGCATGAGTCTGGATCTGGACGGATGAAAACATTTGGGAACCTGCAAAAAGTCTGACATTGAAGGTGGCTTCAACGTAAGACCCTCCGATGCTCAAGTCAGCAATTCAGAATAAAGATTAGGGTTTTTTTAGTGGAGAAATATTAATTACCTTTGCCGCATGAGGGGGGAGAGTATTTATAGGCTAGCATCAGTTATAGAAGATAGACCTAGAAAAATATCTTTCAAGATTCGGTTGGAGATTCCTCCTAGTGAATGGATAGAATAAGTTATTTAATCTCTGATTTGGGGATTTGACTGGCAATTTTAATTATCTAGAAATCCCTCCTTAGGATATAAGTAAGTTATAATTGTGGATCTGGTGAGCTGATGGGCCTGAAGACGACCTGTATTCTTCTAGTAGGCAGGCTGCTGATGTGAAATTACTGTACTGCCCTTGGAAGCTTTGAGATGCGTGTTGTGACCATGTGGCTCCAATTTTTACCCATATCATAAGCCCCCCACTCATGAAGGTTGGGTATCGCAGCCTTCGAGGAGTAGTTCGTTCCATTTTGGGCAATTAGGAGAGCATATATGACCTTCGGGGACGCTTGATTTCTTATTTGGAGCTTCGTTGGGCTGTAACTATCTTATAAGACTTTCAATTAATTTTCTCAAATTTTTAGAATTTTTAATTTTTTTTTGAATTTATCATCATTTTTTGGAATTTTAATCAAAAATAAAAGGAGGGCGTGAATATTAAAGAGACCTGAAGGGCCCTATCGCGTCTCACGCCAGGGGTTCTCGAACGACATGCCAAGCACCGAGCTCAGGGCTCGGTGCGATCAGAGGAGCCCGGTACGGATCCCATGGTTCGGCTCGAATTGGCTGGATGTGGCTCTCATGGTTCGGCCTGGTTCGAATCCCATGGTCCAGCTCGGATTGGCTCCATGGTTCGGCCTGGTTCGGCTCCATGGTTTGGTTCGAATCGGCTCGGTTCGAATTTTGAAAGGATCGGGTAATTAGGGACATCAAAAAAAAACACGGTGGAGGCTCAGATTTGAAACCAAGGCCTCAAATTTTGTAACTGAATGACCTAACCAGTGGACAAGGAAGCACCGATACGGGTACTGGTACACGGGTACGGGGGATACGACAATTTTTAAAAAAAGTAGGGATACGGCTATATATATATATATATAGAGAGAGAGAGAGAGCAATACTCCATTGCAAAAACAAATCACTTAAGTCGTTGTTGGAAACGGCTAAGGTTATAAATCTAAGTCATTCCAAAACAACGGCTTAGGTTATAAACCTAGGCCGTAGTTCCGAATACAACCTAGGTCGTTGTTCGGAACAACGGCTTAGGCTCAAAATAAACGAAGTCGTTGTTCCGAGTAACGGCTTTCAGTGGTTTGCAACGGAGGCAATGCTCCGTTGCAAACCACTGAAGCCATTGTTGGGAAGCAACGGCTTCAGGCTTAATATAACCTAAGTCGTTGTTGGAAACAACGGCTTCAGTGGTTTGCATACCCGTTTGCTCTCTCTCTGTGTATATATATATATATATATATATATATATATATATATATAGAGAGAGAGAGAGAGAGAGTAATGTTCTGTTGTGCACTAGGCTCTGTGTGCACTCAGCCTTCCCGCCTTCGTATCGACGATCTGAACCGTTCACATTGATCTACACATATAAATTAGTCTAAATATGTCAAATCAAATCATTTGAAATTCATTTGTCCATCCATTGAAGTGTTACAAAATTGTATGGCTGAAAATCGTTGTTTTTCATAGTCACATGATGGTGGGCAAATATATATTTCAAATAATTTGATTTTTCATATTTATACTAATTTATATGTGTAGATCAATGTGAACGGTTCGGATCGTCGATACGAATGCGGAAAGGCCGAGTGCACACGTAGACCTAGTGCACAACGGAACATTACTCTATATATATAATTACACATAATATGATTCATTAAACATAAATAAAATAATCCATAAAGACTACATTAATTGTTCATAAGCATAATCAATAATATAAGTAATCAAAGCAAGTTCATAAGCAACATAAGTTATATAACATAAGCAGACAAATCAAATAGTGGACAAGTCTGAAAATATAGCAAAGGCTCCTCCATCAAATAGTGGACAAGTCTGAAAACAGTTGATGTTATATTAATTAACTTTTCTTTCTTCTATTTCATGTCAAGAATTCACAGCAAGCAATTAGAAGAATTCAGAGCAAAGGAAGCATTGCATGGTAACACACAAAGCAAGCATCTTGAGGGATTTGGGAAGAATTCACAGCAAGCAAAGGATGATAAAAGACAAAATTAATTTTCATTCTATTTCTTACTACTTTCATTATTCTGCTTACTATACTTATTTTTAAAGCATTTTACTATGATTTTCTTATTTCTTGCCCATTATTTTTGTTTTCCAATTTCTTTCACAATTAATGACTTAATTTATATTTTCCTTTTACTATATTATCTAATCTAATATTATTTTGTACGAAGATTACTTTCAATCTATAATATCTTTCATTGTCACGTTTTTTTTTCTTCTACTAAATTTTTCTACTTTGTCTAATACTTTCGTGTTTCGTCCTTATTCACTTTGATACTCATAGTTTCCTTATATAAGTTTGCTTTATCTTTCACATTACATATTTTTATACTACATTTATTTTCTTAGTATTTACAGCTTTTCAATATACAACAATGATTTTTATGGTGTTCAAAATACAACTTTTGCCCTAGTAAGTTCTGAGGACAGAACTATTCTAAGGGGGGAGAGTGTAACACCACGCAAAATTAAGTTATGACAATTTTGCTGCACGTGTGTTACGTACATGTATTTTGTACTGTTACGGGTAATATCGGTTATATATTAATATAAATAATCTACGTATTTTTGTATTTGGATTAATTATATATTTTCCATCATCTCAAAATTTATTTTATCCTATTTGAGCCAATTCAAATATTAATCTTAATCTTTGTGTTTTACGTGCATTGCACGTGCTTTCAATGTACGTGTTGATTACGTATATTTTACCGTTACGTGTAATATCCGTAACATTATTAATATAAATGTTTTACGTATTTTGTATTTTGATTGTTTATGAATGTTTTTCATTCTCTCGAATTTATTTTGTATTGATACGTGCGACGCACGTATTTGCAGTGCACGTGCTGGTTGTATCCTTTTTCAAAAATAGAACTTTATGAAGTGTATATGTTTTTTTTATTTTTTAGTTTAAATTAGTTTTACATGAAATATTTCTTTTTAAATATTTTTCTCCTATACACGTACAAATTTCGTTATTTTTATTACAAAAGTTATGCACAAAAATTTCATTAAGATTAATTTAAGAAAAATAAACTAAAATTAATGTTAAGAAAATTAATATAAGTATTCATTAAAAAAAATTTAAATGAGATAAAATAATAAAATAAAAATAAAATTAGAAATGTACAAAAACACGTGCACACGTGTATTGCACACCATAAATCCCAAACCGGCTGCACTTAGTATTGACCGGGTTATTTTGAAGTGGGGGTGAGTGGGTGTGTGTGGGTATGTGAGTGGGTAAGTGGGTAGTTAGTTGCTAAAATCACTCCCTAATTACCTATATAAATACCCCCAACTTTAACCTCATATGAACACAAAACAAATTTAAAAAAAACATTTGTGCTGGGCTTGTTGGTATTTTCGGGAGCTAGGAGGAAAATGCTTGCGGTTTTGGAGAAGGAGATTTTGGAGCCTATTGCTAGGAGTTTCAACTACTAGGAGTTCTTTTTGAGGTGGGTGCTTATTTTGCTTTCTAATGATTTGTAGAATTCATGATTAGGTGTAAATGCATCGAATGATAATCTGATAATGTGTGGGTGTTCCTTTTATTTTCTAAATATATTTTTGTAGAATCCATGATTAGATACGAACGCATTTGAATGATAATGTGTGGGTGTTTTCATAATCTTCTAATTTGTTGAAAATTGTGTTTATTTAAATTAGATATGTGTAGATGAAGATAAATTGATATGTGTGTGTGAAATAGTTTCCCTAGAAATTTTATTTGTGCATAATGAAATTAATGCGTGTATGTGTAGGAGTTTTATAGAAATTTTATCTGGTGGGAATTTCTTATAATAAATCCATGAGATCGATTTCTTTGTATGCAATTTGGCAATGTAGATACTCCTCACACTCTAATTGTGTAAGGAATAATTATTCACCTAATTTAAGTTATGAGACTATGAGTAATTCATACAATTTAGATAACAATTCCTATGTTTATCAAGAATAAATTAGGATATATTTTTATTTCGTACAGAAACACCAATCTTAGAAATAGTTCATTCTGAATTTGTAAAATAATAGGATCAAATTTTAAAATCAAATCACAGTTTAAATTTCTATCGAAGTGATGGAACGGAGAGTTGCATTAAAATAATTGGAATAATAATATAATCAGAATGTGAGGCTTGTCTGCCTGGTCTTGGCATTTGGATGAGGGCATTGTGTACAGTGACCTGTGGTCGCTGGTTCGAGCTCCAGTGGAGGATTTTTCCTTTTTGAAAACTCTCGAGAAATTATCAAAACAGTAAGTGAAAATATATAAGGAAATTTTGTTTAGAGTTTTTCACCAACTCTCACTGATTCTGAGCTGCAGTTGGGTTGCTGGTGGGTCTGGGTTCGACGTCGGGCAGAGGCTATTATATTTTTAAAAACTTTTTTTGTTTTCTCCTATCAGCTAAATTTGTATGAATTTGATTAAGAATGAATTTAAATCATACTAGAATATTAATGGAGTATTTTGAGATAATTTTGTACAAATTTTGAATTTAATTTGAGGGTAAAATCACATTACATATTGAACAGTATATCGAGATGATTATTTTGAATTCTTTAATAATACTTATTTTTTTGAATGAGCTAACTTTGGAATAAGTGAGATATCAAATATAAATTTGGAGAACTCACTTGAGTGGAAATTATAGTGTATATTATTCTAATTATAAATTTAGTAATATTTTATTTTGTGATGAAAGATTAAAATGTGAAAATCTATTCTAGAATGTGTGTACCATATGAAAAATGAATTTCATCATAGAATTTGTGAAAAATAATTTTTTTGACAAATTAAGAAATAAACGAAGACTGTATTTTGGAAAATAAACGTATGATATTGTAAAGGTTTTATCAAGTCAAATTGATTTTTGAGATGTGACTGAAATGGGCAATTTAAAGATAATGAATGAAAGAATTAAATGATTTGTGATGAATGAGAAATTTTTATAAAGAGGTTAGGATTAACCTAGAGGATTTCTATGTTGAGATTGATGGATTCTAGGAGCTAAGCAAGGCTCGTAATGTCTGGCAATTTTGATAAACGAAATGTTGTGAAATGGTCGATATGGACCTGAAATGTTGTTGAGCAAGTTTAAGTCCGGCAGGGTAAGCTAGTTCTAGGCCATGATAACTAAAATTAAATTAAAAACAGACACTAGAAAAAGATGTAATGAGACCTGGGCAAACGTAGGTGGGGCATTTCTATATAGTCAGGCGGTGTACTCCGGGATTATAGATCCATTTGGGCGGTGTACTCCGGAACTAGATTGCTACAGTGAAAGACGAGCCTCAATTAAATTCAGGATTATAAATGATCGGGCGGTGTACTTCGGGGTCATGAATAGTCGGGCAGATCGAAGGCGGATCTCCAATATATACTGGGCTAGAGCGGCACTTGCGGGATGTCTGCATGAGGTGAGTTCTGTACAGTCGGGCATTGTACTCCGGGACTGAAATTCATACTCGTGGGATGTCTGAACCTTATTTTTGTTACCATTGTAGGACTTTCATAAGGAGGGATTGAACCCTATATTGAGGAGTACATTAAGGGCTGCCCTCGTACCTATGTAGTATGGGACACATAGAATCTGAACAAGTATGCATTAATGTCATCGTAGTGTAATGTCTGCATTAGGCATTAAGTCATATCATACACTAACATGTTTAGGATGGTCACCTTTCATATTTTGTTTCTACATTCAAGTTTGTGATTGCTAAAACAGAAGAATCATTGTATTATAGCATTGGATCAGTTGTATGCAACTGATGTGCCCACAATTTTCTAATTGCAGGATTGGTTTTGGCATGAATTTGAAGTCACTGTGAGAGATGTCACAAAATTGAAGAGCTTTTATTATCATATGTTGTATTGTACTTATTTATTTCCGATGTGCCATTATAGAGAACGATGTTGTAAATAAAAAGTTTTAAATTCCTTGTATTTTTGTACGAATTTGAAGTAAAAGATCATATTTGTGCTACGAATTACATGTATTTGGAATTCGGAGCGTAACGCCTGGTTCAGAATTTGAATGGCTAGAGTCGCTTGGATCTGGATCTAGATGGCTGGGATCGCCCGAGTCTGGATCTAGATGGCTAAAAACGTCGGGGAACCTGCAAAAAGTCTCGCAGCAGAGGAGGCTCCGACGAAGACCCTCCGACGCTCAAGTCAGCAACCCAGAATAAAGAATAGGAATTTTTAGTAGAGATATATTGATTATCTTTGGCTGAATGAAGAAGGGGAGTTTTTATATACTAGGAATCAGTTTTTATATACTCAATGTCTCAAATGACCTTAGTGAGATAGCATTAGCCAATCTCTTCCAAATTTCTCTAGCTACGAATTTGCTAATTGATCTATCAAAGAATTATTTCATGATCACATATTTCCCCAAAATTTAAAAAGCATTTTATATTCTTTCAATGAGTTGGACTACATAGTTTCCATTAAAATCCAAAAACTAGTTGTTAATATACCACACCTTTCATTTACTTTAAGATAGGAGTCGGTTGAATTTTCAAAAGGAAAAAAGTAAGTACTAAATATAATACATAGTGAGCCTAGGTGAATGTATGGCTGAAAAATTGTTAAGTACTACCTTTTGGAATTAATGAAAACTATGTAGTCCAACTCTCTTTCAATTTGGAATTCACAAATAACTCTAATCTAAAACCCCCAACTTCACATACTTAAGCAAATGGTGCATTGCTAACTTTTGAGTAAAGCGGGTATCGAGTCCTATCGGTTCCAGTCCTGCACTATCCAGACCCAGACCCGATACCCTACTGTTCCAAAAATTGGACCCGGACCCAACCCCGGTCCGGGTCCGGGTCCGATTCCTACTTAAAAAATCTACCCGTCGAGTCCGATAACGATGAATAAATATTTGCACTTAAGTATTTTTGCACCCGATACCCTACAGTTCCAACAATTTTTACACTTAAGTACATGAATAGATATCATATTTACATACCTATCTTCAACAATTAATATTTACATGTATATCCCTATAACCTTATTATTCAAATTCCATATTTTTTGGGGTATTTTTTAACGGATCTGGGTCTGGGTTGGCTTTATTTTGAGCAGACCCAGACACGGAAGTGCACTGAATCATATTTTCGGACCCGGACCCGTATAGATCGGATCGGTTCTGGTCCAATGTCGGGTCCGGGTCGGGTCGGGTCTAGATATCGGGTATTTATACCAATGCTACTTTTGAGTGGAGGTAAAGGTAAATGCATGCATGCCTTCACCTCCACTCAACAATAAAAAAGCTCAAGTTAACCAACTCTATATCGAAATATGTCCTCAATATATAAAACATTTAAGTAATAACCCAAAATAAATTATACACACTTTCATCTTGTTCATTACAAATATCCTAGTCAACAACACTTGAGGTCCTTATCAAGACCCAAGCAACCACCTTACTAGTATGGACAAGTACAACACTCAAGTTAACTAAGAAACTAGGTCAAATTATTCTCTCTTTTTCGGGCTACCATTTGTAACACAATTGAACAAACATGCAACGCATTCAAGTCACGCTTTACAATTTTCAAGATTGCACCAAAAGTAATTAGTTTCCTACATCTGAAACGATGGTACATCTTTGTGCTAATTTACAAAATTGTAATGGAAGCAATATCACAGAGGAGTTCAACATTAACATGGACATAATTTAACCAACACTAAACGATTCTTAAAAGCATGAGTGACAAGTCATGGGGTGTATGGAAATAAAGTTAACTAAAGTTTATTTTTAAGTAGTAGTAGTAGAGGTTTGCTTACTTTGGTTATCATACCTACACCAACACACAAAAAGTAAACTTAAAACACTATTCATTTTTTGTGTTTACCAAGCCAATCACAGTTAAGTTAAATCCATTATTCAGATAGCACGAAAGCAGAGGTTGTCAAAAACTCAAAAGTACAGCTAAATTAGGTTCAATTGGAGTTGAGATAATTCCACATAGATACTATAATTATCACAAACTCCAAAAGGATCCCAAAATAGTTCAAAGTTAGAAAATTAAGTTCTGAGAGATAACACTATAAAATACATCTAACTCTGCTCCCGAAAACAACACCCTAAAAGTTGGGAAAAAATATGTATGAATCCACAACAACCTAAAACCATCCTCAAGAAGTGTGACTTTGATTATCATTATCATTCAATTATATTTATGAGAATATGAAATCTATTCTGGAATTACCAACTACAATTGTACATGATAATTAGTTTGCAACTAATTGCTCATAACATATACGAATTTTTCCCCGTACTAAGCCACTTTTTGAAACTATTTTCCATTGTAAGCCACTTTGCAAACTA
Organism: Hemerocallis citrina; assembly: GCA_017893485.1. Classification (NCBI taxonomy): domain Eukaryota; kingdom Viridiplantae; phylum Streptophyta; class Magnoliopsida; order Asparagales; family Asphodelaceae; genus Hemerocallis; species Hemerocallis citrina. The sequence continues at coordinate 75,612,326 of CM030364.1, forward strand.
TTTCCATCTGCAGGTCACCCTTCGTCACGTCAGCTATAACCGCAGTTGGAAACTGCGACTACAGTCGTTGATTTTTTTTTAACGCCACAGCTTCCAACTGTGGTTATAGTGAAAAATCGGAACTACTTGAAACACAGAAAGTCAAGTGGTGGAGACTTAGAAAAAATTTATAAGTTTAGTATGTTAAGGAGAGGGCGCTATATAACAAATAACTGAGGCCACGGTTGGGGATTGCGACCTCTGTTATATCTAGTTTACAGCTGTGCCCTAAGTTTAACACATTTTAACATATAAATTTGTGTCTAAGGGGGGTGTATTGGATTAGGATTTCATGAGATTTTAAAAGAATTTTTTGTGATAAAAAAATCTTGTGGTATTCAATCAAGACTTTTAAATAATCTAAAAAGTCTTTTGGTATTCAATCAAGACTATCATGATTTTTTAAAGAGTGTATCCAAATCTAGTGGTATTCAATCAAAACTTTTTATAACTTAAAAAAAGTCATTTGGCATTCAAAAGTCACTAATTTCCATGGATTATTTTGTAGAGTGGATTCTGTGAGACTTTTTTGTGAGATGTATAAATATCAAAACAATCTCAAAATCCCACCCAAACCCATGAGAGTATTCCGTACTCTTTCATTTCAGGTTAGAAACTTCTTTCTCTCAAACCCTTTTTCTTCTTTCTCTAATCACTCATGTATTATGTTTTAAAGATTAGATTTGTTTGTCTTCCTTTTTTGTAATCCAAAGTTTTGATTATTATTAGGATTTTTTGTATTGTTTTGTTAGGGTTTTAAGATTACTAATTATTATTAGGGTTTTAAGAATTTGGCAAAAATAAAAAATAAAAAATAATTCAAATATTTGAGTTCGAGGTTTTGAGTTATGAATGGTTGCCTTCTGTTAGGATTTGATGGAAATGCGTTTGTTCATTATCACCCATTGTTGACTGCGATGTTTATAGTATGGGTGATAAATCTATTTGCCTTCTGGTTCATAGTATGGGTGATATTTGATATTTGAGTTTTCATAGTATGGGTGACATTTGATATTGATATTTGATATTTGATAAATCTGTTTGGTTCATAGTATAGGTGATAAATTTGTTTGCCTTCTGGTTCATAATATGGGTGATATTTGAGTTCGATGTTCATAGTATGGGTGACAATGAGTGATAAATCTTCGTTTGTTCATTATCATATATTATAGGCAAATCCGATGCAATCCTAAAATGCATTATCTCAAGCCCCTTCCCTTTGTTGACTGTGAAGAAGATAATGCATTTTGGGCCACATCTCTTTTGATAGGAAAAATATATTTAGAGTAAAATTTAAAAATCAAGTTGTTGTTGTTGTTGTTGTTTTCATATCATTTAAGAGATGTTAGTAATTTTTGAATAGTAATGAAAAAAAACTTTATAGATGATTTGTAAGTGTTATTTAAAGTGGGTGTACAGACCATGGCTAAAATTATGATACTATAATCGGTAAGGGTATGCATAATATTATGTTGAAGTAATTTATTCACTTATTAATATAAAAGTTTAAGCATCTTATGTTGGATATGAAACTTCTTGCCTTTTTTCTAGGGGTGATAAGCTCGTGCAAATGGGGGATTCACAACAAGGAAATAACAAAGAAAAGAGCAAAGAAAAAGAGAACTATGAATCTTGGACCATGGATGATACCAATGAGCTGTTGCACCTCTTGGTGGATGCTATAAATAGTGGATTGCATGATGCTAATAGGTCGCTTAGCAAGCAGAATGTAGAATGAGAGATACTTCCTCGTCCCAATGCGAAAATTAGGTTCCCTAAAACTTATAATCACTACTTGAGCCGAATGAAGTGGTTTAAGAATCAATATATCAAGATGTCAACACTTATGCGTAACAACTCTGGCTTTAGGTGGGATCCAATCACAAAGATGTTCACTGCTAGTGATGAAGTATGAAAAGATTACTTGAAGGTGAGCTTAATTCATCATTTTTTAAATATATTAATAGCTTACAAGTTTAGTACATTATGTTGTTTGCAATATATTAACAATGAATAATTTTTTCTATGTTAGTCCCACCCAAGTCACAATAAAATTCGGGAAAAGAGTATAGTTGATTACCCGAGTATAGTTGATTATGAAGATTTAAAGATTGTTGTTGGGGGTGGAATTGCTAATGGGAATTGTTCCATTTTATTAGGCGCTGATGATACCGAAACTTTTGGGGAAGAAAATAGAGATTTTGGGATGGAAGGTTTTTCATGTGATCCTAACAATGATGCATTTATAGCACCAAGTCACTATGAACCACCATTCCAACCTCCATCACCTCGCCAATGTAGTCCACCATCTCATTCCACTTTAGGTTCGGAGATTCCCACTGAAAAACCAAGCCGTCATAAGCGAAGTAGATCCGAGTATGAAGGGAGTGCTAGCTCGGTTGGGACCAACAATCAAGCCAAAGTTTTAGAAAATCATTCTGTTGGTATTGAAATTATTGCTGTCCATTTTGAAAAGACATCTAACCTAATGGAGAAAAAAGAAAGAGATAGAGAGAGTAATATTTGGGATGCTATAAAAGAGGTCCCAAATTTGGATGATAACACTCGTTACATGGCGGCTGTTTTGCTTTATACTAAATCAAAGAAGGATTTGTTCTTGAAGATGTCACTCGAAGAACGCTCATCTTGGATAAAATTTAAGTTAGGAATAATGATTAGTATTTTGATCATCTCTTATAAAAAAAAATATTTTAATCATCTTGAATTTTGTTGAACTGTAATTTTCTGTGTTATTTTGGTTGTAACTGGTTGTACAATGATTACAGTATTTGAATTATATTTTGGTTGAACTATTATGGTTTCATACATTCATCTTGATTTTGCTGGTTTTACTTTGGTTCTGCACTGTGTTGAAGTTTATCAGTTTATCAGCAAAGGTTAAAGTAATGTGATAGCCTTGTTTACTTTTACGTACAATTCTTGCGAAGATCATGATCACTTTTTCATTTATTTATTGCATAACTTGTGATTAGAAAAGTTTCTTTTCCTTTATGCACTTTTTCTTTTTTCTTTTCAAAGTCATTATTATAGAATATAGTAATACTTGATATGCCCGTGGGCACGTGCCTACGGCACGTCTTCAGAATGATACACATATGAAAAGCCTTGTAAATAGTAAATCAACAATTATGTAGCTCAAGTTAGTATAATATGACAATAATTAGTTGTAAATAAAAGTCCATGTTTCCATAAGTGTGTGTGTGTGTATATATACACATATATAGAGAGAGAGAAATAATTAAATAAATAAAGAAGTTGTGTTGGGGGGATTTAAATTTGAGTTTTGGGGGGGACATTTGGGAGGGAAAATGTGTTTTGTGAGGTTAGATCTAAGTCTTTGATTTTGGGGGGATTGAAGGAGAGCCAACTTGATAGCTTTCTTTGTGTTTTATTATATAGATTAGAATCACAGGTAGATACATTTGGCTATTCCTACTTGAGTCACTGTCAATATTTTGTTAATTTACAAAGCAAAGTAAGTACAGTCAAAGCAAATGAAGAGAAAAAAAAAAAGCAAAGTCAATATTTCGTTAATTTTAGCAACTATTAATATCTACTATTTTTTCTTTTTATTGTTTGCAGTCTCGTATATTTTTTTATATACAATAATGTCACAATTGAACATGTCGAGCATGTATGAAGGTAATGACATAGAGGAAGAAGAAATTGATGAAGATATGGATGACGAAGATATGGATGATGAAGAGATAGAAGAAGAATTTTATGAAGCCATGTACATATATGTGATGGCAATCAATGTATTAATGCATGTGCTAAATCAGTTTGTGATTATGATGCGTGGTGAACATATTGAACGTCCATTAACCCGATGTCGAATTACTAGCATGGGATATGACTATATACATCAAGCATTGAACGATGATCCTGCAATCTTCCGACAAATATATAAAATGTATCCAGATGTATTCCGGAAGTTATGCACAATTCTTAGAGAAAAAACATCTTTGGAGGATACAAGATTTATTTGTGTTGAAGAAATGCTTGCATCGTTCCTACAAATCATCGGCCAAAATACTTGATATTGAGTAATTCATAATACATTTGGATAATCACAATTTGCTGCAAGTGAAAATTTTCACAAGATTTTGAAGACCTTGAATTCAATAGCATCTGATTTCATGGCTAAACCAGGACCGGTTGTGCCCTTTAAAATAAGAGAAAGCATAAGGTTTTACCCTTATTTCAAGGTATGTGATAATTATTGTATTTAAATACAATTGTAATTATAATTGTCACTATTATAATATATACTTTTCATTATATGGTTATTGCTGCATATAAATAATTTTAGGATTGCATCGGAGCTATTGAGTATTGATGGGACACATATTCTGGCAATAGTGAGGAGCGTGATGTAAGCAGTTATCGTAATCGTCATGGAAAGATATCACAAAATGTATTAGCAGCGTGTAACTTTGATTTGGAATTCATGCACGTTCTTAGCGGGTGGGAGGGTTCAACTCATAATTCATGCTACTAAGTGATGCTTTGATAAGGAAGAATGGACTTAAAGTGGCCCAAGGTGAGTACTTATTTTTTAAATGATAAATATGTTTTTTTTATTTTTTACCTTTCATACTAATTTTATATGTATTGTATTTGTAATTAGGTAACTATTTCCTAGTGGATTGTGGATTTCCTAATCGACGCCAATTTTTAGCTCCATTTCGAGGTGTGCGATATCATCTACAAGATTTTGCAGGTCATGGTAATGACCCTCAAAATGGAAATGAATTGTTCAATCTTTGGCATGCATCCTTGAGGAACGTTATTGAGAGGATATTTGGTGTTTTTAAATCGCAATTCACAATTTTTTAAGTCAGCGCCTCCTTTTCTATTTAAGACACAAGCAGAACTTGTGTTAGCATGTGCAGCACTACATAACTTTCTTCGCAAAGAATGTCATTCTGATGAATTTCCAATTGAACCAATAGACGAATCTTCATCTTCATCGTTAACAGTTAATGAAGACAATAATTTTCAACATATTGCTCAAACCAAAAAACAGGAACGAGAAGATGCTAATGAATGGAGGGCTAGCATAGCTTTAGATATGTGGAGAAATGCTACTTAGGAGGACATGAAACTATATCAAATTGGCTACTAAAAGATTGGAAATTTTGTATTGGGTTTAACTTTTTAGTGTTTTAATTATACTTTGGTTTAATTTTGATTATACTATGGAGAAATGCTAATGTTTTGATTATACTTTGGTGTAATTTTGATTATATTGAAAATTGATAATTGAATGTTTGCTAAAAATCCATGTATTTTTTCAAATTTTATAAATCCATATAATCCTTTCAAATCCTATAAATTCTTATGATACAAATCTTTTAAAATCCCAACAAGACAATCTGGATTATAACAATCTTTAAAATAAATCTTATAAGTCAATACATTCCTACATAGTCTTTTAAAATCCACAAGACTTTTTTAAGCCAAAAAAGTCTTTTAAAATCCTAATCCAATAATTATTGTATTCAAAAACTCAAAAGTACAGCTAAATTAGGTTCAATTGGAGTTGAGATCTAGGAAGTACGGGTACTTCCAAATGCTCAACATACCTGTATCGGGTGTGTATCGGGTGCCGATACTCCTTGGGTACTCCCGGGTGCGTACCCAAGGAGTATCTAATTTTTTAATACATTTTTATAACTTTTGGATACAATTAAGCGTAGATGAATGTTTAGGTCCCTAGCATAATTTCAAAAACTTGATGTTTTATGTTATGCTCAAACACAAAACAAGTATATACAATATTTTGATAGTTAGGTTATCAAATTTTTTCTCTAAAAATGCTCATAATTATAATGTATTCTTATAATTCTATGAAATGGTTCAAATATTTGCATTTTTAATAAAATAAATAAATAAATATTTATATATATAATATAAAATATATTATATTTAATGTACCAACTAACGTACCCGTATCCTACTTTTTTGTAAAATCACGTATCCCTATACCCGTGTCGTGTCGTACCCACTATTCATTGCAAAGAATTCAGTTCTTACAGGTAAATGCTCAATATCCAAGTAGGCTTACATATGCTTCGGAGGTTGAGATAATTCCACATAGATACTATCATTATCACAAACTCCAAAAGGGTCCCAAAATAGTTCAAAGTTAGAAAATTAAGTTCTGAGAGATAACACTATAAAATACATCTAACTATGCTCCTGAAAACAACACCCTAAAAGTTGGGAAAAAATATGTATGAATCCACAACAACCTAAAACCATCCTCAATAAGTGTGACTTTGATTATCATTATCATTCAATTATATTTACGAGAATATGAAATCTATTCTTGAATTACCAACTACAATTGTACATGATACTTTGTTAGCAACTAATTGCTCATAAACATATATGAATTTTTCCCCGTACTAAGCAACTTTTTGAAACTATTTTCATCTGCAAGCCACCCTTCGTCACGTCAGCTATAACCGCAGGAACTGCGGCTACAGTCTTTGATTTTTTTAATTTTTTTTAACGCCACAGCTTCCAACTATGGCTATAGTGAAAAAAAAAAAAATATATATATATATATAACAAATAACAGAGGCCACGGTTGGGGATTAGCGTCTGTTATATCTAGTTTGCAGTTGTGCCCTAAGTTTTAACACATTTTAACTTATGCGCCCTAAGTGTCGAAGTTTATCTAACCCAAATATGAAATGAACAAAAGCCGCAGTCCATGCGGCATTCAAAAAAAAATCAAAGAAGAGGCCGCAGTTGGAAATGCAACTTCAAAATAGTTGTATCAGCAGTTCCCAACTGCGGTTATAGCTGACGTGGCAAAGGGTGGCTGACTCAGGGAAGTAGTTTGGGAAGTGACTAACAATGGGAAATAGTTTCAAAAAGTGGCCTAGTACGGGAAAAAATTCTCACACATACACTATTAGGTAGTGTTCTTTTTCTCCTCTTATAAGAGATTTACCTCTTGTAAGAGGTGGTCCACCTCTGACGAGTTTTTTTAGCGTTCTTTTTTTACCTCTCATAAGACATTTTTCCCAAAATCTCTTATAAGCCTAAAAGACTTCTAGTAGTCTCTTTCAAATTCTTAAAAGACTTCTATCACTTAAAAAGTCTATATTACCCCAAAGTCTATATTATAATTGTTACTAATTAAACTAGTTTATATGTTAGTCTATAGTAGCCCGGAATATGCTATCCTAGAAAAAGTGTAATCATATACGTAGTTGACTGTAATATGCTATCCTAGAAAAAGTGTGGGAATTCATTCTTCACTATCTCGAACAATTATGTTAGGGATGTTGTCGAAACACTGATTTATTTAAAGATATATATATTTACGTCCAGTAAGTACATTACTTGAGTTGTGGCTAGTTGATTTGTCATGTTATGATGCCACCATGTTCAAATCCTGCAGCCGACCAGGTTTTTTTTTTATTATTATTACAGCTAAGGGAGAATTTATATTAGCCCATTGACCTTAATTTTTTTAATCCAACTTCTTTGAAACAAATTATTTATATTTATACATACTAATTTTCATACTAATTAAAAGTCTATAGTAGCCCGGAATTATAATTGATGATTTACACTGATTTGTGAATTTAACTTGCTATTAAACTAGTTTATATATTAGTAATTTGAACTTATCTTTTCTTGTCCTTCATCTCACTATTTTTATACTTTGGGGTAATATAGACTTTGGGATAATATAGGCTCTTGTAAAAGGTGAAAAAAGAACAGAAATCTCTTATAAGAGGTTCTTATAAGAGGTTATTTTTATATAAAAAGAATACCTCAAAAGAGGCTCTTACAAGAGGCTCTTACTGTAAATCTATAAGAGGCAAAAAAAAGAACAGGACCTTAGTCTCCCATTCTACCCCCACATTCCACAAGACTAAAAAACCAAAATAAAATTATCTGATTGTAAATATGCCTAAATTCTCTCTAAATTCAAGAAACCAGGGGTTTTACCTGTTTATTGTCGGTAACTTTGAGGACGAGTTTCCCATCGCAGTGTCTGTACTTCATCACATACCGAGCCTTCACCAAATCCAAAAAATCACCCAAAAAAACCCAAAATTAAGATCAAATTCGCAACAAAATTTACGAGAAAAATCGAAAATAAAGGGTTGAGATCGAAGAAAGAGTACAGTTTCGGGATTGTCGCGAAAGAGCTGAACGGAACGGTCGACGAAATCGTCCCAAGCTTCGATGTAGACCATCGTCAAACCCTAGAAGAATAATGCCGGCAAACTGGAGGTGAGAATGGTGGTAGATCTTGACCTTTTGATTGATTTTTTTTTTTTTTTTACTTTGAAGATTTTATTTTTGGCTAAAACACAGCCGCCTTTGGAAAAGCTGGTAGTGGAAGCCAAGGAGTCGAGGAGGAAAATTTTGAGAACACGTGCGGCGTACGTGGTTTGGGGATGATAATGGTTGGTTTTTTTTTTTTTTTTTTTTAGAGAAAAGGTGGAATAAGGCCACCTTGTTTCATTAATAAAAAGTTAACAAAACAATCCTAGCATGCTGGGCCAGGTTACAACCTACAGACCGAAAAAAAAAAATATGAAGCGACATAACCAGTACATATAATCAGCTCTCACTCTAACCTACGAGGACCAACTAATTGTATGTCCGTCAAGCAAGCTTCGAGCACCCACCTCCACGACACGCGCCCACCCACCTGAAACGAATCATGTGGGATTTGAAAATTTGCCGCTCCCCTTTTTCTACCTCTCCAACGCAACTTCACACATGGCCCAATCGGAGTCGCACCCAAAAGGAGAGTCGTCGCAGCTTCACCTCTCACACGCACTAGCTCTCACAAGCGATTTCTCATTAAACAAAACTCTCACTAACCCTAATCACGGACACAATCTAAGAGAGCAATGAGGCTGGTACTTATACTCTCTCAGATGATTTCTCACCAACACAAACAGACACCTGCATAGAGTAGTGAGAAGCAATGTCTTCACTCTTTCACTCTCTCTCTCTCTCTCTCTCTCTCTCTCTCTCTCTCACGTAAATCCCAACCAAATCACAATCAATTTGAAGAATCACCTTCACCTCTCGCCCCTGCGGGCGGTGGACGTTGTAGATTTTAGGGTCAATGATGAGGGCGCAGTGGCGGTGCTGTTGCAAAGTCTGTGGCAGTGGATTAAGGAAGGTCGAGTTCAGTGTGTGACTCCTCTACTGCCGACCAAGAACACAAACATCTCCCCTCTATGCACCTCATGGGGGGACCCCTTCTGCTGGCCCAAGCCCTACCCTGTGCAGTAACAATCAGGGGGGGACCCGTCTTCGGGCCCTAGCCCCACAACTATACACCTCAATCTTCGCACCGAATCAAAATTTCCTCCACCTCCTTCCTCACATCCCGGACTCTCCACGACAGTTGAGACAAACACCCCAGAAGCTGCGGCAAGTGAGCGCCCATCACGGAGGGACCCCGTCTTGGGCCCAAGCTCCACAATCGGTCTCATGGTGGTAAAATACTAGTATGTAATAAGCGGTCTCATGGGGGGACCCCGTCTTCGGGCCCTAGCCCCACAACCAACTACACCGCAAACATCACAACTAGACATACCCAACCCAAACAGCTCCACCAACCCCCCAAACCACAAAATACCCTGTCGTCTCACACTACGGCACAGCCAAGCACACCCCCGGCTTCTTCACACGCACTACCAACCCTCGAAAAACCAAAATATAGCTGTAATTGGCCCCAAGAGTGTGGACATGGTGGCAAGCGTGAAGAACAACCGATGAAACACCTAGCAAAACTAACCAATCTCAACCTAAACTAACCCCAACCCCAATAAACCCACCCCCAACTCCAAGTGTCACAGATCTGGGTCGCAAAATAGAAGGTCGCCGCGTAGGGGGGGGGAGTAGGCGGGGGGTGGGGGGTGGCGCCCCCTTGCCGAATCAGATGTCGATGGTGGATGCATCGTCGGCGGAAGGATGGCCGAGATCCACTCCTTCGATGGACCTTTGCCCTCACTCAGAGTTGGCCCATCGCCGTTGCCTAGGGGCGCATTGGTCCCGTCATCAAGTCGGCACGAGCGAGAGGGCGTCGTCAACGCCTTCACGCAATGGAGGACGATGAAGCGGCGCGGTCGTGGATCTCCGTCGACGCGCTGGAAGGGAGGGAGAGTCGCTGCGTTGGTGGAGGAGTGGTAAGGGGGGACGACGGGGATGGGGGGCGGCGGCACTGAGGGCAAGCCGCTGCCGCCCCTAGAAGATGGATCTAGGGTTGGGTTCCGGAGTAGGTTGGAGAGAAATTTGAAAAAAAGTTTTTGGGAGCGTAGAGTTGTTGGGGGCAGGATTTGGTGAATGGGCTGGGCTTGGATGTTCACGTGACCTTGAGATTGGGTTCATATCTACTAGTAATTTACACGTGTGTGATGCACATCTTCATAAATATATATGTTTTATAAATAAAAAAACGACGTTGTCTGGCATTGAACCTAACCTTTTTTATATTATATATATGTTTTATAATAAAAAAAATGACGTTGCCTAGCATTGAACATAACCTTTTTTACATTAGTTATGTATGTGCATTACACGTATTTACTGGGTTGCAATGCACATGTTTATTTTGTTACAAATGTAGTTTGTTTGGTGACAAACTCTCACATTAAAATAGTAAAGATATAATAAAACACAAAGAAAGCTATCAAGTGGCTCTCCTTCAATCCCCCAAAATCAAAGGCTCAAATCTAACCTCACAAAACACATTTTTCCTCCAAAGTTTTCCCCAAAACTCAAATTCAAATCCCCCAAAACAACTCCTTTATTTATTTAGCTCTCTCTCTCTCTCTCTCTCTCTCTCTCTCTCTCTCTCTCTCTCTCTCTCTCTCTCTCTCTATATATATATTTATATATATATATATATATATATATATATATGGAAACATGGGGCTCAAATCTAACCTCACAAAAGACATTTTTCTCTCCAAAAGTTTTCCCCAAATCTCAAATTCAATTCCCCCCAAAACAACTCCTTTATTTATTTAGTTATATATCTCTCTCTCCATTTATGGAAACATGGGGCTCAAATCTAACCTTACAAAACACATTTTTCCCTACAAAAGTTTTTCCCAAATCTCAAATTCAAATCCCCCCAAAACAACTCTCTCTCTCTCTCTCTCTCTCTATATATATATATATAAGAGTTGTTTTGGGGGGATTTGAATGAGTTTTGGGGAAAAAACGTTTTACGGGAAAAATATGTTTTGTGATGTTAGATTTGGGCCTTTGATTTTGGGGGATTGAAGGGGAGCCAGTTCATAGCTTTTTTTGTGTTTTATTATATAGACTAGATTTTCCCGTGGGCACGTGCCTACGACACGTTTTCGGAATGATACAAAATACGAAAAGCCCTATAAACAGTAAAACAACAATTATGTAGCTCAAGTTTGAATAGTATGACAATAATTAGTTGTAAATAAAAGTCCATGTTTCCATTAGTATATATGTTGAAAAATAATTATAAATGGGAGTGTAATATTTAACTTCTTAGAACTTTAAGTATGGGAAATGATGAAATTTAACTGTTGAAGAGATATTTGCTATTTTCAATATAATATGTGTAATAAAAAACATAAAAATTCTAAAAATTTACAAACTAAAATCTTTAAATCTAAATTTCTAAATAAATAAAGAAAGAATGGGAGAGAGAGAAAGAGAGAAATATGAAAAGGTGAAGAGAGAAGAGAGAGATAGTAATAAAGTAATGAGTTTTTTAGTTTTGGGAGGGGAATTTTGGTTTTGGGGTTTGAAATTTTGGGAGAGAAAATGTGTTTTGTGAGGTTATATATATATATATATACACACACACTTATGGAAACATGAACTTTTATACCTAGGGGTGGACAACTATTATCCGAACCAATCCAACCCGAACCGACCAGTTTTTAACCGAACCAATTGGGGATTTAGATTGGCCCGGATCTTGATATTCAATAACCAACTGGACCAGTTCGGTTGTTGGATGAGGCGTTCAAATAACCGATGAAACCGAACCGACCGTACCCCTATGCATAAGTCCATAAAAAATATAGTTCTCCTTTAATTTCTTGAATATACAAATAGTCATTTCTCATTTTCTTGGCGATACAAACAGTTTTCTTTAATTTCTTTAATACAAACCGAGCAGTTGTTCTATCTATGTTTTGATTCTCCATAATCCTATGTGTTATGTTGTTTAGAAATGCTTGATTTACAGTGTGACCCAACTTAATAGAATCATAAAGTTGATTTAACATTTAGTAGTTACTTTAATCAAGTCAAGCATAAATTATTTTCTAAATCTTTTTTCATTGTACCTGAAATTCAATTAGCTATGGTTATTGATGTTTCTTTTATGATAATAAACTAAGATTACATAACTATGCAAGTAAAAAAGCAGTTTATCTCACCTATTTAAACGTCATTATATCAAACAATTAGTGCAAAATTCATTAACAACTTGTGGTTTTATGAATCTTCACTTTAAATTCATTTTTGAATAACAAATAGCAGGTTGTTTCTTAAGTTTGATTGAAGTTGGTCTTTTAAATTTCAACAAAATTATGAGTGATGTTGAAGGTGAAAAGTAGCACGCCAAACCGAGACCATCCAATCCAATCCAAACTGAGCTTAATCGGCTTGGATGGAAACCGATCCAATTAAGGTTGCGGATGAGAAAATTAAAAAATCGATCTTCTTTGGATCGATGGTGGATGGTCCATATTAGGTCGGATACCGACCGATGCCCACCCCTATTTATACCCCAATTTATAATTATTTTTCAACATATACTAATGAAAACATGAACTTTTATTTATAACTAATTATTGTCATACTATTCAAACTTGAGCTATATAATTGTTGATTTACTGTTTACAAGGCTTTTCATATGTTGTATCGTTCTGAAGACGCGTCGTAAGCACCCATAGGCAAATCTGGTATTTTATTGAATACACAACTAGCCCAATTGCTTAAATTTAATTTAGATTCCCAAAATATTAAGATTACTAATAAGAGTGTTAGTCGGAGAGTATTTAAAAACAATTTAAAATCAAGGTGTTTTCCTTTTTTTATAACTTAAAATCCAGGCGTTTTCAAACTTAGGTGTTAGCCGGAGATGATTTTCGAATGTAGTTTTAAAGTTAGATATTAGCCGAAAAGGAATTTCAAAACAAGGTATTTTTGATGAAAAAGTTACACAATCTATAAATAATTTCAAAATCAATGTTCCAAAATCATATCCTTTATCCTGTGATTCTCAAATTATTGTGATTGTGTGCATTTCCTTCCTCCTCTCCTTGAATGTTATCTTTGTTCTTTCTATTTATTTTTTTTTTCTTATGTCCTTTTCTCTTAAACAAGATTGAAAAAATAAACTAAAAAAAAAAATGACATTAAAAATAAAATAAAATAAAATAAAAAACCTTTCAAAAGAAACCCGGCCTTCCAAAAATAGTTGTACATATCATTGTTTTTCTTTGTAATCTACTAGAATATTTTTCATGACTTTAATTTATATTAGAAATCATAATGTTAAATTGTCAATTATCAAATGCCTCCAAAAGGGAGAAAAAGTACGTACTGGTCATCTTAAGTTAAAGAAATCGAACAATTTCTACTATTTATATATTACAAAAGCAGAATGGTAAGTAAATAAATAAATAAAAATGAAAAACATCTCAACATATAATCTTAGAAAAATGTCATCCACACATTTTCATTTAGATTTATATCAGTTATTCATTTAAAACTTCATGTGCATTGCTTGAGCATTACAATAAAATTAGGCATAGTCATATTTTACATGCATCAGATGTATCACTTAATAATTATGGTTTTAACAATAATAAACAATATAAGTTATTTACATTGTTGTTGTTATTATTATTATTATTATTTAACTCTCACCAGTAATTTACACATGCAATGTACGTCTTAATAAATATATATTTTTTAAAGTAAAAATTTCGACGTACTGACCCCGAACTTGAGATCTCTTTTATATTGGCTATGCACGAACAATGCACGTTTTAATATATATATATATATATATATATATATAAATTTTAAAAACTTGACGTAGTGAGGACTCGAACTTGAAACCTCCGTCATATTAGTTATTTACATGCACGACACGGGTTGATAGATTGACAAATGATACTAAGACCTTCTCTTATTATAATATTAGAAATTAGAGATATTCATTCGGCCCAAAAAAAAAACTCTCATATTCATATATAATAATAATATATTACCACTCAAAAAAAGCAATGATCTAATGATCAATATTTAATTTTTCTGTCTGTCATTAAAAGATCATAACCAATAATTTTAGGCTAAATTTGGAGGAAAAAAACCTTAAACTATGGCCTTTATGCAGAAAACCACCCTGATCTTTTTTAATGCAGAAAACCCCCTGAAGTATGGTTGTTGCAAAAAAAAAGCCTGGAGTATTTCAAAAAACCATATTTAACTTTTCTACTTGTATCAGATAACCTCATTCGTCTTGGCAAGTTGTTTCAAAAAACATCATACATCTTTCTCATTATTGTCAAAAACCTCAGTCAACTTTAGCAGAAGTCTCACACTGGCGAGTCTCACACTGGCGGGGTGAGGTTTTTGCAACAATACTTCAGGAGGATTTTCTGCATAAAAAAGATCGGGGGAGTTTTCTGCATAAAGGCCAAAGTTCAAGGGGATTTTTCAAATTTAGCCTTAATTTTATTTAAAAAATAAAAATTAAAAAAAATATTATACTTCCACTTGATCATAGTAAAAATATTAAAATTAACAAACAAATAATTCTCATCGCATTCTTATAATAGTAATCAATAAATAAATAAATAAACTAAAAGATTTTATTCCCAAAAATTAACAAGGCAAAATTATATACGGAAATAAATATTCCTCCATAGTTTGACAACCCTAATTAAAAAAATAATCAAAATATTATTTGCCAAAATTTGACACCTTAACTTTATAAATTGGAAATTAAACAAATAATTCTCATCGCATCTTATAATAGTAATCAATAAATAAATAAACTAAAAGATTTTATTCCCAAAAATTAACAAGGCAAAATTATATACGGAAATAAATATTCCTCCATAGTTTGACAACCCTAATTAAAAAAAAAACAATCAAAATATTATTTGCCAAAATTTGACACCTTAACTTTATAAATTGGAAATAAATAATTCATAATTTGGCAACCCTTGTGGAGATTATATTCTTGCAGTAAATTTATAAGGATTTAATTTTTTGAAAAAACAAACGAATCTGTAGAAGTTAGAAAAAACCAGAATCTTTTTTTGTAGACCACATGGTATATAAATCACTTTTTTCATTCTTATCTCTGTCTTACCCTCCAACTTCCTTACAATATTAAATTTCATTTCAGTTATTTGATTGCTTCATAAGTGATATGGTCAATTAATGTTTAAGTTATTTTATTTTTTTGGTTGACGTAGAGTTTAACATATACATTTTACTAGTAAATATTAAATAACATGTGAAATCCAAGTCGAGTTATATCAAAATCATATTTGGCTTGAATAGTTGTATTTGAAATTCATAAAAAGAATGATTTAAAATTTGAAAATACCTTAATTTACTTTTGAAATAACCTTGATTTTAAAATCATACCATGTTTTAAAATCCTTTATGAGCAACACCCCCTTAAAGTAAATATTGAATGAGACAATGATGCGGAGCTCAAAAGCGATCAACGACAGCAGCATAACAGCTGCAACAATCGAGGGCTAGTGGGAGCAACCTGATACTTGCAAATGACGGCAATATTTTGGTAGTTGACAGCCACGGATGTGGTCGAGTTTTTTGGCATTTTCGGGCTATACTAGTTTAGTAACTATTTCAATACCTAAATCATGGAACTTTTTATTGCTTTCTTGATTTATAGATTATTTCAATTATTTCTTTCCTTGATATGAGGTTAATTTATTATTTTTCTTCAAGCAATGTCACTCCCACACACACACACACAAAATGCAGTCAAAACCCATACGAAAACCCTAAAACCTATGTGAAATGTCAAAATTGTTCTTATTTTTCACTGTTTCTCTTTATCCTAAAAAAACCGAAAAAAATCCGTTAAAAAAAAAACAAAACCAAAAATTTTCACACAAATCAAAATCAAAATTCATCAAACCATCATCTAAATCCAAATCCAAATCCAAATCAAAATCCAAACCAAAATCAAGAATTTTTTTCTTCAAATTCATAAACATTGAATTTTTCAAATCCAAATCCAAATATTAAATCTCAAATACCAAATCCAAATCTACTCCCTCTCTCCCCCAAATCAAAATCCAACTCCAAAATCCAGGAGGAGCAACAACATCGAAACCCATCATCATCATCATCATCATCATCATCAGCAACAGCAGCACCCGACCCCGACCCCGACGTCGACCTCTACTCGACCCCGTCGTCGCCTCCTCCAACCCCGCCGCCACCTCCTTCAGCTCCCGCCGCCCTCCTTCATATCCCCAAAAAAATAAAACAAAAAAACCCCAACAACCCAACATTCCCCCATACTTTCCTACCTGAATCAAGGAAGCCAGACTCTCGTGCCAAAGAATGTGGACGTCGAGAATTCTTTGCAGATGAAGAGATGTCGACGGGGCTTATTACTTCCAAAATACCATTTTTTCCAAGAAGAACATATTAATTGAATTTTAGATTTTGATTTTGGATTTTAGATTCGGATTTTGATTTTGATTTTGATTTTGATTCAACAATTTAATTTTAGATTTGAATAACATTTTGATGTTGAATAACATTTTGATTTTTTATTTTAATTTGAGAACATAAACATTAAAACAAAGGTCATATTTTTTTGTTTCTGATTTTTTTTTTAAATTATGGTTTTTTATTTTTTTAAGATCTAATAAAAATTGGTTTTTTTAATGGCTTATTAATATAAGGGCAATTTTGTCAGTTCACACCTCTTTTTTAGGTTTTCTATACTGGATTTGACCACAATTTGTTTAGGGGGTTTATCGCATTGACCAGTAGTTTAGGGGATAAAAGGCTTTTGCGTCATAGATAATGTGTGTTTTTCGCCATTTACCCTAGCTTTAATTTAATAAATAAGAATAACTTTACTTCAATTTATCTTCTTGATTTTTCGAGAAATCCTTGTTAGTTCAATAACCATAAGTTTGTACGAAAGCAAACAATCAATCTATCTTCCGTTATGCGTCAAACAATATCTATATATCACTAATAATCTGCACGTGCAATGCACGTTCTAATATTATTATTTTTAAAGTAAGGACTATGACGTAGTATGGCCTCAAACCTGAGACATTCCTTTACCCATCCCAAATCCTTACCATACTCTTTACAAATCTCTACTACTATAATGGGAGAAGGCCTTTGTCCTTAATCCAATCCGTGCAATACACGTGTAGGTAAATTTTTTTTTGCCCTTTTCATTCCTCTCAATTTTCCCCCACGTGCATAGAACATGTATAATACTAGTTACCCTTGGTGTCACTAATTTTTATTTTATGTGAGTGGCACTTTTGTAAATAGTTATGTCGTAACTATATTTGAACTTTGAGGGTATTATGGTAACTGACAACAGTTGAGTAAATTAATGGTTAATATAACACTCACTTAAAAATGAGTGATTGAGATTAGATGGTTGGTTGTCTACAAATTACACAACCCCAACTCTCACATTATAGTATTAGAGATAGAAATGCAAATAATTATTATGAGATGTAACGTTCAATATGATATGGATAAATCAGAATCACACATCCCAGCACGCATCTTAAATCCTCTTAATGGCAGAACAGTAATTTCACAACAACTACATGCCTGAAAAAAGAACATGGTCTGCACCCATGCCCATCAGTTCAACTAGTCCACCGTTATGGCTAAATTATAGCCCAAGAAGAGGGAATTTAAGCTAATTAAAAGTTGTAAATCAAATCTTTTAAATAAAGTTATTAACTAATAAATTCCATCACCATGCGAATTTGCACTTTAAACTCAAAAGATACATTTTCAGGTCTATCTTTTTCCTAGCCTATAAATACTCCCCTCCCCCCCCCCCCCCCCCCCACATCAGTAATGGGTAAGCAATCTTTTGTCACTAAAACTGTAATCTTCTTTCTAAGTTACTGACTTGGGCGTTGGAGGGTAATTCACCGGGGTCAACTCTAGTGTTCCCACTCTGTGTAGCTTTGTCGGGCATTTTCAGTCGTCCAAATTTTGATCCAGACATTCTCAACCATTTTCAAACGTTCTCAACCATTCAAATTCGTATCAAAGAGCCTACAACCATTTCAAATCAGATCTGATTGACGGTCCCGATTGTAAGTTTCTTTCATAAAAAAGAACTCAGTATTTGATTGTTCCCACATAAAAAAAACAACTATAGATTGGCATCGTCTATGAAAAAATACAGATATACATCTCAAATCAGATCCTTCAACCAACAACCACTTTCAGCCATGGCACCCAAAGGAAAAAGGCGGTGGCCACTAGCCGTCAAGCCGACGCTCCTTCTCATCCTCTTCCTCCTCCGGGGTAATATCCACCCCCACCGTCGCAGGCCCCTCGTCCGCCATCGCAACCTTCCTTCAGCAAAGCTGGGTTGTCGGGCTCCCAACGGTGTTGCTATGATCCTCGCCCTGAGCCTCACCTGATTGAAGACCGAGTCTCGGCCCCTTTCTGGCACATCTTGCGCAGTTAGATCTCTGCAACATCATCAATTCCTGATAGCAAGGGATGGACCTCCGCCAGAGCTTAGATGAAAGCACGCCCGAGATGAAGTTCCTATCTCAGAGCACTACGGAGCAATAGAAGCTATTCTACCATGCAACAGAAATCCCGTCAAATGCCCTCGCCAAGAGTATGAAGACACGAGAGGATCTCGACTCTAGTCAACCAGTAAGCTCCCAAGAACAACAGAGAAGATGAGGCACCCATCACCTATACTGAATTCCACGACTTCAAAGACCAAGTTTTCAAAGCCCACTAAGTTGCCCCGAACAAGGACCGTCAAACAAGCGATCACCACCATAAAACCGAGCCAAGAAGAGTCTTGCAAGTCAACCCGATCCGAGGGACGGGAAGACTTGGTCCTTCGTCGCCTCCAAGAGATGGAGGAAAGTCTTGCTCACATCAGAAAAGATAAGGGTCTAGAATGTGGAGGATACCGCCCAATCCGACCTCCCTTCACAATAGCCATCCTTGGAGCTCCTGTCACGAAGAACTTCAAACATCCCAATTTTGAGTCATACAACGACGAAATTGACTCTGCATATCACATCAAGAGTTTCAAAACACTCATGATGATCCACCAAGCCTCCGACGCACTCCTCTGCAGAACTTTCCTGGCTACCCTGAAGGGATCTGCACGGTAATGGTACTCTCGTCTTCCTCCAGGGTCCATTTCCTTATTCGGTCAGCTCGATGAACTCTTCCACACACACATCGTTAGCAGTTGCAAGACCGATAAAAGTGTAACCCCTGTTTTTTATTTTGTGTATTTTGACTGTATTTTTTCGTATTGGTGTATTTTCTCTCTTGTATTTTTTCTGAACCGTATATTGGATTTGTTTTCCATATACATTCGTTTTATTTCATTTTGAGCTCCTTATGTTTGATTGATTGTCTCTTTTGTTCATTTTTCGTTATTTTGATCATTCATTCATTTTTGGTCTCGTTATCTTTATTGTTATTTTTTCTTGGTGTTGTGGGGGTGTTTTGGTTGTCTTTTTTCCACTCCCATTATTTTGATCCCTAATAAGATTTTTTTTTAAAGTCCAAGAATTCTCCATCCTATTTGCATTCCTAATTTTATTTGACCAAAAAACCAAAACCCAATTGTAAACCTAATACTACCCTTAATACCCATTGACCCATTAACCCACATACTAGACCCTATATATATGTGCAACCCCTCACAAACCCTAAACCATAACCCTAATTCTCTCTCCCTCTTAATTTCCGGCCCTCTCTCTCTCTCTCTTCCTCTCTTGCTTGCTCCCGGCCTGCACACCCAACCCGCACCCTACACCAGCTCGGCCATCCCCTACCCAGGCCGAGCACCACCAGGCCGGCCACCACTTCCACCTCCGGCCACCCATCAAACCCAAGCCCTCCTTTCTCCATCCTTTGCCTTGCCGACCACCTACACACCACCACCGCAACAACTCTTGCACCATATATTCCCTCGCTCTCTTCGTGGTGTTCTTAAGTGGCCGCTAGCCACTTTGATCATCGTCGCTTAAGGAGTTTCGTTCGTGTGGAGATCTTTGTTCAGGATTGCTTGGATTCGCAGATTAGCGGATTTCGTTTGTGGGTTTTTCTTCTAGGCTTGATTGCATCGTTCTTCATCCCCAAATTAAGGCAAGTAACTTATACTCCAATTTATTTGTTTGATACAAGTCAAAAAGTTCACCTATAGTGTAGTTGAGTCTAGAGATGCCCCTTGTTTGTGTTTTCCTTGATGAGTTTCGTCTCTATTGTGAAATATTACCATAGATGAATCACGACACAATCTTGACATGATATAACCTAGGATTCGCTCGTTCTTGATTTTAGATCGTGTATGTGAGACTTGTGTGTGATTTTGTGTTTTGGTTGAGACCCATGTGAAATTCTTGGTGTGGACATGTTAGATACCCTAAAACATGATGTTTAGACACTTGGTAGACTTTATTTCAAGTTTGGATGTGTTTGGATCAATTTTCTTGAAGTTATGTTAATTTTGTTTTTAGGGGAAAATCTGTATTTTCTTGTCGTTCGTTTTTGTTTGCGGTTTTCGACTATGCTACAGTCACTATTTTAATTTCGGTATAAAACATGAGTTTTAGATAATTTCGTCTATTTTCAAACTCCTCTGACATTGCTTGATTTTGATTTTGTATGACTGAGTTATGACTGTTTTAGTACAGAGGTGTCAATCTTTTCCAGATTCTATTTTTCGGTAATTTTGATAACAAACTATTTTTAAGAACAATGCTATACATATTATTTTGACCCAAAACTTTGGTCGGTGTTTCTTTATTAAGTTAGGGATTACTCAGAATTTTGGTGAATTTTATTGATAAGTTTTATGTGATGTTCCATGCTCGTTTATAAAATCTATACGTGCTGTATTTTGCTCGCTGTTCTGTAAAGAACCCTATTTTCACTATGATTTCTTTTACTGTATAAAAAATGTTTGTGAAATGTGAAAGTTAGTACATTCTATCTATTTTCATATTCCTTTGGCGGAATTGGATTTTGTTTCACAGGTTGCGAGATATCTTAGTTTTCGTACAGCAGTGTTGGAATTTCCAGATTTGCTAAACTATGTTTTCTTGACGCTTTCGTATTTTTGATAACTGATCTATTCTTACTAGAAAATTTTGAAACTTTATATTTTGATACTAGACATATAGGGGAATACCCCAGATTTTTATTGGAGTTATTTAATGTGTTTTCATGCTGTTTTTCTGTTCTTGAATTCGTTTTCTTGATTTCTGGCTGAACCTATTTTCTGTATTAAAACCAGTTTTGAGCTGTGCTTTTGTGAACTAGTATGTGACTTATTTATATTCGCTGGATTCGTGTGGAAGTCTATTTTCCAGATCCTTTGGCAGATCTAGATTTTCTTATTTGTAACGCTAGGTATCACTATTTTACTATAGCATGGTCTTGCTGTCCTGAACTTGAGATGTGTTTATTTTATTCGTTTATGAGATGTCTTGCACTCGTACATGTTTAGTTTGCTACTTGCACTTGTCACATGATCATGCCACATTATTCTTGATATATTTTGCATATATATATGCTTGTTTGACATTAATAATAAATAACCAAGCCGGGGTTTAAGGGACAGATCTAATAGTGGATAATTCAGAAATGTCTACTCGGAAGGGGATCCACTGATCCTATGTGATTACTTGAGACATGATACTTGACACGTGATTACTTGATACTTGCATGCAAGATACGATACTTGCCACTTGCACAACTTGACACGTGATACATGATACATGATGCTTGGAGCTTGGAGCTCAATTACTTGCTTGTCCCCGAGTATACTGCCCTCTATGGTCCATTATGAAATCTAAAGCGAAACTGTTGTATTGTAGTAACCATATAATGTGGGATGCATGAAGTGCTACCTAGATAGTAATTCACTACAAGACTTGATACATGATTACATGACACATGACACTTGACACTTGATGCATGTTTATAAGATACTTGATTACTTGACACTTGATTTATGCCATGTACACTTGTTCACTTTTACCATGCTAGTTGTTTATTTTGACATCACACTTATACTATGGAACGCCCCGAATCCCAAATACACTGAATTCGAGATGTTCTACAGGATCTTTTCTCTTCCTTTAGTATAATTTTACAAGGAAATTTGAACTTTTCACTTTACATCAGAGTTTACATGATTACATTACACTTTACACTGCACAGCGGAAGTAAACTTTACAACAATGAAACAAATGTACAACAATATTGAATAATCTTTAAGCATTTGTTCCTCTTTAATCTGTATCAAGCCATTTACCTGCAAATAAGACTGTGGGTACGTCAGTTTATTCAACCGACGATCATTATACACGGCCATCCTCTCTATGCCGGAATTAGCATGACTTATTTTCCATATTTAGCAAACACAAACTTATCACATATCAAACTAAAGGGACTACCCTATTGATGTCGTGTTGTGATTGTGCACTTAGTCCTTAATGCATTTATTTATATTACATGACACTAATGCGCACTTGTTCGGATTCTATGCATCCCATACTACATAGGTCCGAGGGCAAGCCCTTAATCGTTCTTCATCTTTGTAGGGTTCAATCCCTCGTTATGGCTTAATCTACTACTGTAATTACGGTAGGTATCTTAGATGATCTATGAGTACAAGCACGTGTACAGAAAATCCTGGAGAGGAATCCCACGTCATGTCACGACGCATCGTGAAGACAGCCTGTGGCAATTCAGCCTCACTTCATGGCACACGATCCTCTTGCAGTCACCAAACATCCCACAAGCGTCGCCACCGGGACGATAATTCTGGAGTAGTGCCTACGCCATGTCTTGACGCATCAAGCAGGCAGCCTGTGGATCACTCTCACACCGCCAATCCGATGGCCCTCATACTCGTGTTTTTCTCCTACTTTCATCACATCTCCACTATGTACTAATCCTTAGTTTTTATCAGAATCATGAACAAAATCAAAGCTCTAGAGTTTGTTGATTCTTGATTTTGATGATCACAACACAGTGCAACAAGTGTCTATGTTATACAGTTAACATTACAGTGCAGAGACTAAAGACAATTCTAGCTGAACAAACAAACAAGCTCAAATAGATACAGATGAAGAAGACAAGGATCAAGATTCAAACTCAAGACTCAAGACTCAAGACTTCAAGCTCAAATGTGTTATCTTGTAAACATTGTATTTTATTTCTTGTTGAGTCTTAGTCTGATGTAAAGCCTTGTCAACACACACACACACACACACTCAAAATTTTACAATGTGTGTCTCTTAAAAACCCCTAAAAATTAGTCAAAACAGTTTGAAGAATTTTAACTTTTAAGTACCAGTTGACTTAAGCTTTTGCCAGTCGACTGATAAGTACAAAACTGTTTAAAATTTTTCAAACTCTGATCAGTCGACTCATATGGCAACCCAGTCGACTGTTCGAGAGCTTTTGACCGTTTTCTGATTTTCAAAATCAAATTTTTTCAAACTCAAACGTTGTGATCCGTTGGTTGACAGTTATGTAACTGTTTTCCAACGTTCAGAAGATCAAAACTCCTTATATAGAGTTTCATATCTCTCTGAAAAGAACAACTTGATTTTCAATACACCCGAGCATTCTTGTGAAAAATTTTTTCAAGAGATTTTCTGTGAGAAACAAAGCTTTCAAAGTTCATACACTTTGGTTCTCTACATTCAGTCCAGTATAGCATTGAATTCGCTCTGGACTGAGTATAGAAGTCAACCTTGTGATTTAGCCTCGTGCATCAACACATACACCAACAAGGCTATAGGTTGATTGTAAAAATTCTTCTTGTACTTTTGCTCTCGGTTGGAGAGTGGTTGTTGACTCTTGGTTGTAGAGTCGGTGTCTTTTCACTCTTGGTTGTAGAGTGGGTCTGCTTTCTCTGGTTGAGAGAAAGGACTACGGGTTAGACAAGGTTGTTGTCGTAACGCCGTAGGGTATTCTTGTAATTTTTCAAGAATAGTGGAAATCTCAAGTGGGTTGCTTGGGGACTGGATGTAGGTCGGGAGGACCGAACCAGGATATATCTTGTGTACTCTGTGATTGATTATCTTGTGTCTGCATTTACTTTTACTTATTTAAACTCTGCAAAATTTGTCTGGCCAGTCGACTCAGATTCGTATCAGTCGACTGCTCAGTCTTGTATTAGTTGTTCTCTTTGCTTCATTAGTCGCCTGCCTTATCTATAAGTCGACTGCATCGAGAGTTTAAATTCTTTTATATTTGCTATATCAGTCGACTGGTTGACCACTAAGTCGACTGTGCCGAGAGAAATTATTTATTCCGCAATTTATTTTTGATAAACACTATTCACCCCCCCCCCCCTCTAGTGTTTGTTGCTTAGCCTACAGGATCCAACACTTGGTATCAAAGCAAGGTTACAGGCTATGGCAACTACTTCAAATACAAATCAGTACCATGAAGGCCAATCTACACAACGGCCACCACTATTTGATGGAACGAACTACAATTATTGGAAATGCCGAATGCAAATCTATCTCCAATCAATCAACTATGAGATATGGCAAATGACAGAGACGGAATACACTGCCCCTACCATTCCATATGCACAATGGAATGATGATCAAAAGAGTCAGACTATGAACAATGCCAAAGCAATGAATGCTTTATTCTGTGCACTGACGAAGGAAGAATTCAACCGTGTATCCAATGCTACAACCGCATATCAAATTTGGCATACACTCGAGGTAACACATGAAGGAACAAATAAAGTAAAAGAGTCTAAAATTTCTGTTCTTGTCCACAAGTTTGAGATGTTCAGAATGAAGGACAATGAGACTGTGTCCGAGATGATTACAAGATTCACAGACATCACAAACTCTCTTGTGGCGCTTGGAAAGACTTATACCCAAGCTGAGATGGTTAGAAAAGTTCTACGTGCACTCACTCCAGAATGGGAGAAGAAAACCACAGCAATAGAGGAGGCGAATGATTTGTCAACACTTACTCTCGAGAATCTTGTTGGTAATCTCATGGCATATGAGGTCCAACTTGAAGATCGAAAGAAAGATACTGAATCACACCAAGCAAAGAAGAAATCATTGACTTTTAAAGCCATGACTGACTCAGAAGATGAGGAAGAAGATGAAGAAGAAATAGCAATGTTCACTCGGAAATTCAAGAAGTTCTTAAAGAAGGGTAAGTTTCATTCTAAAATTAAAGATTCTAATGACCCTCCTACATGTTTCAGGTGCAATAAAATAGGTCACATGAAGAAGGATTGTCCCTTAGAAAATGCAAAGAACAAGGAAAAATCATCCAACTTCAAGAAGGACAAATATCCAAAGAACAAATTTGCCAAGAACAAAAAGGCCTATCAAGCTACATGGGATGATAGTGATTCATCTTCCGAAGAAGAAATGGATGAAAATAACGAAGTGGCAAATGTGTGTTTTATGGCTGCACAAGAACATGTAAGTAATGATTATGATCCCGAAGATCTTCTTGATGCGTTTAATGAAATATTCCAAGAGTTAAAGAAAGAAAAGATTAGAGTTAAGAATCTTGAGAAAGTGAATCAAACACTTAATCAAGAAAATCTTAACCTTGATAAGGAAGTAAAATCCTTAAATTCTCGCATTGCAAGTTTAGATACTGATCTTGAAACTCTCAAAAAGAATTATGAAGAGATTTCAAAGAATGTATCTAAGTTTAACAAAGGCAAAGAGAATTTAAATGATATGCTTCATCATCAAGTTACATCTAGTCAAAAATTTGGACTTGGTTTTAAAAAGACCTCTGTAAAAGAATCTCCTGTTTTAAATACTAGTAAGAATAAATCAGCATCTATTTCCAGTGTTACACACAAGTTGTATGATTTCTTTGCAAAGCCAAAGGTTGTTACTTTCAGTGATAAGAGTAATACTAACATTCGGTTAAGTCGACTGAACCATACAACCAGTCGCCTGTCCAGAGAAAGTGGATCTTATTCCACGAGATCAAAACCTCTTATAAGTCGACCTAGTGTATCGACCAGTCGACTGATGTACACCAACAGTCGACTGAACAACACTGGTAAGTCGACTGGACAGAACAAACTAGTATGGGTTCCAGTCAGTCTTAATCAGAATGATAGAATTGCTTATATCAATTCTTATATGCTGAATGTGTGTAATTCTACTTATTATATTCCTGCTTATGGAGGAAGATCAAACTCTTCATGGGTTTGGTTTCCCCCAAACTAATGTGCTTTGGACCCAATAAAAAGGATACCATATTTACCTTCAAATTTTTATAGGTACCCAAGAAAGAACGCTGGATATTAGACAGCGGATGTTCAAAACACATGACAGGGCATGCCAACCTATTATCCACCATTCAAAATTTAGATGGAGGAACCGTCACCTTTGGAGATAACAACAAAGGCAAAGTCATCGATATTGGCATGGTCGGTAAAATATCTAACCCTATTATAGAAAATGTGCTATTAGTTAATGGCTTAAAGCATAATCTCTTAAGTATTAGTCAATTGTGTGATAAAGGTTATAAAATAATTTTTGAAAAAGATGCATGCTTAATTTATGATTCTACCATGCAAAATGTTGTTTTTCAAGGATTTCGTAAAAATAATATTTATGAATTATGTTTGAATGCAATTGATTTTTCAAATGATTTTTGTTTAATAGCCTCTAACAATGAATCTTGGTTATGGCATAGAAGATTTGGACATGTGAACATGAAAAATCTCTCAAAATTATCTAAATATAACCTAGTTAAAGGACTGCCAAAACTATCCTTTAAAAAGGATAAGTTATGTAATGCATGTCAACTAGGAAAACAAATCAAATCCACTTTTAAAACAAAAGACGTAATCTCTACTAGTAGGCCACTTGAATTAATTCATATGGATTTATTTGGCCCTACTAGAGTTGCTTCTTTAAATAAAAGTAGATATGTGTTTGTTTTAGTAGATGATTTTTCAAGATTCACTTGGACATTCTTTTTAAAACATAAAAATGATGCTTTTGAAGAGTTTGCACATTTTTGTAAACGTGTTCAAAATCAAAGATCTCTAACCATAGTCACTATTAGAAGTGATCATGGTGGAGAATTTGAAAATGAAACATTTACAGAATATTGCAACAAGAATGGTATAACACATTCATTTGCATTTCCTAGAGCTTCACCACAAAATGGTGTGGTTGAAAGGAAAAATAGGACTTTGCAAGAATGCGCACGTACTATGCTTGTTGAAAGCAATCTACCAAAGCATTTTTGGGCTGAAGCTGTTGCTACAGCTTGTTATGTTTTAAATAGAATTCTTCTAAGACCTAAACTAAAGAAGACTTGTTACGAGTTATTTTTTAATAAAATTCCTAAAGTCTCTTACTTTAAGACATTTGGTTGCAAGTGTTTTATTCTAAACACAAAAGATAATTTAGACAAATTTGATCCTAGATCTAATGAGGGTATCTTTTTGGGATACTCAAATAGGAGTAAAGCATATAGAATTTTCAATAAGTCTACAATGACTATTGAAGAATCAATGCATGTTACATTCGATGAATCCTTACCTTCATCAACATTAAATAAAGATGATGAAACTGATTTATCACCATTAGATAATGTGATTAAATCCTTAGAGCAAACTAATCTCTCTGATAAGTCGACTGATAAGGTCTCCCAATCGACTGACGTAAAGCAGTTGACTGAAGAACAAGTCAAGTCGACTGATCCGATTGAGATATCTTCAACTTTACCAAAGTCATTTGTTGAAGTTAAAGATCATCCTCATGACTTAATAATTGGTGACATCTCCCATGGTATTCAGACACATTCACATGTTAATATGATCTCTCATACAGCATTCTTGTCAGATTTAGAACCGAAAAATATACAAGAAGCTTGTGAGAATGAATATTGGATGAATGCCATGCAAGATGAACTAAACCAATTTATAAGGAATGATGTATGGGATTTAGTTCCTAGACCTCCTGATCAGACTATCATTGGTACCAAATGGGTATTCAAGAATAAGTTAGATGAATCAGGACAAGTTGTAAGGAACAAGGCTAGATTAGTTGCCCAAGGATATAATCAAGAAGAAGGTATAGATTTTGATGAAACATATGCTCCTGTTGCTAGACTAGAATCTATTCGTATTTTATTATCTTTTGCTTGTTTTATGAATTTTATACTTTATCAAATGGATGTGAAAAGTGCCTTTCTTAATGTTTTATTAAGGAAAATGTTTATGTTAAACAACCACCAGGTTTTGAACATGAACAATTTCCAGATCATGTTTATAAATTGAAAAAGGCTTTATACGGTCTTAAACAAGCACCTCGTGCTTGGTATGATCGTTTAAAAACTTTTCTTTTAGAAACAGGATTTGAAATAGGTAAAGTAGACACTACTTTGTTTATCAAAAGAGTCGAGAATGATATCTTAATCATACAAATATATGTTGATGATATAATTTTTGGATCTACAAATAATAATCTATGTCAAGAATTTGCTAATACCATGAAAAATGAATTTGAGATGAGTCACATGGGTGAACTCAATTACTTCCTTGGATTGCAAATTAAACAATCCTCAAATGGCATATTTATCAATCAAGGCAAATATGCAAAGGAATTACTCAAACGTTTTCACATGGATAGTACTAGTAGTAAATCCACACCTATGGCTACTACTACTACTCTTGACAAAGATTTATTAGGTAAGAGTGTTGATCAAAAACTCTATCAAGGTATGATTAGTTCACTCTTATATATTACTGCAAGTAGACCAGATATTATGTTCAGCGTATGTTTATGTGCTAGATATCAATCTAGTCCTAAAGAATCTCATTTAAAAGCAGTGAAACGAATTTTAAGATATATTAAAGGCACATCTGAATATGGTTTATTTTATCCACGCACCGATAATTTTCAACTTTTGTCTTATAGCGATGCCGATTTTGCTGGAAGCAAAACTGATCGCAAGAGTACTAGTGGTACATGTCACTTTTTGGGACATTCCCTAGTATCTTGGTGCAGTAAAAAGCAAAACTTCGTATCCCTATCAACCACAGAAGCTGAATATATCGCTGCAAGTTTGGCATGTGCACAAATTTTATGGATGAAACAAACTTTATTAGATTATGGTATTTCATTTGAGAAACCCTCAATTATGTGTGATAATACCAGTGCAATTAATCTATCTAAAAATCCGATTCAACATTCACGTACGAAACATATTGATATTCGACATCATTTTCTACGTGATCATGTTTTAAAAGGAGATATATCTTTAGACTTTATCTCTACTGATAAACAAGTAGCAGATATATTTACCAAGCCCCTTAAAGAAGATACTTTCATTAAGTTAAGGAGAGAACTTGGAATTTGTGATTTTATTGATACTTGTTGAACATGGGTTCTGCTAAGTCGACTGTCTATGTGTATAAGTCGACTGAACTGTCTTTTAAACACATACATTTTTTATCTGACCAGTCGCCTGGTTCATATACCAGTCGACTGATTAGTAGATATAACTGTTTTATTTTCTTCTCGACTCAGTCGACTGATAACCCCTACCAGTCGACTGTCGCGAGATAAATTGTTTTCAGCGAGTCTTCATCACAGTTTTTGAGATAAAACCTTTCAATTTCTCACCCGTGACTTCTTATCTCAGCCGTTGATATCTCTTCCTTGCATCTGAGCCGTCTATTCTTTGTTAAAAACCCTTTACCAGCCCCTCTTTCTCACTTTTACCGATCTCAATTTCACCCCCAAATTTTCAAAACCCTAAGGCAAGAGAAGAAGAAGCTCATTCGACCAGATCTCAAGTCGACTGCTGGCTGCTCTCTCTTCCATCTTGGTAAATCTCGTTTTCTTGTCTCTTTCCAAAACCCCAATGGCACCCAAAAGATCTAAGAGAACTCATGAGGGTACTTCTTCTTCACAAGAGTACACCCAATATCTCTTGAGTCCCGATCTACTTGATCGTTGGTATCTCTTTTGTACCATTCAAATCTTCCCTGGGAGATTTGTAAATTTTGGTGACTTAGATCGTTTTAACCTCACTCCACTCTTTCAAAATTGTAGTCTTTATGACTTTCTATCTTTATCTAACCAACCAAATTACTATCCCCAACTTATTTATTTGTTTTATACAAATATGACAGTTGTTCAAAGAACAAATGGGGATGTATTAATCCGTTCGTCAGTGAAAAATATTAAAATGACTATAACACCGACTAGGATTAATGCAATGTTGGGTATAGATGATGGTGGAATTCATCTTGATGATGTTATTCTAGATGATGCCTCAATATTGTCTAGAATTCTCTTACCTAATTCTCAACTTCCAATGACAAGCAAAAATTTAAGACCAATTGCTAAGCTTGTCGGTAGAATATTAGCTTATAACATCCTTCCTAAAAAGGGAAGTTATGATCAATATTCTATTGAGTTACAAAAAGCTATATATGCAATTTTTGGTAGGATAGCTGTTGATTGGGGTCAAGTTATCTTTTCCAAACTTAATCAAGACCACACTCATTTTCTACCCTTTGGAGGTTTCCTTACTAGAGTCTTTACAGCTTTTAAAGTTGATCTTGAGTCGGAGACAAATGTTGTTTCTAGATATGAGTGTTTCGATCGTGCTAGTTTGGCACGAATGAAACTCCTTGATGCTCCTACTCGGTCACCCCCTAGGTCTCCTCCACTGTCCCAAGCTCCCTTAGGTTCATCTTCTAGACCTAGAGCCCCTCAACCTTCTACTTCTGATGATCCACCTCTCCCTCAAGCCAATTATGATGATCCTCGAACCATGTACGACTGTGTGTCTTACCTAATGAACCATTCAGTCACAGTCGATAGACATCTTTCTTCCCTTGGTTCCAAACTAGACCATATTGGTTCTGAGGTAGCCCATCTCTCTCATCTCTTCACTTCTCAGTTTTCTCCTCCTTCTCAAGCTGAAGATGAAGATTCCGATGAAGATGACGATTGAAGACTTTTTATTTTTTATTTTTTTTATGTATTTTGTTTCCTGCATTTTGTTTCTATGTATTAGACCTTCTTTTTAATGCAATATCTTGTTATTTTATGCTTTTTGATGATTCCAAAGGGGGAGAGAAAGTGATAATGTTGCTGTGATATTCTGTCTGTGTGTTATGTTTATCTGTGATATTTGTTAAACTGCTTTCATGTTCTGGTCAGTCGACTGCTCTACTTTCCAGTCGACTGATACATTCTGTATATCAAGATTTTAGTTTATGAATGCATATTGTGTTTTTAATAGGGGGAGCTTTCAAAATCTATGCTTGTATGTCTGTTTATAAACTGTTATCAGCTATTGTGTTGTCATCATCCAAAAGGGGGAGAATGTTGATTCTTGATTTTGATGATCACAACACAGTGCAACATGTGTCTATGTTATACAGCTAACATTACAGTGCAGAGACTAAAGACAATTCTAGCTGAACAAACAAACAAGCTCAAATAGATACAGATGAAGAAGACAAGGATCAAGATTGAAACTCAAGACTCAAGACTCAAGACTTCAAGCTCAAATGTGTTATCTTGTAAACATTGTATTTTATTTCTTGTTGAGTCTTAGTCTGATGTAAAGCCTTGTCAACACACACACACACACACTCAAAATTTTACAATGTGTGTCTCTTAAAAACCCCTAAAAATTAGTCAAAACAGTTTGAAGAATTTTAACTTTTAAGTACCAGTCGACTTAAGCTTTTGCCAGTCGACTGATAAGTACAAAACTGTTTAAAAATTTTCAAACTCTGATCAGTCGACTCATATGGCAACCCAGTCGACTGTTCGAGAGCTTTTGACCGTTTTCTGATTTTCAAAATCGAATTTTTTCAAACTCAAACGTTGTGATCCGTTGGTTGACAGTTATGTAACTGTTTTCCAACGTTCAGAAGATCAAAACTCCTTATATAGAGTTTCATATCTCTCTGAAAAGAACAACTTGATTTTCAATACACCCGAGCATTCTTGTGAAAAAAAATTTCAAGAGATTTTCTGTGAGAAACAAAGCTTTCAAAGTTCATACACTTTGGTTCTCTACATTCAGTCCAGTATAGCATTGAATTCGCTCTGGACTGAGTATAGAAGTCAACCTTGTGATTTAGCCTCGTGCATCAACACATACACCAACAAGGCTATAGGTTGATTGTAAAAATTCTTCTTGTACTTTTGCTCTCGGTTGGAGAGTTGTTGTTGACTCTTGGTTGTAGAGTCGGTGTCTTTTCACTCTTGGTTGTAGAGTGGGTCTGCTTTCTCTGGTTGAGAGAAAGGACTGCGGGTTAGACAAGGTTGTTGTCGTAACGCCGTAGGGTATTCTTGTAATTTTTCAAGAATAGTGGAAATCTCAAGTGGGTTGCTTGGGGACTGGATGTAGGTCGGGAGGACCGAACCAGGATATATCTTGTGTACTCTATGATTGATTATCTTGTGTCTGCATTTACTTTTACTTATTTAAACTCTGCAAAATTTGTCTGGCCAGTCGACTCAGATTCGTATCAGTCGACTGCTCAGTCTTGTATTAGTTGTTCTTTTTGCTTCATCAGTCGCCTGCCTTATCTATAAGTCGACTGCATCGAGAGTTTAAATTCTTTTATATTTGCTATATCAGTCGACTGGTTGACCACTAAGTCGACTGTGCCGAGAGAAATTATTTATTCCGCAATTTATTTTTGATAAACACTATTCACCCCCCCTCTAGTGTTTGTTGCTTAGCCTACAGGATCCAACAGAGTTAGCCTCCCCACTAAACCGGACTTATTCATTCATTCAAACATGACCAACCTTGGTCTTTCATTTCAAATTTTCATTTCATTTCTTTCCAAATGCTGGGGGAGACTTAGCTACTTTTTTGTTTCAATTCCAATTCACAATTTCCAATTTGAGCATTTCCAACTTATAAATTCATTTTCATAATCATAATAGATTTCTTTTTCATGTTCGTAGTTCCACAATTATAACTTTCATAAATTCTAATAAATGATCCACTTCATGTAAATTCACACAAAGACAAATAGAATTTACTGTCATAACCAATAATCAACATAAGATTCATAACCTTTATTATAAACAAATCATAGAATTTCTGATATACCAAAGGTACTCTAAACAGTCGACTTGGAGCTCATCCAGTCGATTTGTTCAGTCAAATAAAGTTCTTCAATAATTGCTCGGAAGAGTCGACTGCTGCACATGGTCAGTCGGCTGTTCCGCAGTGTTCAAAATCTCAATTATCATTTACAGGGGAGTCGACTGTCATTCATACCAGTCGGCTGTCCTGGGTAGTTCAACTATACAACTTTTCGTGTTCAGTACAGTCGACTATTACATACATTCGGTCTACTGAACAGGGTTAATTTCGAATTAAAAGATCATCTCTTTATTCTGTTCTTCAACAAGCACACATCATTTTTGCCACACTACAATATGTACATTGTCCACACAACCACGTGATTCTTATCTGTTTATCAACAACACAACATAGTTTTCAATTAAAAGTAAATTTCACATAACTAGTATTTTCTGTTTATTCAAATACAATTCTGATCACACACTTGTCTTTTCCTCATTACTTGTCTACAGAGATAAGCATCAATTCCAAACTTAGCATGCTAGAATATCAGGATTTAACATGCATCATTTCATGGAATTCCAATCTGTACATAATTTATATTTCTCGTGTCAGTCGACTGCTCATATTATCGGTCGACTGTACAAGTCGTTTCCAGTTAAATATCATTATTTCTTTATCAGTCATTCACATTTTCTACATTACATATAGCATGAAAAGATTTCAATTGAGCGGTCATATTATCACTTCAGTCTGCACATGCATACACAATTCAAACTCAATTCTAACATGAATTCTATTCTAGTAGTCATGAGAAACACCCACATTCCAATCAATTCATAGGTCAATTTTCCAATTAAAAGTGTACTCTTATTAATATTTTTCATGCTTCATTCATTCAATTTAATCTAGCATGCATCCCTAATTAGAAATATAGAAAATTTACCCACCTTATTGAAGAAAGATACAATTAACAACCTCCTAGACGAATGTCCTTGCAACAAGAGTGCACCTCCTCCTAGACGACGTGCACACAAGCCTCCAAGCACACCTCACCGAGAGCTCCTTGATGGTAGCCGGCCTCTCCTTTCCTCCTTGATGTTGCAAGCACAATCCCACACACTCTCAATCTTTTAACTCACAAAATCACTACTAGATAATATAATTTAGACTATAGGTTTGTAGAAAGTAATGGGCACAAGAATGACTAGCCATGAAGGGGGTATTTATACTAAAAATTAAAGAGAATGGAGGGCTAGGATCAAGTAGTTGGTTATAAGATGGAGGGCTAAGATGAAAGTAGGAGTTACATTAACTACCCACAACCAAGTAACCACCAAGCATGATCACCACTAAAATTTTGATTTTCCCTCCCAAAGAATTACAACCGGCCATGTTAGGTGCATATTGCACGTGTACGTGCAATGAACGTGCATGCAACTTGGTCTCCACTTTAGAAAATTTGTACATTTAAATTTTGTATAAAAAATAAAATAGTCTTTAAATTGTATTCTACATGACAAGTTGTATAAAAATGGTTCATGGACTTTAGTTTTTGGGCCAAAATAATTATTTAAAAATAAAATAAATAAATTAAAATTTTGGGCTTTAGGAAAAAGGCTTTTTGTCTAATTGAAAGAAGGCTTTATAGAAAAAATAATTAAAGGCACATATTTAAATATCTATACTCATCATGATGAAAATATTTACCAAAAATATTGCACGTGCACACTACGTGCAAAATAAATAATTTTTCATTAAATGAAAAATCAGGGCATTACATACTATGTGCTAGTTAGTTTTTCCATGTATTTGTATCCTACATTATAAGTGACCCGTGACTTGCAATTGACGGGTACTTGTGTTTTCTCTTTTCCTCTATCCTGCATTTGTTGAATTGCAGATTTTGGAGAACATGTTCCAGATGGTATCGGAGACATACAGTTTTAGAGCTGCTTTTTATTATATTATTTCTTGTATCGTGCTTGAACAATAATGTATTTTTGAGACTTGGATTTATCTTGTATTTGGGCATTGTGACCCAAGACTTGTGTTTTATTCAGATCATGACTATTTGAGATTTATGTATTTGGTTTCAAGTATTCTTATTGGTATTTTGACTCATTATGTGCATGTGGTTGATTAAATTTGCTTCCAAATCTGAATGTTTCTTGTGCATGTTGTAAAGATTTTCTTGAACAGCTTATGGATGATGAAAATTATTCGCTGGGCTTTTGTTACGTATCCGTATTCCGTATTTTTGGGAAGCGGGGCGTGACAAAAAGTGCTTCCTGCTTAAGTTGAAGCGAGGGGGGTACCTTAAGGACTTCGTTGGACGCTTCACTCTCGAGTCACAGTCTATATCTACCTTCAACTTGGCGGTGGCAGCAACCGCATTCGACACAAAGTCCATGCAACAACCTAAAAGCATCACTGCCAAGAAGCCCCCGCAAGGCTTCGTCGAGCTCTTACAAAGGTGTGAGAAGTAAATAAGGGTTCAGGAGGTTCTCCGTCATCGGGACCAAAGTGAGCCATCGTCTAGATACAAACGAAGAAGTGTGGATGATGAGGATCATAAGAAGTCCTAAAAAATGGATCTAGCCCATGTCGCCCCCCCACCAATCCATCGCTTTAATAAGTTCCTCTTAAAACCAACGTATCAACCTTCCTCATGGAAATCGAGGGAGACGAACTACTATGCGCCCCTTTAGGATGAACCAAGCAAGTAGAAGAAGAGATAAAAGACGTTGGTGTCGGTTCCATTAGGACCATGGCCATGACACGGATGAAAGTCGAGCCTTCAAAGATGAAATTGAAGCTCTCACTTGCTGCAGTCACCTCCTTGAGTACATCCAGAAGAACAAAGTTGAGACTACGCCGGCTCAAGGAGCCAATAAGCGCACATAGAAAAGTTTAGAGGAATGAGACTCTGAGCCGCGAGCCATTCAACATTCCATCTGGAGATCCTATAGGGGGAGTCAAACTCCTCCCGGAAGGCATTCGTCCGAGAAATTCATTTAGTGCACAACATCCCCCTGCCAAGAGCATGGGAATTCCAGTAACCTTATTGGACAAGGATCGTGAGGGCATCCGAACCCCTCACTGCGATGCACTAGTGATCAACATCTCCATGCCAAACCACAAAGTGCACCGCATCGTGGTGGACAATAGCAGCTCGGTGAACATCCTCTTCTTAAAACCGTTCGAAGGTCTCGAGCTCTCCAAGGACCATCTAAAACCCACCAGGTACACCCTCCATAGGTTCTCCGAGGTTCCAGTCCAGCTCGAAGTAATAGTCACCCTTGCTGTGCTACCCTGACCGAAGCCATGAACTTCATGGTCGTCGATGTGAGTGTTGCCTACAATGCTATCCTCAACTGCTCGACCTAGCAGTTCTTCACATTGTAGCTTTAGCCTTCCACATGAAGATGGAGTTCCCTACCTTAGCTGGGGTAGGAGAAGTTAATGGAAGTCAAGAAGTGACTCAGATTTGTTACACGACTACAATGGGGGGGGGGGGGGGGGGGGCTCATTCCTTCTCCTTGGTGCCTTAAAGCTC
This sequence comes from Hemerocallis citrina, assembly GCA_017893485.1. Taxonomy (NCBI): domain Eukaryota; kingdom Viridiplantae; phylum Streptophyta; class Magnoliopsida; order Asparagales; family Asphodelaceae; genus Hemerocallis; species Hemerocallis citrina. The sequence continues at coordinate 75,649,329 of CM030364.1, forward strand.
CCTCAAGAAAGGAACCAAGTTGAGTCCGCGCCAGTAAATGAACTAGAAGAAATATCCTTCTCCCAAGAGAACCAGTCCAAGTGTTTTCGAGTTAGCCAAGCTCCCTCCACCTCCCCCCCCCCCACCAAGTCCGAGAAGTATTTCTCGGACTTGGTGGTGGTGTGGGGGGGCAAGGAGATATCAAAAAATCATTTGACGATAGTGCTCAACACCCTCCACTATACACTATATTTGTAATAAAGTTGATCCTTAAAACAGCAAGAGCATGTAATTAAGGCAAGCCACCAAGACAACCACTTAGATTTATTTTCCAGTCAAACTTAGCATTGTCTTTCACAAAATTCTTTTACTACTCTCCTGATGCCAAGCAATGAGTTAGGTGTTGAACTCCTATTCCGAGCTACACCGACAAGTCATCAAACCTAAGTAATGAGTTAGATGGTCAGCTCCTCTTCTGAGATACATCAACAACTCATCAACTCAAGAGAATGAGTTTAGTTCTTAGTTCCTCTTCCGAACCATACAAACAACTCATCAAACCAAGGCAACGAGTTAGGTGCTCAGTTCCTCTTCCGAGCTACACCAACAACTCATCAACTCCAAGCATTGAGTTAGTTTCTCAACTCCTCTTCCAAGCTACACCAATAACTCATCAACTCAAAACAGTGAGTTTAGTGTTCATCTCCTCTTTCGAGCTGTACCAACTACACATCAGACCAAGGCAATGAGTTAGGTGTTATCTCTTCTTCAAAGCTACACCAACAAATCATCAACTCCAAGCAACGAGTTAGGTGCTTAGCTCATCTTCCAAGCTATGCCTACAACTCGTTAACTCTTCAAATTACAAGTTCGGAGTCCAAACCTGTCATGCCCTGTTTTCCAAAAATAGAATACGAAATACGGATACGTGACTAAACCCAGCAAATGATTTTCATCATCCAGAAGATGTTCAGAATCTTTACAACATCTCACACAAATAATCGGAGTCGGAAGCAAAAGAATCAACCAAGTGTGCATAATCGAGTCAGATATACCAACAGAAATTTACTTAAAACCAAATATAATATAATCTCAAATAAATCAGATCTGAATAAGTCAATAATATCCTGGGTCACATTGCCCAAATACAAATAAATCCAAGTATCAAATACAACTGTTCAAAATAAGCAACAAAAATAATAATAATAACTCCACCACTAATATCTCATCTTGCCTACTCCATCTAGCAACTGGTTATCCTGATCTGCAATTAATAAATTGCAGGAAAGAAGAAAGAGAAAACAAACTCCCGTCAATGCAAGTTATGGGCTGCTTGTAGTGCAGGATACAAGTACATGGGATAAATAACAAATATAAAATAACAACAGAACAAACATAGCATGGTATAGGCATGTCAACAGAAATGTAATATCTAACATGAATCAGGAAAACAAATCAGATCACATGGTATACTAACAGATACAGATAACATGTGTCAAGTGTCAAGTGTCAGATGGTATGTAGACAGATATACAGATGGTAGTGTCAGATGATAGTCAGACAGATAACAGATAATCAGATAACAGATGTCAGATAATAGATACAGGTAACAGATAACAGATGTCATGTTCTTATAAGTCTTGTGTGATTACTATCTAGGTAGCACTTCATGCGCCCCAACTTTTTATCACATGGTTGCTATATTCAAGCAATTTCGTTTTAGATTTTGTAGTGGAGTCCATAGGGCAATGTACTCAGGGATCAGACAGACAGATATCAGATAATCAGATCAGACAGATAGAACCTATGGGTTCTCTTCTGAATACACCTTCCTATAGGAAAGTAATGTAGTCAGGGTTCAGATAAACAGAGTCGTGAATCATGTAGTCATGAATACGTAACAGATAGGGAACACGGGCCCTTTTCTCAGTACACATTTCTATATTTTCCACTACTAGGTCTTTCCCTTAACCCCGGCTTGGCTCTTTATTATTTTATCAGACATGCATGTATGTGTCACAAACAGGTCAAGAATAATATAGCATAAACACGTAATAGGTTCAGGGTGAAAGATAAACATGTACAAATGATAGACAATTCATAAAGGAATAGAGTAATGCAAATGCTAATTCAGGACAGTCAGACAGTACTGCACTAAAACAGAGATTTCCTTCGCTACAAAAGTGCAAATCTGGATCCGTCAAAGAATCTGGAAATTTGACTTCCAGACGAATCCTGCAAATATATATAAGTCATATAGTATTTCACAAAATCAAGTCTCAAAACAGGTTTGAATCCAGAAAACATGTTCAGCCAGAAATCAGAAGATTGTATTCAAAGTCAGAAAACAGCATGAAAACTCATTAATTAAATCCAAAAAAAATCTGGGGTATTCCCCTATATGTATAGTAACAAAAATCAAGTTTCATAATTTTCCAACAGAAATATAATAGTCAAGTAAAATCAGGAAACAACAAGATGCAGTAGTTTTGTAAATCTGAAATCACAAACACTGAAGTATGAAAACCGCAATATCTCACAAACCATAAATCGAAATCTAAATCCACCAAAAGGGTTAGAAAATAGATATAGTAGGCTAACTTTCATATTCAGAAATATTTTACAAACAACAAGTAGAAATAGGTCGAAAATCAGGTTCTTTTCTAAACAGTAGTAAAATTCTGCATGTATAGCAATTGTTTGGAAACATAGATCAGTTTGTAAAACTCATCAAATAAATCCACTAAAATTCTGGGTAAACCCCAATCAAGTCAAGAAGTACTGAGCAAAAATTCAGATCAAAATAATAATTTTAACACCAGAATAAAAATAGATTGCTCTTCAGAATTCATAGAAAACACAGTCTGAAAATCTTTCTACACCTCAGTAGTAAAATAGGCATAACTCACAAACCGTAAATCGAAACTGAGATACGTCAAAATGGTTAGAAAATAGACAGAATCCTCTACATTTCATGGTCACAAAATATTTTATATACTGACCTTAATAGGGTCTAAAATACTGATCAACATCAGGGAACAGAAAAATACAGATTTGTTCTTTACACACCAAACAACATAGATCATACAAAAATTGTCCACATCATAACCAAACATAAAATATAGTGTACTAGATGTCCAAACAACACGCTATAGGGTATTTTGCAAGTATTCGACAAGTATAACACGAGTAACACATCAAGCACAGATATCTCAAAGTAGCATGAACATATTCCTCAAAAGTGGTCAACCCTAGGTTAATTCATGTCATATATATCGTGGGGCAACTATGGTCGAATCAACACAATAGAGACAATATCAATAAGGAAATTCACACACGAATTGTCTCTAAAACCCAACTACACTACAGACATTATTTAGTACTTGTATTTGCAAAGGAATTTAATACAAGTTACTTGCCTGAAAGACGACGACGAAAATGACACCAAGCAAGAATAACGAGAACGGATTCCCAGGTATGAGCACAACGAATGGATCGAATCACGAACCAATCACGAACACACGATCACAAGGTACGGATCTCGATGATTAAGGGGGTGATCAAGATCAACAAGATTAGACGATACAGATCTCCCTGATGATGAAGATGATGATGATGATCAAGATCGATCGATCGAACGACTGCGATCAAAGGAAATTGACGATCATCATGATCGTGGCGATCAAGAAGAGATTGGACGACCTAGATCAAGGTGATCAAGATGTTCAAGATTGGATGGCCAGAATTCAAAAGATCAAAACCAAGGGAACATGATCATGATGATCAAGATGATCACGGCGATCGACAACCCACAACACACTTGATTAAAACTTGATCAAAATCAATCCACTGGACGGTGAGACGACGGCCGGTGACTGGGGAGTAGTCGGGGCAGATGGCAGCAAGGCGGAGCTCGACGTGGAGGATGGCTAGGGTGCGAGGGGAGTTGGGAGGGACAACGCACACAGGGTGCACTAAATGATTGTTGCTTGGGAGGAGCACAGCACCGGGCAGCGGCGCTGCAGCTGACGTCGGGATGGGGAGACAGCAAGGAGCACCACTGTCGTCGGTGTCAAGGCATAGGGCATAACACACTGGTGCTGCGGCGAGGGGGGTCGAGCAGCGCAGTGCTCGTTTCTGCATCGGGAAGGAGATAGTGTGATGGGGGGTCGCGCTGTGGTGGTGCTGCTGAGGTGTGGCGGATATAGGGGAGAGGCAGGGGCACAGGCGACGGAGCTGAGGGTGGGGCTAGCTGGTCCGAAAGAGTAGGGGAACAGGAGACGGGGGCCGTCGCTGGCTGAGCGCGACACAAGAGGAGGCAGGGAATACGAGGAGGAGCAAAGGGTGAGGTCGGGGCTGCACAGGGCGGGAGAGATGGGAGGTGGAAGGTGAAGAAGTAGGGGGAGCACTGTATAGTATATATAGGAAGGATGTTAGGTTAGGGTTTAGAACACAGGGGAGGGTATTAACGGGTTTGGTTAAGTAACGGGTATGGGTTTTTAATGGATTTTGGGTTAGAGGTGTAATGGGTTATAGGGTAACAGTAGGTAGGGTTATTTAATGGGCTTTTGGGTAGTGTATATGTCACGCCCCGCTTCCCAAAAGAGAATATGGAATACGGATACACGACAAAAGCCCAGCAAATGGTTTTCATCATCCATAAGCTGTTCAAGAATCTTTACAATATTTCACAAGAATAATCAGAGTCGGAAGCAAAAGAATCAACCAAGTATACATATATGAATCAAAATACCAACAAGAATTTGCTTGAAACAAAATATATTAATCTCAAATAAATCAGATCTGAATAAGTCAAAATCCTGGGTCACATTGCCCAAATTTAAAATGAATCCAAGTATCATAATACAATATTGTTCAAAGCAAGAAATAAGAATAATAATAACAAAATCCAACACTAATACTTCATGTCACCGATACCATCTGGAACCTATTCTCCAAAATCTGCGATTTAACAATTGCAGGGATAGGAAAAAAAATAAGTACCCGTCAATTGCAAGTTACGGGCCGCTTGTAGTGCATGATACAAGTACATGGGAAAAACTAACTAATAACATGGGATATGCATGATAACAAAATAGATTACTAGCATGACAAGATGAATAAGTGCAAGTGGCATGTATTAAGTACCAAGTACCAAGTATCGTGTAAACAAGCAACAAGTATCAAGTGTCAGTAGTCAAGTACAAGAATCAAGTAGCAAGTATCAAGTGAACAAGTATAAGGTATCTTGTATCATGTACAGGTAATCAAGTATCAAGTGATCATGTTCAAGTCCTGTATTTATTATCTAGGTAGCACTTCATGCATCCCGGTTTTTACTACATGGTTGCTATATTCAAACAAGTTACGTTTAGGCCTAGTGGTAGGTTTCTATAGGGCCGTGTACTCAGGCGTCAAGTCAAGTAACAAGTAACAGGTAAACAAGCACGAATTACGTAGTGAAATCGTGGCAACAGAAACAGGCATGAATCATGTAGTCATGAAACATGGCAACAAGTAATAACCGACATGAATCATGTAGTCATGAAACATGACAATAAGTAATAACAGGCAGGAATCATGTAGTCGTGAGTTCATGGCATAATATAATAATAACATGCATGAATCATATAATCGTGAGTTCATGGCAGAATATAATAATAACAGGCATGAATCATGCAAGCATGAAACATGGCAACAAGTAATGGGATCCTGTATTGTCCACTACTAAGGTCTTTCCCTTACCCCAGCTTGTTACTTTTTATTATTAGTCCCAAACAAGCATGTATGTGTGCAAAACATATCAAGGATAACGTGGCGTGATCATGTAACAAGTTCAAGTTGCAAGATAAACATGTACGGATATAAGATAACACATAAAAAGACAAAATTACCAAATTTCTAGTTCAGGACAGTAAGACCATACTGTAGTAAAATAGTGATTCCCGGTGTTACAAACATGCAAACCTTCCATCGAAAGGTATAGAAAATAGACTACTTACCGAATCCAGCGAACATAAATAAGTCACATGGTATTTCACAACAATATAACTCAAAACTAATTTGAATCCAGAAAATATGTTCAGCCAGAAATCAGTAAATCGGATTCAAAGTCAGGAAAACAGCATCAAAACCCTTTAATTAAATCCACGAAAAATCTGGGGTATTTCCCTATATGTCTAGTATTAGAATATAAAGTTTAATAATTTTTCAGTAAGATTAGTTTAGTCAACAAAAATCAGAAAATATCAAGAAACAACAGTTTGGCAAATATGGAGTTCCCAACACTGTTGTACGAAAACTGTAATATCTCGCAAACTGTGAAACAAAATCCAAATCCGCCAAAGGGAGATGTAAATCGACAAAATAAGATAACTTTCATATTTCACAAATATTTTTCATACAGGAAAAAGGTAATAGGGTGAAAATACAAATCTTTACAGAACAGCGAGCAAAATCCAGCAAGTATAGTTTTTATAAACAAGCATGAAAAGGCATATAAAACTCATCCATAAAATCCACCAAAATTCTGAGTAATCCCTAAATAGATATAGAAATACTGACCAAAATTTTAGATCAAAATAATATGTTTAATACTAGTATCAAAATAGTTCAGTCATCGAAATCATCAAAAAACGAAATCTGGAAATGAAATACACCTCTGTAGTAAAACAATCATATCTCACACATATGAAAACGAAATCAATCAAGGTCAGAGGGATTGGAAAGAAGAAGGATTTCTATAAAAATCATGTTTTATACTGAAGTTAAGATTCTAACCTTAATATGGTCTAAATTACTGATCAAGACAGATTATCGGCAAATTACAGAATTTACTTTAGGAACAAAACCAACATAAATCACACGAAACTTGATCGAAACATCACTAAACATAAATTAGAGTCTACTAAGTGTCCAAACAACATGAAATATGGTATACGACATGTCCACAACAAGTATATCACATGGATCTCACAAGCACACAAGTTCTCATAATTGTTTCGCATATACATCACATCAAGAAACAGTCACTCCTAGGTTAATTCATATCGTATGTGTCGTGAAGCAACTATGGTCAATAGCACTATAGAGATAATACTCATCAAACATACATCACACACGAGTTGTCTCTAGAACCCAACTACACTGGAAGCGGTATTTATGACTTGTATCATACAAAGGAATTTGAGTACAAGTTACTTGCCTGAGAGATGACGATGGGAACGAAGCCAAGCGAGAATAACTAGAACGGATCTTGGGGCACGAACACAAACATAATGAACGGATCACGAACCAATTACGAACACACGATCACGAATAAGATGAAGACGATCGAGATCATGAACACAATCGGACTGCTGAGATTGAAGATCAAGATCAAGATGATCAGATCAGATCGGACGGTCAGATATCTTGATGATGATGATAATGATGAAGACCAAGATCGATCGATCGAACTGCTGCGATCAAAGTAAGTTGATGATCATCATGATCGTGACGATCAAGAACAGATCGAACAGCTAGGATCTAATCGGATGATCAAGAGGAGATCGACGACCCACATCCAATCAAGCATGATGATCAAGATCCAACGGACGGCCAAGATCACCCCGATGGTGATGATCAAGATCAAATCAACGAACGGCTAGGAATTAATCAATCAAGATCAAGATGATCAAGTCGATCGGACGGCCACCAATCAAAGTGATCAAAACTCCATGATCCACATCAACAGCAATGGCAACCCAAATAATTGGCTACACCGGCTTGGCAACAACTGGTGGGCGGACGACGGCAGACCGGTGGAGGGTGCTGCCGCAGGTGGCTGCGGCCTGGCGGCGTCGAGGTTCGGCTGGCAACTGGCGTCAGAGAGGAGTGAAGAACAGTGCAGGGTAGCTGTGCTGTGGGGAGGAGCACAGGACTGCTGGCACTGCAGTCGCGGTGGCACAGGGGACTGGTGTTGCGGCTTCGTGGCATCACTATGGCACGTCGACGAGGTGCTAGGGAGGTGCAGGGGGGTGCTGGTGAGTCGCGATGCTGTCGACGGCTGTCACGGTGGCGCGAAAGCGAGGTTAGGGAAGGATTGGGAGAGGAAGGAATAGTAGGAGGCAGAAGAGAAAAGGTGAAGGACGACGAGGCTTCGGTGCATGGGTTTAGCGGCTGGGGGGGGGGGATTTAGAAGATGAAGAAGCTTGCGACTGCATGGGTTAAATAGGATGGTTAATTATTAGGGTTAGGCTGAGAAAAAAGGCGGTTGAGCATATAGGGTATAGGAGTTTTAATGGGTTGGTATAAGGGAAACGGGTATGGGGATGTTAACGGGTATGGGTAGTTAGGGAATGTAAGTAATTGGGTTTAAGTAAAAAGTAATTGGGTTTAAATGGGTTTAAGTGAATTGGGTTATAGGGTAGTGGATCCAAAATCCACCAAGGAATAAAATGGGTTTGGGTTTTAGGAAAATATAATAACTAATAAAAATATACAAATTAAGATTTTATAGAAATTTTATTAATAATAATAAAAACAATAGCAATAAAAATAATAATAATATCAGTATTAAAAATAATAGTAATAATAATAATACTGAGAATAATAACAATAATGAGAAAAATAATAAAAATAATAATAGTAATAATAATAACAACAGTAATAGTAATAATATAATAATAGAAATAAAAGTAGTACTAACAATAATAAGAATAGTAAAAAAAATAGTTACAATCAAATTAGAGATCGAAAATAGATTTTAATAGAAGATCCAATAGTACAATTCGACAAAAGAATTTGAAAGCGGTAAAAATAATTAACGAAAATTTTTAATACAGAAAATACACGGAAAATACATTTTTTGGGAAACAGGGGTTACAGTATAAATAATGGGTTTGGGTATTTGGAAAAATAAAATCACCAATAAAAATATACAATCAGGATTTTATAGAAATACTAATAATAATAATAAAACAATAACAATAATAATAATAATAACAACAGTATTAAAAATAACAGTAATAATAATAATACTGAGAACAATAATAATAATAAGAAAAAAATGATAAAAATAATAATAGTACTAATAATAACAGTAGTAGTAATAATAATAGAGATCAAAGTAACTGTCACGCTCCGCTTCCCAGAATACGGGAATACAGGCACGTAACTGAGGCCCAGCGAATGATATAAGTACGCCGACTCATATCACTCATAAGCTGTACCAGTCTTAACTCAACAACATGACAAGGAAATAATCACAACCACACATAAATACATAATCACATAAACAAATACTTAGACTGAACATGCAATAGTCTAATTTAATAACCAACAATTGGAAATAAATAACAAATACCTTCTGCCAAGCTCTTGCTCCAATCGTAGAAGCACTGCTCACCAATGCCTTCTGGTAATTCTCCTTGTACACCTGTACTTGTTCATCTAAAAAGAAAGAATAATTTGTCCTTAGAGCAAGTACGGACAGCAAGTAGTAAAAAGTAGAGAGTAAAGGAACAAGGTTCATCAAGGAATATGAATCAAGATCAAATTACAAAAGCAATAACGGTATCAATAAACAATGGTCACGATCAAGTGCATACGTGTCAACTTAAGTTCATTAGTGTGACAGTGTAAAAATGGCCTGAGGCCCAACCAGGGCCCAATACAATTCCTACTCAGAAAAGCAAAAATAACAACCTGGTTCGGCTCCGGACCACTTCAGGGTCGGCGCCGAACCTCGTGTTTTCCCTCACAGTGCCGGCCTCCTCGTACTGACGAGCCTCAGTATCCCCCGGAGTCCGATCCGGAGCAGTCCCTCAGGCCGTCCCCCCTCTCTGGCGGGGCAGAAGGATGACCTGGCACAGCCTAGGCCCTCCGATTCCCCCAGAGGCACAGAGGGCTCACGATGGGCCACGTCAGCTCCAAATACCGCCAAGGGTTTCGCCACGTCAGCCCTATACCACTCCTGGTATCGCCACGTCCGCCCTAAACCCCCTGGGCCTTCTGCCACGTCAGGCCCATGGGCTTTCGGATCCAAACCCGGCCCCCAAGTGGAACCAAACCCGGTTGGGATTCTCTATAAATACTAGACCCACACCCACCTTTTTGAGGTAATCAATCTTTTGCCACTTAAATATACCTAGTTATTGCTACTCTCTCACAGAGACTGACTAGAGCGTCGGAGGGTCCGCCACCGGGACAAACTCCGGTGTTTCAGGACCGTCTGCAGGTACACAAGACCTCGGATCCGACCCTTCCGATCCGAGCCCAACCTTCAACATCTTTCCGAGCTCATCGTAGGTCCCAGAAGGTCAACTGAAGGTCGGCAGACGAGCGGCAATCTCCTTCAATACAAATTGAGTTCGAACTCACACCTGGTGCTTCCACACGTTTCTCAGAAATAAACAGCATCAGGTTGGCGCCGTCTGTGGGAACCAGCTGCTCCAGAAGCCGATCCGACCCAGACCCTCAAAGGCCATCGACAGCCGAATCCTCATGGCCTCCAAAGGCAAGGGGGCTGCTCCCTCCGTCAACCAACGGGACTCGCCCCCACCCTCTGATGAAGCCAGGCCCCGCACGTCGAAACACAAGGCTCCCCCTCGGGAGTCCCAAACGAGCGTCGGCTGGACAGCCCAGCCCGACCTACGGAGAGTAATCCTCAATCGCAAGATTACCCACAACGGGGGAAGGGCCGCTTCCAACTCGGCCCCGAACCATCCGAGGAGGACCCACAGGGATGACGGCCCACGGGGTCGGCAAGGTGATAGGAACCGGGGATCACCAACCCCGAAGCCTAACCCAAACCGCACCCAGGGTCAGGATCCCGAATCCGAGGTATCCATGGATACGCCATTCACCCTACACTACATCCACGGGGGACCGGTGGGGGGAGAAAACGATACTTCCCAAAGAACCTTTACCCAGGAGACGAACGCCATTCAGTACAGCCCCTCTCCTGAGCTACAACCGCGGCCAGTCTCCTTCTCAGGAGAGGGCCCCGAAGGAGTTCACCTCCCCCACTGCGAGGCCCTCGTCGTTAGCCTCCGCATGGCCAATTGTGAGGTTCGCCGAATCCTTGTTGACAACGGCAACCCGGTAAATATTCTCTTCCTCAGAACCTTCGAAAGCCTCAGATTATCCAGAGGGAAACTCAAACCAGCAGGATGCACATTGCTCAAACTTTCGGGCGTCCCGGTCGTAGTGAAGGGAATTATTACCCTCAACGTCACCGCTGGACCGGACCCTGACAAGAGGACCGAGTCCTTGGATTTCATGGTCATCCACGCCAAGGCGGCCTACAACGCCATCCTCGGCCGACCCGGGCTAAACTCCCTCCAGGCGATACCTTCGGCCCACCATCTGGAACTCAAATTCCCCCCCCCAAGGGGTCAGCATCGTCCGAGACAGCGTCGAAGCAGCACGGTCATGTTCCGTTACCACCGGGGGAGGGGGCGTACTCCCCCTCAGCGCCGTGGAACTCGAGCCCGAGAAAGACGGCCCCGCCCCCGAGCCCGTGGATGAACTGGAGGAGGTCCTATTCGACACTGAGGATGAGTCGAAATGGTTCCGGGTGAGCTGCTCACTCGCCGAAGACCTGAAGGCGGGCATCATCGCTTGCGTCCGCCGCAACGTTGATCTCTTCGCTTGGAAGCCCTCCGATATGCCCGGAATCTCTGAAGACTTGATCATGCACCGACTGAGCGTCCTCCCTGACTCTAAACCGATCGTCCAAAAGAGGCGCAAAGTCGCCCCGGAGAGGCAACTAATTGTAAAAACAGAAGTGGACAAGCTCTTGTCCGCTCGATTCATCCAAGAAGTCACCTACCCCGAGTGGTTGGCCAATGTCGTCATGGTGAAGAAAGCGATAGGGGGTTGGCGAATATGCATTGACTTCACGGACCTTAACAAAGCGTGTCCGAAAGATCCTTTCCCCCTCCCGCGCATCGACGCTTTAATAGACGCGACCTCAGGGCACGAGCTGTTGTCCTTCATGGACGCTTTCTCGGGGTACAATCAGATCCGGATGTTTCCGCCAGACATCTCCAAGACCTCATTCGTCATCGACCAAGGTCTTTATTGTTACCGTGTCATGCCCTTCGGGCTGAAAAACGCCGGAGCCACGTACCAGCGACTCGTCAACAGAGTCTTCAAGGACCTGATCGGCCGCAACGTAGAAGTTTACGTCGACGACATGCTTGTCAAGAGCCGGGCTGGGCCGGACCACGTCGCCGACCTCGAGGAAGCCTTCGGTGTCCTCCGACGCCACAACATGAGGCTTAACCCGGCTAAATGCGCCTTCGGCGTCTCCACGGGGAAGTTCTTAGGATTCATTGTCAGCCAGCGCGGCATTGAGGCAAACCCCGAAAAAATACAGGCCATCATCAACATGTCCCCGCCCCGGAATGTCAAAGAGGTTCAGAGGCTCACGGGTCGGTTGGCGGCGATCGGCCGTTTTCTCTCCAAATCAGGGGAGAAATCTCTCCCCTTCTTCAAAGCCTTGCGCGGGAAAGAGGGCTTCGAGTGGGGTAACCATCAACAAGAAGCCTTCGAACAGCTGAAACGGTACCTCGCCAACCCGCCTCTCCTCAGCAAGCCCGAACCAGGCGAGCCGCTTTGGCTCTACCTGTCCGCCTCGGACCACGCCCTCAGCGCCGTCCTCGTCCGAGAGGAGGAAGGAGTTCAGAAACCCCTGTACTATGTAAGCAAAGTGCTGCACCCGGCCGAGACGAGATACGCGAAGATAGAAAAGGTGGCCTATGCCCTGGTTATGGCAGCCCGAAAACTCCGACCTTACTTCCAGGCCCACTCCGTCCAAGTTCTGACCGACCAACCACTGAAGACCGTCCTCCACAAGCCCGAAAACTCCGGCCGATTAGTCAAGTGGTCGATCGAGCTGAGCCAGTTCGACATTAGCTATCATCCCAGGGCAGCCATTAAAGGGCAGGCCCTCGCCGAGTTCATAACTGAATGCACTGTCTCCGAGCAACCTGACGTAGAAGAACCGGATCCGACCTGGGAGGTCTTTGTTGACGGCTCATCCTGCGAAACGGGGAGTGGGGCGGGCGTCATCCTTCGTGGCCCCGACCAATTCCTTCTTCAATACTCCCTGCGCCTCAACTTTCCAGCCTCCAACAACGAGGCAGAATACGAGGCCATGATCGCCGGACTGACCCTCGCCCATCGAGCCGGTGCCAAGCGAATCCGGGCGTTTAGCGACTCTCAGCTCGTGATCCATCAAATCAACGGAGAGTACGAAGCCCGCGACGACCGAATGATGAGGTATTTGGCGGCGGTCCGACGACTCTTGGCGTTCTTCGACGACGCTACGATTGTCAGAGTCCCCAGGGAACAGAACGCCCAAGCCGACGCGCTATCCAAACTCGCCTCTTCTTCCTTCGAAGGCCTCGATCGTACGGTGCTCGTCGAGGTCCTCTTGGAGCCAAGCATCATTAGCCCAGAGCCGGAAGCGATATGCGTGCAAGAAGGAACCAGCCCGGACGACTGGACCACTCCCATCCGAAAATTCTTAAACCGGGCCGAGCTTCCTGAAGACAAAGCCGAGGCCAGGCGAATCAGAATCCGAGCTGAAAGGTTCGTCATAATCGATAACATCCTCTTCAAACGCTCGTACACCTTGGCCGACGGCAAACCCTACCTCCGCTGCCTCGCCAGGGACGAGGCCAGCTACGTCCTCAAAGACCTGCACGAGGGGATCGGCGGATGCCACATGGGGAGTAGGACACTTGCCCGAAAGGCCCTGAATCAAGGGTACTATTGGCCCACCATGCTCCAAGACTCACAAGACTTAGTCAAGAGGTGCGGCCCCTGCCAAAGATTCTCCCCATCAAAAGGCTTCCTCAAGCCAACCTCCGATCCCTGGCGAGCCCTACGCCCTTCGCCATGTGGGGTATGGACCTTGTGGGGCTCTTCCCCCCAGCGGTAGGGCAAAAGAAATTCCTGATTGTCGCCATCGACTACTTCACCAAGTGGATCGAAGCCGAACCACTATCCAGCATCACCGAGCGCCAAGTGCAACAATTCTTTTGGAAGAACATCATTTGTCGATTCGGGATCCCCCGAATCCTCGTCACGGACAACGGAACCCAGTTCCAAGGGCAGAACTTCCAATCTTTCTGTCAGGACATCGGCATCCAGCAACGTTTCTCCGCCATTTGCCACCCTCAGTCTAACGGCCAAGCAGAGAATGCGAACAGGCAAATCCTCGACGGCCTCAAAAAGCGCCTTGACAATTCCCCCAAAGGGCTATGGGTGGAGGAGCTGCCCAGCGTACTATGGGCACACCGAACCACACAGAGGATCCCCACGGGGGAGACACCATTCAATCTGACCTATGGGACTGAGGCAGTCATCCCCGTCGAAGTCGGATTGCCTTCTCCCCGGATCATAGCCTTCGATGAAGACGACAATGCGTCCGCCCTGAGGGCTAACCTGGACCTCGTCGCCGAAGTACGAGAAAAGTCCGCGGTCCGAAGGAGCATTTATCAGCAACGGATCGAGAGATTTTACAACAAGAAAGTCCGCCCCACCAGCATCGAGGCAGGGGACCTAGTTTTGCGAAAGCTATCTGTCTCTGATCCAACCAAGAAGAGGAAACTGGCTCCCAACTGGGAAGGCCCATACCGCGTAGTCGAGGCTGTACGCCCTGGTACATACCGACTGACGGATATGAACGACCGACCCATCAGCCGACCCTGGAACGCTGAGCACCTCATGAAATTCCGGGGAGAGCAAGCTTAGGTTCTAGCGTGGCTTAAGTAAATTAAAACTTTTGTAAACATTCATGTGTAAAGGGCCGCTTCAGCGACCCCCCCCCCCCCCCCCCCGGTCTGGTATAAAAGAAGTCTCCTTTTGTCAAAAGTTAAATACCTCGGCAACGCCGACCCGGTACCGGGCAATGGGGGCGGCATCTGGGTTCTCCCTCGGGTCTCATCCCCAAACGCCTCGGCAGGTTCGACCCAACTCCGGGCCGGAGGTCTCCCTGTCGCCCCGCATCGATCCCTCACGAATCGGCGGAGCCCGACCTCACCTACACCGCCCTTCACCACCCCGATAGCCAGAGCAAAGAAGGAAAAGAAAGCTTTATTCATACTCTTTTATTTTTGTACGGAGAATACAAGCAAATACCGTTACAGGACCACTCCACTCATCTCAAACTAAAGGGGATCGCCGACTTAGGGCCCCTCGGACCCGGTGAAGGGCGGGATCACTCCGACCAAACGACTTGGGACTCTCCCTTCGTCATGACGGTCCTTCGGTTCTGCCACCGTCGACACCCCGGCCACGGAGCTCTGGGCATCCACGGATCGAATGCGCTCCATCAGTGGCAACGCCGAGGGAGCCCCCTCTGCTCGCCGACCCCTCGAGGAAGATGTCGAAACACCCAACATGGTCCTATAGCGGTGTATCTCCATCTCCTTCTCCACTATCACATCGCGAAGTAGCTTCTCGGAGGAAGGCCTCTGCACCGAGGAACTTGACATGGTGTATCCAAGACCAACGCCCCCTAGCTCCCGATCCACCATCGCCCTCCTCAGCCGGCTCGCCTCCTCACTTAGGGCTTCAGACTTGTTCCTGTAATAATGGAAGGCCGCATCAGTGTCGCGAGCCCTCTTTCGATACCGAACCAAAGTGGCCTCTAAGGCCTCGACCTTGCCCCGAAGCCACGCCACGTCGGAACGAAGGGGGTCCACCTCAGGAAGGGGAGCCGTGACCTACAAGAGAACCAGCCCGCTCAAGACATATAAGCAAAGAGGTTCAGAAATTTTTCGAAGTTGGAACACTTAGCCAGCCAAAAACCCTCTTTTTATAAATTCAGTTTCCCCATACAAAAAATGCGGTGGCCAGTCCGCGGAAGGCAAATACAATCGAGAGAAGGAAAAAGAAGGACAAAAATTATACAGCTGGTTTTCCCACCTCGATATCAGCCGGATCCGTTGGAGGGTCGGCAACCGATTTATCATCCGACCCTTGTCCGCCAGGGGTCTTCGGTGTCCCCTCAATCTCCATATCATACTCGAAGTTGGACAGGTCGATAGTCGGAAAAAAGTGCCTCACATGGCTGAGGGCCTTCGCGTAACTGCTATCCTGGGCGTTGATCACCAGGATCTGACACGACTTAGTCACCTCATCCTTCTCCTTCTCCGACCTCTCCTCCTGAGCCGCCCTCGCCTTCGCCAGCACTAAAGTACTCTTCTTCAGAAGATCCACCGGCTGGCCATCACCCTTACCAGCCCGTAATCCCCCCTCGTCTCGAGGTTCGGCTTGGCACCGGGGTACTCTTCCCAAGAAGAAACAACGGCTCGCCTTCACCCTCACCGGCCAAGCAGACCACCTTTGCTTGGATCTGAACCACAACGAGAAAGGGGGAGGGGGGTACTTATAGCCTCCCCCCAGGGGCCGGCCATTATGATGTGGGGAAAACCAAACGACGGAAGACCATGCGCCATACAGTTATTAGGCGGCGCCATTAACGCCCCTAGGAAATGGGAATCTTGCACAGGTCCCAAGGCGCCCCCAAAATGCTCCGCGAAAACAATGGACTACACTACTCAAAACAACCCCAAGGCACGACGGTTCGCCCCCTAACGGCCCGACCTATGATCCCCTCACCAGCTCGAGGTCCGGTCTGGCACCTGGGCACCCCTCGTCGGAGGATCCACGGGCTGGCCATCACCCTTACCGGCCTGTAACTCCCCCTCATCTCGGGGTCCGGTCTGGCACCAGGATACTCTTCTCAGGGAGAAACAACGGCTCACCTTCACCCTCACCGACCCATAATCCCTCGCCAGCTCGAGGTCCGGTCTGACGCCTGGGTACTCTTCTTCGGAAGATCCACCGGCTGGCCATCACCCTTACCAGCCCATAATTCCCCCTCGTCTCGAGGTTCGGTTTGGCACCAGGGTACTCTTCTCAGGAAGAAACAACGGCTGGCCTTCACCCTCACCGACCCGTAATCCCTCGCCAGCTCGAGGTCCGGTCTGGCACCTGGGTACTCTTCTTCGGAAGATCTACCGGCTGGCCATCACCCTTACCAGCCCATAATTCCCCCTCGTCTCGAGGTTCGGTTTGGCACCAGGGTACTCTTCTCAGGAAGAAACAACGGCTGGCCTTCACCCTCACCGACCCGTAATCCCTCGCCAGCTCGAGGTCCGGTCTGGCACCTGGGTACTCTTCTTCGGAAGATCCACCGGCTGGCCATCACCCTTACCAGCCCATAATTCCCCCTCGTCTCGAGGTTCGGTTTGGCACCAGGGTACTCTTCTCAGGAAGAAACAACGGCTGGCCTTCACCCTCACCGACCCGTAATCCCTCGCCAGCTCGAGGTCCGGTCTGGCACCTGGGTACTCTTCTTCGGAAGATCCACCGGCTGGCCATCACCCTTACCAGCCCATAATTCCCCCTCGTCTCGAGGTTCGGTCTGGCACCAGGGTACTCTTCTCAGGAAGAAACAACGGCTCGCCTTCACCCTCACCGACCCGTAATCCCTCGCCAGCTCGAGGTCCGGTCCGGCACCTGGGTACTCTTCTTCGGAAGATCCACCGGCTGGTCATCACCCTTACCAAACCATAATTCCCCCTCATCACGAGGTTCGGTCTGGCACCGGGGTACTCTTCTCAGGAAGAAACAACGGCCCGCCTTCACCCTTACCAGCCCGTAATCCCTCGCCAGCTCGAGGTCCGGTCTGGCACCCGGGTACCCTTCTCACGAAGATCCAGTGACTCACCATCCCATTTCTACAACCATGAGCACTCCTCCAAGGCTAGCTCCCGCACCCCCTGCAGGAGTGGGGGGCTTGTGTGACAGTGTAAAAATGGCCTGAGGCCCAACCAGGGCCCAATACAATTCCTACTCAGAAAAGCAAAAATAACAACCTGGTTCGGCTCCGGACCACTTCAGGGTCGGCGCCGAACCTCGTGTTTTCCCTCACAGTGCCGGCCTCCTCGTACTGACGAGCCTCAGTATCCCCCGGAGTCCGATCCGGAGCAGTCCCTCAGGCCGTCCCCCCTCTCTGGCGGGGCAGAAGGATGACCTGGCACAGCCTAGGCCCTCCGATTCCCCCAGAGGCACAGAGGGCTCACGATGGGCCACGTCAGCTCCAAATACCGCCAAGGGTTTCGCCACGTCAGCCCTATACCACTCCTGGTATCGCCACGTCCGCCCTAAACCCCCTGGGCCTTCTGCCACGTCAGGCCCATGGGCTTTCGGATCCAAACCCGGCCCCCAAGTGGAACCAAACCCGGTTGGGATTCTCTATAAATACTAGACCCACACCCACCTTTTTGAGGTAATCAATCTTTTGCCACTTAAATATACCTAGTTATTGCTACTCTCTCACAGAGACTGACTAGAGCGTCGGAGGGTCCGCCACCGGGACAAACCCCGGTGTTTCAGGACCGTCTGCAGGTACACAAGACCTCAGATCCGACCCTTCCGATCCGAGCCCAACCTTCAACATCTTTCCGAGCTCATCGTAGGTCCCAGAAGGTCAACTGAAGGTCGGCAGACGAGCGGCAATCTCCTTCAATACAAATTGAGTTCGAACTCACACCTGGTGCTTCCACACGTTTCTCAGAAATAAACAGCATCAATTAGTATATTGTTTCTCCTATCTAGTGCACGTACTACTGCGTCCCATACCACAGGTTCGGTGCACGCAAAACAATGTACGTTTTAGATTTTGTGGTGGGATCTACAGAGCGTGTACTCGGTGTCAATAACAATTATTTACAATTTACAATTTACAATCAATCATCACAATCAATACTTCTCCTTCCATGTCAATACGATATCACGATAAGGCCTTACCGAGTACATTTTCTGAGACTATCCACTACTAAGTCAACCCCTATTAACCCCGGCTTGTTTAGTATTTTATTATTAAGTCACTCATGTCCATGCAAGTGTGTATAAGAATATCAAGGGAACGATACGAATGCAGCAACATGATGCATTGCACAATAATATACACGAAGTAGTGAATCTGAAAACAACTTACACAGTAACACTAAAACAATGATAACTCATAGGTTACAATTCGGAATTCGAAGATTCAGGATGTTATCAGCAACTAGACATTTAGGACTACAATTCATCTTTATATTATTTTAACTAATTCCTATTATAACTGGGTCGAAACCTCAGTACAAGACAGACAAGGCAGCAAGCCATAACAAGAATCATCGCATAAGTTCATCAAAGTGGATAATCAACATGTTATTGTATCATGAAATGCATTACACTAAGGTACAACAATTAGAATGAATTTTACAGTGTTCAAGTCAATTTATCATGTCATTGTTCAAGTCATAAGATCTCGATCAATCAATGTATTCGATCATAATATATTTTCCTCATATGCAATTTCTAGTCATTTTATTCATGTCATGTGTGTATATAGGCTTGGATTTGAGTCAATGGATAATAATACGATGTCAAGAGTATGTCGGGTTAGCTCGTGTAAACCCTCGATACTCCCAACGGAAGGTACACAAAGCAGAGTTAAGATAATTGAAGGGAACTACTTGCGGGAGGTCAATAAACTTGAACTAGAAAAATTAAATGAGTTCAAGTGGACTTGCCTTTTTGTAGACGATTCAATATAAATAATAAGGAATAACGGGATCAGAATCCCGTGGGCACGTGCGCTTTACGTGCAAAATTCGAAACAGCAAAACACAAACACCAAATCAGCAACTCGACAGAACCGCAACTCCAACAGCACACTGGACCCACACACCAAACAGCCAACACCAAAACAACCCAATCCAGCTAATACAATTAGCAAGTCAGGATCCAACAAACAGCAAAAAGCAAATTCAGATCGAAAGGAACAAAACACCACACATCGAAATGGCCAACAGGAACTCGTCTTCTACCCGAACAGCAAACAGCCATGTAAACCAATCCCCTTTCTTCTTCCCCACTTCGACAGAGAGAGAAGGAGAGAGCGGGAGAGTCCTCCAGTGATCACGACGGCGACATTGCAGCGAGGCGAGGACAATGACGACTGGTGGGGACGCTGGCCGCGGCACTAAAGACGGCGGCGTTACGGTCGGGAAGCGACGACAACGATGAGGTGAGGGGCGGCTCTGTTTTCATTCAAAACAGAGGAGACGACGCAGGGAGTGAACGGGGCTGCGAGTCACCGAGGTTTGGCAATAGGGAGGAAGACAATGGTGAAAGGGCGGTTACGGTGACTGGGTGACAGTAGCAGGGGCTCGACGGTGAACATAACGGTGACGGCGCTCGAAGGGCGATGAGGTGAAGCTTCGATGGGTTCGAAGAGGTCTCGATGGCGGTGAGCTGTGAGGAGCTCGAGTGCGATGGCAACTTTGAGGTGGAGGAGTGAAGTTGAAGACGGAGGTTGCAGTCGAGGATGGAGCGGGCTGCGGCGGATGACGACGACACTCGATGGGGTAGTGGCGGCAATGGTAGGGGTTCCGTTCGAGGGTGAGGAGGCTGCAGCAGTGGCGGTAATGGTGGTGGACACGAGGTAGATGAGCGGCATTGTTGGAGGTGAGCGGGAGGCGCTCGTCGAGGTGCGAGGAAGGCGACGGAGAGTTGACGGGGTAATGGGGAGAAGGTAGGGGTGGATGACTACCGGCGAGGAGATGGGTGCGATGTTCGAGTTGGAGCAGCGGTGAGACGAGGGGAAGACGATGACGAGTGATGGTAGAGCTCGATTGGGTTCGAGCGGGAGGAGGTTGCGGAGATGAAGGGGAAGAGGGAGGTTCTGTTGGGTTTGTGCGGTTGGCGAAACAGAGAGAGGGGGTGAGAGGAAGACGGGGAGAGAGAGTAAGGGGAAGGGGTTCTGTTTGGTTTTTAGGATAATAAAATAAAATATTAATTAAGGGGTAGTTAGGAGATAGTGGGGAATGTGGGGATATGGGGGATTGTGCAGAGTGGGGAATTGTAGAGAAATTATATACGGGTGAGTATATGGGTTTGTGTTTGGGCTTCAATCTAAATAATTATCAAAAATCAATGAGCTTTAACCAAAAATAATAATAATAAGACTAATAATAACACATCTCAATAATAAAAATAATAATAACAATAATAATAAAATAATAGTAACAAAAATAATATTAACTGTAATAATAATAATAACAACAATAAAATAATAACAATACGTATAATAATAATTCATATATGACGAAATACAATTTGGATTCAATACCTTCATGAAAATAATTCGATAATAATAATAACAATAACAATAATAATAATACTAATAGAAGTAACAATAATAATGATAATAAAGTGTATAAAAGTAGAATTTGAGATTAATAAATTTACTAGAATCCAAACAGTAATAATATAACATATAAATAGTCTATCAATTATAAATAGAAAAACACATCGTTATTCAAGGTAAATATAATTGTCTATTAGAAAAATATTTAGTAGAAGACTCGAAATCAGTTTAGCACAAAATAAGTTTATAAATAATCAAAATACGAAAAAATATTCAGAAATACGTATTTACGGGAACAGGGGTTACAATAACAATATCAAAAATAAGATTTGTATTACAATGTAAAATTCATAGAAAATAGTTATAATAAAATTATTGATCGAAAAATTAGATTTTAATAGAAGAGTCAAGAATACATCTTGACAAAAGAAATATGAAAGCGGTAAAAATAATTTACGAAAATTTTAAATACAGAAAATACACAGAAAATGCATTTTTTGGGAAACAGGGGTTACAAATCCTACCCACCTTACAACAAATTTTTGTCCTCAAAATTTTCTTAGGCAGTACATAGGACAAGGAAAAAAACAAACAAACTTGGGGAAGGGCAACAAAACAGAGGGTTAAAGGGAAAGAAACAAAACAGGGGCAACACCGGGAAAAAAATGAAGT
Organism: Hemerocallis citrina; assembly: GCA_017893485.1. Taxonomy (NCBI): domain Eukaryota; kingdom Viridiplantae; phylum Streptophyta; class Magnoliopsida; order Asparagales; family Asphodelaceae; genus Hemerocallis; species Hemerocallis citrina. Next base: position 75,671,188 of record CM030364.1, read on the forward strand.
AACCAGTGTTAAAAAATGAAGAAGAAACAACACATGATGACAAAGCAATAAGGGAATAGGTAGAACTGAAATCAAAGGGAGAATGAACAGGGAAGAATTGAATCGAATAATGAATGAGTGCATGATGGCAAAATGGAATGCAAGAAAGAATTAACCAGTATAAAAAATGAAGAAGAACAATACAAGACTTGCAAGATAACAAAGCAAAGAGATGAAGAAATAGATAGAGCTGGAATCAAAGAAATGATGGACAAGGAAGAGGTGAACTAAGCAATGAGTCAATAGATGAAGACGAATGCAAGGGATAGAGAAGCAAACAGTGCAAGGAATAGAGAGAAGCAAACACTCATTGACACTCATAGATTTGCTCATCGCCTGAGCTTCTCCAACCACTCATTGACTCCGTACAATGACTTCGGTGCTCCGCTTGGCGCTCAAACTCCTACAACTCATTGACTCCACACAACGAGTTCGATACTCTGATTGCTGCTCGATCTCTCCCGATAACTTATTGACTCTATACAATGAGTTCTGTGCTCTGCTCGCTGTTGGAGCTCCTCCAACAACTCATTGACTCTATACAATGAGTTTTGTGCTCCGCTTGCCATTGAAACTCCTCCAACAACGCATTGACTCCATACAATAAGTTCGGTGTTCCGCTTACTGTTGGAGCTCCGTCTACAATTCATTGATTCCATACAATGAGTTTGGTGCGCTGCTTGCTGCTCAAACTCCTCCACAAAGTCATTCACTCCATATGATGAGTTCAATGTTTCGGCTCCATACAATTAATTCGGTGTTTAGCTCGTAGCTCCAGCTCCTCCAGCGACTCATTGACTCCATACAATGAGTTCGGTGCTCCGCTAGCCCCTCGAGCTCCTCCAACAACTCATTCACTCCATATAATGAGTTAAGTGCTCCGATTGCTGCTTGAGCTCCCCCAATAACTCATTGACTCTACACAATAAGTTTGGTGCTCCACTCATCGCTAGAGCTCCTCCAAGAACTCATTGCCTCCATCCAATGAGTTCGGTACTCTGCTCGCCATTTGGGATCCTCCAACAACTTATTGACTCCATACAATGAGTTCGGTGTTCTGCTCGCCGCTTGAGCTCCTCCAACAACTCATTGACCACATATAATAAGTTTGGTGCTCCGCTCACCTCAAGCTCCTCCAACAACTCATGGACTCATACAATGAGTGGTGTTCCGCTCGCCGCTCAAGCTCCTCCAGCAACACATTGACTCCATACAATGAGTTCGGTGTTCCACTCGCCGCTATAGCTCCTTCAGTGACTCATTGACTCCATACAATGAGTTTGGTATTTCGCTCGCCGCTCAAGCTCCTCCAGCTACTCATTGACTCTATACAATGAGTTCGGTGTTCCGCTCGTCGCTCCAGCGACTCATTGACTTCATAAAATGAGTTCGGTGCTCGAGCGACTCATTGACTTCATAAAATGAGTTCAGTGCTCAAGAATACATGAGACTTCGTACAACTCATTGACTCCATACATTGAGTTTGGTGTTGTGCTCATTTTTCGAGCTACACTCGCAACTCACTAACTCAATTCAATAACTGGAAACACAGTGAGGGCAAGAGTTGAGACAAAAACACAAGGAATATATTCATTTCATATCAACAACTTATTTCTAGCTCGAGAACACATGAGAGATCCTTTGTTCATTTTGGCACAAGTTTAAGTGCTAAAGTACATCAAATCATTCACAAAACTCCTTGGTAGCAAAGCTCATCGTGGCAAAGTTCATCTTCTAAGCTCCTCAGCACCACTAAGCTCCTTTACACTGCCACAAAGCTTCTAGGCACCACCAAGCTCCACGGCACCACTAAGCTCCTCTGCGTCACAAAGCTCCTAGGTACCACTAATCTCCTCTTCACACTCCATGACAAGACACCGACGTCAGCCTGCCGTTAGCATGCTCCTTGCATCACGCCTGGGAGGTTCCAATCCCAGCCAATCAGCATTTTATCGCCTCAACTTTCATGCCCACTAATCTCACCCGCTCGATCTGCTTCAAAATCCGAGCTCATCTCCTTGGTGCACAAGAAGAAGAAGAAGAAGAAGAAGAAGAAGAAGAAGAAGAAGAAGAAGACCACGCACACATACACACAAAATGCTAACGTCAGCAAGCCGAGGAGGCTTATTCCTAAGTAGCCAAGGAAAAAAAAGACGCTGACATGCTCTAAGGAGGCCTACCACGCTGGCAGGTCTTGATCCGAACCTCACGATCGCCTTGTGATTCTCTTCGAAATTCGTGTTCAACCAGCTTGACAGAAAATATGAAAGTGTTGAATTGAACATTCTCGGCTGCAACTGATCCACCCATCATATCCCCTCAGTTTTCGTGCTTTTTTAAAAAATTTTTAAATTAAAATTTCAGTTAGTAATTATAAATTCGAAAAATCAATTAACAATTCCCTGAAATAATTTAAATTTTGAAAAATTAATTAGAAATTCTAAAAAATAATTATAATTTAAAAAGTTAATTAAAAAGTTACAAAAAATACTTATGAATTAAAAAAATTTAATTAATAAATCCAAAAATTAATTATAAATTCTTTAAAAAATTAAAATTGGGAAAAGTAATAAAGAATTTCAAAAGGTCAAGAAAAAATATTTGAGGTTCTACAAAATTGTCACTACCCATAAAAGCTCAGAACAAGATTCCAGGCGTCCCAGAAGCTCCAGAATGTTCTCATGATCACCTGAAAATAACAGACTACTTCTCGAAGGCTGCAATACCCAACCTTCAGAAATGGGGGGCTTATGATATGAGTAAAATCAGAGCCACACGATTACAGCACACATGTTAAAGTTTCTCAATGGCAGAACGGTAATTTCATGGTAACTACATGCCGAAAAAGAACATGATATACACCCAGGCCATCTGTTCAACCAGGTCTACCGTTATAGCTAAATTACCGCCCAAGAAGAGGGAATTCTAGCTAATTATAAGCTTTCAGTCAAATCCTTATCTTAAACATAGTTATTAACTAATTCTATCTCATCACCATACGAATCTGCAGTTTAAATTCAAAAATACATTTTCAGGTCTATCTTTTGCCTAGCCTATAAATATTTTCACCCCTCAGTCAGTAATGAGCAATCAGTGTTTTGCCACTACAACTCTAATCTCAATTAAGAGTTACTGACTTGAGCGTTGGATAGTCTTCCGCTATGGCCAACCCCGGTGTTCATATTTTGAGCAGGTTAGCCAGACATTTTCAGTCGTCCGGATATCGATACAAACGTTGTCAACTATTCAAATTCTGATCAATGAGTCTCTAACCATCACAATTCAGATTTGATCGATCCTCCAGATTATAAGTTCCTTCATATAAGAAAAACTCATTATCTGATTCCTCCTCCCCACACAAAAAAACCCAGCAACGCATTATGTTAAATTTCATTTATATGGCATATAAAAAAATTAGTTATACTATTCACACAGAAAAAACGCACAGAAATTATCATTCAATATTTAGATGAATTTTACTTATTTCGGAACATGATCAAAATGTAATTATATTATACTAGTATTTTTCACGTGCGATGCACGTTTTGATAAGAGTTGGAGGATTATCACGTGCGATTTATGTGTTAAGAAATAGTTTTAGAGTTGGACGTGCGTTGCACATAATTGGTAAAAATATTTTGAAGGAAAAACTACAATTTGTACGTGCAATGCACGTGTTTATAAGTGGAATTTGAGTGTACGTGCAACATATGTGTATGTTTAGTGTTAAAAAATATTGTAAAATTATTTTGCACGTACGTTGCACGTTTTAAATAGGTGAATTTTTTTTATTTGTTTGTTTTTGTTGTAATTAATGGAAGAGTTGAAGTTGTACGTGCAATGCACGGATTTGTATATTGACAACATTACAACTCCAACACTCCCATTATAATATTACTAGTAATTTTCACGTGCAATGCACGTTTTGACAAAAAGTTGGAGTTGAACGTGCGATACATGTATGTCGATAGTAATCAGCACTCGTGATGAATGTCTTAAACTTTAAAAAAATGGGAGTTGAACGGGCACTGCACGCAATTTTTTAAATTTTTTGAAGGAAAAATCTTGAATTGTACGTACGGTGATGTGTTACGAAATAGATTTGGAGTTGCACGTGCGACGTACGTATTTTCTTTGTGACAAAAAAATTTAAAAATTATTTGTTTGGTGAAGGAAAAAACTTTCATTTACACGCGTGATGCACATGTTAATAAATAGACTTAGAGTTACACGTACAACGTATGTATTTCATTTGTGACAAAAAATTATTTAAAAATTATTTGTTTGGTTACAAACTCAAACTTAAAGTGACAAAGTGACAAACTCTCTTATTAAACCATTAATAATAGTAAGTAGATTATTAAAGATTAAAGGTTTGTTGCTTTTTTTCATATATTTATGTCACTCGGGCAAAGTATCTCGAGTCCAAATTTGGCCCATTTAACAAACATGCTCAAAATTGGCCCAAAAACTCAAATTAAATAAGAACACACGCTTGTCAAATAATCAAAAAAGAAAGAAGGAAAAACTTTCATTGTCATCAAGTTAATAAAAAACATGTCTGAAGTAAAGACCTACAACATCTCAAACCTTAAAAACTATGGTGTTATCGGAGATTGAGATGAGTGGGTGCGGGCCCAACGAGAGGGTCAGACACCCACTCAACCTAGCTGATGAAGTGAACCTCAACCCCACTCCTCCTCACGATGCGAACCTCCACCCCACTCTTCCCCCAACTCCCCTACCTCAACCCCTTCTTCATGGCAACCATACCCCACCACAGCACCCTGCGATGAACCACACCCCACCACAGCACCCTGCGATGAACCACCCCCCCCCCCCCCGAGGGAGATGGACGGAGGCTCAGACGGTCTCGTTCCCCCGTGCGAGCACACCGTAGTGCACTTCAACAGCGGTCTGGGAGAGAGCTAGGTCATCATCGCCTCGCGCAACCACCACACAGAGAATGAGCCCAACGAGGGGTCCCTGCTACAAGCCACTCTGAGCGTAACAGAGACCACCAAGGTGGTCACCATCTCTCCAACGGAGATAGGGGAGAGTGGAGGCATCACAGCACCAATCACAGCAACCATCACAGCAACTGTCACCCAATACCACCACCACACAGATACATGCATCACCATCAATACCTCCCTACTCACCATCACCAACAACAAGCCCCCAACTACCATCGAACCCAAAGACGGCCACTATCTCCGCATCACCAACCCAACCCACTTCCACAACGACTTAACCAACAAACTTACAATGCTCCACCCCCAACATAGCACGGTGACAATCCCTGTCCCACTGTCTCGACTCGGAACTCACCACCCACCATTGAGCACACCCACACTACCACACCGGCTACATCCCCACCTTCAATCTTGCCATTGCAGTCCGATGCCGGAGTAACCAGGGCCTCAGAGGGGGTCTAGGTACCTCACATAACAGGGACGAGCAAGGGGACAAGGGAGGGGAGGCGGCGTGGGTGCAAGTGAGTCACAGGAATCGAAAAAGCTACCAGAAAGCAGGGGAGGGGGGAGCACTGACCTGGAAATGCAAGGGAAAGAGAAAGCCAGTCGTATGCTTCAATTGCGGAGATTTGGGACACTTAAGGGCAGATTGCACAAAGGAGATCAGATGCCTCAAATGCCTTAATTGGGGCCATGTTTCTTACGTTTGCACCAACGTCCCTTTGAATGAGACGGAGGAGAACAGAGAGGTCTCGCAAGGCAGGTCGCCGGAGAACCCTCTACCAATCAAGCTGGCAAGCTGTCTCAACACAATCAAGTAAGAGGAAGGATGGCTTAGGCAGTGGTGTGCATTCGCCAAAGTGACCAACGGCAGACCTTCGGAGAGTCACCTGTTAGAGGAGCTTAACAAGAAATGGCTTATGAGGGGAGACAGAGATTGGATTGTGAAGAAGATTTTCCAACTTCAATTTCTCATCTCTTTCCCATCACCAACGAAAATGCAAGAGATCACCAGAATGGGGGAGGTGGACTTCGGCAATTTCAAGCCGGCTTTCTCTTCCTGGACGCTGCAATTTGGGGCAGAGACCGCAAGGGGAGACTTACAAAATTTAGGTCCACAATCTACCTCTTCACTATTGAAAAAGAGAAGCACTCGAAGAAATTGTAGCGGAGTTTGCCACGGTGGTGGACGTTGATGCAAAGACAGAGAGAAAGTCAGACCTGATCTCCGCTAGACTCACCATCAAAAGCCCAGATATCGGCCGCATGCCTAGGTTCGCTAAGATTTTCACTTACGAACAGGCGTACATCATCAGATTTGTGCTCCACGAGAAGGTGGAAGCACAGGTGGAAGAGGTGGCCAAGAGGGGCAATAATGCCCACAGAGACGTAAGAACTTACAAAGAAGCGGCAGCACCAGTGCTAGACACAACCATCGACGACGCTCATGAGATTGAGAGGGCTCATCGAGAGCTCATCAAGGTGGCGAAGCAAGGCGAACAACGGCAAATACGGCTGCTAGAGACTGCCTCACCGGCCCAAGACCTCAAAGGTCCAGATCGCAGACTGGCGGCAAAGGGAAAGGAGGCAGGCATGCTGAACGGTGAAGCCCAAACCCCTCTGCCGCTCCACGGAGACAAAGAAGGAAACTTCACCAGAAAACCCAACGGTAGGCAACCAAAGCCAAATATGGAAAGTTTCGTAGCCCTAGAGCCGGCCGTTGGGAATCTCGACACCAACAAAGCAAAAAATGGAAGTCAAACCCTAGATAATAGGGTCCGAATGCCCAGAGAGGAGCAGGTGGAAGAGAAAGTGACCACCTTAGCTAAACATAGAAAGGAACCAGTACCTATAGGTCAAAACAGCCTAAAGATGGCATCTTTGGGATCTTTTGAGAGGAACAAGACGAAAGGCGATGCTTTCGAAACCAGAGGGCAGGTCTCAAGTGTACAAAGAGGAAAGTTTCTGGCATCGAGTGCGTCACCCACCAAAAAGGCAAGATTTGGAAAAGATGAACAGAAGAAGGTGAAAAGTGGAGGGAAAGAGGCGCTCGCCCCAACCCCAAAAGAGGGGGAGCATGAAAGAGGAATGGTTTTCAAAGGGAGCGAGGCGACAACAGGAGCCAATGGCCATGACCCAAAAGAGGGAGACTACAGCTCTCAAGCGAGGGGGGTGTCTGAGGTGAGAGCTCAGAAAGGAAAGCTCTAAATTTTGGGAGTGGAGAGCTCTCGAGAAGAGGACGAAGCACATATCCAAAATGGGAAGAGGAGCGGAATGCTCGAGGCTTTCACAGCGAGCGAGGAGATAGGGGCAGTTTTCGAAAAGGCAGGGGGGATTTCAAACCGCCTGCGCTCTACACCGAAGCACCATCCAATTGCGGGATGACGCGTGGAGGGGCGCAAGTAGCGGAGAGTGCAACGCACCCCCAGGGAAGCGCTTCTATGTGGGAGATGTTTGCACTGGATAAGTATGGGCCCAATATATGTGTTAGGCCCAATATGTGTGGCGTGACTCAGGGAAAGATTGGGCCTATAGAGGGGTCCAACCTGTCAACCAACTAACACTTTTGAATCTTGTTTCATCTATGGGGAATGGGCCAACAGAAGGGTCCAATGAACAACAGCTGCAGGGACCCATGATGGGGGCCGTTCAGGTTGGTGTCACTGAGTACGCAGATAGCGATGAAGACATGGAGGGGCGCTTAAATTTGGATGAAGAGTTCTCATTTATGGATGAGGATGAGGAACCAGAGGACTCTGAGTTTGTTGCTGATACACAGAGAGAGATCTCACCAGAGATGGTCTTATCCACCTTTCCAGAATCTGCGCCTGGCTATAGTACTGGAACGTCAAGCAGGGCAGTTGGGTTCAGGGTACAGAGGGTGCCTAAGAGGGCTCATGGGGAGTCCCTTGATGACTTTCTGGAGGTGGCTACAGTGGCCAAAGCTGCAAAATTCGATGACGGAGGTACGAGAAATTTTTTAGCTTCTATATTAAATTTCATGTCAGATTCTAAGATTTTTACCCTAGCTCAAACCTGTGGATTAGAGGTGTATGACATAGAACGTAGTGCTCTACTGCTCAATAAAATTAGGGGTTGGGAAATTGAACGAGTGAAGGACCTGGGGTCCTCCTCTGCGTCGACGGAGGTCCTCAAGGAAGACACCCGTCCCACACACACGATCAATCTAGAATCGGTTCCCCAATGAATGCACTATTCTAGAACGTTAGGGGGTTGGGGGATAGGGGTAAGAGAGATATGGTTAGGGACGTCATTATGAACTCCAAGGCGGAGGTGATAGGGTTAAAGGAGACCAAGCTCGCACACGGGTTTAAACTCAAAAGAGTAGGGGGCAATAGAATCAAGGAATGGGTGCTACGCCCATCCTCAGGAGCTTCGGGGGGCATTGCTATTGGGTTCAACCCAGATATTTTCACCTGTTTCGAGGAATATAGTGGAACATTCTCTCTGACTATCCGACTAAGGTGACGGTTTGATAATGTTGGGTGCATACGATCACGTTGGTTTATGGGCCGAACGTGGCAACAGACCGAGATGCCTTTTGGCAAGAGCTTATCGATATTCAACAACGATGGTCGGGAGCTTGGATTGTTGGGGGAGATTTCAATATTACTAGATTTGCATTCGAGCACAGAGGAAGAGGCTCGACTCTCGAGCGACAGACACAGAGAAGAATTCAATAGGGTGATCACGGAGCTGGAGTTGATCGATCTCCCAATTAATGACAGACTTTTTACCTGGTCAAACATGTAAGCATCCCCGATTTTGGCCAAGTTGGACAGGATCCTAGTTTCGATGGATTGGGAGACTAAATTCCCACTGGCAACCGCTAGATCTATTCCTAGACCTACGTCGGATCATACCCCGGTCCTACTTGATGCTGGGGTTCAGGGATTTCAAAGGCCAAGGAAGTTCAGATTTGAAAAGGCATGGCTAGAAATCCAAAGCTTTCACCACATGGTGATGGAAAACTGGGCGCTCCCAACTACTGGATTGGACGCAGCAACCCGATGGTGTGAAAAAATCCGTAGATTGCGAAAGAGGCTGCGTAGATGGAATCGGTCTAGATTCTCAACGATCTGGCATGCAAAAGATTCCTTTTTGGAAGAAATTGATGAGCTAGAGAGAGTGGAAGAAACGAGAGTCCTGACACATGACGAAAGAAACAGGCTACTAGAGCTCCGAGGAAATATTGCCAATCTTTATAAGCTGGAGGAGATCAAATGGCAACAGAGGTCGAGGATTTTGAGCTGCCCATTTACTACATATCGTTCTTTGAGCTGCCTAAGTGGGTGATCCAAAGGATTGACCGAATCCGAAAGCAATTTCTCTGGAAAGGGGCGGACTCGAATAGGGGGGATACCACCTGATCAAGTGGGGTATTGCATGCATGAAGAAGAAACATGGAGGGCTAGGCATCATCGACTTGAGAGACATGAACCTTGCCATACTGGAAAAATGGTGGTGGAAGGTCTTCCACCACAGTGGGGAAGGATGGCAGGAATTCATTCAACCATACCTTAGGGGGAAAGGTACGAGAAGTTTAGGCTTCCGGGTAGGGTCTAGAGTTTCTGGCTTCTAGAAAGGGATTGCCAAAGCAAGCAGGCCTTTCAACTCAGCGGTTACATCGACTATTGGTAATGGACGGTTCACCAGATTCTGGTGGGACAAATGGTGTGGTGCCCATACCCTTAAAGAGTCTTTCGCAGATTTGTATGGGAAAACAACTCGCCCGAATGTATCGGTGGCCAAGACATGGAAGAGGGGCAATTGGAAGCCGCCTTTCCGAGGACCTCTAATCCCAGGGTTACAGCAGCGACTGAATGAACTGCAAACACACATTACACGGAATGGAGCAATGTGCGCTCAAGGCCCAGACCATATGCGCTGGGGCCTAGAGACCAAAGGAGCTTTCACTGTTAGGTCTCTGTATCATCGCATTCACTATCGAGGATGTAGACCCAGTTGGGCACAGGTGTTATGGAACGCCAAAATATCCCTTAAAGTTAGGGTCTTCCTCTGGCTAATGCTCAATAATGCAATCCTCACTAGAGAGAACCTTGCCAAAAGACAACCCCAGATCGCGACCAACTGTGGATTCTATAACGTACATACGGAAAATCTGAACCACCTTTTCATTCATTGCCAAAGGAGTAAGGCAACTATGGTAGAAGTATTACGGATCTTAGGGACTTGTGACTACCCCAGCAAATATGAGGAATTGTGGGTTTGCCCCAAATTTGTCTCTGTTCGCCACGAAATGAAGGATGCTTGGTACATAGCCATTGCGGCAACTACTTGGGTGTTATGGCTAGACAGAAATAATTTTTATTTTCGTGCTTCATGTAATAGTATTTCTGGTAATCTTACTCATATCATGCATCTTATTTCCTTTTGGGTCACAGCTGCTGCTACAGGAGCAAGAGGGATGATTGCTAGAGTCTTCCAGGTGGAGGAATTCGATGATGAAGATGTCGAGTTTGGACCGACACTGGACTGAGGGGTAGGCCCCCCTTGATACTCACAGGGAACATGATACGATTGGGAAGCCCACAGTCTGCAGCTAGCTCTATTTTGTATTTTGTTTAGGTTTATTGTATCTTGGGTTGTACTTTTGTACTTTTGGTTGGACCCACCCCCAAGGGTATTGTTGGGGAATTATGTTTTACTTTCTGCACTGTTACTTTTTGTATTTTCTTCCGGTTCGTCGGGGTTATTTTATTTATTTCTTATTAATCAAACAAAGCACCTTTACCCTTAAAAAAAAAAGCTAGTTAATAAAAAACAAAAAGAAAATAAAGTTTGATATTTATAGGATGTGATTCCATAGTCATTGTAGGTACTTGATTGACCAGCTCATGGCCAATACTCATTATCCACTTAATTATTAGTATATCACATTATGGATGTCTACAAAATATCAAGTGACTAGTGCCACAAAGTTGTTTTCAATAACATACATGAGTTTGAAGTTTTAGGACGATTTCATTTTGTATACATGTGTTTTATAACATGTATGAAACATGAGGATTGAGAAACGGTTAGCTTGTTCGTATAGAATTCCACTATGCATGTACTTTACAAGAAAAAATATTCCATTTTTCACAAGTATTGGTTTCCCTTGAAAATAAAAATGGGAACACTTCAGTAAAAAAATTAAAATTTTAAAAATCATGCATGTTCATACGAGTTACAAGTAAGTCTTTTATGAGTCAAGTCTTACGCATTTACGCACTAGAAATCTCCATGTGCGATGCACGTCTTTTTTTCTTCTCAAGCTCCTACCTTTTTTATTTTTTATTTTTTATTTTTAAGTAAAGACTACGACATAGTCTAACATCGAACATGAGACATCCCTTTACACACTACAACTAAATGGTCGTTCTTTACAAATTACACATAGTGTCGCTAACTTTTATTTTATATAAATAACACTTTTGTAAATGATTATGTCGTAAATAAATTTGAACTTTGAGGGTATAACAGTAACTGATTATAATTGAGTAAATAAATGATTAATATAACACTCACTTTAAAATGTGTAGTTGAGATTAGATCAATTGAATTGGGTTTTCTACAAATTACAAAGCCACTGCTCTCCCATTATAGTGTTAGAGATTAAAGATTTACAGGACATTCAAAGTTCAACCATAACGGGTAAGAGTAAGGCACTTCTCCATCCTGTCACGAAATACGTAAAGTTGTAAATCGGACCGGACAAGACCAGACAGTCATATGTTCAAACTCGGACCGAAATTCTACTCGGACGGGATTATGTCCGACTCGGTCCAGGTCGGACACAATTTTTATAATTCGGACTCGGTTCGTTAGAAAAGAAGAAGACCATGTTTGTTCGAACGGACCGGACTTGGACGGACTCAATAAAGCATCAGACTTAATAATTTTTACAAGTTCGGTTCGTATAACAGTTCGGACAGTCAACAATCGGGTCATTTCTCGAGTCGGACTCGGACGGACAACAAACCGTTCTGTTCGTTTTACAGTCGTAGAAATACGGCCGACTGGGCACCACCACCGACAACTGCTGCAACTTTTCCCAGCAAATCCCGTTTCTGACAAAATTTCCAAAACTGACCATCCCATTCTTCCGGTAGGCTCCCATCCAGATGTATTCTAATTATGCAAATTGGTCCCTGTATTTTAGACAAATAGAGCAGGAGTAAAGTTGATTTTTAAATTTTTGTAGGCAAAAACCAAAGTACCCCCCAACGTTTGGCCTAAGTACAATATGCCTATATAACGTTTGAAAAAGTACACTAAACTCATTTCTTCGTTAACTTAATCCAATCCGTTAAATTATAATTGTTAAATTACATTTATACCATTACCCTTTCATAATCAAATATCTTCTTTTTTTCCCTTTTCTTCATTACTTTTTTCTTTCTTTCATTTTTCTTTATTCTTCCCTTTCTTCATTCCTTTTTTCTTCTTTCCGAAATTTCAGATTTATGGTTCAATTGTGTTGAAGAGAGAAATATAATGGTTGATCTAAACAAATGTGATATTTTGAGTTTGTGTGAATCTTATGTAATTTGCCTTTTTTCTAATATATATCCTTAACATGATAATACATTAGAAATCCGTAACGGTTCTCCTAATGGAATTAATGTGCCTGATGCAATTTGGTTCTTGTGAATTCAACACTTGATGTAGTTGAACTGGTGAATATTGGGCAAAAGAATTGTGTTGTGGGTGCAACAACCTTGAATGATCGTAGTAGTCGGTCCCACAGGTGATTTGATTCATATGCTTACAGTTTTGGTTGAATTTATTCAAAGTTAATCAACTTAATGTTTTGCAATTTGATGGTTTATATTTGCAGTCGCCTAACTGTTCATGTTGAAGGAAAAGATTTGACATCTCGCACTATACTTCGTGGATGCATGCATCTTGTCAATCTTGCTGGCAGTGAAAGAGTTGATAAATCAGAAGTTACAGGAGAAAGGATCCAAGAAGCACAACACATAAACAAACCACTCTCTGCTTTAGGGGATGCAATATCAGCTCTTGCTCAAAAAAATTCACACGTCCCTTACCATAATAGTAAACTCACCCAGCTACTTCAAGATTCCCTTGGTAAGAGTTACTTTGTCCAAGTTCACATAAATGTCACAAATGTGGTATAGGTGACGTGGCCCAATCAGGGCCCTCAGATCTCCTCAGATTACGCTCTCTTGTGATCATCAGATCAACAAGTCCAATGGGCTTCTGCCAACTCCAGCCCACAGGCAAACGGGTCTGACCCGGCCCGCCAGGACCCCAGACCCATTTACCCATGCCTATAAATACCAGACCCCCTCCTCACTTTAACAGCTAATCAATCTTTCTCCACCTGAACCCTAGCTACTGTTGCTTTCTCAGTGACTGACTGGATCGTCGGAGGGTCTGTCTCCGGGAACTCTCCCGGGGTCTCTAGGCATTGTGCAGGTCCGAAGATCCGAGCCAAGCTCCCAATATCCGAGCCAAGCTACGAACCTCAACCTACTCCCTGCAACTCTTGAGCCGGTCCTACGACCGGGGATTAGACCAACGTCAGTGTCGTGCCTTCTGTTTCACAAAATACAAGAATTCACACCTGGTCCTCCCACACCAAAAAAATAAATAAACAACATCAGGTTGGCACCGTCTGTAGAAAATTGTGCGACACCTACATAGGCATGGTCCGGCCCGAGGACACCCCCTCGAACCTAGGCTCTTTGATGGCTCCCAAAGCCAGAAGGGCTGTCACTTCTGGAGGCCGTCCAGACCCACCTCCCCTTCAAAACCACATGGACGCCCAAGGCTCCAACCAACCGCGGGCCAATGGTGCCGCCGGACCTGGACCAGGCGCTTCACACTCTGTTGCAACCGATCTGCGGCGTGTAATCCAGAACTGACAGGCTAGCAGAACAAGGGGAGGGGCCGCTTCCAACTCGGTCCCGAACCAGGACAGGAAGCCGAACCTAAAACGAGAACCAGGGCACAACCGCTCACCCCGACGGCCACCACCCTCGCGTGGCCCTGTGGATCCGGCCCCCTTCACGAGGGTCGAGTTCCAAAATTTTGGGGATGAGGTCCTTCAGGCAATACAAGGCGGTGCTAGGACCGAAGCGCACAACAACTCATATCCCCAGTCAGAAGCTAGGGGTGGCGAATCCCATAGATCGGCCCGCCCACTAGGACAAGAAGACGCTGTCCTTCAACGCCTCTGGGAAATGGAGAATCGCATGGCCCATCTCGGCAAGGGCGGGCCGATGCCAGGGCATGTTTACAGACCGAACCAACCCCCATTCCCCACCCAGATCTTAGAAGCCGAGATCCCCAGAAATTTCAGGTCTCCCCAATTTGAAACATACAACGGCGAGGGTGATCCGCTGATCACATGGAAGGGTTCAAAACCCTCATGCTGATTCACAGCACCTCGGATCCTCTCCTATGCCGCGCTTTCCCTGCCACCCTGCTTGGTCCGGCTTGGGAATGGTTCTCGAAACTCACCCCTGGCTCGGTCTTCTCCTTCGACCAGCTGGAAGCGAGTTTCCTAGCCCATTTCGTGACCAGCCAAAAAGTAGAGAAGACGAGCGCGTCACTTCTGGACCTCAAGTAGAAAGAAGGGGAAACCCCTCCGTGAGTCCGTTCGCAGATTCACTATCGAGGCAAGGTCGATGCCCTCTCTCGATGTGGGCGTGGCCTCCGCAGCTTTTCGGCACAATGTTCGCCACGGCCAGCTCAAAGCGTCCCTGACCAAGAAACTGCCCGTTGACTTTCTCAACCTCCTCAACAGGGTTGAGAAGTACGTTCGGGCCGAGGAAGCCCTACACCCCGAGGGAATCAAGGAGGCTACGGCCAAAAACGGAAAGCGAAAGACACCGAGCCTGCCAAAAAAGACACGAAAGACGCAGCTGGTTTGAAGAGGCTTCCCCCGGTTCCCCGTTTTGAAAGATATACCCCGCTGACCCAGAACGTGTCAGCCATCCTCTTTGAGATCGAGGACAAGGGGATCCACCGACATCCCCCCTACCAAGCAATAACAGAAAATGGGACCAGAGGTTCTACTGTCGGTTTCACCGGGACCATGGCCACGAGACGGACAACTACCGCACCCCTTAAAGACGAGATAGAGACCCTCATCCAGCAAGGGTACCAGAGGGAATTCACCTGACCTAATCCAAGGGACCGGAGGGACCAGAGGAATCTGAGGGCTTCGCCTCCTTCTCGAACGGTCAACAACCCACCGACCGAGAGCCCGAGCCCGAAGAAACGGTTGGACAGGATATTCTACACTGTGTCCCTGGCGAACCCATGGGGGGAGAATCCCAAACCTCCCGTAAGGCCTTCCTATGGGAGGTAAGCTTGGTCCACGACCAACCTCTCTCTAGGTCTCAGCACCAGACCGTCTCCTTCTCAAGAGAAGACCTAGTGGGCGTTCGACTCCCGCATTACGATGCTCTGGTTATCAGCCTTGGCATGGCCAACCACGAGGTCTGGCATATCCTCGTAGACAACGGTAGCTCGGTGAACATCCTTTTCTTAGCTGCCTTTGAAAGCCTAAATCTCCTCCGAGAAAGGTTGAAACCAGCAGGGTACATGCTCCATGGATTCTCTAGCATCCCTATCCAGATCGAGGGTATTGTCACACTCGACGTAACGGTCGACACGGCCCCGATCCTCAGGACCGAAGCAATGGACTTCATGATGGTCAATGTCAAGGCTGCCTATAATGCCATCCTCGCCAGACCCGGCTTATGCACCCTCCAGGCTATTCCGTTCGCCTACCACTTGAAGCTCAAGTTTCCCACCTCCCACCGGGTGGGTGTGGTTCGAGGCAATCAGGAGTCGGCATGTTCGTGCTACATGACCGCGGTGAGGGGCGGCATCTTTCCCCTCGATGCGGTCGAGCTCCATCCCGAGCGCGGTTCGGAACCCGTGGATGTGCTTGAAAAAGTCTCTTTTTCCGAGGAAGAAATGTCCAAGTGGTTCCGAGTAAGCCTATCGTTGGCCCCAGACCTCAAGCGAACAATCATTGAGTGTGTTCGCCGGAACTCCGACCTCTTCGCATGGACGTCATCTGACATGCCAGGAATCTTTAAAGACATCATAATGCACATGCTGAATGTCCGATCAGACTCAAAGCTAGTCCAGCAGAAGAGGCGTAAGTTCGCCCCCGATCAACAACTGGTGGTCAGGGAGAAAGTTGGAAAACTCCTCTCGGCGTGATTTATTCAGGAGGTCAGCTACCCATAGTGGCTGGCGAATGTGGTGATGGTGAAGAAGATGAGCAACACGTGGAGAATCTGCATTGACCCGTTTCCACTCCCAAACATCGACGCCCTCATAGATGCGACAACAGCTTCATGGATGCCTTTTCAGGCTATAACCAGATAAGAATGTTTCTCCAAGACATACCGAAAACCGCCTTCGTAACCGACCAAGGCCTTTATTGCTACCTGGTCAGGCCCTTCGGGCTGAAGAACGTCGGCGCCACTTATCAAAGGCTCGTCAATCGGGTCTTTAAGGACCAAATCGATCGGAACATGGAAGTGAATGTCGACGATATGATTGTCAAAAGCCGTTCGGGGCATGATCATGTGGCCGACCTTGAAGAAGCTTTCGGGGTCCTGCGGATTCACAATATGAGGCTCAATCCCTCAAAGTGCGCCTTTGGCGTATCCTCGGGAAAGTTCCTCGGATTTGTTGTGAGCCACCGCGACATCGAAGCAAATCCTAAAAAGATTCGAGCCATCCTCGACATGGCTCCCCCAAGAAACACCAAGGAAGTGCAAAGGCTCACGGGACCACTGGCAGCCATCGGCCGTTTTCTCTCCAAATCTGGAGAGAAGTCGCTCCCATTCTTTAAAGCCCTTAGAGGGGTAAAAAGCTTCGAGTCGGCAACCCCCCAGCAGGAGGCATTCGACCAGCTGAAGGCATACCTCGCTAACCCACAGCTCCTCAACAAGCCGGAGCTGGGCAAGCCCCTGTTCCTTTACTTGGCCGCCACCGAACACCCGCTCAGTGCCGTGTTGGTCAGGGAGGAAGACGGATCGCAGAAGCCCATCTACTATGTTAGGTCCTGCATGATGCGGAGGTCAAATACCCGAGGACAGAGAAAATTGCCTATGCACTGATTATGGCAGCACGGAAACTCCGCCCCTACTTTCAGACCCACTCCATTTGCATTCTCATGGATCAGCCTCTCAAGACAGTCCTTGACAAGCCCGAAAATTCTGTCACCTCATTAACTGGTCAATCGAACTCAGTCAGCACGATATCAACTACCACCCTCGTACAACAATCAAATGCCAGGAGCTCACAGAATTCATTACTGAATGCACCATCCCCCAATCCCCAAAAATTCAGCAGGACGCCCCGACTTGGGACGTTTATGTCAATGGTTCTTCCTACGAGGAAGGAAACGGGGCAGACATCATCCTCAGAGGCCCCGACGACTTTATCCTTCAGTATTCTCTTCGGCTCAATTTTCCAGCAACAAACAATGAGGCAGAATATGAAGCTCTGATCGCGGGACTCACACTAACCTATCGAGCGGGAGCGAGGCAAATACAAGTCTTCAGTGACTTACAACTCGTGGTCAAACAAATCACCGGAGCGTACGAGGCCCGTGACCACCGAATGACCCAATACTTGGCGCAAGCAAAGCAGCTATTGCAGCTCTTCGTAAAGGCAGATGTCCATCGGATCCCAAGAGAACAAAACTGTCATGCCGAATCCTTATCTAAACTCGCATCGTCTTCTCTCGGAGGATTAGACCACACAGTCCTAGTCGAGGTCCTTCTTAAGCCAACAATCGAAGAACCGGAAGTCTTCTACCTCCCCAACAAAGATTCCACCGAGACATGGATGAGCCTCATACACAGGTTCCTGACAACTAGCGAGCTTCTACCAGACCCGGCCACGACACGAGCATTCGGGTGCGGTCCGAAAGATTCACCTTAATTAGGGGCATGCTCTTTAAACGCTCCTACACCAAGTCGGATGGGAGACCCTATCTTCGCTGCCTAACACCAGACGACGTTAAGTACACCCTGGAAGAACTACACGAAGGGATCGGGGGGTGCCATATAAGCAGCAGGTCGCTGGACCGAAAAGCACTAATCCACAGCTACTACTGGCCAACTATGCTGCAAGATGCTAAAAACCTCATCCGAAGTTGCGGCCCTTGTTAGCGGTTCTCCCCCGTTAAACACTCGCCCCAAGCCGAGTTGAAGTCCCTCGCTAGTCCTGCCCCTTTTGCCATGTGGGGAACGGACCTGGTCGGCCCCTTTTCGACGGCGACCGGCCAGAGGCGATTCCTCATCATGGCCGTTGACTACTTCACTAAATGGGTAGAGGCAGAGCCCCTAACTACCATCACCGAGCATCAGGCTTAACAATTCTTCTGGAAACACATAGTATGCCGATTCGGGATCCCGCGCGTGTTAATCACCGATAACAGAACCCAATTCGCCGTCAAAAACTTTTGGAAGTTTTGCGACGACCTTGGCATTCAACAATGCTTCTCGTCTGTCTCTCATCCCCAATCGAACGATCAGGCCAAAAATGCTAACGTTCAAATTCTTGACGGTCTGAAGAAGCGGCTGGACTAGTTACCCAAGGGTCTGTGGGTTGAGGAGTTGTCAAGCATCCTCTGGTCACATCGGACTACTAAGAGAATTCCGACCGGCGAGTCCCCTTTCAATCTGATATATGGGACCGAGGCGGTCATCCCAATGGAAGTCGGCCTCCCATCGCCGAGGTACATGAGCTTCAACGAAGAATCAAACTTAAGCGACCTCAAGGCCAACCTGGACCTCGTTGACGAGGTACGGGAAAGATCCAGCATCCGACGGACCATTTACCAACAACGGGTCTAGAGGCTCTATAACAAGAAAGTTCGCCCAACCAACATTAAGAAAGGGGACCTCGTGCTCCGAAAGCTAGCAATCTGCCAGCCCGTAGCCAGGGGCATGCTCCCCCCCCCCCCCAACTGGGAGGACCCGTATAAAATCTCCCAAGTGGTCTGTCCCGGAATGTACCGCCTTGAAGACTTGGAGGGCAAGATGGTTAAGAGGTCTTGGAATGCAGAACACCTCATCAAATTTTAAGAGGGAAAGTGTGGAAGAATCAACTGTTGTAAGCGTACGCGCCAGTTCTCCTGTAAACAAATGGTCATGATATAAAAGCAGCACATTTTTTTGTTGATTCAAAGTTTGTACAAAGCAAGGCACCAGTTTTCTCACAAGCTTGGATGCCCGACGCTCGGCATGTATCGCAAGCAAGGCACCATCTTTCTCACAAGCTTGGATGCACGATGCTCTCCATGTATAACGAGCAAGGCACCAGCTTTCTCACAAGCTTGGACGCTCGATGCTCGGCACGTATCGTGAGCAAGGCACCAGCTTTCTCACAAGCTTGGACGCCTGACGCTTGGCATGTATCGCGAGTGATGTGGCTAAAAATAGAACCAAATCTGGACCGTATGAATCGGGCACGAATCTTAAAGCTCTGAGGGGTAAACGGTAAGTTCACCTACAAACGGGTCTGAAATGGAAACTGGGTCTTTCTTCAAGCCCAGTAACCCAAAAACGGATCTGTCCTACTGGGTATGGGTAGCAACCCGTTACAAACCAACCCAGATGGATAAAAAGTAATTCAGATTCATAGTTATCTCTTTGAAACGATTTAAACCTTAGATCTTATCCAAAAATACCGGGAAGTAGAGATTTATCCTTATCTCGAAACGAGTCCCTACGGCGACTATAAATACCCCTCTCCCCCACCGTAACAAGGTAATCAATCTTTTTCTACATAAAGCTCTTTCATAATCTTCCTGATTACTGACAAGAGCGTCGGAGGGTTCGTCGCTGGGATCCATCCCGGAGTATCGAACTTTTTTGCAAGTCAATGGCAGCGACAAGAAACCAGCCAAACACCGGTGAAAGTCAACAGGTTTGCTTTTATTGTTTCCAAAAGAATTCACAAATTCATCTGTTTGCTCCCACACCAAAATTAGCAGCAACAGCTTGGCGCCATCTGTGGGAAATGAAAAAGCAATTCAACCTAACTTCATCAGCGAGAGTAGTTTCAAACTATGCATCCAAAAGAGAAGGAAAAGGCAGCGGTCTCCAGCCGAAGAGCCACTCCTCTTCCTCCTCCTCTTCCAGTTCAAGATGTTCTTCCTCAACAGCCTCCTTCTCAATAGGCCCCTCCAGGGTCTCGGGGGGTTGCATAGGGGGCTCTCGTTGGAGTCGTCCAAAGCAACATCCTCTTCATGACCATGTCGCGGTCCACAATCCTTCAGTTGACTCTATGGCTTCTTAAAGCCCTCCCGAGCAGTATCTCCGTCAAGTGATTGTTAACCGTGAAAAGGGGGTCAACCTCTGAACTTGCTTGAATGGATGGAGAGCCCTTGGGGGAGTCCATCAACCTAAGCACCCATGGGTCTCGAGAGTTCGGACCCCCCGCAGACCGAGGACCAGAAGATCCCCTCCGCCGAGGTGGCGAAGAGAGTCCCCTCCACATCATCAGCGGAGATGTCATACTCTAGTAAGCCGAGCCACACATAGATATCGCCAAGCTGGAGGGGCACCAGTCACAAGGGCGGAGTTCCAGGATTTTCAAGAAGCCGTTCTACGGGCCTTTAATGTTCCTCCCAACCACGAACAACGGACACCTATTCCTCAACATGCCCCAAGCCATCACCACCGCACTCCCAGTCTCCTTTAGCATAAAAAAGAGTCTTGGGGCTCGGCAAGATATGACCGAAGGGAAGACTCGGTCTACCGCTGTCTCCACGAGATGGAGATGCGCCTTGTCCGACTTGACAGAGAAGAAACGAGCGAGGAATTTCCGCCCGAGTAGGCCTCCATTCTCCCGAGCCATTATAGAAGCCCCGGTCCCGAAAAACTTTAAGCCCCCTAACTTTGAGTCATACAACGGGGAGTCAGACCCCGCCGACAACATCGAGAGTTTTAAAACTCTCATGATGATCCACCAGGCTTCGGATGCGCTCATTTGCAAAACCTTTCCTGCTACGTTGAAGGGGCCTACGAGAGAATGGTAATCTCGACTCGCTCCAACCTCCATCTTCTCCTTCGATCAATTCGAAGGGCTCTTCCTTACTCATTTCGTGAGTAGCCACCGGGCCAAGAAAACAAGTGCATCTTTGGTGACCCTCAGTCAAAGAAAGGGTGAAAGCCTAAGAGATTACATTTGGCACTTCACCGTCGAAGCCCGGTCTATTGCCTCCCTCAACCAATCAGTAGCCTCGGCGGCATTCGAGCAAAATATCGCTAACACCGACCTCAAGGCATCCCTTGCCAAGAAGCCTCTTCGGGACTTCTCAGAACTCCTGCTTAGGAGTGAGAAGTACATCAGAGTAGAAGAGGCTCTCACACCCTCCCCCCCCAACTTTTGAGGAATCATCTTCCGGGAACAAACAGAAGAATACAAGCGAAGAAGTTTCCCAGAAATTCCAAAGGGACGGCAATGGCCAACGCCGCCCAGCTCCTCGTTTTGAGAAGTTCACCCCCCTCAATGCTAGTATATCAGCAGTTCTTATGGAGGTGGACAAGGAAGGGCTACTCCGTGCTCCCACTAGAATGAATATCCCTGACAAGAAAAGAAACAGGGATAAGTGGTGCCGCTTTCATAGGGACCACGACCAACATATGGATGATTGTCGGGCTCTTAAGGAGGAGATCGAAGAACTCATACAACGAGGACACATGGCCAAGTTCGTCCGAAAAGACGGGGTCAACCTTCCACCCCGAGGAGCCTACAAGCGAACAGAGAGGTCAGCCGAGTTCCAAGATTCCGAACCTGGGGCCGTCCTCCACCTTATCCATGGAGGTCCAATGGTGGAAGAACCAAACTCCTCCCAGGAGGCCTTCACCCTATCGTAGAAGTAGGTTTTTCAGTTTTCAATAAGGCTGATGCTTGTAATCCGGCCAAAAGCATGTAATAATGGCTCGCCCCATTGAAGCGGCCACTTGGTTTGTCTCAATAAAAATTAGCTTTTTTCTATTGAAAATTATTGCACTTGCTTCATTTCTACCTCTCTGAGTCACATCTACGACTCGTTAAATGGTGAGTTCGGAATCCAGCTTGTCCTACAGGGCTGCTCCCACAACTGACTAAGCTAAAAAAAAAATGAGTTTGGAGTCCAACATTTGGTTCGATATCGCTTTAGCCGCTTGTAACAAGCAAATGCGAAGCAGCTCACCATTTGAAATGCTCCTGCAACTCGTTAACCCCCTCAAACGACAAGTTCGGAATCCAACACTTGGTTCAATGCCGCTTTAGCTACTTGCGAACGAGCAAGTGCAAAGTAGCTCACCATTCGGAATTGCTCCAACAACTGTTGAAACTCTCTTAAAACAATGAGTTCGGAGCTTAAAACTCTCCCCTAGAGTTGCTCCTCAAACTCGTCCCCCGAACGGCTCTCTCCTAGAGCCTGGAGATGATTCTTCGTCCCACTCGCCTCCTGAGTGGTCCTCTTCTAAATGAGTTCGGAGCTCAAAACTCTCTCCTAGAGTTGCTCCTCAAACTCGTCTCTCGAAAGGCTCTCTCCTAAAGCCTGGAGATGATTCTTCGTCCTACTCGCCTCCTGATTGGTCCTATTCTCAATGAGTTTGGAGCTCAAAACTCTTCCCTAGAGTTGTTCCTCAAACTCGTCTCCCGAACGACTCTCTCCTAGAGCCTGGAGATGATTCTTCGTCCCACTCGCCTCCCGAGTGGTCATCTTCTCAATGAGTTCGGAGCTCAAAACTCTCCCCTAGAGTTGCTCCTTAAACTCATCTCCCGAATGACTCTCTCCTAGAGCCTGGTGATGCTCTTCACTCCGCTCGCCTCACGAGTGGCCTTCTTCTCAATGGACTCGGAGCTCAAACTCTCCCCTAGAGTTGCTCCTCGAATTTGCCTCCAAGAACGGATCCTCCCATGGGTCTTACGAGGGTCTCCCTAGCTCATCTTCTTAGCCCACAAGAGTGGAACTCCTCTTCGAAGATTCCGGAGACCGAAGCTCTTCTCGACAGAAACGAAGATATTGCGGGCCTATTTTGACCCTAAATATGGGTGATTCCTCAACTGGCCTCCAAAGAGAAGTTGTAGAACTTTGAGTCAGCTTCGAAACGAAGGGTCATATGCCCCGATCGAACCTCCGTAGCATCGGGAAAGTGGATCACAATACAGTTGCACCGAGCTGGGAAGTGGCGAAAACTATCGCCTCAGGATTCGCACCAGATCTTCATCAAGCGACTCAGATCATGCCACGTAGCTCGGAATTATGATCCGAGCTACCGAGCTATGAATTGGCAAAAAATATCGCCTCATGATTCGTGCCAGATCTTCATTAAGAGGTCCAGATCATGCCACGTAGCTCGGAATTACGATTCGAGCTACTGAGCTACCGAGCTACGAATTGGCAAAAACTATCGCCTCACGATTCGTGTTAGATCTTCAACAAGAGGTCCATATCGTGCCACGTAGCTCGGAACTACGATATAAGCTACCGAGCTGCAAATTGGAAGAAAAACTCCACCTCAAATTCGTGTTCAATCACGATTAACGGACCAGATTTGCCAAACAAACAACAAAAAAAAATAAAAAATAAAAGGTTAACGGGTCGGGTTCGGACCCATTAGAGGCCCAAACCCACAACCCCTCTTCAACCTTCCTCCGTCTTCTTCTCCTAAAGTTTTTCCTGCCAAAAACAAAACCATGAACATGCCTTCTTCTTCAAAGTGTCAGCCACTCCCAATACCCAATTCCAAGCTGGTATCAATCTCACTCCCTTGCTGAGCTCATCCTCGTCGAGCACAACTTTCAAACACCGAACTCCCCCTTCGTCAAGCTTCGAGCTCCACCGCCATGGCCATACCACCTTCGTTGAACCCAAAACTCCACTGGGCCGAGCACCATCACTGCTATTAACGAGCTCCGAGCTCGAACTCACGACCAAGCTCTGCCATGGCCAAGCTCCAGCACCCATCTTCGTCGAACTCCTCGCTTTCGCGAGCTCCCCTCGCACCTCCGAGCTCACCTCTTCTCATCGCCGAGCTTGCACGACAGCCGAAGCTCGTCGTCACCCTCATCGAGATCCACTGTCCATGCTAAGCTCTCTCCATTACCAACTTCGAGCTCCGTCGAAGCTCGAGCTTCTCTCCCATGGCTCCGTCGAGCTCTCCCCTTTGCGAGCTCCCCTTGCCGTCGGAGCTTTACCGAGCTCGAGCCTCCACTTCCAAGCTCGACCTCACGACTGCCGCCGCTGAGCTTCCCTAACGTCGAGCTCGAGCTCCACTCCACAGAGATCTCGTCAACCCCCATTCCTCTCCAACGTCTCCTCGTCGAGCTCCTTTGGAGGAGCTCTGCCGAACCCAAACTTCGAGCTCCCCATGCCGAACTTCAGTGACTCCCTCGGTGGTAGAGATGAAGACGGAGGCATGGTCAAATGCGCATTCGAAGTCGAGGACGGGGTGGGGGGCGAGGTCGGAAGCCAGGGTCGAGGTTTAAGTCAAGAAGGAGGAAAGAGGAAAGAAGAAGGCGAAAAAAGGGCCACGTGGCGTCACCTTAAGCTGGTCGGCCAGATCCGAGGCCAATTCCAAGCTACCGAGGTGCCGACCTGGAAATTGGAGAAAAATGCCCTGCTTTGAGATACGCGCCCCCTGATCGTGATCAATGCACAGGATTGCGCAATGTGTACAGGTAATTACCTATTTATTTATTTATTTAATTTAATTAATGTTTTAAAAAATTCGAAAAAATATTTAAAACGAAAAAAAATAATTAAAAAATTCTTAAAATAATTATTAATTCAGAAAATAATTTTAAAATTCTAAAAATATAATTATTAAATTAGAATAATTAATTAATATTTTCAAAAATTAATTATTTAAATTCGAAAATTGAATTAAAAAATCAGAAAATTCTGGAAAAATCACAAAAATTCCAAAAAAAATTTGAGAATAATTTTGGGCATTTTACAAGCTCAGATTGACACCGTTACACCTTGAGCACGATCCAAACTCCCTTAAGAACTTCGATAAATTCTATTAGCCATTGAAAACGGACAATACTCGTTAAAGACTGTAAAACTCAGTATTCAGGAGTGGGGGGCTTGTGATATGGTCAAAAATAGAACCAAATTGGGACCGTTCGAGTTGGGCACGAATCTTAAAGCTCTCAGGGGTAAAACGGTAATTTTACCTACAAACGGGTCTGAAATAGGAACTGGGTCTTTCTTCAAAGCCCAGTAACCCATAAATGGGTCTGTCCTACTGGGTATGGGTAGCAACCCGTTACAAACCAATCCAGATGGATAAAGAGTAATTCAAATTTATAGTTCTTTCCATGAAACGATTTAAACTCTAGATCTTATCCAAAAACACCGGAAAGTAGAGATTTATCCTCATCACGAAACGAGTCCCTAAGGCGACTATAAATACCCCTCCCCTCCCACCGTAACAAGGTAATCAATCTTTTTCTACATAAAGCTCTTTTACAATCTTCCTGATTACTGACAAGAGCATCGGAGGGTTCGTCGCCGGAATCCATCCTGGTGTATCGAACTTTTTTGCAGGTCAACGACAGCGACAAGAAACTAGTAAAATGCCGGTGAAAGTCAGCGGGTTTACTTTTATTGTTTCCAAAAGAATCCACAAATTCGTCTGTTTGCTCCCACGCCAAAATTAGCAGCAACAGCGAGCAAGGCACCAGCTTTCTCATAAGCTTGGATGCCCGACGCTCGCCATGTATCGCGAGCAAGGCACCAACTTTCTCACAAGCTTGGACGCCCGACACTCGCCATGTATCGCGAGCAAGGTACTAACTTTCTCACAAGCTTGGACACTCGATGCTCGCCATATATCGCGAGCAAGGTACCAGCTGTCTCACAATCTTGGACGCCCGATGCTCGGCATGTATCGCAAGTAAGGCACCAACTTTCTCACAAAGTTGGACACCCGACTGTCACGGGACGACTTCTTTTTCTCAAGTCAGGCCGTGTGCCACCTAGCTTACTCCTTAGATCGAGGGCTAAGTCAGGCAAATTGAGGGTTAAGAAGGCAGAGGATTGAAGAGAAGTGAGCAAAGTAAGATGGAAGAGAATTTATTCTTATAGAGAACTTTACAAAAATGGCTTGGAATGCTTTTCCTTGGATGGTTGGAGCAAATGAGGCTCCTCCCTATTTATAGTGCTAGCATGATCTTTCTCCTCCTCAAGGGAAAGTTCTAGACTACAAGAGTTCTACTATGTACAAGAGTCTTCTAGAGAGTTCTATAATACTCTATATCTATGTACATTCTTCCAAAAGGTTCTAGCTCGCTCTAGAACGTGCCACCTTTGTCCTAGAGAACTCTAGGACGTTCTTGATCCTTCTGGGGCATTCCGGAGTGTTCCGGACTTCTCTTGAATATCCTAGATGCTTCTGGAAACTTCTAGAATTTTTCCGTGACACCCTCCCCCACATAAGTTCTTGACGTCCTCGTCAAGCCTTAGACTTGAATTCTTCGTTCTTGTCACGGAACTGCCATAGGTCTTGATCTCGCTCCCAACTAGACTCGCTCTCGGGTTGATCCTTCCAGCGCACATAGTATTCGGTCCAGTTAGGCATGCCCCTCTTGCGAACAACTCGGTCGGCAAAGATCTCATCGACCTCCTTATCATATGAAACCACGTTTGCTGGTGGGGCTCGATGAGATTCATTCCTCGTTGGGTCCTCCTCGTCCCTACTATAAGTTTTGAGAAGGCTAACATGGAAAACTGGGTGGATTTTCAGGTACGACGGCAAAACTACCTTGTAGGATCTCGTGCCAACTTTCTCCACTACCTGGTACAGTCCCTCATATCTTCGTGTCAAGCCTTTGTGAACTTGGCGCGTAGACTTGAACATCTTTTGGGGTAACTTCACCATCACCTCGTCACCTATAATGAATTCCCTCGGCTGTCTTTTCACATCGGCCCATTTCTTCATCCGTTTGGCCGCCTTGGTCAAGTAGCTTCGGGCAATGTCTATCTCCTCATTCCACCCTTTGGCAAACTTGTAGGCTGGCGGGCTTGAAC
The DNA here is from genome assembly GCA_017893485.1 of Hemerocallis citrina. Classification (NCBI taxonomy): domain Eukaryota; kingdom Viridiplantae; phylum Streptophyta; class Magnoliopsida; order Asparagales; family Asphodelaceae; genus Hemerocallis; species Hemerocallis citrina. The sequence goes on from CM030364.1 coordinate 75,698,278, forward strand.
CAGTGTACCCCTTTTTAGCTCTTGAGGTGTCATCAGTTGCTGTCCGGTTACTAGTTCAAAGGGGCCCCTCCCCGTAGCCTCGCTCTTCTGCAGGTTATACGAAAACTGGGCCATGTCAAGCAACTTAGCCCAATCCCGCTGGTTGGCACTCACATAGTGCCGAAGGTATATCTCCAACAGGTGGTTCACCCTCTCTGTCTGGCCATCGGTTTGAGGATGAAAACTTGTGGAGAAGTGGAGATCCGAGCCCATCAACTTGAATAGCTCTCTCCAAAACTTACCCGTGAGGCACGGATCTCGATCACTTATGATGGTCCGAGGAAGTCCCCAATACTTGGCCACATGTTTGAAGAATAACCTTCCTGCTTCCTCGGCCGTGCAATCTCTTGGGGCTGGGATAAAGGTGTCATACTTAGAGAATCGATCCACTACAACCATTATGGAACCGCATCCCTCCGACAAAGGCAATGCTAAGATGAAGTCCAGGGATATACTTTCCCATGGAAGCTCCGGTACGGGTAGTGGTTCCAACAACCCAGCTGGCTTATCTTGCTCCACCTTGTCTTGTTGGCATATAAGACAAGTCTTCACATAAGCTTCCACATCGTCCCTCATGCTAGGCCAATAATAGGACCGCTCTGTAACACCACAAATTTTTTTTTTTTGAAAACTAAGTCTCCAAATTCAATTCTTTCAATTTTTATATCACTTTAATCATAAACTAAGAAAGTTATATTTTAGGAAAAATTTTGACAGAGTCTCCCCTGTAAATTTTGCCCCGAAACACAAAAAGCTTACGGAATTCTGCTCAAAATTCCGTAGCTCACAATCCACATAATATTTTCATGAGCTCCCCAGGCCAAAATGAGCAGATACATACAGGCAATATAATATAATGCTCTGGGGGCCAAACTCATAACGGATTATCAAATATCAATTAAAAACTATAAATTTCTTTGATAAACGAGGTAAATTTTTAGAAAAATCCTTGTAATACCTACCACAAAGCCCAGTACTCCACAACGAGGTGGGTACAGGTCACAAACATACCACATCACCTCACACTATACTCATCTTCGTCATATACATACTTATACACCCATAATACAATTTAAATCATAAATTTCACTATTCCTATAACTAAATAATACAAATTTTTAAAATAAAAAGTTATACTACCACTCCACGCCTCACCTCTGTCCTGATGAGAACCTGCAACAGTGGGAGACCTAGGGTAGTCCGCAGACTCTCCTAACCCCCCAAACACTAAGGGGTTAGCCATTTCTAGTGTGAGTATAGTTATTAATCAAATAACAAATTTAAAATAGTATAAAGAAATTAATTTAAACTTACGAATACCAAATTAAGATAATGCAATCTGAATCCTGAACACAACAACATCGTCAATACAACGATATAGCTAATACCTTGCCAATCCTGCATTCAACTATTTAATTATCCATAACTTCTCACATTTCATAATATACTTCACATCAGCCTCGTATATATAAATATATTTATTCGACATCCGTATAATACGAATACACATAACATCCATTACTTTTCAATTTAACTACTCTAACCCAATATTCATTCTTCCACAAGTATCGTCATAATAGCATTATATAAATATAACAACATAATGTTATAACTCCTTTGATTAATAACCCTTTATGGGAATACAACTCATAATACAACATACACTCTTAATAACCATTTTCATAACCAGTCTCATAATACGGGTATTTATTTTATTAAAATACAACAAGTATCACTTCTTTCCTATATGCTTCTATTCTCATAATGCCACATTCATTCAAGTCTCATAACGCAAATATAACATCTTAATGCTTATTGCAATGCTCTCACATTTCATCACATCATTAACACATCATTAATAGAATACTTATACTGGTTACATCAAAACCATGTTTTATAACTCATTCACATCTCATTACTCCACTTAGTAATTCTCATTCTTATAAGGATTATATTTCTTATTATCATTTTCACTTAATCCCCAAACACACTCTGAGGCCACCACATATCACATCCCATAGCCGATAGCTTGGGTAATAATCACCGTACCTCAAACACACAGTTTGGGTAATATCACATCACATCTCAAGCCGATAGCTTGATTATTAATTTCACTTCAATCACTTATCATCTTTACTTCACTTTATTTCTCATTTCTATTAATCATTACCACTACTATATCCACTCACCCTGCGAATTATGCCAAGGCAGGTAGTTCCCACAATTTCCACTGAAATTGCGGGCAGGTAGTTCCTTGACACAATTCCAAGGTACAACTCATATCAACTGTATTTTACTTTAATGATCACACACATAATACAATTACTCCGTATTATTCATGATAACACATCTCTTTTATTATTTTCATCTTAAATTAATCACAAGCTGCATTTATCACTTCTTTTCATATATTAACTCATAGCACGTTCACTTTCACATTTACTTCATTCACACAACTTTCTTTTCCACACACAGTTCACATTTTACTATCCACTTTCGTTTCCACGCACAATACACATTTTACTAACCACTGTCTTTTACTAACACATTTATTATTAACACTTATTTATTTTATTAGTTTGTCGACCAGTGAGCCACAGTATCCCAACATACTGAAAGCCGACAGCCCAGTAAACACGCGGCCCGATGCTCACACAGAGTCTTACTCGTCCGAGGCTACGTCTTTCTCCTAGCCGAACTAGCGAGGGAACCACTTACCCCAAGTAGAACTTGGGTACGTCCTCGCGACATCTGTCATCGAGGGAAAAACCACTTACCCCAGATAAACTGGGTACGTCCTCGCGACATCTGTCATCGAGGGAAAAACCACTTACCCCAGATAAACTGGGTACGTCCTTGCGACATCTGTCATCGAGGGAAAAACCACTTACCCCAGATAAACTAGGTACGTCCTCGCGACAGCTGTCATCGAGGGAAACCGGTCCTCAAGCCGATAGCTTGGGCGATAAAATCCACTAACCCCAAACATAGTTTGGGTCCACTTACCCCAAGCCGGTCCTTGGGTGTTAGGAGGTCTAGCCCAAACCCCCAGGATTGTTGTAGGTACTGGTCAACAAGCCATCTGTTATTAGCATTAATCATTGCATCTTTCCATTTTACTTTATCAACATAAAGCATCACAGCTTTTAATTCAACCATAGCCACATCCTTGACTTTAATCACAAGAATAATAACACATTTTATTAACACTTACCATATCACCTTTTATCTTGCGTTTGATGCACATCTGATGTCCACGATATTTATTATCATCTCGTTGTATCATATATATATATATATGCATATCCCATGTCATTTAACATAGAAACCATCATGTTATTTAACTTACCATAACATCACCCATTATGAATACCATGCTATTCGCTACTTCATTAAATCCCATATAAACATACACCAAGTCATTTATCAAATAAACCAACATGTCATATTATTGCCCATTAATTCATTTCAAACATAATTAAAATGTAAACATGCACCCACTTATTTAATTTCGTCAATTATTGCATCACACATCATAATCATCTATATATATATTACAAATAAACATCACACATGCGGGTTTCCCATCATAAGGGGCCAAAACCACTTATTTCCTCTAATTAAGTCTTATAATATCTAATTATAGCATACTAGCTCATACATCATGTTTCATATAGATAAAATCACCTATAAGGGCTTATATGCCCCAAAACATGCACAAAACGGGCACTATAATTACACAGATCTTCAAAACATGATCACAATCACTAATTTCATCTAATTACACCATATAGCATCCGTCCATAGCATGCTAGCCCATACACCAGGTTCCGCATATACCCGATTGCCTATATCGGCCTATATACCCCAAAAACATGCACAAAACATGCACGGAGTAAAAATACGCATAAACAATTTAATATATTTAATTTTTATACTTCAACACGTCACATTAATCCATAATATAGGTTTTATACACTTAAAATAGTTAATTTCACCACATATCACAAAAAACCCATTTTCGGGCCCCAAAAATCCGTATTTTCCTTGAAAATCAAAATTTGCTATAACTTTACAAAACCTATCAAAAAGCCACGAAATTTGGCCACAATATAAAATATTTATAAATACAACATACTCACCTGACGGATCGAGCAAACGATGTCCCATGTCCGCCCAGCAGCCAGTCGAAGTTCGACTTTTTCCACCTAAATAGGAAATTATAGGACCGATTAGCTTAAAACTCAAATCTCGGCCTCCGAACCTCCAAACTCAAATCCGTCTTCGCCCACACGTTACAAATGACCTAAGTAGCCGAGCTACATCGACGGATTTCGAATTCGGGTCCCAATACAAACATTCCCTTATTGGTTGGAGGCTTTCTAATAAGAACAATTCATATTTTCTAATTTCTTTAACCCTCTTTTCCCTAATCTCACCTATTAAGGTTAATAATAATAATGAAACTCAACTACACCTCCGAACCCATCAAATTCTCACCTCTATATCGCTCAGGCATTTCACCGAATACCCGGCGTGCACAAAACTTATATTTTCATTCTCCATCTTTTCCATTAACTTCTAAGTCTACAAAATCCATTCTAAATTCATATTAATACTCTCACACTACTCCACAACCTCCCATACATTTTCTAAACTCGCTAGAAGCAAGTTTCTTACTCCACTTCACATATTCTAAAATTTGGCTTTAGGCCAAAATTAGAACTTCATGATTTCACCATGATATACACCAATCCTAACTCCTAACATAAACTATATAATCTCTTTTACAAACCCAAAACCCTAATTTACTGACAACTTGTAATTTTTCTAACAACCCACTAATTCCTCAAATCTCCCACTTCCAACACCTCTAGATCTCTCTACCATCATAATCCTACTCAATAAAACTAACCACACTTAATTTTATACAAATAAATAAAATAGGGTATACCTTTTCGACATCTGTTCGAAAATCCGATGCTACCATGTTGTAGAGGACCCTTCAATTAGTACACCCCTCAGTTTAATTTAAAAACAATGGAGAAATGGAAGAGATTTGGGAGGGGGAAGGGGAAACCGAATGGGTTCGGTCCCCAGGCTGCGATCGGGAATGGAGAAAGAAAGAAAGAAGGGAGAAGGAGGAGAGGATGAGGGGGGTTTAGGAAATAAATTATAATTATAATTATAATAATTAATAAGGTATATTTGCACATATACCCCCAATCTCCAATATATTTCAAATAAATCCCCACTCCACTCTTACACTTGATAAATCTAACAATATAAAATACACAAAATTGTCTCATAATAATCTTCCAAAGTAGAAAATAGAGTAAACAACATTTCTTCATATAAAACTCAACTCATAACTCCAATATAAAATTAATACAGGTCCAACTCAAATATCAACCCCAATATCAATATTTAAAAATAAAATATCCCAAAAACAATTTCCAGCACTCTAAATATATAAAAATAAATATTTTCGGTATTTTAAAATCCGAGGTGTTACATTCTACACACCTCAAAAGAAGCTCGTCCTCGAGCTATAGGGGTTAAGAAAACTCCCCATGCGATTTCAAGATACCCCTCCACACCATTACCTAGGATTTCCAGGTACATTATCAACATTGGAACTTCACTGCACCTTTTACAACCGTTCAACTCGTCATCTGGTCCGCCGCACTACCGCCTGACCATAACCACTAATTTCATAGGATATGTCATATCCAATGCCACCTTCAGCTGGACTTCAATCTTCAACGGCTCCACACTTAAGATAGATCCTTCACACTTTCTCGACATAGAAACAAGAAATACATCCAGAGTACCCGATATCTCCAAAATAAGCTTCAAACAATATACCACCGTTCCCATTCTTTCTATGACTCTACAGGGCCATCATACCTCGGGTCTAACTTTTCCCGGTTTTTAAAGCGACGTACTCCATGAATAAAGGATACTTTCAAGAATACCCAAATCTTCAATTTCTAACTTCAAGAGGCTTTCGCCGCTGATGGGCGTCACCTTTTCTCTTGTTGACTACACACCTCAAAAGAGGCTTATCCATGCTCACCTGATAATTAATATTCTTCCTCGTTCCGAACCACTAAAATATTCTCCTGAAATCTTGATACCTCTTCATGCCACCGGGATAGACAGTATACTGAATATAAGGAACATTCTCCATCACCTACTACCACAAGCCATCCTCATCAAGAACACCAAATCTACGATAATAACAAGGATTTCCCTACTGCCTACTGACCAATCTACATTACATTCACTAATCTCATCCAGAATTCGACCCTACTTCCTCTGTCACAAACAGAAATTTTGAATTCCAGCTTGACTGGTCAACTGTAGGATAGACAACTGTATTGATAAACTACCGATATATAAGGTCGGATCAACCTCTACTACTGAAATAAAATCAATTTAATCTATTGAACTGAACACCGTCCACTCCAGGGACGCTATTAGGACAAAATCTTCTTTTCATTTATAGCATTCATCCCTTTATTTCTTCCCCGGGTGGTATTTTATTTCCATACCAAGCTACCATAGTACTCAAGCCACGTATAGTGCCTCCTGCTCAAATCATTTACACGAACAAATGTTCAAACTCTTACGATCACTGAAAAAGCTAAAACTATTTTCTGAAAAACTAATTTCTCAACACCTTCAATACTTGCCTTACTATCACTAATTTCAAATTTGCGTAACTCACGCACCCCGTATAACCACAACTGCCTCAAGATATAAGCCACAAGCGTGCCTTCAGGCATCAAACTCCACCTGATCCAATATTACATGCACTCCCTTCTCGGGATGATCAAAACATGAGCTGTCGTTCATCTTCCTTTAACCCTTGAAAATATCTCTCCACGCGGTTCGAATCATACCAACGGCTCATTCTTTATGATAAAATAAGTTATCGATACAACAATAAGAGAAAACCGAGGAATAAACCTCCGATAATAGCCACTTAAAACCAAGAAACTTTGAATTTCCAACACATTCGGGGGTTATTTCCCGTCTTTTCAATTTTTTAAAATTTCTTCGGATCCACAAATATGCTTTCAATAAACACAATGTGTCCCAAAAGTCATGCTTCTCACCCCCATAATTGGCAATTTACAGACATAGCATACCACTTTCGGCCCCAACCTATCGATCAGTGCTCCACCATACAGCAATTATACACCAAATATCATTCACATATACAATCATACCCTGTTAATATAAGGGTGAAAGGCCCAATTCGTCAAATTCATAAAAACTGCAAGGACGTTCGCCAGCCCAAAAGATATCACTAAGAACTTATCCAATTCATACCGAGTACGAAAAACAATTCCTGAGGTTTTTCCCCTTTCGAGGATTATCTAATAGTACTCGGTGTGCAACTCTAATCGGGAGATTAGTGACACTCCCCACAACTCATCCAACCAATTATCTATTCTCAACAATGAATACTTAATAATCACCTTACTTAGTACACCTTCTCGGTGAACTGCCTTCTTTGTTACAATACTGCAGAAGCGCCCTACGGCGTATCACTTGAACCGATACCCTTTATCAATAACCTCTCCTCAAATTCTCTTTAATCTCTCCCCATTCCTAAAGTGCTACACCACAAGCTGAATTAGAAATTGGAATCATACCAAATATCAAATCGATCTTGAACTCTAGAGTTCACCAAAGTGGGGGACTAAAAACCTCTTCAATTATATCAAAAACTTTGCAAACCACATCAACAATCTCAATATTTGCCTTAAATGTTTCCACCAAACCCAACGGGCATAATCTTCATCGTCCAAGGCACTACATATAATCAAAACTGGGTTTCATCGGGCTGTCTCACCCGAATCCTCCCTGTACCATACCCCAACTACGCAGATGACCTACATAACCTTCTACAACCAATCAATCTCCCCAAATATGGGATAAAACCATAACCACACATCACTCCTCAATCTATAACACATACACCTATAGAACATATGTCCATAGGACCTACACCAGATCTCCTGGGAATAGCCCCTTACGGGACACAGCAATCAATATAATGGAATACTCCAATAGTGTGCAATTCACACCGGGATTTCTACAGAGATCAACCCATATGAAGGGTCATGAAAGGAAATGCTGACTCAAGGTCAGACCAAAGTCTAAAGGGGGATCACACCATTCCACAATAGAATCTATTCTTCAACAAAACACCCGCATAAACCACACTCTCTATCTCCGACTAAGCAATAATGAACCCATACTCACATGACAAGATCACTAGGATTAACTGAATTCCTAGTTAACCTAAGCTCTGATACCAAACTGTAACACCCCAAATTTTTTTTTTTTTTGAAAACTAAGTCTCCAAATTCAATTCTTTCAATTTCTATATCACTTTAATCATAAACTAAGAAAGTTATATTTTAGGAAAAATTTTGACAGAGTCTCCCCTGTAAATTTTGCCCCGAAACACAAAAAGCTTACGGAATTCTGCTCAAAATTCCGTAGCTCACAATCCACATAATATTTTCATGAGCTCCCCAGGCCAAAATGAGCAGATACATACAGGCAATATAATATAATGCTCTGGGGGCCAAACTCATAACGGATTATCAAATATCAATTAAAAACTATAAATTTCTTTGATAAACGAGGTAAATTTTTAGAAAAATCCTTGTAATACCTACCACAAAGCCCAGTACTCCACAACGAGGTGGGTACGGGTCACAAACATACCACATCACCTCACACTATACTCATCTTCGTCATATACATACTTATACACCCATAATACAATTTAAATCATAAATTTCACTATTCCTATAACTAAATAATACAAATTTTTAAAATAAAAAGTTATACTACCACTCCACGCCTCACCTCTGTCCTGATGAGAACCTGCAACAGTGGGAGACCTAGGGTAGTCCGCAGACTCTCCTAACCCCCCAAACACTAAGGGGTTAGCCATTTCTGGTGTGAGTATAGTTATTAATCAAATAACAAATTTAAAATAGTATAAAGAAATTAATTTAAACTTACGAATACCAAATTAAGATAATGCAATCTGAATCCTGAACACAACAACATCGTCAATACAACGATATAGCTAATACCTTGCCAATCCTGCATTCAACTATTTAATTATCCATAACTTCTCACATTTCATAATATACTTCACATCAGCCTCGTATATATAAATATATTTATTCGACATCCGTATAATACGAATACACATAACATCCATTACTTTTCAATTTAACTACTCTAACCCAATATTCATTCTTCCACAAGTATCGTCATAATAGCATTATATAAATATAACAACATAATGTTATAACTCCTTTGATTAATAACCCTTTATGGGAATACAACTCATAATACAACATACACTCTTAATAACCATTTTCATAACCAGTCTCATAATACGGGTATTTATTTTATTAAAATACAACAAGTATCACTTCTTTCCTATATGCTTCTATTCTCATAATGCCACATTCATTCAAGTCTCATAACGCAAATATAACATCTTAATGCTTATTGCAATGCTCTCACATTTCATCACATCATTAACACATCATTAATAGAATACTTATACTGGTTACATCAAAACCATGTTTTATAACTCATTCACATCTCATTACTCCACTTAGTAATTCTCATTCTTATAAGGATTATATTTCTTATTATCATTTTCACTTAATCCCCAAACACACTCTGAGGCCACCACATATCACATCCCATAGCCGATAGCTTGGGTAATAATCACCGTACCTCAAACACACAGTTTGGGTAATATCACATCACATCTCAAGCCGATAGCTTGATTATTAATTTCACTTCAATCACTTATCATCTTTACTTCACTTTATTTCTCATTTCTATTAATCATTACCACTACTATATCCACTCACCCTGCGAATTATGCCAAGGCAGGTAGTTCCCACAATTTCCACTGAAATTGCGGGCAGGTAGTTCCTTGACACAATTCCAAGGTACAACTCATATCAACTGTATTTTACTTTAATGATCACACACATAATACAATTACTCCGTATTATTCATGATAACACATCTCTTTTATTATTTTCATCTTAAATTAATCACAAGCTGCATTTATCACTTCTTTTCATATATTAACTCATAGCACGTTCACTTTCACATTTACTTCATTCACACAACTTTCTTTTCCACACACAGTTCACATTTTACTATCCACTTTCGTTTCCACGCACAATACACATTTTACTAACCACTGTCTTTTACTAACACATTTATTATTAACACTTATTTATTTTATTAGTTTGTCGACCAGTGAGCCACAGTATCCCAACATACTGAAAGCCGACAGCCCAGTAAACACGCGGCCCGATGCTCACACAGAGTCTTACTCGTCCGAAGCTACGTCTTCCTCCTAGCCGAACTAGCGAGGGAACCACTTACCCCAAGTAGAACTTGGGTACGTCCTCGCGACATCTGTCATCGAGGGAAAAACCACTTACCCCAGATAAACTGGGTACGTCCCCACGACATCTGTCATCGAGGGAAAAACCACTTACCCCAGATAAACTGGGTACGTCCTTGCGACATCTGTCATCGAGGGAAAAACCACTTACCCCAGATAAACTGGGTACGTCCTCGCGACAGCTGTCATCGAGGGAAACCGGGCCTCAAGCCGATAGCTTGGGCGATAAAATCCACTTACCCCAAACATAGTTTGGGTCCACTTACCCCAAGCCGGTCCTTGGGTGTTAGGAGGTCTAGCCCAAACCCCCAGGATTGCTGTAGGTACTGGTCAACAAGCCATCTGTTATTAGCATTAATCATTGCATCTTTCCATTTTACTTTATCAACATAAAGCATCACAGCTTTTAATTCAACCATAGCCACATCCTTGACTTTAATCACAAGAATAATAACACATTTTATTAACACTTACCATATCACCTTTTATCTTGCGTTTGATGCACATCTGATGTCCACGATATTTATTATCATCTCGTTGTATCATATATATATATATATATGCATATCCCATGTCATTTAACATAGAAACCATCATGTTATTTAACTTACCATAACATCACCCATTATGAATACCATGCTATTCGCTACTTCATTAAATCCCATATAAACATACACCAAGTCATTTATCAAATAAACCAACATGTCATATTATTGCCCATTAATTCATTTCAAACATAATTAAAATGTAAACATGCACCCACTTATTTAATTTCGTCAATTATTGCATCACACATCATAATCATCTATATATATATTACAAATAAACATCACACATGCGGGTTTCCCATCATAAGGGGCCAAAACCACTTATTTCCTCTAATTAAGTCTTATAATATCTAATTATAGCATACTAGCTCATACATCATGTTTCATATAGATAAAATCACCTATAAGGGCTTATATGCCCCAAAACATGCACAAAACGGGCACTATAATTACACAGATCTTCAAAACATGATCACAATCACTAATTTCATCTAATTACACCTTATAGCATCCGTCCATAGCATGCTAGCCCATACACCAGGTTCCGCATATACCCGATTGCCTATATCGGCCTATATACCCCAAAAACATGCACAAAACATGCACGGAGTAAAAATACGCATAAACAATTTAATATATTTAATTTTTATACTTCAACACGTCACATTAATCCATAATATAGGTTTTATACACTTAAAATAGTTAATTTCACCACATATCACAAAAAACCCATTTTCGGGCCCCAAAAATCCGTATTTTCCTTGAAAATCAAAATTTGCTATAACTTTACAAAACCTATCAAAAAGCCACGAAATTTGGCCACAATATAAAATATTTATAAATACAACATACTCACCTGACGGATCGAGCAAACGATGTCCCATGTCCGCCCAGCAGCCAGTCGAAGTTCGACTTTTTCCACCTAAATAGGAAATTATAGGACCGATTAGCTTAAAACTCAAATCTCGGCCTCCGAACCTCCAAACTCAAATCCGTCTTCGCCCACACGTTACAAATGACCTAAGTAGCCGAGCTACATCGACGGATTTCGAATTCGGGTCCCAATACAAACATTCCCTTATTGGTTGGAGGCTTTCTAATAAGAACAATTCATATTTTCTAATTTCTTTAACCCTCTTTTCCCTAATCTCACCTATTAAGGTTAATAATAATAATGAAACTCAACTACACCTCCGAACCCATCAAATTCTCACCTCTATATCGCTCAGGCATTTCACCGAATACCCGGCGTGCACAAAACTTATATTTTCATTCTCCATCTTTTCCATTAACTTCTAAGTCTACAAAATCCATTCTAAATTCATATTAATACTCTCACACTACTCCACAACCTCCCATACATTTTCTAAACTCGCTAGAAGCAAGTTTCTTACTCCACTTCACATATTCTAAAATTTGGCTTTAGGCCAAAATTAGAACTTCATGATTTCACCATGATATACACCAATCCTAACTCCTAACATAAACTATATAATCTCTTTTACAAACCCAAAACCTTAATTTACTGACAACTTGTAATTTTTCTAACAACCCACTAATTCCTCAAATCTCCCACTTCCAACACCTCTAGATCTCTCTACCATCATAATCCTACTCAATAAAACTAACCACACTTAATTTTATACAAATAAATAAAATAGGGTATACCTTTTCGACATCCGTTCGAAAATCCGATGCTACCATGTTGTAGAGGACCCTTCAATTAGTACACCCCTCAGTTTAATTTAAAAACAATGGAGAAATGGAAGAGATTTGGGAGGGGGAAGGGGAAACCGAATGGGTTCGGTCCCCAGGCTGCGATCGGGAATGGAGAAAGAAAGAAAGAAGGGAGAAGGAGGAGAGGATGAGGGGGGTTTAGGAAATAAATTATAATTATAATTATAATAATTAATAAGGTATATTTGCACATATACCCCCAATCTCCAATATATTTCAAATAAATCCCCACTCCACTCTTACACTTGATAAATCTAACAATATAAAATACACAAAATTGTCTCATAATAATCTTCCAAAGTAGAAAATAGAGTAAACAACATTTCTTCATATAAAACTCAACTCATAACTCCAATATAAAATTAATACAGGTCCAACTCAAATATCAACCCCAATATCAATATTTAAAAATAAAATATCCCAAAAACAATTTCCAGCACTCTAAATATATAAAAATAAATATTTTCGGTATTTTAAAATCCGAGGTGTTACACGCTCCACTAATGTCCGCGTACGGTGCGTGCCTGGATGTCCAGCCCACCTTGAATCATGGCATTCTTTCAAGACTTCCCTTCTCAATTTGTCCCACTTGGGAATATAGAGACGATCACCAACTGTGAGAAGAAGTCCGTCCTCCATCCAAAATTTGCGTGTCTTGCCTTTCTTAGCCATATTCACCACATTAATAGCTAAGGGTTCATGACTCAATCCCTCCTTGATACGTTTGGCAAGGCCACACTCGACTTGGGAGATGGTCGCGAGCTCCGCCTTGCGACTTAATGCATCGGCTACCACGTTGGTCTTACCCGGTTTATACTCCATCACATAGTTGAACTCAGCCAAGAAGTCTTGCCAACGTGCTTGTTTGGGGCTTAGCTTCTTCAATTCTTCCAACTCGGGCAGAGCCATCCGGTAAGGTCCCATGGCTGGGGGTCTTGCACCCGGTTCAAGCTCTATCACGTGATCCACTTCCCGTTTCGGAGGTAACTTCTTCGGCAACTCCGGTGGCATCACATCCTTGAACTCTACCAACACTTCCTTCACTCCGGTCGACACACCCGTCTCTGTTGGAACATCTGCCTCCTTCAAGACAGCTAAATAAGTGGTTTCCCCCTTCTTGAGACCCCTTTGAGTTGTATGGCAGATAAGCTTCTTGACTCTATCTTCCCTCTCTCCAAAGGTACTATGTGGATAGTACATCCCTTTGTAATACGCATGGTTGAGTCTTTCTCAAATGATAAGGGACGTACCTTGTCCATAAACTCCATGCCCAAAACCATGCGATGGTCATCCATAGGGACAACCGTCAAGTCAATGGTGCCTTTCCATCCTCCAAGCTGGATAGGTACTCCACGAGCTACTCCAAGGATGGGTTAAGATGATGAGTTGATGGCCTTCACCCAATCCAACTCCTTGGCGTACTTGATTTCCAATTTAGCAGCTTCTTCTTCAGCAATGAAGTTATGAGATGCACCTGTATCCACTAATGCCTTGGTGGATCCTCCATTCACCTTGGCCTCCACGAGCATGAGACCACCGACCTTGGTCTCGTTTTTCTTGGACACCTTCACCGTCTCATCCTTGGCCTTAAGAGAGTTAAGGAGATGCATGGAACTAACGTGCGTTTCCTCTTCTGCTTGACAAGCCATAGCATTAAGGGCCTTCCGTTTTGGGCAGTCTCGAATATAGTGCGGCCCGCTGCATAAGTAACATTCTGGCTCCTTCTTCTTGCTTCCTCCCTCATTGGGCTTGTCCCTTTTGAACGTCTTGTCATACTTCTTATCTTGTTTCACAAACTTGTGGGGCTTGTCTCCCACACTCTTCTTCTTGTTGCCGCCGAAGTCTTTCTTGAACTCCACAAGGTCCTCCACCACGGCTATAGCTTCGTCTACGTCTTGGACGTTCCTCCTCTTGAGTTCTAAGTTGGCCCAAGATTGTAGTCCGTCCAAGAAGTGGAAAAGCTTATCTTCCTCATTCAGATCTGGTAACTCTAGCATCAAGGATGTGAATTCGGCAACATATTCCTTGATACTCCCGGTATGCCTCAGCCCACGTAGCTTTTTCATAGCTGCATCTTTGGCATTTTGGGGACAAAATTGCCTCTTGAGTTGTTGTTTGAACTCGTCCCAAGTATCCACTGTGGATAGCCCCTTGGCTATGTCACCATGCTTCCTTCTCCACCATAATGCTGCATTTTCTTTCAAGTAAAGGACGACTGTATCCACTTTGGGTTGATCATCCTTAATTCCTACAGCATTGAAGTAGCATTCTAGGGACCAACAGAATTTGTCGAGTTCTTTGGGATCACGCTTACCTCCATACTTCAAGGGTTCCGGCGCCTTAATGCGTGGCATCTCCCTTGCAATAGTCTCACCTGCTATTGCTTCCTTGCACAACTTCACCTCCTCTCCTTGGGTGTTGAACGCCTCTTGAAGCTGCGCTATCTCTGCCTTGAACTCGGCCTTTAGGGTGTTGATGTAGAACCCCGTATTTTCAAATATTATTTTAATATTTGAAAATGAATTAAAATGATTTACTAAAAATTTAATAAATATTTTCTAGAAGATTTATCTTTTTACACGTGCAAAACACGTGCAAATAATTTTGGTGTAAATATACAAATTTATATTTTTAATAAGTTCTCATACTTATTATGGAGTGTATTCTAAATTTTGGGATTTTTCTGAATAAAGAAACTATTTTTACAAATATCTCGGAAGAGAGGGGCTTTTATGTAAAAAGTCGTTTGGATCTTGGATAAACTATGAAAATTCGTTTTTATTGATATTTTGGTTTCCCATGGTTAGCATTTAAATTTAAATATATTTAGATTTTATTTAAAGTCGATTTGGTAAAGATTTAAACAAATATGGTGTTTTTGCAAATATGAAATTTATGTTGGATCTTGTGCAAATGTTTTCTGGAAAGTAAAAGTCAAATATTTTGATTGGAAAATATAATATGTATTATTAGATATTATTTCAGATTTTGCTGGATTTTTATGAATATTTTATGATGTAATTGCAAATATTACAAAAGGGAGGGCTTTTGTGCAAAATCGCCACCCTGAGTTGTAAATCCAAATTTTTCTTATTTACTGGGCTGCTCTGGGTTGTTGGACAACTCAGTGATAAAATATTTGATTTGGTTTTGAGTTAGTTAATCTATTTTAACTAAGGAAATGTTATATGAGTAAAGTTATATTTTTGGGAGGACTATTTTGCAAATACATTTCTAAAACCCTAAATCTTATTTCCGGCCTGTATAAAAGAGGATGTGCAGCCGTCATTCGCTGCACAACTCCAGATTTATTATATTATTATTTTCTTGGTGATCAAGTCGAGAATTTTTGGATCTCGCAAAAAGGAAGGCTTTTCGTTGGATCTTTTCAACTCAAAGGTGAGTGATATAAAATTGTTTTGTTGTTTGATTTATGTGAGTGACATCGTTTTGTTTTGTTTGATTTTGTGATGTGATATGAACCATGTATTGCGGTATGATTTATGTGAATAATTGTTATATTGTTGGTTGACATGAATGTTATTTGGTATTTGCATGAGAACGATGCAAAGGATTGTTATTTGTACCATGTTGTGAAATTTATGAATGATTAGTAGATCTTTGTTTATAAAATTGTATTGGTAAAGGCATGTTAAGATTTGAGCATGGTTATGATCGGATGTTGAGCATCTGGATCTTATATTTGTAAATCAAATTTTGATTAAGAGTTGTGAAAGAAATTTAGAATTGAGGTACCCTAGTAGAAGAATTAGAATTTAGAACATGAGAACTTGAGTTTTTACATATTTGATGTTTTGAGTAATGTATCCATAATGAAGAATTGTTGAGATTTGTCATTTTTCCTGAATACGAATTATTTCATGAACAAAGAATCCTTAGAAAAACTACAGTTTTGATTTTTGTATGCAGACCTAAATTATGAAAACTGTAGGCCGACAGTCGACTGGTCTACGATTAAGTCGACTGGTATGACCCTGCTGTTGTATCTTCAGTTCTTTTGAAATCCCCTCTGGACAGTCGACTAGACTCTTATGCAGTCAACTGGTGTCCTGAGATCTTTATTTTGTAAAATTATTTCAGTCCTTTCTGGACAGTCGACCATGACCACTTTAAGTCGACTTATGTACTTAAAATATTTTTAGTGAAAATTATTGGAATTTGTCTCGGGTAAGTCGACTGGTAGCTTTTCAAGTCGACTTATATGACTTAGTTTATTTTCTCAAAAATCTTGGATATTGTCCTCTGGACAGTCGACTTACCACAGTATGAGTCGACTGGTACTGATGGATTTTTGTAACTTGAGTGTTCTTTCGAATGCTTGGCTTTCAGATAATTCAGTCTATACCTTGCCTTCAGTTAAGCATTTGATTTGAGATATTCAGTTGAGCTAATTTTGTTTAGTGGAAAGTTGATTAAGACTTTTGAGTTTGAGTCTCTAGAGGTGTGTGACCCTAGTATACCGGTGTTGAGTTATTTTGTTGAGGCCCGTGAGGCATTTCAGTTAGTCAGTTTTGAATTTAGGCCGGTAGGGTACACCAACTCTAGGAGATTCGTAAGTAATTAAATAACCCAAAAATGATAAGGACAGGCACTAGTGGTGATATGATGAACGGGAACATGGGTTATGCACCTCAGTATGGCTTTCGGTGTGGGATTTAATCTCCGGAATTATCCAAGTATCTTACTTAGGGTGTGGGATTCATCTCCGGAATTATCTCAGGTAAATTACCTGCGGTGTGGGATGTATCTCCGGAATTATCCAAGTAGTTACTTCGGGTGTGGGATTGATCTCCGGAATTATCGGAGTCGAGGCGACGCACATGGGGTATTCATGTGATGAGGGTCATTGTTTCGGTGTGGGATTTAATCACCAGAATTATCGAAGTAACTTACCTTGGGTGTGGGACTCATCTCCGGAATTATCTCGGGTAAATTACCTGCGGTGTGGGATGTATCTCCGGAATTATCCAAGTAATTACTTACGGTGTGGGATTGATCTCCGGAATTATCGGGGCAAGGACTAGTACTCACAGTTTATCTTTATCTCGTAGTAGTCATCGTGTTAGGATTAGTTGCATAGCGGGGATTGAACCCTATAATGTGAAGACGTTAAGGGCTTGCACCGAACCTATGTAGAATGGGATGCATAGACTTCGACAAGTATGCATTAGAGAGTCCACATATAGAATTCGTGTTGTCTTGACTTGGTTTTATGCATGTGTTTTCCAGTTTTCCTACACTTGACACTTAGACTAGATGCACTTGTTGTTTTCATTTTATGATGTTTCTATGCTTTACATCTTCGTTATTCCTCATTCATTCAGCATTGTGGTTAATACATATTGTTGATGACTTTATGTTTTACGATTAAATTATGTTGTTTGTTTTCATGTCACTCACACCATTTATGGCTTACCCCTTTAGTTTTGGGGGTTAGGGATCATCTCTAGCCTCATGTGTTACAGGTTGTTGCTTAGAGTTTGGAGGCTTGGATGCTTGAGTTAGTTTTGAGATAAGCAGATGAAATAAAGCTTTGTGTAAATTTGTGTAAAAAGAAGTATTGTGAAAAGAAAGTTGTAATTCAAGGTGTTTGTAATTCCGCTGTGTTTGAAAGAGATGGTTGTAATAAAAGTAAGTAATAAAATTAGTTGTGTTTTGAGCTATGTGTACTATTACATTGAAGTTGATGCTGGGATTGTGCCACGTATTTTCTAAGTTATTATATTAGAAATTCGGGGTGCTACAGTTGAGGACACCAAGGATCTCCTCCCTTGGGCCACCAACATCCTCTCTGACACCGTCCATGGTGTCGTCCATGGTATCCATCCTTTCAATGGACTCCCCCATGGAAATCTCCACCTTAGCCAATCTCGAATCGAAGCTGGCCAAAACATCCATCGACTGCTCCCTTGCATTCTTGTTCTTGTTCTTCTTGGTATTTGTCTCCGCTCTTCCCCTATCACCAACTACCTCCACGTTGGTGGTGACATCACTCACGTTTCCCTCGCGTCCAGCCATAATCTCTGCCAAACGAAAACCTTGGCTCTGATACCACGTGTCACGGGGCGACTTCTTTTTCTCAAGTCAGGCTGTGTACCACCTAGCTTACTCCTTAGATCGAGGGCTAAGTCATGCAAATTGAGGGTTAAGAAGGCAGAGGATTGAAGAGAAGTGAGCAAAGTAAGTTGGAAGATAATTTATTCTTATAGAGAACTTTACAAGAGTGGCTTGGAATGCTTTTCCTTGGATGGTTGGAGCAAATGAGGCTCCTCCCTATTTATAGCGCTAGCATGATCTTTCTCCTCCTCAAGGGAAAGTTCTAGACTACAAGAGTTCTACTATGTAGAAGAGTCTTCTAGAGAGTTCTATAATACACTATATCTATGTACATTCTTCCAAAAGGTTCTAGCTCGCTCTAGAACGTGCCACCTTTGTCCTAGAGAACTCTAGGACGTTCTTGATCCTTCCGGGGCATTCCGGAGTGTTCCGGACTTCTCTTGAATAGCCTAGATGCTTCTGGAAACTTCTAGAATTTGTCCGTGACACGACGCTCGGCATGTATCGCGAGCAAGGCACCAACTTTCTCATAAGGTTGGATGCCCGATGCTCGCCATGTATCGCGAGCAAGGCACCAGCTTTCTCACAAGCTTGGACACCAGCTTTCTCACAAGCTTGGATGCCCGACGCTCGACATGTATCGTGAGCAAGACACCAGCTTTCTCATAAGCTTGGATGCCCGATGCTCGGCATGTATCATGAGTAAGGCACCAACTTTCTCACAAGCTTGGACGCCCGACGCTCGCCATGTATCGCGAGCATGGAACCAGCTTTCTCACCAGCTTAGATGCCCGACACTCGTCATGTATTACGAGCAAGACACCAGCTTTCTCACAAGATTAGATGCCTGACGCTCGGCATGTATCGCGAGCACCTCGGCATGTATCGTGAGCAAGGTACCAGCTTTCTCACAATCTTGGACGCCCGATGCTCGGCATGTATCGCGAGCAAGGAGCCAACTTTCCCACAAGCTTGGACCCCCGACCTCGGCATGTATATCGAGCAATTTACCATATTAACTGCAAGACAAAAAAAGTGCCACGACAAGATAATCGTCTTCTCATATTATTTCATCAAAGGAAGTTGCATCGTTATAAAGAGAAACGAGAATACATTGGTAAAACCTATTCTAAGGCTCCCGTGTCAGAACCACAAGGTCAAAGCAGACGAGCTCTAGTCCGGCCGACCGGGTCGGCTCCTTCGCTGGGTCTCCTGGTCTCGCCAAGGTGGACACGCTGGCGACGGAGCTTTGCACCTCACTAGGCCTCGCCGGACCGATCATCGGGGTCGGCCGGGAGGCACCATCAGGAGGACGGGGTCAAGGGAATGAAACGGATTGGGACCCAGACATCCCGAGCATTATCTTGTATCACTGCACCTCTAATTCCTTCTCTACTATAACCTCGCAAAGGAAGGATTCAGATGAAGGCCGCTGGGCAGAGGTACTAGCCATCGAAAACGGAGCTCTAGTGGAGTCTAGGTCACGGTCGGATAACAACTTCTTGAACCGCACCAGCTCTACGCTGAGCCCCTGGGACTTGTCCATAAAGTACTTAACGGCGGCCTCACGGTCGCGAGCCTCCTTATGGTATCGAGCCAAAGCAAACTCCATTGTTGAGATCCTACCTTTGAATTGGTTTGCCTCATAGCCACATAGGTCCCCCGCCGGGGTCACTGTCATCTGCCAAAGGACAAAGAAATATCACTACGAGCCAAAAATGCTTGGCTAAAAAAAAAATCAAGCCAGAAATTCATCAAATCAAGAGGTTCGGCCAAAAATGCTTTTCATTGCTCAGAAATGTAATTTTACAAAAGGTGCGGTGGCCATTCCACTTTTGGCTATTACAAAAAAAAAGAAAAAAACAAGGAAAGAAATAATGATGACTACTTCTGGTCCACCTCTTTTTCGGCCTGCTTCTCAGGGTAGAGCTCATCGTCCGCGGTGTCATCTCCACCCCCGAGGGTCAGTGGCAGCTCAGGCACGACCAGGTCATAGTGAAAGCTGCTCAGGTCCAGCTTCAGATGAAAGTGCTTGACATGCCGGATCGCCCTGGCATAGACCACATCCTCGGCCTTGATCACGTGTTCATCCCGGCCGTCATTATCTCCTCCATGCGCGCGTTGGCCTCCTTCCTCAGGTCGGCCATCCTCCTCATATAGGCATCCTCCTGGTTCGCCAATTCTGCTCGAAGAGCCTTAATCTGGCCCTCGAGGCCCGTCTTCTCCAGCTTGAGGTCTTTCGCTTTTCGCTCCCAACGCTGGGTATTCCTCCTCTCGTTCGCCACCTCCTTCGTGTGCAGCTTCATCAGCTGGGTGCCATCCACGAAGGCCTGAAACTGAGAAAAACAAACATAGAAAATAAGCCAAAGGTGTGAATACAACTAACTACCATGCTACCTTCAAGCTGGCCAAGGCCCACTTCATGTAAGAGGACTCGAGAGTGTCGCACTCCCGAGCCTTCTGGTCTCGGGGCAGAGCGATCTTCTCAACCATCTCAATGGCTACCGGCCCATCTGAGATAGTATCCTCGATCTTAACAGCCCAGTCTGGTGCCGAGGGCTGCAGTCCTGCCT
The DNA here is from genome assembly GCA_017893485.1 of Hemerocallis citrina. Lineage (NCBI taxonomy): Eukaryota > Viridiplantae > Streptophyta > Magnoliopsida > Asparagales > Asphodelaceae > Hemerocallis > Hemerocallis citrina. The sequence continues at coordinate 75,719,733 of CM030364.1, forward strand.
CGCCAACGATCTGGTCGGCCATCGGAGCTAGTGGGGGGAGTCCAGCCTTCACGACCGTGGCAACCTTCTGGCTGCTGGTGTTGGGGCCCGACTTCGAGCTCTTATGTTTCTTTGGTGTCGGGAGAGGGTTCTCCTCCGCAACCCCCTCGATAGTGGTTCTCCTATGTTTCTTGTGACGGGGTCGGTCGGCCTTCTTAGCTGCCCGTTTCTTCAGCAGAGCCCTCCTTGCCGCAATCGCATCATCATCCATGTCTACAGAAAAGAAAATCGCGTAAGACGAGCGAAAATACTTTAAAGAAAACTAGATAAAAAAACATACTGATAGGAGTGGGACTCAGTCCGATTCGAGCCAAGTGCCTCTTTGTCACGTTAGGCCAATCGATGTTGTTGCCCGAACATATCTTCTCAATGTTTGCCCACTCCTCGGCCGTCAGGTCCGACTTACGAGGACCTTTCAGATTGGGCTTGTAGAACTTCCAAGCCGTGGGTATCACCCAGTGGGTCAGACTCTACACGATGAAATACTTCTCCTTCCAACCTTTGATAGAATCTGGGTGCCCGTGCACGACCCTTCTCCTTTGTCTCGGCGTAATATAGTAGATCCCCTTATATTCGTCGGACCAGCTGAGGCCGAGGATCGTCTGAAAGTACTTCAGTCTTGGGCGGATCCCTCGTTCATCGCAGAGCAACAGGAAGCACACAATCTGTGTCCAGGAATTGGGCCCATACTGCATGGGGCTATGGGATGCCCAGTTCAAAACTTTCTTAATGAAGGGGTGGAGCGGCAGCCGCAAATCGGAGCAGAAGGCATCAACGGGGAACATGCAGAAGTGGGGCGCCAGTCTGTCCGTAGGACGGATCCCGGGGTTGGGATCAGTAGCTTATACTCCTCACTGATGAAGAAACTCGCTCGAATGACGGGGAGGTCGTTCGCTGTAAGGATGGTCGACATCCTATCTGTAATACCCGGCAAAATTAAAATGACAATTTTGCCCTCGTGTGTTATGCACGTGTATTTTGTACCGGTACTGGTAATATTTGTAACATGTTTCGCTACGTATTTTGATTCCAATTATTTATGCATTTTCCGTATTCTTAAAATTCTATTTGAGTCGACTGAAGTATATATTTCAATCTCTGTATTTTTACGTGCTTTTTACTTGTTATCAATGTACGTATTGATTTCGTATTTTTCCACCGCTACGTGGGCTATTTTTATGTGTTAAAATTAATTATTTTATGTATTCGAATTCGTTTTATAAACGAAAATTCATTTTTCTCCTATTTTGGTTTAAAATATTTTTATACGTGTAATGCACATGTTTTCTATGTACGTAGTGATTACGTCGTAGAATATGTAAAATTAGTAAATATATTTTTCTTATGTTGTTTTCGATTATATTTTAATAATTTTCTGTTGATAAAGTTGTAACATCCCGAATTTCATATAAGGATAAACTCGGGATTTCACAGGATCTTTACTTCACTTCGTACAATTTTACAAGGACATTTAAAACTTTTCATTCACAATACATCAGAGTTCAATTACAACTTGGTTTTACACAGCGGAAGACTGAAATTTACAATAAAACATTTACAACATCTTTAAAAATAAAACAGCGTCAGCATATCCACTTTATAGCTCCATGAATGGTCCTTTACCTGCATGTTAATCTGTGGGCACGTCAGTTACTTAGAACTGACGAAATGTTATACACGGCTATCCTCTCTATGCCGGGAATAGTATAACGATCTCATACTTTAACAAATCACACAAAAGATTGAATGAACAAATAAAGTGTCAAAAGTGATTATTCTAAATATAAGTGTATGTCATGCCTTAATGCCTAATGCACACATTTCTATACTAGGATGACACTAATGCACACTTGTTCGGATTCTATGCATCCCATACTACATAGGTCCGAGGGCAAGCGCCTACGTACTCCACATTGAAGGGTTCGATCCCTCGCCATGAGACTACCCAGTAATAAAACAAGTTTTAGAGTTATTTCACAGATACGGATCTCAGCCTCCCTGGCTAGCCTCCCTGGCTTATATTAACAGATCCCAGCCTCCCTGGCTATTATATCGTGATGATAATCCCGTAAATGCCCTTCCAGCCCCGGTATATACATATTCTTTGGAGTATGGTAAACATCCGTCGACTACCCTAAGTCCCGGATAAAATACAGTCCATCTCCTATGGGGCAACCACAGTCCACCAACTGGGTCTATAGCCACGGAGATCCACCGCCGACTATATAGAAGCACCCATTTACGTTTGCACAAGTCTATTACATCTTCACTTAAGTGCCTAATTATTTTTAAGTTCAAGACATGAATAATTTCCACTCATAGAATTAGTTTTACCTCCTACCGGACTTAATCAACAAATATGAGATCGCCCCACGGCAATATCTCAAAATCATATCAATCCTTTCTTTCATTTTTGCCGGTAATCGAAGTCTTACTAATTCTTAATCATAATCTTTCATGTACATGAAACATGGGTACACATACCCCTTAATAATCATATCTTAAACTTATTATATTCATATCTCTAACTTATCCATAATCTAATCAATGTCTCATTTTTGCATTACCCATGATTCATTCATTCATAATTTCCCATAAAAACAAATAATCCTTTTTCATGAACAAAATTTTCATCCATTATCATTCTTTTTAACAACTTAGGCACATATTCATAATCAACTTATTCATTCAAAATCTTTATAAGCAAAATATTTTCTTTCAAGTACGCAACTTCATCACATGAAATTTTATCAACAAATTCAAACTCTCACAATATCTCAACTCACTTTAAAACATTCTTTACACAAATAAGAGTATAATTTTCTTCAAGAAAAATCACTTCACAAACTACTACTTTACTCTTCTTAATAAAATAAAGGTCTATAATAGAATTTTGAAGTCAATAATAATGTTAAAATTACTCAGTTTCGGAAAATATAATAATGGACTAACTTTGGTAAATATTTCCAAAAATGGACCAGTCGGGTAAATATTTTCCATGGTGGATCAGTTTCGGAAATTATTTTCTTTTTACCCTTTTCATTATCATGTCTTCACTTAGATATTTCCATGTCTCTAGCCATCCACAATTTGATCTATATCTCATTTGGCATCAATCATAATTCTCTTTTAGTCCATTCATGAATCAACAACAACAGCAATTTCATTTGCAAATTTTAAACTCACGAAGTCTCTCCAATTAATCAAATACAAATAATTCACAACTTAATCAATGTTCTATTCATAATTCACTTATTCTCAATTCTTTCCAACAAGAATTCTATTCATGCATTCATCTAATTTAAACTCATTAACAATTTGAGTACACATAGAAATCTAGAATTTCACATTCATCATAATTGCATAATCTCAACAAGAGAAACTAATTCTCACATCAAAGTCTTTTTTTTTTTTTTTATAAAAAATTCATATTCTTAAAAATAATTAACTTAAGAACAAAATTTCATTCTATCTTCAAATATCTCTTTTACTTCTCAAATATACTTGAAAAATTCTACAACTATTTTTACTATATTCTATTTCATTTTATAAGAGTATTAGAATTTTTTCCCAAATTTAATTTGCATTTAAACTCATTAAGAAGTCTCAACAATCTTCCTACAAATTATACATTTCGACATTTACAATCATGCATACTAGTATGGTTTATGACAGTAATTCATTTTATTATTTTTAACTACCGTGATGGAAAATTGTTCTCTTAGTCATAACAATATTTCTACCATTCATAAACACAATATATTTATCCCATCACATTTTACTTTATTTATCAAAATTAGCATGTTTGTACTACAAAATCAACCACTAACACAATATTAATCTTTCTTTCTTATTCATGACCCTAGAACATAAAACAACATTTTTCAACAAATTTTCCATACAAAAGAATACATTTTTAACATGCATAACATTTTGCAAGCGTTTTAACATGATCTATGGTATTAGTTCTTTAGTCAAAATTCCTATTGTTTGTTTAATCATAACAATATTGTTTTTATTCATAGCATGTAACACTAACATGAAATCTTAACTACATATCAAAACAAAATGCTCATATTTTGTCACTAGCATGCAGAGTTCTAAATTAGAAAGCATGAGAACCCACCTTTTGTTTGAAGGTTGAAAACTACAAATGAATGGCTTCTTCTTGCTCCTAGCAACTCCTAGTCCTCTTCTCCTCCAAGCAAGAGATCCTCCAAGCACAATAACTCTCTTTCTTTTTCTTACACTCTTTTCTTTCTCTTTTCTTTCTCTTGTTTATTTTATTTTTGGTGTGAAAAAGAATGAGAAATGGGTTGCTATTTATAGGACAATGCTAGGGACTATATTGCAAAATCTCCCACCTAATAACTTCTCATTTTAATTCTCTTTTTAATTCTCACCTCTTCATATTTTTAACCCCTAAAACTCCCAACCTCTCATCTCCCCACTCTCCATGAACTTAACCACTCCATTAATCCCCTCTCCTAGCCCACAAAATGGTCCAAATACATTTGTGTGTGCATGCATACATGCACAAACAAATATGAACACATTTCTATAACTCAAAAATGTGTACTAATATTGTAACTTGTCATGTATTAGTACATGTTTAACTAAAAAATGTGATTTTAATAATGGGCTTGCTACATGGGCTCATTTCTAATTAATTAATTTGATTATCTAGTGGGCTTGCTATATGGGCTCATTACTAATTAATTTATTTAATTATCTAGTGGGCTCCTCTCCTAATGGGCTACATTTTAGTTTATAGGTCCATGGATCAAAAGAAAGGCTAAATAAAACTAATGCATGCTAAAATAAGAAATGAGAGTAAGAAAATGGAGATAGAAAACTAGCACGTGCATCATATGTGCAAAAATTGAAAAATGCACTTTAATCAAAATAGGGAAAAATAAATTTTCATTTTATAAAACGAGTTCGAACACGTAAAATAAATAATCAACACACATAGAAATATCACACTTAGAGATGGAAAAATACGTAATTAATACGTGCATTGAAAACACATAAAAAGCACGTAAAAATACAGAGATTGAAATATTATATTTTTGTTGACTCAAAGTAGGATAAAAATCAATATGGGAAATGCATAAATAGTCGGTAGTCAAAATACGTAGTGAAAACACGTTATATAATACACGTGCGTAACACACGAGGGCAAAATTGTCATTTCAATTTTGCGGGGTGTTACAAAAGTTGAATTTTGTACTTCGGTATTTTTAAGTGTGACGTACGTGTTTGCATTGCACGTATTCGTTACATTATCTTTTTAAAATAAATTTTAAGTGTGTGTGTATGTTTATTTTATTTAAGCATGAAAAACTATAATTTTTAATAATCAAAATTTATATGCATTTTAAATATTATATACATATATTTTAAATTAAATATATGTATGAAGGAAGTGTGTGCTCGTGCAAGCACGTGCACGTGTTTTTGGCTTGAAGTGGTGGCCGGCTGATTTGAAGTAGGAGGGAGAAAATAAAATTTTGAATTAGGAGAGCGGAGTAATGGGTGTAGTGGACAATTGGTTAATATAACAACTTTATTAAATTCCTACTAATACCCCCCTTCACATTTCTTCTTCTTTCTCCTTCATTCTTTCTCCTCTACCTTCATCCGAAAACATCGAGCCAAAAGCAAACCACTGTTGTTCTCCACCTACTCCTTATACAATATGTGTACACACACACACACACACACACACACACACACACACACATATATATAATAGAACAAATATATGTTGTATTTGTGGTGGGTGGAGAAACAGGGGGTTGCTGGAGGTTGATTTTCATATTGAACAGAGAAGGGAAACAAGAGGGGAAGGGGGAAATATGTGAAGGGATATGAATGTGTATATATTTGTCCTATTATATATATATATGTGTGTGTGTATATATATATATATATATATATATATATATATATATATATATATAGGGTTTCGCTCCATTGAAAACGGGTTCGTTTTCAATGGGTTGGAAAAACCCATATAGGCCGTCCAATCGATCTTGATCTTGATCAGCGGATCAGATCAAGATCCGCTTAAGTCGCCCACTAACGCTGAGAAAAGCGGAGGGGCAATTTCGTCAATTCACGCCAAAAAACGTTTGGGACTTAGCGTTTATTTGGCGTGGATTTTTTTTTGTCCAAAAAATTACTTAGGCCGCTGTTTGAGACAACGGCCTAGGTTGTTTTTTTTAACAAAAAAACATACCTTGGCCGTTGTTGGGAACAATGGCCTAGGTATGTACAAGTGTTTTTCCAAACACTTGTACACACTCAGGGCTTCATCTTCCTCACTTCGTCACAAACACTATCTCTCTTTCTCTCGAGCTCCCGAAACCCATCCCCAAACCCTAGTTCACTCTCCCAACCCCTTTGGCATCGATTTCTTTGCCTTGTCTATCTCAGCCCCTTGTGGAAAGCTCCCTATCTCTCTCTTCCTCTCCCGAATACAGCAAACCCTAACTTCACATCCAAATTCCCAAATCATCTAAACCCTAGCACAAATTGTCTTCCTTTGTCTACAACAGCGAGCAACGGCTTCTCACATCTTCACCAACTCTCTATCACTCTTTCTTTGGACCAGGTATTTTCTTAATCCCAATCTACTATAATGAACCCTTTGAATTTATTGATTTTTTCCCCCAATTTTGGAGTTGTTTTTTTTGGTATTATGCGTAGTAGTGTAGTCTATAATTTAGAGAGTATATAATTAGCTCTGATCATGTATGTTGTGTACATTTTGTTGACATTTTCGTAGATGTAGTGGTAGTTGTAGTAGTGGAATATAGGAGATGAAAAAAAACGAGATGAAAAAATTCGATTTGTATGAGTAGGTCGGACTCGCCGTGTAAAAGGTAACGGAACTTGTAGAGGCGATTTCCGTCTCACGATTTGTGAGATACGTCCGTTTATCATTTCAATTCCATACAACGGATATAAAGTGATACACGGCCGTATCTTTCAAATCGAGAGTCAAAACTCACCTCTGCAAGTTCCGGCAGCTCGTGTTTAGTGTGCCAGAGTTGACGCCCAAATTTAGGAAATAAGTTTATCATTTTTGTTGTTTTGACGCGTATATAAAAAAACCTTTAATCGACCTCGAAACTTGTGGAATACGTAATGAGGTGAAAATAGCTTAAACGAAGCCCAAATAAAGTGAAACTTTGCGAGTAGGTTGGTCTGGCCACTCACAAGTCATACCAACCTGTACATGCGAGTTCTGACTTGCAGTTTGCGAGATAAGTCTATGTATCACTTTCCGCTCAGTTTTCAATAGTGTAAACGATACATGGTCGTATCTTTCAAACCGTGGGTCGGAACTCCTATGTACAAGTTGCGTTGGCTTGTGGGTGGGGAGCCCGACCCAACGGCCAAATTTTGAAATTTTTGCATCTCGTTTATGTTGTTTTGACGCGTATATGAAAAAACTTCAATCTACCTCGAAATTTTTTTAGTTCGGTCTCAATACAAAAATGCTTAAACGAAGTTGAAAAAATACGAAACGGTGCACGTAGGTTGGGCTAACCATTCACAACGCAACAGAACTTGTATTTGCGAGTTCCGACACACGGTTTGCGAGATACGTCAATGTATCGCTTTCCGCTCTATTTTAAAGAGTGAAAGTGATACACGGGCGTATATTTCAAACCGTGGGTCGGAACTGACTTCTACAAGTTGCGTTGGCTTGTGTTTGGTGTGCCCTAGTTGACGGCGAAATTTAGGAATTTTTGCATCTCGTTTGTGTTGTTTTGACGCGTATAAGCGAACTCTTGAAATTTTTTCATCTGTTGGTTTGTGTTTGCTAATTTTCGCCGATTAATTAGTTTCATATATGCAAACTTTGTTACAGAGAAATGGCTAGAACGATGGGAACCGGAAGGGGAAGGACATCTCAGGAAGCACGGGGGGAACATTCCACAGAGAATGTGAGAACTAATAATTTGTATTGTCCCTAATTTTGTATTTAGTGATATTGATTTGAGACTAATAATAATTATGTTTTTTGGTTCGTGCAGGTTGGTGCATCCTCTTCGATGACAGGACGTCGTGGTCCAGGACCAATAAATCCTGGCGAACTGACCTTGCAAGATCGCCACAGATCCACGGAAGTGTGGGGTGGGACGACGCGTAGGTGTAATTTCCGCACCCACGAGACCATGAAGGTGCATCCACGCACCCACGAGTACCTTGTAGCGTTCGGTTTCTATGGAATCAGCATGATGGGGAATGTTAAACTCGACCGAGCACTTCTCTCGGCACTCGTGGAGCGCTGGAGGCCAGAGTCGCACACGTTCCATCTATCGGTCGGTGAGATGACGGTGACGCTACAGGATATAGCAATGATATCCGGTCTTCCAATAGGTGGGTTGGCCGTGACGGGCAATATTAACTTTGATAAAATAGAGATGTGCAACGAACTGCTCGGTACAGAGTTTGATGAGGCGGATGCGGACGATGGTGACATTTTCCAAGGACAATCAATTCGACTATCTTGGTTGAAGGGACGTTTTGATGAGACGCTGACCAACGAATCGCCCGACGACTATGTACAGTCCTACACCAGAGCCTACATTCTAACGGTGATCGGAGGGGTTCTATTGCCTAACTCATCGGGCGATACGGTGCACCTCATGTACCTACGATTGTTCGCCGACTTAGGCTTAGCTGGCCGGTACAACTGGGGAAGCTGCGCGTTGGCAACGCTATACAGGGCATTGTGTCATGTAGCACTTGAATCATCAGAAATGACCGGACCGATGGTTTTGTTACAGATTTGGTCTTGGGAGCGACTGCACTTGGGTCGTCCCCGCATTAGGAGACCCAAGGATGGTTGGATGGCCCAACCTGAAGATCCTGCTATGTTAGCACCATTAGGGGTATATTGGGCTGGTACAAGGAGTTACAAAGACAACCCCAAGGGTGTAATAACGTACTACAGAGACGAGCTCGACCAACTACGTGAAGAGTTCGTGATTTGGGCGCCGTATACACCCGAGCGTGTGGGAAGACTACCGCCAATATGCACCACCGGGTCGCAGTTGTGGCTGACGACGGCTCCCCTCATCAACTTCGGTATAGTCGAGCATCCGCGACCGGAAAGAGTCCTTCGTCAGTTCAATCTTCAACAAGATAGTCCCCCAAGCTGCGCAAACCTATACGATTATGAGTTACACGCCGTTAGGGATACCGGCCGCATGCCTACTCATGATTGGGCAGATTATCATCGTGTTCACGTTGCAGAATGGAACGAGCGACGGTTTGAACTTGTACTCGTCAATGTTCCAGAGTACGATGGAAGACTGCAAGGAAAGTACATGACTTGGTTTCGACAATATACACGTTTGTACATCTCTCCCGATACAGTACTACCTGCTGGTATCCAACGAGAAATTGAGGAGAGGGAGATTGAACTATTACCCGCATATTCCATTTCACAACCCATGTTCCAACCGAAGGCCACAGCTATACGTACAGTGGTAACTTCAATCTTCATATTTATTTTAATGTTCTTTATACGTGAAGTTCATGAATTCTTGAAATTATTGAATTTGTGTAATTATTTTTGTTGGTTTTTTCTGATTTAGATTGATAACACAATGGACATAGCAAAAGAATGCGCGGAGGTACTAAAAAGTAATGTGGGCACGCCTATGAAGAGTTTCGCTCGGAGGATGCTCCTTGGATGCCGTAGCAATATGGATGCTTTGGGATGTGCCGAACCTTTAGATCGAGCATTACATGGACCGGGGGGGGCCGACGTAAAAGTGTGAGGGGTAGGCCAGCTTCATTGATGGGGCAACGGGACCGTGAGATCAGAGAACGACAAGGTTCAACTTCACATCCATCTCATGAACAAGCGCAGGATGAAGAGAGTGGGGAGAGGGTTGTCGGAGACGTACAACAAGAGGAGGGTGGATCTGAACAAATCTCCGACTCGCCAACCACGTTCAGGCGCCGAAACCCTGCTCGGAAGAGGCGAGCAACACAGCATTACACGCCCGGTGCTTAGCCAATGCATTTTGGAGATTGTAATTTTTGTTTATTGATTTTGTGGGTTTTAACCTGTTGTAACTAATTATTGGAAAATGTAGTTCTTAATTTCTGATAGTCAATTATGGTGGGTAATTTTGGCGGTTGTATATATGAATTTAGTCAGAGAATGTAGGTGATGGCAAAGTGTTTGAAATTTGGTGATATTTTCAAGTGTAGCAGCTTCAGCTGCTCTGTATAAATGTAGATATTTTTTTTTTAAACCTAAGCCGTGGCCCCAAACAACGTCCTAGGGTATAGAAAATTATACTTGCTCCAGTTTATAGATATACCCAGTTTATATATACCCAAGGCCGTTGTTGGAGGCAACGGCTTAAGTTGTAGGTGAAAAAAATGAAAATTCCTCTTGCTCCCTGACTTGTTGGCTTTAAAAATAGCCAACAAGTCAGAGAGCAGCTCCAGTTTATATATATACCCAAGGCCGTTGTTGGAGACAACGACCTAAGTTGTAGGTGAAAAAAAAGAAATTTCCTCTTGCTCTCTGACTTGTTGGCTTTAAAAATAGCCAACAAGTCAAAGAGCAGCTCCAGTTTCTATATATACCCAAGGCTGTTGTTGGACACAACGGCCTAAGTTGTAGGTGAAAAAAAAAGAAAATTTGTCTTGCTCTCTGACTTGTTGGCTTTAAAAATAGCCAACAAGTCAGAGAGCAGCTCCAGTTTATATATATACCCGGCCGTTGTTGCAGACAACGGCCTAAGTTGTAGGTGAAAAAAATAGAAGCTGCTCTCTGACTTGTTGGCTTCAAAAAGAGCCAACGAGTCAGAGAGCAGCTCCACTTTATTGTTTACACCCAAGGCCGTTGTTCGAGATAACGGCTTATACGCCAAAAAGACAGCATTTGGAATGCTCTCGACTTGTTGGTATTTAAAATAGCAACTGGTCAAAGAACCTCTCAATATAATGTACATACCCTAGGCCGTTGTCTTCAACAACGGCCTTAGTTTGTAGGCCAATAATTAATTGGTTATTTGATTCGTTAGTGTTAGGGTTAGGGTTAGGGTTAGTGCTAAAGGGGGTTAAGGGTAGGGTTAGGGTTATTGTAAGGTTAGTGGTTTGGTTTGGCTTCATTGTAGGGGTTAGGGTAGGATTATTTATATTTGGGAGTAGATAGGTAATAAGTTTCCAGTAGAGAGTTTATGGATATTTAAGTTCTATCATTAATGACATGTGTCTCTCTACTCTTTACGTGCATTGCCTTCTGAACTCTACAAAATAGATGTTCATATGAATATTTTTTTGTTTATATTTTTTATTCAATTCCATTTTTAGGCACGTAGCTAAAGAATATATTATATTTTTTGGTTTTTTTGGTTATATATTATTAATTTTTTGAGTAATAATATATAATGTACAAAATCGTTTTACGTTGTTTACAATGACGACGTTCCTGAAGACATTCACCATACATGCAACTGGGAAGAATTCCACAAGATTGGGAAGAAAAGGTGTGATCACATGTAGTAGAACAAGTTCATTATGGAAAAAACCAATACTGTAAAAACCCGCATGTAAAGAAAAAACCACATGTAGCTCCCCACATGTGGACCATACTTGGAAAAAAACACATGTTCAATATGGGAAAAACCTAAATTTCATCATCGTTTATATGGGGGAAAACCGTATGTATATTTCCACATGTAGTGTAAGACCACGTGTGGGAAAAATTCACAGGTACATCACCACATGTAGTTTTCCCATTTTTTTGCACTCTTTCGAAAACACTCTCCTAAAATTCAAAAACCCATCTCCGAATATCAAAAATATAACCAGGTAATTATGATGGACAAGAAGAAATCAAAAATTTAAAAAGTGTCGGTTCGTTGTTTGAGCGGAGAGTAATCAGATCAAACTACTTGGCCAACAAGAACTGGATCTGACTTTTTTTTTGGAAATTTGGGATGTGGAATCTCGTCGTGAAGTAATTGTGTGCAGTTCTTGGAGTCACTTTCAAAGGTGGAATTAATAGGCAAATAAAAAAATATACCTATACGATATACAAGTGTGGATTATCTATCTTTTGTATAAATTTCCACAAGTTCATCATGGAAAAAACCAATAAGGTAAAACCCCACATGTAAAGGAAAAACCACATGTAAAGGAAAAACCAAGAAGGATAATTATTGCAGACACTTCAATATGGAAAAAACCTAAACTACATCACCACATGTACCTCCCCACATGTACCCTAAATATGGGAAAACCATGTATACATCCCCACATGTAGTTTAAGGTCAAAATCAAAAAATTCACATGTGGATATAAAAAATATCCAATAATTATGATGGGCAAGAAGAAATCAAAAATAAAAAAGATTCGGTTCGCTTTTGAGCGGAGAGTAATCAGATCAAAATACTTGGCCATCAAGAATTGGATCTGATTATTTTCGGGAAAAAATGGTCTAAATAGGGACCGTCATGTATTGGGAAACCATAACAGAAAACCACATGTATATTTGACCACATGTATAAACCAATGTGAAGAGTATTCCAAAAAAGTTCATAGATTACTCTCAAACACTACATGTAAACTGTTGCTTCTGTGGAAATTTGGGATGTGGAATCTCGTCGTGAAGTAATTGTGTGCAGTTCTTCGAGACACTTTGAATGGTGGAAGTAATGAGCAAATAAACAAATATACCTATACGATATACAAGTGTAGATAATCTATCTTTTGTATAAATTTCCACAGAGATTGTACGTAAAGAGTAAAGAGAATATTGTATAAATCCCAAAAATTTCATACCTAAGCCGTTGTTGAAGACAACAGCCTAAGGTATTTAACCTTAGCCGTTGTCTGCAACAACGGCCTTGGACCCTAGGCCAAAAAAAGATAAATTGGGGTGTTCTCAACTTGGCTAGGGTTAGGGTTAGGGATAGGGTTAGGGTAACAAGTTTGGTAATTAGTGTTAAAGGGGGTTACAGGAAGGATTAGGGTTAGCGGGGGTCAGGGGTTTGGTTAGGGTTATTGTAGGGTTAAGGTTATTGCAAGAAAAACATTTGTGGTAAAATCTTGTTTTGATTTATGATTAATTTGTGGTTGTTGGGAGTAGACAGGTATTAAGTTCCCACAAAAAAATTTTATACATATTCTGTATATAACCAATGAAAATTAATAAAAGTGATATGTAGGTTAGGGTTAGGGTTAACATAGGGTTAGGGTTATTGTAAGGTTAGCAGAGTAGGGTTAAGGGCTAGGGGTAGGGTTAAGGTTTAGGGTTAGGGTTATCATAGGGTTAGGGTTATTGTAAAAGCTGAACATATTCCCTTTGTAATGGAACACTAACATATATCCTACTTCTAGTTTATTAGAACCTGTGAACTCTCTCCACTTCTCTCCACCATTGCACACATGATTCTGTCCTACTCCAATTAACCCAACTTTCCATGTGTTGCCATTAGGACTCAACAATGTTGTTATTTTGCTAGTTTCTTCCTTGTTGTTAAGCACAACAAAATCACATGCCAGCAGTCTTTCAACATACACCTAAATGGGAACAAGCACCAAGCTAAACAACATGTAGATCCCCACGTGTAGCCTATATATGGAAAAAACAATATGTACATCCACACATGTAAACCCATATATCAAAAAATTCATAACCTTCACCTTAACCCTAACCTTATACATGTAAACTTACTCCTTTATATAACTCAGAATTATTTTCAAACATATTACCTTAATAATTTTATATTGGTTAGATAGAGGGAAAAAATTGCCACAAATGAAAAAATTATAAACAATAGATACGCGAATATCACCTGTCTTTGGTATATAGTACGAGGGAGACTGTACGCAAAGAGTGAAGAGAAAATTGTAAAAAACCAAAAAAATTCATACCTAGGCCGTTGTTGTGGACAACGGCTTAGGGCATTCATATAACCACCATGTAAATTTTCCCCAAAATGGATGATTATGAATTATTTTTTATCATTTTTTTTACATATTTAACCACCATGATTATATATTGGTTTGAAAGGTGGTAGTAATCGGCACTTAAAAAAAAATATAGCGGAAAGATATACAAGTGTAGATCATTTGTCTTTGGTATAAATTTCCACAGAGACTGTACGTAAAGAGTAAAGAGAGCACCCCCAAAATCACAAATTTTTGACTATAACCTAGGCCGTTGTCTCAGACAACGGCTTTAGGTATTTATCAAAAATGAGATTGCTCTCTGACTTGTTGATCCCTTTGTGTTCTCCAAGTCAGAGAGCACCCCCCCAAATCACAAATTTTTGACTATAACCTAGGCCGTTGTCTCAGACAACGGCTTTAGGTATTTATCAAAAATGAGATTGCTCTCTGACTTGTTGATCCCTTTGTGTTCTCCAAGTCAGAGAGCACCCCCAAAATCACAAATTTTTGACTATAACCTAGGTCGTTGTCTCAGACAACGGCTTTAGGTATTTATCAATAATGAGATTGCTCTCTGACTTGTTGATCCTTTTGTGTTCTCCAAGTCAGAGAGCACCCACCCAGGCCCCCAAACCTTAAATTTTTCTGATTATAACCTAGGTCGTTGCTGTAAACAACGGCCTAAGGTTATCAACTCTTTTTAAACTAGTTATATTGAATGAAAAACCAAATTCATGAAATAACTGAGGCCGTTGTCTCCAACAACGGCCTTGGTTTAAAAAAAAAAAATTTTACAAATACAGATACAGATACAGCTACAGCTGATACATTTGAGTAACATACACCAACATTTGCGTACCACAACAGTATTAACAAATGACACAAACAAACGATACTTATGTCTCGAGAATTACATTTACAGTTACCAATCAAAGATAATTAACCAAGTGGCATAAAGAGTTTTAAATATACCCAACAATTACATTTTAAAAATGACAATTCATAGTGGATCGTCATATCTCGACTCAGAATTGTCTTCTTCGGAAGGAATTACTTCTTGCCTTCATTGAAATATTAGGTTTAGTTAGTAAGAAACTCAATTGCCACAAATAAAGTATAATAAATTTAAACGAGTGACAAACATAAAAGTTACGAGTCATACCCCTCAAGTAAAGTTGGACAATTTCTTGAATCATGATTCATTTGGACAATGCCGCATCTTTGGCACCTTCTCGGTTTTTTTATGCGGAGTTGCTCTCTAATCGACCTCAATCTTTTGGCCCGAGGCCTTCCCTTTGTCGTGCACTGCTGTGGGTCACTAATGCGTGTAGGTATGTGTCCACTCCCTTGATCATGAGGTTGTGCACTTGGATGCGGTTGTGAACTACCTCCAGGTTCGACACTATCATGTGGTTGTGAGGCCTATTCCGGTTGTTCACCTGATCCTGGTTGTAGCCGAGAAACCCAGTCAATGATCTTCTGCAAATTCTCCAACGTGTATTTGTAACTCTCATTGGAGGAACAACCGAGATCGACAATTTATTTTGCATGGTAGCTCAACTCACAATATCGAGAAGCAAAATTCTCGGTATTGGGTTCGGTTGGAACTGATGTGTAACTTTTTCTCATCACATCCCTAGTCCATCTTCTTTTAATATATACATTCGGGAGGGATGTGTAATGAGAAAAACGAAGTACAGCTAAAATATGCCTGCAAGGAATGGCAACAAATTCGAACAAGTGACATGCACATGTAATAATTCCATTGATTTTGGATAATTGAAGAAGGCGAGCCGGTTCTGATTCTCCACAGAGTATCACATGGAAGGTTGAACCATCCGGTGTCTCAAGATCGGCAACAAATGTCACATTGTACATGAAGCTTTTTGTGACTTTATCTTGGAATTTGTAAAATATTTTCAAAGTATATGTTTTTGCCATTTGTGCCTCCAAAGCCCATTCGCTCTTCAACTTCGGTCTCTTCTCACGGTTACGATGATTTTCTTTCAATTCATCGTGTTTTTGCCTTCCCAAAAAACGGTCGAAGATGACGGCAAATTCGTGCAGGGAATACTTTTTTCTGTATGATGCTTCAGAGCAGAATGTGCCGACTCAACCCGTTGGCTACTCAACATGCCAGCCCAAAATGATTCTTTAGCATAGATGGGTGCCCAACTTTCGCGGATATCGAATATATCGTTCAACCATTTGTTACTCTCTAATCCGTATTGCGATATCAAAATATTCCACTTTTCTACAAATTCATGTATATATTCGGAATTGTAGATTACATTCTTCAAGGACTCCCTAAACTTTTCGACATCGAAACCAAGACGAACCTCCTGGGGTAACTTATCCAGAATGTGCCAAATACAAAAACGATGCCGAGTCTGGGAGAAAACTTTCTTAACTACGGCGGCGATCCCACGGTCTTGATCGGTGACAATACCGGATGGAGCACGATTCATAACCCCTAACCACTTTTCAAAGAACCATTCAAACGAAGAGGCCGTCTTATTTGGAATGAACCCACCTCCTAAGAAAGTTGATTGCCAATGATGATTCACTCCAACAAACGAAACAAATAACATTCTGTAATGGTTCGTATTGTATGTGGCATCAAAGCAAACTACATCGCCAAATTCTTCGTAATTCATCCTACAAATACCATCTACCCACATACAATATGACAACCGCCCTTCGGGATCGGCTTGAATGTCATAAAAAATGAAGGATCCGTCTGTTTCTTAGATTCGAAAAAATCAATTAGCATTGTAGAATCGTGTCCTTTCAATGCTTCTTGCGAGTCTCTAACTAAATTTCTAACATCTTTTTCTGTGAATCCTACTTGATCATGACCACCACTAGCACTTTCGAAGAAGAGTATTTGTCGACATGTTTGGATATTAGCTTGGTTCATTTGGTCTATAATCCTTTTGTTCGTATTTGACACGGACCTGTTCCGGGGCAAAAGGTGCCTTCTACTGGGTGAGGTGAATTCGTGATTGTGTTCTTCGTGAAATGAATACACCACCCACGTATTACTTGTTTCGTTCAATTTTACACGAATGCAAGCCTTGCAACCCATTCTACTGGTTATTCCACGTCTACCATCACTATGTTGACCCGGCGACGACCCAGCTTTATTACAAAGATATAACTTATCTACTTCCATTCCCCCCTTTAATTTATTCCCACCCTTACGCATTGCAAAACCCCCACAACGAGCATATGCAGAATAAAATTTCTCGGCCTCAACTAAAGTGGGGAATGTCATACCTAACTTTGGTTTCAGATGGTCTTCGACTATCGGCATGGAATCAGTGATTGGTTCTACCCGCACAAAATTATCGCCGGCAGCAGAACTCTCCGTATCGTTGTTCATCTGGGGTTAAAATATATTATTGGTCAATATACAAATTATATATAAAATAGCTTGTTAACAAACGATTGCGATATATATACCTACGAAACAAAAATAAGTGACAAAACATCGAAAACGACGTCATATAAATACAAAACTCTTCAATTGGGTTCGGCTTGCCGCACACAAGGTAACGGAACTTCTACAAGTAAGTTCCGATCCACGGTTTGCAAGATAAGGCCGTGTCTCGCTCGCATTCCCCTCACTCTTGAACTGAGGTTGTTGTTTATACAGTACAAATCCACACAAACGAGATCAAAAAATTCCTATACTTTGGGAGTGGGACGGCGGTAAAACACATGAGCCAACAAAATTTGTAGAGGTGAGTTTCGGCTCACGGTTTGCAAAATACGCCGATGTATCACTTTCACTCATGGGAATGAATTGAAAGCGATACACAGCCGTACATTTCAAACCGTGAATCCAAACACACTTCTACGAATAGCGTTGGCTTGTGTATGGTGAGCTCGACGTACTCGCAAAGTTCCACAAATTTTTGTTCGCTTTGTGCGCTATTACTAACATCGAATAACAACCAACAACAACTAATACTACGTCTACTTCCCCAATTAAACTAGAATTACCTACTCTATAAATACCTACGCATAATATAGCAATTGTACACTCAAACATTGGAGAAAAATTTCCAATCAATTAGCCTAGTTAGATCTACTCAAGTAGGACAAATTAGTACCTTTAACAATGAGGGTGTTCGGGAGGTCGCTGCGCGCTGCTGTAGAGAAAGGAAGGGGAGTA
The DNA here is from genome assembly GCA_017893485.1 of Hemerocallis citrina. NCBI lineage: Eukaryota > Viridiplantae > Streptophyta > Magnoliopsida > Asparagales > Asphodelaceae > Hemerocallis > Hemerocallis citrina. The sequence continues at coordinate 75,737,896 of CM030364.1, forward strand.
GGGTATGGCTAATTTATTCAGGATTAGAGTTTTAGGGTTGGGTAGATTTCGTAAGGGTTAGGGTTTTTTTTGTAATTGGGATCTTCAAAGGAAGATGGCTAGAGACTGAGAATAAGGAGAGATTCGATGAAAAGCAACGACCAAGAGAGAGTAGGTTTTTTAGTTCGATAGAGAGAGAGCTACGGTTTGGGGAAATGGGTTTATCGAGCTCCACTAGCGAGAGAGAGTTGTGAGGGAGATGAAGATCTGAGTATGTACAAGTATTTGGAAAAACACTTGTACATACTTAGGCCGTTGTTTGAGACAACGGCCTAAGTTGAAAATTTTTATAAAAAAACAACCTAGGCCGTTATCTCAGACAACGGCCTAAGTGATTTTTTGGACAAAAAAAAATCCACGCCAAATAAATGCTAAGTCCCAAACGTTTTTTGACGTGAATTGACGAAATTACCCCTCTGCTTTTCACTTCGTTAGTGGGAGACTTTAGTGGGTTTCGATCACAGCCGCTGATCATGATCAAGGGTGATCGGATGGCTGAGATGGCCGTTTTCCGACCCGTTGAAAACGGATCCGTTTTCAACTGAGCAAAACCCATATATATATATATATATATATATATATATATATATATATATATATATAAATGTTCCATTGAAAACGGGTCTAGTTTTCACGGGTTGGAAAACACCAATCTGAGCCGTTGGATCACTCATGATCGTGATCAGCGGCTCAGATCGAGCTCCGCATAACCCGTTTCAATTGATCAGCTGAGGGTTATTTTGGGAATTTCGTCCCAAATAACTCTTCGTTGAACAGATTCTAAAAAAATTGATATAACCTAGGCCATTGTTGGGAACAACGGCCTAGGTTATAAAAAATTGAATTACAGGTCGTTGTTTGGAACAACGGCCTTGTTCTAAATTTTTATAACCTAGGCCATTGTTGGGAACAACGGCCTAGGCTAAATTTTATAGCCTAGGCCGTTGTTCCCAACAACCTAGGTTATATTCATTTTTTTAGAGCGAATCAGGCGAAGAGTTATTTGGGATGAAATTCCCAAAATAACCCTCCGCCACTTAAGTGATATTGGGTGATGGGCGGAGGCGATCTGAGCCGCTGATCACGATCAAAAGTGATCCAATGGCTCAGATTGGTATTTTCCAACCCGTAAAAACAAACCCGTTTTCAATGGAGCATTTTCCTATATATATATATATATATATATATATATATATATATATATATATATATATATATAGAGGTAGATAGATATATTTGCATACAAGAGGAAGTGAGGTGTTTTCCCTATGCTACCGAAGGTGAAGGGGGTGCTTACTGTTGCATTGGCCGAAGTGGAGTTTGGAGCTTTTCCTTGTGCGCGGATTTTGAGGAAACAAATCGGAGTTTCTAGGAGCTTCTCATTCTAGGAGTTCAATTTCTAGAAATCAAATTTCTTTGGGTGGGTGATTCTAAAATTCTTTCTAAAATAGGAGTATGATGCATGCTAGATAATATATAATTTAATTGCTAAATTTTGATTGGTATGTTAGTTGTAGATTGCTTAATTTTAATTATTTCGTGTCATGATGTGTTGAATTGATGGTGTGATTCGTATAAATAATTAGAATTCTTGTTAAATTAAAAAGTGAAAAATGATGTATCATTTAGAAAATTATTGGAATGAGATTTGATGCATGCTAGAATAGTAGTCACAACAATGCAATATTTATGAAAAATAAATTTTTGATGCTAATGTGATAAAAAAATGCGGATTTAGTCTCATTAGTTTATTTTATGAGTATAGAAATTTTTATAGAGTAGTTTCGATGAAAGACAACAATTCATTTGGAAAATTAATTATATGTGTTCTTCGATGCAATTTTAAAGAAAGATCTTATTATTGCGAAAATGAGAAACTTATAAATTTAAAAACATATACGGTACTGTTTTTTTTTAAAGAAACACATTCTGGAAAATTATTTATATTTTGTATATGTACAAATCGATTGAAAGATCGAGTTTATTGAAAGAAAATAAATAACAGTGCGGTATAAATAAAAAGTATGCAACTATTATTGTATCAGTTAGCGCCTTGGACTTACTGGTCTTCGGATGTGAATTAGGTCCTTAACTATAGCCAGTCGGAGTTATTGGGTCTGGGTTCGAATCTTGTTGGAGACTCTGTTTTTATGAATTTTAATTTTATATAAATCACCGACAGAATAAACATAACTATAAATTAAGTCCACCTTATACCTGTTGTGCACTCTTAGTCTACTGGCTATCGGGTGTGGTTTGGGTTGTTTACTGTAGCAAGGTGGGGTCTAACTTTGGGCTTTGGGCTTGGGTTCGAAACCTGGTAACTCTCTTTTAATATGTTTTCTTGATTTTTAATGCTTTTGTGAGTTTTAAGGGTAATAAAAATTTAGAAAAAATATTAATATTCTTCTAAAATTATTTAAACTATATAAAAATTATTTCTACAATATTTGGATATATTTTGTGAGAATTAAAAGAGGATTTTACATTAAAAGAACTCGAGTTTATCGATTAAAAGAAGTAGAAGTGTTTTTTATAATGAAAATTGTGACTATTGTATAATTAAAAAGAGATGAATATTTGGATTGCAATTAGATTTTTCTTCTTAACGAGATTTTATGATTATTAATACTTGATTGAGATTATTTGATATTGCATACATTGGTATAAGGGATTACATTGATAAAAGAGTTGAATTGAATTGCTATCATGTTATGAGATTATAAAGAAATATTCTCTTTGAGAAAGAGATATGAATAAAGAAATTCAATATTATTTTGAGATTGAATATGGCTTATTGTTGATCTCTAGAAGAGATAATTGTTGGAATCTAGAGACTAGGCGAGACCCTAGTGACCAGCAGTTTTTTATTAATGAATTTGAGAGCTAACCAGTGTGGGTTGAGTATCTCTTGAGAAGTAGCCAGTTAGGCCGACTGTATGTTTTGTTTGTTTTAAGTCCGGTAGGGTAAGCTAGCTCTAGGTTGTGATGATTTTCTTATAAAACAAACTGAAATTGTAAGGACTACACTATAGCGGAGATGTGATGAAAGTAAGAAAAAAACATAAGTATGAGGGCCATTGGATCTGCAGTGTGAGAGTGTTCACAGGATGTCCTCATGATGCGTCATGTCAGGGCGTGGATACTACTCCAGGATATCACATACAATGGTATAAGGGATTAAATTGATAAAAGAGTTGAATTGAATTGTTTTCATGTTATGAGATTATAAAGAAATATTCTCTTTGAGAAAGAGATATGAATAAAGAAATTGAATTTTATTTTGAGATTGAATATGACTTATTGTTGATCTTTAGGAAGAGATAGTTGTTGAAATCTAGAGACCAGGCGAGACCCTAGTGACCGGCAGTTTTTTATGAATGAATTTGAGAGCTAACCAGTGTGGGTTGAGCATCTTTTGAGAAGTTTCCAGTTAGGTTGACTGTCTCTTTTGTTTGTTTAAGTCCGGTAGGGTAAGCTATCTCTAGGTTGTGATGATTTTCTTATAAAACAAACTGAAATTGTAAGGACTACACTATAGTGGAGATGTGATGAAAGTAAGAGAAAAATATAAGTATGAGGGCCATTGGATCTGCGGTGTGAGAGTGTTCACAAGATGTACTCATGATGCGTCATGTCAGGGTGTGGATACTACTTCAGGATATTGTACCGGTGGCGATGCTTGTGGGGTGTTTGGTGACTACGGGTGGTGCCATTGTCCATGGCGGATGTAAATTGTCCATAGGATGCCTGCATGATGCGTCATGTGACAGTGCGTGGGATTCTCTATAGGATGTCTGGCCATGGGCTCGTAACTCATAGAACACCTAGGATACTTACCGTAGTTACTGTAGTTTAACTCATTGCGAGGGATTGAACCCTACAAGATGAAGAATGATTAAGGGCTTGCCCTCGGACCTATATAGTATGGGATGCATAGAATCCAAACAAGTGCGCATTTGTAGTACCCCGTATTTTTAAATATAATTTTAAAGATTTATAAATGAATTAAAATGATTTTCTGGAGATTTAATAAATATTTTTCTAAAGATTTATTTTTTTGCACGTGCAAAATACGTGCAAATATTTTGTTGTAAATATCCGATTTTATATTTTTAATAAATTATCCTACTTATAATAGAGTATATTCTAAATTTTGGGATTTTTCTGAGTAAAGAATTTTTTTTTTATAAATACCTCGAAAGAGATGGGCTTTTATGTAAAAAGCCGTTTGGATCTCAAACAAATAATAAAAATTCATTTTTACTGATTTTAGTGCTTTCCATGGTCATCATTGAAATTAAAATATATTTAAATTTTATTTAAAGTCGATTTGGTAAAGATTTAAACAAATATGGTGTTTTTGCAAATATGAAATTTATGTTGGATCTTGTGCAAATGTTTTTCTTGAAAGTAAAAGTCAGATATTTTAATTGGAAAATATAACATATATTATTATATATTATTTCTGAATTTTCTGGATTTTTACGAATATTTTATGATGTATTTGCAAATATTACAAAAAAGAAGGACTTTTGTGCAAAATTGCCACCCTGAGTACAAATCCGAATTTTCTTTATTTATGGGCAGTGTTGGATTGCTGGAGAACTCAGTAGTAAAAGGATTTGATTTGGTTTTAATTTATTTAACTTATTTTAACTACTTTATAAAGAAAGGTTTATATATGCAAAGTAATAATTTGTTAAAGGATTATTTTGCAAATGTGTTTAAAACTCTAATCCTTCAATTTCCGGCCTATTTAAAAGGTGGAGTGCAGCCGTCTTTCGCTGCACAACACAAAGTTTTTATTATTTTTACTTTTTGGAGATTTAAAGAAAGGCTTTCTTATCAGATTTCTTCATTTGAGGTGAATGACTTGTTTGTTTTGCTTTGTGTATGTTGTATGTGAGTGATGTAAATTGTTTTGTTGTTTTGTTTTATATATATTGTATGTGGTGTTTCATCTATTAGAAAGCATGCTAGGGTTTGGTATGAATATGTATGTTGGATGGATGATAAAATTGGATCTTGAGAAGAACCCTAGTTGTTGTGAGTAGAATTGCATGTGGATGATTTTGGATTGTAGGAGAACCTAATATAAATTTTGAGTAGGCTATTTCTTTTAGATTTGTTGCTGATTTGATTAAGTATGATGAATGTTATGCATTAATTAATTAAAGATGAGATTTTTGGACTATTGGTGAGTTGGATAGATATAACTTGGCCATATTAATGATAAATTTGTTTATGAATCAACTATTGAGAATAGTTGAGTTTGAGTTTGAGGAATTTTGAGAATGAGTAATGGATTAAAAGACTATGTCTTGAGGATTTGAGTTGATATGACAAAATTTGGGGATTGATACATTTTAATTAAATTTGGGGATTTGCGATTTTGTGGAAGATTTTACTTGAATTTGGATTTACTCAATTGCTAAGTTTTAAATCTGAAGATTTTGTTATTTTAGTTTATGGCTTGTAAAGTTCTTTTGGTGCACAGGTATGCACAAATGTTTTTCATAAATATCGTATTTTGTTGTTTAAGAAGAAATTGAGTTTTATGCGTTTTCAAAGTATTTTACTATATCTCAACTTACTTTGGTACTGATGAGGTTTGGAATATAAAACAACTTATTTTGATGTATGACTGATTCTTAAAAACTCTAATTTTGACATATGCACTGTAGAATCTCGTATTTTCAAATATTATTTTAAATATTTGAAAATGAATTTAAATTGATTTTGGAGAATTTAATAAATATTTTCAGAAAAAATTATCTTTTTACACGTGCAAAACACGTGCAAATACCTTTGAGAAATTTGAAAAGTTAAGTTTTCTTCATGAAAAATTATTATTTAATATTTGGGATTTATTTAGTATTTTTCCAGATTTTTCTGAAATTAATTGGAACTGTTTGCAAATTTTGAGAAAAGAAGGACCTTTTTTGCAAATTTGACATTTTTAAGGATCAAAATGAAAAATGTAATCCTGGACGTTTTGAACGGTATTGGTTGAGATTTAGAATTATATTTTCCTTTTAAATTCTAATTTAAATGAATTTTGATCGAATTTTCAAGACCAGACCTATATATGTGAAGTTGTATTTTGGAAGGGATTATTTTGCAAAATGGGTAAAACCCTAAACCAATTCCCGGATATTTAAAGGATTTTTTTTTCTCCAGCCATCAATACTGAAAATACAGAATTTTGGTGATTTTTTTTGGTGGAGCAAGAGGAAGTTTTGATCTAATAAGAAGGAAGGCTTTTCGTGGATTTTCTCAATCCAAAGGTGAGTGATATGAAATTGTTTTGTTTTGTCTTGTTGTATGAATGATATGAACTTTGTGTGGTGGTTTGATTGATGTGATCGATTGTTATGATTGTTTGTTTGACATGAATATTATTTAGTATTTTGCATGGGAACAATGCAAAGATCGTTGTTTGTATCATGTTTGTGGAATCTAAAAATATTGAGTAGATCTTGACTTACGAAATTGTATTGCTAAAATGCATGTTAAGATTTGAGTATGGTTATGATCGGATGATGAGCATCTGGATCTTATATTTGTAAATCAAATTTTTATTAAGAGTTGTGAAAGAAATTTAGTATTGAGAAACCCTAATGTGAGAATTAGTAATTTAGAACATGAGAACTTGAGTTTTGACATATTTGATGTTTTGAGTAATGTATCCATAATGAGGAATTGATGAGATTTGTCATTTTTCCTGAATACGAATTATTTCGTGAACAAAGAATCTTTAGAAAACTCCAGTTTGATTTTGTATTCAGACCTAAATTATGAAAAACTGTGGCCGACAGTCAACTGGTTTACTGTACACTCGACTGGTACGAACCTGCTACTGTATTTTAGTTTCCTTGAAAAGTCGTTCTGGACAGTCGACTTAGCTCTTAGGCAGTCGACTGGTTCACTGAGAAATTATTTTGTAAAATTATTTCAGTCCTTTCTGGACAGTCGACCTATGACCTCTTTAAATCGACTTATGTACTTAGAATATTTTCTTGAGAATTATTGGAATTTTGTCTCGATTAAGTGGACTGATGACTTTCAAGTCGACTGGTATGACTTAGTTTATTTTTTTGTAAAATTTTGGATGTTGTCCTCTGGACAGTCGACTTACCACAGTATACGTCGACTGGTGCTGATGAGTGTTTGTAAACTTGAGGATTATTTCGAATGATTGGTTTTCAGATAATTCAGTCTATACTTGATCTTCAGTTCAGGATTTGATATTAAGATATTCAGTTAAGCCATTTGATATTAAGATATTCAGTTAAGCCATTTGATATTAAGATATTCAATTTAGCCATTTGATATTAAGATATTCAGTTGAGCCACTTGTTTAGTGGAAATTTGATTTAGACATTTGAGTTTGAGTCTCTAGAGGTGTGTGACCCTAGTATACCGGTGTTGAGTTATTTTGTTGAGGCCCGTTGAGGCATTTCAGTTATTCAGTTTTGAGTTTAGGCCGGTGGGGTACACCACTCTAGGAGATTCGTTGAGTAATTAAGTAACCCAAAAATAATAAGGACAGGCACTAGTGGTGATATGACGAATGGGAACATGAGTTATGCACCTCAGTATGGCTTTAGATGTGGGATTTAATCTCCGGAATTATCCAAGTAACTTACTTGCGGTGTGGGATCTATCTCCGAAATTATCCAGGTAAATTACCTGCGATGTGAGATATATCTCCGGCATTATCCAGGTAATTACTTGCGGTGTGTGATTGATCTCCGGAATTATCGGAGTCGAGGCGACGCACATGTGGTATTCGTGTGATGATGTGTCAATGTTTCGGTGTGGGATGATCTCCGAAATTATTCAGGCAAATTACCTGAGATGTGGGATCTATCTCCGGAATTATCGGGCATGGGCTAATTCTCACAGTTTATCTTTTTCTCGTAGTAGTCATCGTGATAGGATTAGTTGCATAGCGGGGGATCGAACCCTATGAAGTGGAGACGTTAAGGGCTTGCACCGAACCTATGTAGAGTGGGATGCATAGACTTCGACAAGTACGCATTAGAGAGTCCACATATAGAATTTGTGTTTTCTTGACTTAGTTTTATGCATGTGGTTTTTCCGGTTTTCTACACTTGACACTTGGTTTAGTATCACTTGTTGTTACATTTCCTGCTATCTCATACTTTATGTATTTTGGTTCACTATATGTTGTTTAAGAATCCTTGCTTAATGTTTATTTATGTTGTTTGTTGTTTTATGTCACTCACACCATTTATGACTGACCCCTTTAGTTTGGGGGTTAGGGATCATCTCTAGCCTCATATGTTGCAGGTTGTTGCTTAGAGTTGGAGGTTGGATGCTTGAGTCGGTTTTTGAGATAAATTGATTCATAAGAGTTTTGTGTAAATTTGTAAAAGCAGTTTTGAGATAATTTGAGTTGTAAATGACAGAAAATATTGTTTGAGTTGTTTTAAATTCCGCTGTGAGTTGTAAAAGTTTGTTATAATAAAAGTTGAAAAATTTAGTGGTGTTGGTTGTGTTTAATATTATATTGAAGTGGATTGCTAGGATTGTGCCACGTATTTTCTAAGATATCTTATTAGAAATTCGGGGCGCTACAGAGATTGGTATCAGAGCATGCTTCAATAGTAATACTAAACATGACATAAAAATAACCTAGGTGTGGACACTAGAGTGTGAGTACCTAGGTGTGGACATTAAAGAGTGAGTATCACATAGAACTGAAACATGATGTTTTACCTTTGTGATACAATTAAGGTTTTGCCAAAGGATATTGATGTGAGTTTGAATTGTGTGTGATGCTCTAACTTTTCCCTCGTTTTGCAGTATTCAGAATGGTTGCACCCAGGCCCAGGAATGGTGGCAACAATGAGGATGGATCTGGTAGTTCTCGAGGAACGGGAATTGACCTTGAGGCTGAATTCGCCAAGGTGTATCAGACTCTGAATGCACTGATGGCATTTAATTTGGCGCAAGCTCAGAATCAGCAGCAGAATCCGCAGCCAAATCATGGAGCTGGACAGGGATTGGTTAACGCTGATCCTATCAAGCAGATCGAATCCTTTAAGAGGATGAGGACGCCAGTTTTTGAGGGGCAATCTGATCCAACCGCAGCTGATGATTGGATTAGAAAGGTGGAGACAGTCTTCGAGGTATCGGAGACTCCGGCAGCCAGCAAGGTGAAGTTGGCTACGATGCAGCTAGAGAAGGACACTGGTGTCTGGTGGGAGTCGCTGAAGAGGACTTTGGGAGATCAGCAGTTGACTTGGGAAGCTTTTCTGGAGGAGTTCAGAGATCGCTTCTTTCCCCTAGATGTTCAGAAGAAGAAGGCGACCGAGTTCTTGAACCTTCAGCAGGGCAGCATGACCGTGCGGGAGTATGAGATCAAGTTTGCTCAGCTTTCGAGGTATGCACCAGAGTTGGTCGTTGATGAGGCAAAGAAGGCCAAGAAGTTTGAGCAGGGCTTGAGGCCAAACTTGAGGTCGAGGATGATCCCATTGGGCATCAGAAGATTCGACAAGCTGGTCAGGAGAGCAGCTATGACTGAGGAGGACATGGACCAGTTTCAGAAGAGGCAAGATACATGGAACCGGAACAAGAGGCCAGCATCAGGCCAGAGTGGGAAGGGATTCCCCGCGAAGCAGGCCAAGTTCAGTGGGCCGGTGCAGAAGGCACCTGCAACTCAGGGGGTGACTTGTTATTACTGCAAGGAGGCAGGACATTACAGGTCAGCGTGTCCGAAGTTGGCGAAGCATATTTGTTCCCAGTGTGGGCAGGCAGGACATTCTAAGTCCCATTGTCCACAATTGAGGAAGGATGGTTCAGGTGGAAGCAAATTCCAGAGGCAAGGGCGAGTATTTGCATTAACCGAGGAGGACGCGGGTAACTCGGAAGATGTAATACAGGATATGCAAGAATTTTGATTTTTATTTTAAATCAATGTAATAAGTAAAACATTTATTTGAGAACAATTTAAGATTGAGTATCATTCTTATTGTAATAGGAATTGTTTTAATTAATGGAATAAAGGCAAAGGTTTTATTTGATATTGGTTCATCGCATACTTTTGTATCGCCAAATTTTGCAAGGATCTTAGGTGTGGAGCCTAAGTTGTTTTCAGACAGGGTTTTGTCGGTGGCAACGCCGTCAGGTGAAGAGTTGATTGCGGATCGATATTACAAGGGCTGTGATATCGAGATTGGTAGGAGGTTGTTCGGCATTGATCTAATCGAGCTGAAAGTCTTGGGTGTGGATGTCATCGTGGGCATTGATTGGATGGCAATATATGATGCCACAATTGAATGCAAGCAGAAAGAGGTGTTGGTGAAAGCACCGGGTGGACCCGCAGTGACTTTCCAAGGAAAGAAGAAGATTCCGAAGGTGGCTGCAATGGTATCCAAGATGGCTATTTCAGATGAAGTCAAGGGCATTCCGGTTGTCAGAGATTTTCCTAAGGTGTTCTTGGATGATTTTCCAGGATTACCGCCGCAGAGAGATGTGGAGTTTTGCATCAATATTCAGCCGGGGAGTGCGCCGATTTCCAAGGCTCCGTACAGGATGGCACCTGTAGAGCAAGATGAAGTGAAGAAGCAGATTGAGGAGTTGTTGAGCAAAGGGCTTATTAGGCCGAGTTCTTCTCCGTGGGGAGCGCCAGTGCTGTTAGTCAAGAAGAAGGACGGGTCAATGAGGATGTGCATTGACTACCGGGAGTTGAATAGGGTGACTATTCAGAACAAGTATCCACTGTCGCGGATTGATGATTTGTTCGACAGGCTTCGAGGAGCAGCGGTGTTTTCGAAGATTGATTTGAGATTGGGGTATCATCAGGTTCGAGTCAAGGAGGAAGATGTGAGTAAGACAGCTTTCAGGACTCGTCATGGGCTCTATGAGTTTTTGGTAATGCCATTCGGGTTGACGAATGCGCCAGCAGTTTTCATGGATATGATGAATCGGGTTTTGAGGCCATTTATTGACTCCTTCGTGGTGGTCTTCATCGACGATATTTTGGTATATTCGAAGTCGGAGGAGGAGCATTCTATGCACTTGACAGCAGTATTACAGAAATTGCAGGAGCATAGCCTGTATACCAAATTGTCGAAGTGTGAGTTCTGAAAGTCTGAGGTGGCTTTCCTTGGTCATATTCTTTCTAAGGAGGGAGTGGCCACTGATCCTCAGAAAGTTGCAGCAGTTAAGGATTGGCCCAGGCCAACGTCTGTGAAGGAAGTCAGAAGTTTCTTGGGTTTAGCTGGTTACTATCGGAGATTCATCCAGGGTTATTCTCAGATTGCAGTTCCTTTGACAGGCTTGACCCGGAAGAATGTGGCATTTCTATGGACTGATAAGTGTGAGGAGAGTTTCCTTGAGCTAAAGGAGAGGTTGACTACTGCACCTATCTTAGCTTTGCCACAAGCTGGGAAGGATTATGATATCTTCAGTGATGCGTCCTTCAGAGGTTTGGGTTGTGTCTTGATGCAAGAAGGCAAGGTTATTGCTTATGGTTCCAGGCAATTGTGTCCGCATGAGAAGAATTATCCGACGCATGATTTGGAGCTAGCTGCTATTATCTTTGCCTTGAAGAAGTGGAGGCATTATGTCTATGGTGAGAAGGTTAATATGTACACTGACCACAAGAGCCTGAAGTACATTTATCAACAGAAGGATCTTAATCTTCGGCAGAGAAGGTGGTTGGAAGTTTTGGAAGACATTCGTCCTGAGATCAAGTATCATCCGGGCAAGGCGAATGTGGTGGCTGATGGACTTAGCAGGAAGAGTAGTTTATCAAGTTTGATCACTACTCGAAGTGAGTTGGCAGCAGAGATCGATCAGGCAGGTATCGAGGTGGTGCTGCAGGGTTTAGAGGCGTCTTTGGCTCAGTTGAGGCTGCAACCTTTCTTGAGAGAGAGGATTGTGGAAGGTCAAAGATCAGATTCAGAGATTCAGAAGATGTTGCAACAGGTTTCAGAGGGCAAGCTATCAGAGTTTCGTGTCCAAGATAGAATTCTTTGGATGGGTGAGAGGTTGTGTGTTCCAGATAATGCAGATTTGAGAGAGAGTATCTTGCAGGAAGCACACAGTATCTTGATGTCAGTTCATCCTGGAGGCACGATGATGTACAGGGACATCAAACAGCATTTTTGGTGGTCTGGTATGAAGAGGGATGTGGCAGATTTTGCGGCAAGGTGTCTGACTTGTCAGCAGATCAAAGCAGAAAATCAGAGACCTGGAGGTTTGTTACAGCCGTTGCCCATTCCGGAGTGGAAATGGGAGAATATCAGTATGGATTTCATCACGGGTTTGCCGAGGAGTTCGAAGGGCAATGACTCGATTTGGGTTGTTGTGGACCGTTTGACTAAGTCGGCTCACTTTCTAGCCATGAAGATTACTTGGTCGATGGAGAAATTGGCTGAGTTGTACATTGGTGAAATTGTGAGACTTCATGGAGTTCCTGTGTCGATTGTTTCTGACAGAGATGCAAAGTTCACTTCAAGGTTTTGGAAAAGCCTACAAGCAGCTTTAGGCATCAGAACTGATTTCAGTATCGCTTTTCATCCACAGACCGATGGTCAGACTGAGAGGGTGAATTGAGTGCTGGAAGATATGTTGAGGGCTTGTATTATGGATTTCGGTGGTAGTTGGGAGAGATACTTGGCATTGGTTGAGTTTGCTTATAACAACAGTTACCATGCGAGTATTGGGATGGCACCGTATGAGGCTTTGTACGGGCGGAGGTGCAAGACACCTATTTGTTGGTATGAGGTTGGCGAGAGGCAGATGTATGGTCCCGAGACCGTACAGCAGACATCGGAGCAGATTGAGCTGATTCGCAAGAGGTTGGTCGAGGCTCAGAGTCGGCAGAAGAGTTATGCTGATACTCGACGAAGAGACTTGGAGTTTGAGGTTGGGGATGCAGTTTTCCTCAAGGTTTCTCCGACCAAAGGAGTGATCAGGTTTGGTAAGGGGGGCAAGTTGGCGCTAAGGTATATTGGGCCATACAGGATCATGGAGCGGATTGGCAAGACAGCATATAGATTGAAGCTGCCAGAGGAGTTGGCACAAGTGCATGATGTATTCCATGTGTCATTGTTGAGGAAGTATGTGCCAGATCAGAATCATCAGTTGGTAGAGATTCCTAAAGATCTACAGGTGAACTTGAGTTACAAGGAACAGCCTGTTGAGATCGTTGACTGTAGAGAGAAAGTTCTTAGGAGCAAGGTGATACCTGTGGTCAAGGTGTTGTGGAGGAATCAGCAGTTCGAGGAGGCTACTTGGGAGCCAGATGATCGCATGCAGAAGGATTTTCCCGAACTTTTTGCATGAGTGTAATTCTTTCATGTGATTGTGATTCTTTTGAATGTTTGTACCATTGATTGAGTTAAGTTATATTCCTTCTATTTTGATTGTGCTGTCGTATGCAATTGTTTGGACTATATTCTATTTATGAGGTATTATTTCCTTGTTGGTATGTGTTTTGGACTCATTAGTAGTAGTTCTGAGGACAGAACTCTTCTAAAGAGGGAGTGATGTAGAACCCCGTATTTTCAAATATTATTTTAAATATTTGAAAATGAATTTAAATTGATTTTGGAGAATTTAATAAATATTTTCAGAAAAATTTATCTTTTTTACACTTACAAAACACGTGCAAATACCTTTGAGAAATTTGAAAAGTTAAGTTTTCTTCATGAAAAATCATTATTTAATATTTGGGATTTATTTAGTATTTTTCCAGATTTTTCTGAAATTAATTGGAACTATTTGCAAATTTTGAGAAAAGAATGACCTTTTTGCAAATTTGACATTTTTAGGGATCAAAATGAAAAATGTAATCCTGGACATTTTGAACGGTATTGGTTGAGATTTAGAATTATATTTTCCTTTTAAATCCTAATTTAAATGAATTTTGATCGAATTTCCAAGACCAGACCTATATATGTGAAGTTGTATTTTGGAAGGGATTATTTTGCAAAATGGGTAAAACCCTAAACCTATTCCCGGATATTTAAAGGATTTTTTTTTTCTCCAGCCGTCAATACTGAAAATACAGAATTTTGGTGATTTGTTTTGGTGGAGCAAGAGGAAGTTTTGATCTAACAAGAAGGAAGGCTTTTCGTGGATTTTCTCAATCTAAAGGTGAGTGATATGAAATTGTTTTATTTTGTCTTGTTGTATGAATGATATGAACTTTGTGTGGTGGTTCGATTGATGTGATCGATTGTTATGATTGTTTGTTTGACATGAATATTATTTAGTATTTTGCATGGGAACAATGCAAAGATCGTTGTTTGTATCATGTTTGTGGAATCTAAGAATATTGAGTAGATCTTGACTTACGAAATTGTATTGCTAAAATGCATGTTAAGATTTGAGTATGGTTATGATTGGATGATAAACATCTGGATCTTATATTTCTAAATTAGATTTTTATTAAGAGTTGTGAAAGAATTTAGTATTGAGAAACCCTAATGTGAGAATTAGTAATTTAGAACATGAGAACTTGAGTTTTGACATATTTGATGTTTTGAGTAATGTATCCATAATGAGGAATTGATGAGATTTGTCATTTTTCCTGAATACGAATTATTTTGTGAACAAAGAATCTTTAGAAAACTCCAGTTTGATTTTGTATTCAGACCTAAATTATGAAAAACTGTAGGCCGACAGTCGACTGGTTTACTGTACAGTCGACTGTTACGAACCTGCTACTGTATTTTAGTTTTCTTGAAAAGTCGTTCTGGACAGTCGACTTAGCTCTTAGGCAGTCGACTGGTTCACTGAGAAATTATTTTGTAAAATTATTTCAGTCCTTTCTGGACAGTCGACCTATGACCTCTTTAAGTCGACTTATGTACTTAGAATATTTTCTTGAGAATTATTGGAATTTTGTCTCAATTAAGTCAACTGATGACTTTCAAGTCGACTGGTATGACTTAGTTTATTTTTTTGTAAAATTTTGGATGTTGTCCTCTGAACAATCGACTTACCACAGTATAAGTCGACTGATGCTGATGAGTGTTTGTAAACTTGAGGATTATTTCGAATGATTGGTTTTCAGATAATTCAGTCTATACTTGATCTTCAGTTCAGGATTTGATATTAAGATATTTAGTTAAGCCATTTGATATTAAGATATTCAGTTAAGCCATTTGATATAAAGATATTCAGTTGAGCCACTTGTTTAGTGGAAATTTGATTTAGACATTTGAGTTTGAGTCTCTAGAGGTGTGTGACCCTAGTATACCGGTGTTGAGTTATTTTGTTGAGGCCCGTTGAGGCGTTTCAGTTATTCAGTTTTGAGTTTAGGCCGGTGGGGTACACCACTCTAGGAGATTCGTTGAGTAATTAAGTAACCCAAAAATAATAAGGACAGGAACCAATGGTGATATGACGAACGGGAATATGAGTTATGCACCTCAGTATGGCTTTAGATGTGGGATTTAATCTCCGGAATTATCCAAGTAACTTACTTGCGGTGTGGGATCTATCTCCGGAATTATCCAGGTAAATTACCTGCGATGTGAGATATATCTCTGGAATTATCCAGGTAATTACTTGCGGTGTGGGATTGATCTCCGGAATTATCGGAGTCGAGGCGACGAACATGTGGTATTCATGTGATGATGTGTCAATGTTTCGGTGTGGGATGATCTCCGGAATTATCCAGGTAAATTACCTGAGATGTGGGATCTATCTCCGGAATTATCGGGCATGGGCTAATTCTCACAGTTTATCTTTATCTCGTAGTAGTCATCGTGATAGGATTAGTTGCATAGCGGGGGATCGAACCCTATGAAGTAGAGACGTTAAGGGCTTGCACCGAACCTATGTAGAGTGGGATGCATAGACTTCGACAAGTACGCATTAGAGAGTCCACATATAGAATTTGTGTTTTCTTGACTTAGTTTTATGCATGTGGTTTTTCCTGTTTTCTACACTTGACACTTGGTTTAGTATCACTTGTTGTTACATTTCCTGCTATCTCATACTTTATGTATTTTGGTTCACTATATGTTGTTTAAGAATCTTTGCTTAATGTTTATTTATGTTGTTTGTTGTTTTATGTCACTCACACCATTTATGACTGACCCCTTTAGTTTGGGGGTTAGGTGTGACGCCCCGAATCCCAAATACACTGAATTCGAGATGTTCTACAGGATCTTTTCACTTTCTTTAGTACAATTTTACAGGAAATTAAAACTTTTCATCATACATCAGAGATTACATCAAATTTACACTTTTCTTTTGCACAGCGGAAGTAAAATTTACGACAATTGAATGAAAGTACAACAGCATGATATAATCTTTAAGCATCCATTCTTCTTTAATCTTTAACAAGTCATTTACCTGCATATAAGACTGTGGGTACGTCAGTTTATTCAACCGACGAACATTATACACGGCCATCCTCTCTATGCCGGAAATAGTATAACTTAACTTTCCATATTTAACAAACACAAACTTGTCACAATTCAAACTAAGGGACTACCCTATTGATGTCGTGTTGTGATTGTGCACTTAATCCTTAATGCATTTATTAATGTTACATGACACAAATGCGCACTTGTTCGGATTCTATGCATCCCATACTACATAGGTCCGAGGGCAAGCCCTTATTCGTTCTTCATCTTTGTAGGGTTCAATCCCCCGTTATGATTTAATCTACTACTGTAATTACGGTAAGTATCCTAGATGTTTTCTGACCTACCAACTCATGTCTAGGCACTCTGGAGTAGTATCCTCACCCAGACTCATCATGGGAATTCCTGGGATACGCTCTCACCATAAATATGACACCACCCGTAGTCTTCGAACATCCCACGAGCGTCGCCACTGGGACGGTACTCTGGAACAGTATCCTCACCCAGACTCGTCATGGGAATTCCTGGGATACGCTCTCGCCGCTACCCAGGGCCCTCATACTCAATGTTTTTCTCTTACTTTCATCACATCTTCACTATGCACTAGTCCTTAGTTTTATTAAAAATCATGAACAAAATTAATCTCTAGAGTTAGCCTCTCCATCAACCGGACTTATTCATTCATTTCATCATGACCAACCTTGGTCTAATTTCATTTCATCTCATTTCTCAATGCCGGGGAGACTTAGCTACTCTATTTCAAATTTCATTTCACAATCTCCAACTTATAAATTTCCATGTTGAGTTCTCATACTCACATGTACATTCTCTTTTCAATTCATGATTTCACTTTGTTCACTAGTCCATCATTGCACAAAATAGCATATACTTATCAATTGTCACATCATGATAATTTCTCCTTACCAAATAATATACACACTTCATATATTGTTCCACAAGTGAGGAAATAATTGCATCATGTCACAAACCACATTTCTTTTTGCCAAGTTAATACTTAACGTTCCAATTCACTTATTCTTTCAAATTATAATCTCATAACAATAATCTATATAAACTCATATGTCAATCTATGCATTTTAACTACAAACCATAGTTAAATTCATTCAAAAAAATCCCAAATCATTCTTATAAAATTCCTTACATTTTTCTGAGAATTACCATATTTTTTTCATAATTTTTGGACATCAAAAACTCCCAAAAAATATTTTTTTCCATCTTGCCGTTAGTAAGATTCGAACCCAAGCACACCACCGATATAGCCTAGAGCACAGACCACTAGGCCAGTTGCCGACACAGTATAAAAGCAACTGAGAGCTATAAATGCTCTCAGTTCGCTGATTACTTGTTTTGAAAGAATTAAACAAAAAAAAGTGTTGATCCTGGGATTCGAACCGTTCAACCCAGAGAAGCCAACACACACAGTAACCGCCTGAGCTACTAGCTCAGGTTGTTACAGTCCATATAAAAAAATCTTTTTGAATCAATTAGCCACTGTTATCAAAAATACTCGATGTTCAATTAAACTTGGTTCATATTGCCTTTGTAAAAATTACTGAAAATTTCCAGATTAAAACTTCTTCTCATAAATTTCATAACAGCAAGTATAAAATAATTTTTGCACAAATAAAAATATATTTTTCACACAAATCCATGAATTGTTCATCAAAACTACTATACTTTTCATTTTCGACATTGGTTAACACTTAGTCTTCAAATCTCTTCTATCCCAATTTCTTATACAAATTTCGCTGATATTAATCTTTCATCTAACTCACAAATATACTTCCTTTTAATTTGTCCATCCCCACAATAATTAAAGAGGTCTCTTCACAATTAACACTAACAAGGTATAAATTTCTTTTTCATGCAATTAGTGATGACAAATGTGTTTTCTTTAAATCAACATACACTTCTAGTTCAACCATGTGCATCACAAATTAATATATAGTCATTTATCAATTATTAGGTTCACACATCAAACATACAAGAAAGTTGCTCCTTTAAAAAGCGTACTCTTTCTTAATCATTTTGCATGCTTCAATTCAATTAAACTAACACCCTCATTAGTATTCTTAAGCATCAATACCAACATCATCCATTCTAATGAGCATGAAGAATTTTATCTACAACTTAATTAACAATAGTAATTACATGCAATTGTTTATTACCATGCTAATCAATTTGTAAACTAACTTTCCATAAAAATGTATTTTTACTAACATTTCCCATGAATCATTTCTAATTATAAACAAAGATAATCAACTCACTTTGTAATCACATTCTTATGGCATACAATCACATATAATTCACATGTCAATAATTCAATCAACTAGAGATTATTTATCCAATTACGGCGCATTCTTGTTAATCATTTTTCATGCAATTTACTAATGAAATCTAGCATATACTCCTATATTAGAAATATGAAATGTTTTACCCACCTTGTATGGAGAGAACTAAACAAATTTAGCAACACAAGCCTTGCGAATGAAAGCACCACCTCCTAGCCAAAAGCGCGCCCAAGCTCCAAGCCACCAAGCAAAAACCGAATGCTTCCTCTCCTTGGAAATGATGCCGGCCTCTCCAAGCAAAATGCACACAACTCTCTCTCTTTTATAACTCACACTAATATTGAAATAAGACTATAGTTTGGAAGTATGTAATTGCATATGAAAATAGCCATGAGGGGGGGGGGGGGGGGGGGGTATTTATACTAAAAGATAAGTGAAATGGAGGGCTAAGATTGATTAGGTGGTTGTAGAATGGAGGGCCAAGATTAGAGTAGGAGTTATAAAAACTACCCACATCCACAAAACTACCTCCATGATCACCATGACAAAAATCAAATCTCCCTCCAAAAGAAGCCAACCGGCCATGAAGGAAAAGTGTGCATTGCACGTGTACGTGTAGTGCACGTGTATGCAACTAGGCCAAATTTGTACATTTTAATTAGTACTAAAAATAAAATAATGACAAATTAGTCTTCTACATGACAAGTTTAGTTAAAAAGAGATTAATTCATGGGCTTTATTTTTGGGCCAAAATAATTAATAAAATAAAATAAAATACATTTGGGCTTTTAAGAAAAAGGCTTTTTCATTAAATTAAAATAAGGCTTTAAAGAAAGGCTTTTTGTACAAAATAATTTGAGAACACATAATTAAATATTTATACACATCATTATAAAAATAATTCAACCCAAAATATTGCACGTGCACACTACGTGCAAAATAATAATTTTTTCATTAATCGAAAAATCAGGGTATTACATTAGGGATCATCTTTAGCCTCATATGTTGCAGGTTGTTGCTTAGAGTTGGAGGTTGGATGCTTGAGTCGGTTTTTGAGATAAATTGATTCATAAGAGTTTTGTGTAAATTTGTAAAAGCAGTTTTGAGATAATTTGAGTTGTAAATGACAGAAAATATTGTTTGAGTTGTTTTAAATTCCGCTGTGATTTGTAAAAGTCTGTTGTAATAAAAGTTGAAAATTTTAGTGGTGTTGGTTGTGTTTAATATTATATTGAAGCGGATTGCTGGGATTGTGCCACGTATTTTTTAAGATATCTTATTAGAAATTCGGGGCGCTACATGCACACATTCTTGTTTTATTTTGAAGAAATTCTTCAAAATGATAGTTTATCAATTCAAGCGGTTTTGATTGGTTTTTATGGATCTTCGTATATCCTATAAGTTGTATTTAATCAAATCAGAAATATACTTTTATAGATTTCATTTTTTTGTAAAGTAAATCTTCGTATCGGTTGAAATATGCACAACCCAAACTGCAGTTTGGAGGTGTGACAGTCGACTGGTATGTTTCGACAGTCGACCGTCGCTACCTGGCTGCTGTGTGTTTTCTCATTTTCTTGAAATCTCGTGCGAAACAGTCGACTGAATCATTTCTCCAGTCGACTGTCTCTGCTCTGTTTTGGTATTTTATCGAAGTGTTGGATATTCGCTCTGGACAGTCGACTGGTGACTATTAGCAGTCGACTGCTACTACTTAGAATTTATTTTCTTAAAGATGTTGGTTTTTCGCTCTGTACAGTCGACTGGTGACTATTAGCAGTTGACTGTTACTGATGCTTTCTTAAGTTTTTCTGACATTCTTTAAACGATTGATTCTTTAAATGATTTTGGATCTATCACTTACTATTCTAAATATTATTGTTTCTACAGAACATATGTTTTCAAGATTTATCATTGTTGGATTTGGATTCTAGAATTTTATAAAAGATTTGGGTTTGTTGATTGGAGAGGTTTCTCCATATGATCGTTTTGACGATGGATTTGTAAATTTTGGTCTTGTTGAGATCTCTAGGAGTTGAGTGGGAGTCCTGTGAACCGGCAGTTGAGATTTGTTGAGTTGGACCTGGGGGGTCTTGGTTTGGTTGTTGTTGAGTATTCAAGTCCGGCAGGATACACTAACTCTAGAGATGGAAATTTTGTGTTTTAATAATAACCAACTTAAGGACAGGCACTAGTGGGGATGTGATGGAACTTGGGAAACGTAAGTATGGGCTCATGATTTGTTTAGTCCAACGGATGCGTTCCAGGACTGTTTGTTGTTCTGTCTCGAGAGGACATTTGTGTGTTTGCGTGTCGAGGGTCTGCAGGCCTATTCACGGAGCATGTAGGGTGCATTCGCGTGTCGAGGGTCGACAGGCCTATTCACGGAATGTACCTGGTGTATCTGCACGTCGAGGGCCTTGCAAGCCTATTCGTGGGGTACACGGGTTTGGGAGATGATTCTCCGGTTGTTTTTGAGCTATCTTACATGATGCTTGCGCGTCGATGGCTGTGGTGCCTATTCACGGAGTATTCTGGATCTTGTTTTTCATCACCGTAGTAGGATTAGTGGCATAATGAGGGGTTATCCCTATAAGTGGAGATCGTTAAGGGCTTGCACCGGACCTATGTACTATGGAATGCATAGAATCCGACAAGTACGCATTAGAGAGTCAGCATATAGAGCTTGTGTTTTCTTGACTTGGTTTTATGCTTGTGTTTTCCTTTTTTTCTACACCTGACACTTAGTCTAGATTCACTTGATGTTTTCATGTATTACTATCTACTATCTTATATTCCTTGATGTTTTCATGCTTTACTTATTTGTTATTTCTCATTTCATTCATTCTTGCTGTTAATACATGTTGTCGATGACTCAGTGTTTTATGATTAATTATGTTGTTTGTTTTATGTTACTCATACCTTTATGACTGGCCCCTTTAGTTTTGGGGGTTAGGGATTATCTCTAGCCTCATATTTTACAGGTTGTTGTTGCTTAGAGCTTGGGGTTTGGATGCTTGAGATAAATTGATGTAATAGAGCTTTTGTGTAAATTTTGTAAAAGAAGTGTTGTAAAGAGAAAGTTTGTAATTCAAGGTGTTTTGTATTCCGCTGTGTTTGTAAAGATTGTTGTAATACAAGTTTAGAATAAAAATTATCTATGTTTTTGGACTGTATTTAATATTACATTGAAGTTGATGCTGGGCATTGTGCCACGTATTTTCTAAGATATTATATTAGAAATTCGGAGCGCTACAGCATTAGTGTCATGTAATATAAATAACTGCATTAAGGATTAAGTGCACAGCACCCACGACATCAATAGGATAGTCCCTCTTTAGCTTGTTTGTGATCAAGTTTGTGATTTGTTAAAGTATTTAAGAATTGTTATACTTTTTGGCATAGCGAGGATGGCCGTGTATAATATTTTGTCGGTTGTAAGCAACTGACGTGCCCACAGTTTTATATGCAAGACTTGGAGTTTTCAAGAAGATATAAAGATGAATTTGATGCTGATGATCAATTAAATGTTAAAGTTGTTATAATTGTACATTTATCATTGTTGTATTTTATTTATTCCGCTGCGTGTTGATGTAAAAGACTTTGTTATAATAAAAGTTTTTAAATTCCTTGTAAAATTGTACGAAGTGAAGTGTAAAGATCCTGTGGAACTTCGAATTCAGTCTTATTTGGAATTCGGGGGGTTACACTATCCATAGCGATTTTTTGCCTACCGGGAGAGGAAGCCTCCACGTCTTCGTCGACTCCGCCCCTGTACCGGAGCATCTCCTTGACATCGTCCGGATACATTCGAATAGAGGGCGGTTGGTCTTCAAACGGGACCTCAAGGCTAACCGTAGGAGCCTCCCTGTCAGGGTTGTCTGGATAAACCCACTTCGTCTTCTTACGTCGAACTCGTGGACCTTTCGGGGGGGATGGTGTGGCCAAAGGGCCCAAGTCGTCATCCTCGGACGAGTTCTTTTACCCGCCATGTTCGCCTTCCTCGGCAGGCTCTTCCTCATTAACTCCGACCTCTTCTTCCACCTCTTCCTCAGTCACTACGATATGTTCTCCGACCACCTCGACCACCTCGACCTCAGACTCGCCTTCGACCAAGGGTTCATCGGGTTCCGAGTCACTCGACTCTACCACAAAGGGCCTTCTACTATGTATAGGCGCAACATCATAGACCTTTGTCTTTGACTCCCATGACGTAGAATCGGAGGCACAAGGACCCTCGTCCTGACCCGACCTAGTGCGGACGAACCAGACTGAGCCCGCGACATACCGAAAAATAAAATTAACCAACCTAATTCGAAGAACGGTGAAGGATATCGGAAAAATCGCCGCCGGTGACTGAATTGCGACGGAGGAAGATTTGGGAACTTGAGAAGAGAAAGCAAATGCGAGAAGTGAGGAAGGGGTGGAGGATATATAGCTTGAGAGGACTCCTCGAAATCTATGAAAAGCCTGAAAAGCCTGACATCATCAGATCCACATGCCACCGCCCTACTGGACCACGGACCGTCCGAATTCCCATGGTCCTCACACTCGATGCTCGGCTGACACCTCGGACACACCAAAGGCGAGCACCCACCTAGCTTTTTCCAACAAAGTTGTCTATCAAAGGCCAAGTCTGGGGGCTTGACGCTCGGCAAGTACGGCGAGCACCCACCTAGCTTTTTCCAACAAAGCTGCTTATCAAAGGCCAAGTCTGGGGGGTCAACACACGGCAAGTACGGCGAGCACCCACACCCACCTAGCTTTTTCCAAAAAAGTTGTCTATCAAAGGCCAAGTCTGTGGGCTCGACGCTCGGCAAGTACGGCGAGCACCCACCTAGCTTTTTCCAACAAAGCTGCCTATTAAAGGCCAAGTTGGGGAGCTCAACGCTCGGCAAGTACGACGAGCACCTACCTAGCTTTTTCCAACAAAGCTGCCTATCAAAGGCCAAGTCTGGAGGGCTCGACGCTCGGCAAGTACGGCGAGCACTCACCTAGCTTTTTCCAACAAAGCTGCCTATCAAATGCCAAGTCTGGGGGCTCAACGCTCGGTAAGTACGGCGAGCACCCACCTAGATTTTTCCAACAAAGTTGCCTATCAAAGGCCAAGTATGGGGGGTCGACGCTCGGCAAGTACGGCGAGCACCCACCTAGCTTTTCCCAACAAAGCTGCCTATCAAAGGCCAAGTCTGGGAGCTCGATGCTCGGCAAGTATGGCGAGCACCCACCTAGCTTATTCCAACAAAGCTGCTCCTTGAGGCTCGGAGCTCGGCAGTGACCTCGAGCACCCACTTAGCTTCTCCCTGAAGTTGCCTCACTCGAAACTCTTCGAGCCGGTCCTACAAGCTCGGAGCTCGGCAGTGACCTCGAGCACCCACTTAGCTTCTCCCTGAAGTTGCTTCGCTCGAAGCTCTCCGAGCCGGCCCTACAAGCTCGGAGCTCGGCAGTGACCTCGAGCACCCACTTAGCTTCTCCCTGAAGTTGCTTCACTCGAAGCTCTCCGAGCTGACCCTACAAGCTCGGAGCTCGGCAGTGACCTCGAGCACCCACTCAGCTCCTCCCTGAAGTTGCCTCACTCGAAGCTCTCCGAGCCGGCCCTACAAGCTCGGAGCTTGGCAGTGACCTTGAGCACCCACTTAGCTTCTCCCTGAAGTTGCTTCACTCGAAGTTCTTCGGGCCGACCCTACAAGCTCGGAGCTCGGCAGTGACCTCGAGCACCCACTCAGCTCCTCCCTAAAGTTGCCTCACTCGAAGCTCTCCGAGCCAGCTCTACAAGCTCGAAGCTCGGCAGTGACCTCGAGCACCCACTTAGCTTCTCCCTGAAGTTGCTTCACTCGAAGCTCTCCGGGCTGACCCTACAATCTCGGAGCTCGGTAGTGACCTCGAGCACCCACTCAGCTCCTCTCTGAATTTGCCTCTCTCGAAGCTCTCCGAGCCGGCCCTACAAGCTCGAAGCTCGACAGTGACCTCGAGCACCCACTTAGCTTCTCCCTGAAGTTGCGTCACTCGAAGCTCTCCGAGCCGACCCTACAAGCTCGGAGCTCGGCAGTGACCTCGAGCACCCACTTAGCTTCTTCCTGAAGTTGCTTCACTCGAAGCTCTCCGGGCCGACCCTACAAGCTCGGAGCTCGACAGTGACCTCGAGCACGCACTCAGCTCCACCCTGAAGTTGCCTCACTCGAAGCTCTCCGAGCAGGCCCTACAAGCTCAGAGCTCGGTAGTGACCTCGAGCACCCACTTAGCTTCTCCCTGAAGTTGATTCACTCGAAGCTCTCCAGGCCAACCTTACAAGCTCAGAGCTCGGCAGTGACCTCTAGCACCCACTCAGCTCCTCCCTAAAGTTGCCTCACTCGAAGCTCTCCGAGCCGACCCTACAAGCTCGGAGCTCGGTAGTGACATTAAGCACCCACTTAGCTTCTCCCTGAAATTGCTTCACTCGAAGATATCTGGGCCGACCCTACAAGCTCGGAGCTCAACAGTGACCTCGAGCACCCACTCAGCTCCTCCCTGAAGTTGTCTCACTCGAAGCTCTCCGAGCCGGCCCTACAAGCTCGGAGCTCGGCAGTGACCTCGAGCACCCACTTAGCTTCTCTCTGAAGTTGCTTCACCCGAAGCTCTCTTGGCTGACCCTACAATCTCGGAGCTCGGCAGTGACCTCGAGAACCCACTAAGCTCATCCCTGAAGTTGCCTCACTTGAAGCTCTCCGAGCCAACCCTACAAGCTCGGAGCTCGACAGTGATCTCGAGCACCCACTCAGCTCCTCCCTGAAGTTGCCTCACTCGAAGCTCTCCGAGCCGGCTCTACAAGCTCGGAGCTCGGCAGTGACCTCAAGCACCCACTCAGCTCCTCCCTGAAGTTGCCTCACTCGAAGCTCTCCGGGCCGACCCTACAAGCTCGGAGGTCAGCAGTGACTTCAAGCACTCGCTCAGCTCGCTAAAAATTACCTCACTCAAAACTCTCCGAGCCGACCTTCTAAACTCGGAGCTCGACGGCGATAGCAAGCACCCGCCTGGATTCTCTCTCTTAGCTCCCTTACAAAGCGCTCGGCACCTGGCGGACGAAGTCGCCCCTCGGCCTTTGGCCCTCATCCTCCGTTCCTCGGCCGTCGGGCCTCTATCTCAGCCCTCGACCTTCGGCCTTTGACCAGAGTTGCGGCCAGTTCTAATAAACATCCCCCAAGGATTTAGAGCAACAAATCTTCGCCAAAAACTCCCTTCATCACTTTCCACAGAGACCGACTACTCCTACACGGCAGGGTTACACAGCCCTCCAGGAGTGGGGAGCTTATGATGTGGTATAGGTGACATGGCCCAATCAGGGCCATCAGATCTCCTCAGATTACGCTCTCTTGTGGTCATCAGTTCAACAAGTCCAACGGGCTTCTGCCAACTCCAGCCCACAGGCAAATGGGTCTGACTCGGCCTGCTAGGACTCCAGACCTGTTTACCCATGCCTATAAATACTAGACCCCCTCCTCACTTTAACAGGTAATCAATCTTTGTCCACCTGAACCCTAGCTACTATTGCTTTCTCAGTGACTGACTAGATTGTCGGAGGGCCTGTCTCCGGGAACTCTCCCGGGGTCTCTAGGCATTGTGCAGGTTCAAAGATCCAAGCTGATCTCCCAATATCCGAGCCGAGCTACGAACCTCAACCTACTTCCTGCAACTCCCGAGCCGGTACTACGACCGGGGATCAGACTAACGTCAGTGTCGTGCCTTCCGCTTCACAAAATACAAGAATTCACACATGTTGCCCCCACACCCAAAAGATAACAAACAGCATCAGTCACTATTATAAATTTATAACAATGATAATGAGTGCTTAAAAGCCCTCAGTTTCCAGAACATCAAGCATTAAAAGGTTAACTGCATGTGTGTTATTTCGAATGCTCTTCATAACTAAGATTTTCATATGCACTTCAAACCAAAAAGAAACATTTGAGTGTTCTAATTTCAGCACTGCATGTGGCAAAAATTCATGTCCAAAATAAACAAAAAAGTAGCTCTAATCTCTGCAGTGATTTGTCTACATTTTGAAATCTAGGAGGGCAGGCAAAGACTTTGATGTTTGTTCATATAAGTCCAGAGTTTGATGCTGTTGGAGAACCTATTAGCACACTCAAATTTGCAGAGCGAGTTTCCACTATTGAGCTTGGTGCTGCTCGAGTAAACAGAGACAGGGGAGATGTCAAAGAACTCAAGGAGCAGGTATTTTCCACTAAATTACTATTATTATTATTATTATTATTATTTCGTTTTCTCCTCTTTTTTCTTGTTTTTTGAATACAAACTTCATTACATTCCTTAAGGCTTCAATTGTCTAATTTCTATCCACCTCTCCTAATTGGTTGGTTTTTCCCCATCTAAATTCAGATAGCAAGTCTAAAATCAACATTGGCAAGGAAAGAGGCAGAATCAGATAACTCTTTCATGTCCAGTTCTGATACATTGAAAATGAAGCACATAGTGCCATCTCGTCTGTATTCAAACCAGCAATGAGGTGGAGATTCTTTAAGCTATGAGAGCAATCCGAGACAACCAATGGAGGATGTTGGAAATATAGAGGTACTTCAAGAAAGGGAAGAATAGAAAAAAATGAAAGGAAAAAAAAAGAATGAAGACAAAGGAAAAAGAATAAGAGATTTGATTATGAAATGGTAAGGATAAAAAAATAATTTAATAATTATAACTTAACGGATAGGGTTAAGTTAACAGAGAAATGAGTATAGTGTATTTTTTCAAACGTTATATGAGCATATTGTACTTAGGCCAAACGTTTGGGGGGTACTTTGGTTTTTGCCCAAATTTTTTTTTTAATACCAGTAATGTTGCATTGGGCTTGGATTGTAGATGGAGCCTTTACGTGAAACCCAATTGAGCCGTTTCTGCACTTTTTAATGGGTAAATTTAACTGAATTATATCCATATATCGCCAAGTTGCAGATAATTGTATTCATGTTTTTTTTAGTCCGGTATATTCCGTACATAAACTTGTTATGGTTAAGTGATTTTGCTTTAACGGTATCAAATTTATACCATTATACCCCCCTGCTTTGACATGCTTTAGCATGTCAAAGCATTCTCTCTCTTACATCTTAACTTTATTTTTTTTAGTAATCTATACGTGCTTTGCACGCCCTAATAAATGTATATTTTAAAGTAAATACTAAGACGTAACCTGGCATCGATCTTGAGACATCTATTTACTTATCACATACTATTTACAAATTACCCCTATTGGTACCAACTTTTATTTTGTATGAGTGATATTTTTGTAAATAATTATGTCATAAATAATTTTAAACTTTAAGGGTATTATGGTAACTAACAACAGTTGAGTAAATGAATGGTTAATATAACTCCCACTTAAAAATGAATGGTTGATATTAGATGGTTGATTGTCTATAAATTACAGGTTGTTTACAAATGACAACTAGCACCGTCACATTTACCCGATACCCTAACCCGACCCAGACCCGACATTGGACCGGAACTGACCCGATCTATACGGGTCCAGGCCCGGGACTGGTCCTAAATATGACCCGATGCACTTTCGGGTCTGGGTCCGGCTCCGCTCAAATAGAACCGACCCAGACCCGAAACCGATAAAAAAATACCCAAAAAATATGGAATTTGAATAATAGGGTTATAGGGATATACATATAAATAGTAATTGTTGAAGATAGATGTGCAAATACAAAATTTATTCATGTACTTAAGTGAAAAAATTGTTGGAACCGTATGGTATCGGGTGCAAAAATATTTAAGTGCAAATATTTATTCTCCCCTACCAGACTCGAAGGGTAATTTTTTTTAAACTAGGACCCGGACCCGGTTTTCACAAGTTCGGGTCCGGGTAGTGGAGGACTTGACCTGATAGGACCCGATAGTAGCTCTAATGGCAACTCCAACTCTCCAATTATAACATTATAGATTAGTGTTACCCTATGCAAATTGCACAGACAAATTTTTTTTTAATGGAGTCATAAAATTATATGAAACTTTTAAAAAATGTAAGAGAATTGAGAGAAATTAACTATTTAATTATATTGTTTAGTGAAATTTACCTAAAAAATATGCTCACAGTCCGGCATTCGTATACATTCTGGCCGACAACACACATGCCTTGACTCGCCTCATCTAAACCCTCCACTCCCTCCCCTCCCCCTCGCAAAATCACACCCTATCATATGCCTTCTTCCTCATCTCCCGGTCTCCGTTGTCATCGATTGCAACGACGTCTCTTTCTCCAACACCCCCTCCACCCTTTCCATTTGCCTCACCCTCTCCGCCACCTACCTCCTTACCAAATCTCATTCTTGGACCCGATATCACAATCATCCTTATATACCCCAAATTCGAATTTCAGAATTTCAAAAACAAAAATTAGAAATTGAAAATAAATGAGACAGTAAATTAGGGTTTCAGAAATTAATACATACACCATACATAGATACAATCGATTTAGTTAAGCACAAATTTTCAAAACCATTTTTTTTTCAAACACATTGTGTGCTACATAGACATTTCATCGAACACTTAATGAGCAAAGCACAGTTCTATTAATTAAGTTCCAGATTTATAGGTTTGTGGCTTTTATATTGTTTTTTTAAATGAAAATGTGCATATTGCACGTGTTAAAAATATAAATTTATTCTTTTGCTCTCATTTCTTTATTTCAAAATAGAGAACGGAGAGAGGTTGACACTCTCTCTCCTATTATTATAATATATAAATACAATATAATTTTTCCAAGTTATTAAAATATTATACTTTATGCAAAACAACTTCTTTTTTTCTGTTATTAAAATATACTTTATCTAAAATAGGGGAATGGGATATTAAGTATTTTTAATTAAATAAACTAATCAATCTATAATCTATAACTATTATAATGAGAGAGTTGGGAGTTGTCGTTTGTAAATCTACCAACTTACGTGCATTACTCATGCAT
Source organism: Hemerocallis citrina (assembly GCA_017893485.1). NCBI lineage: Eukaryota > Viridiplantae > Streptophyta > Magnoliopsida > Asparagales > Asphodelaceae > Hemerocallis > Hemerocallis citrina. The sequence goes on from CM030364.1 coordinate 75,767,568, forward strand.
GACTAATATAAAAGAGGTCTCATGTTCGAGGTCAGACTACGTCGAAATTTTTACTTTGACGAATATATACTTACTAGGTTTGCCCGTGGGCACGTGCTACTGCACTTCTTCGGAATGATGCAGCATATGAAAGTAAATATTATAATGTCAGGAATATAAAAGAAATAATTAATTGATCTAAAAGAAACTTACATAGCCATATATAGTGATGTTATCAATTGGAGGAAGCAGTGAGAAGCCAGACAGATGGCGTTGTTTCGTTTTGATGAAGAACTTGCTCTGTATATGAATGCGGACAAATATTTGACGATTAATTTTGGAGTTCTCATTGTATTCTACTATCATATGTTATATCCTTTATGAGTTATAACACTATAACAATGTTTATGTATAATACTGGATACATTTACTTTTCAGCATTTCGAATGCATGAAAAGTAGCAAATATTTCGTTGCATTTAAAATCAAACAAGGAACAAGGAATTCAGTGAGATTTTCTAGATGAGTAATTAAAAGAAGCAAAAAAATTTGGAAAAATCAAAAATTTACAAAACTGAAATACGAAAAATCTAAATTTATGACAAACATGAAAAATATTTTTTTGGAGGATGAATATGAATAATTGATTTTGTTTTAATTGAAGGAGAGTCCACTTGATATTTTTTTCCTTCGAGTTGCTTGTAACTTATTGTATAAATTAAAACGGGCATCGCGCGTGTAAATTAATAGTCTCTTTTGGAACAGAGGTATTGGAAGAAATATGGCAAAATCAAGATAAAAGTTTCACGTGCACCTTTCACCGCTTCCCAATTAAAATAAACCCCTAAAACCCGTCCTTTTCTGCAAAACTTGCCGGTATCTTGTCCCCCTCTTCGCCACATCGCTCACATCGAACAAAAAAACCAAATTTATTTATTTAGAAAGAAAAAAAACTAAAAGAAACCCTAATTAAATTCTCCCCCCTCTTTCTCTCTGTAAACGATGAGGGAGAAGAAGACCTCAGTGGAGGCGGCGGCGGCGGAGCTGGAGCGGCGGAGTAGGTACCTGAGCTCCCTCATCCAAAAGACCAAGCTGAAAACAGTCGAAGAAGAAGAGGAGAAGGAGACAGGGAAAGAGGAGGTGGATGAAGAGGATAAGGAGGACGAGGTTGGTCCGCAGGAGCAGCAGAACGTGAAGGTTAGGGCGTCGGATATGGCGCCGGCGATGCAGCGGCGGGCGTTCCGGTGCGCGCGCGGGGTTCTTGCTGCTATGCCGAAGCTCGACAGCAGGCGGCTCGCGCTTACGCTTAAAAAGGTGAGAGAAATTTTGATGTGGGGGCTAAATTTGGGAGTTAGGGTTTTGTCATTACAACTTTTTGTTTGTAGATTTGTTTTTGGGTTAGATAATTTGAGAAATTGTGTGCGCTTCGATTAAATTTTATAGAGGGCATTTTAAAAAATATATATTATAAATCTTGTGTTAACTTACCCTTTTGCATTATCCTTAATGCACTCACATGATATAGCTGAAACTAGTGGATGAAAATATTTCTTTCGTTATGGTTCTATCTACATTTGACATGAGGCCCCTCCATATCCAGCTTTCAACGCAGTATCTAAAGTTAAAATCTTAATCTGAGTGTTTGTCGAGATTGCCCTTTGACTTTGGAATTGAGTTACTAAGTGTGACTGTAGTTTTATAGGATTTGCTTCATCTATCTAGTTTTGCTCGAAGGATTTGTTTGGTATTGTTGTGGACGAAAAGTGCTGATATGAAAAATACGGTTAGAAAGAATTATGTTCAACTTCAAAAAATTTATAGTAAGTAAAAGCATTTTTTGAAAAGCTAAAGGCACTACTTTAGGTTCTTTGAGAAAAATGCTATAAATAGTAGTTTTAGAAAAAAATTACTTTTGATTAAACACACTTATAATTAAGTTTGCCAAACAACTATTTTGGGTGACCCAAAAGCACTCTCCAAAAGCAATACCAAACGGAGCCTTTTGTAATATCTATATACGAAGACCTTTATAAAGAGCATGCTTTGGCGTTTGTATCGTTGATTCAGTGGAGAAGTTCTCATATGAACAGAATTACAGTATGTATTTCATGATACCTATACTAATATTAGTGGTGATCACAAGTCTGTATTTTTTATTACTGCGGCTTTGTGATGTATGGGGAAGAATGTGGGTACTGTTATTACCAAGTGATGTAATGCTATCTAAGAATCAAAGATGATAATTTACTTTGATTTGGATATGACATGGGTTTCTGGTTTACTTGTGGCATGAAGTCTTGCAGCCAAAGTCCATATCAAAATAAGAAATTGTGAATTTAGGAAAATTTGAAAATTATAATAAATTTCATCATAAATGGATGAGAGTTTAGTTTCCGGTATGAAGCATGTTGGTTTGGTTAATGTAGAAATTGTTAAATTCGGTTTTAACTGTGACATAGCGGTTTAGGGTAGTGCATTTGGTCATATTTAGTTGGGGCATATTGCTCTTAAACTAGAAGCTCCTAGTTAGTCTGTTGTTGAAAGGTTGAGATAGGATCAAGCACCGTCAGTTTCTTCAGGTTTTTAGACCTCCAAGGACAATAAAGAAATTTCACCTTGTCGTAGGGAGCCAATACAACCTTTGGCTTCTTCTATCTAACAATGGTGACTAGGAATAGGTGCTCCTCCTAGTGACTTTAATCCTCCTAGCGACTTTAATGATACAGGTTAATATTCACTCTATGTTATGATTATGGATATTACAGAGAAAGCCATGCAGAAAGCCATGCAGAGAAGTCATAACTATAAGAAGACTCCTCGCATACAGGATTAAATGGACCCATGGACCCTGTTCTTTAGTATTAGTCAGTAAGCTCAAGGAATGAAGATCTTCCCTGCAACAATGATAAGGCAAATATACAGTCGTACACTTCATCAATGTATATAAAAAGTGCTTTCCCCAAATAAATAAATCCTGGGAGCTCTTGACCAGTAGATGATAGATTGAAGGAAAATGACTTGATAAGTATGCCTACAGAGAGTAGCTAATACCTACTTGTATTTCCTCAAAGAATTATTATCCCGTTAACTGAACATTTCTGTTAAAAACTTAAAATATGTTTGACCTCTTCTGATAAGAATTTTTTTGAAGAACAATCTAATTTAAGCAAATGAACTAGTGTGGCGCTTTTCAAAATTTGGCAAATGAACCAGTGTGGCGCTTTTCAAAATTGCCATTTGCCAAAAAATAGCAAGCACCATTGTGGATGCTCTTATGCATAAACATGAGTACACCATATTTATATATCAACTTTTGTATGTGAAGTGTTAACACTCTTAAATATGATACATCTTCGGTTTTGGTTTATTTTTCATATAAATTCTTAGAAATATCAAATAATATACTGTAAAATATCATGTAGAGCTGAACACTGGAGTCACACAACTTTCTTGGCAAAGGAAGTCTATAGTTTACAACCTGGAGTATTATTTGCCTCTTTGAAGTCTAAATATGTAACTTGTTTTAAATATGACTTTTGTATACTTGTGAATATATCCTGCACATGCATGCACATGCATTGCCTTTCTAATTGCAATCGTGTTTTCTCGCTCGTTGTTTAACAAGTTTGGTAAGTTTCTACTTGATAAACATGTTTCTACTGAAATTATTCATTCCAGGTTACTATTATGAAAATTCAATCATGGTATTTTTTTGATCTGCATTCGCTCCTCAATATGAATAAATAATAAAGGAACTTTCCAGTTTTATTCTTAGTAAACCTACCCCATGTTTCATGAATTTGCAAATAACTCGCCTCATAAAATTTTTAATGCTGTTTGCCTACCTATTTGGCAAATTGGTTCCGGATCGCACACCTCCACCTCTAATCTCATAATTTTAGAGCGCAATTTTAAGTTTTCTGACCGTTTTACCCTTACAGTTAGTGATTTAATCATAGATTCTCTCTATTACATAATATCTGTCCCTAATACATTTAATATTTAATAGTATTTTAATATCTAATAAAAATTAAAGAAAACTCCGCACCCCCTGATTATCCTTTAATTAGGGATAGATTAATTCTGTAATCAGTGTTCCAAAAGTTGCTAGGCAGTAGTCGGGCAGCCGATGGATGCTTAGCGCCTAGACCTTTGTAAGCGGGGCCTAGGTAGCTAGGCGCTAGGTGGTTTTTTATTAATATATTTATAAGAAAATATAATATTGCATAAAATACATGATATTTATAATACTAAAAAACTAACTAAAAAGATTATAAATGGAAATTAGCTCAATGGTAGAGCGCTCGTTTTGCATATTGCCCATTATCAAGATTCCAAAGAGAGAAGGACGATCGATTTAAGTTTTTTTGGAAAAAGGAGAGAGTGTATATATATATATATACACACACACACACACACACACACACACACACAGAGAGAGAGAGAGAGAGAGAGAGAGAGAGAGAGAGAGAGAGAGAGAGAGAGAGAGAGAGAAACACGTGGATCGGAGGTTTTGAGAATGTGGGGATTTAAGTGAACCAGTTCACTTAACAAAATAAAAAAAACCCGCCCAAACCCGCCCCAGATCTGCCTCAGACCCGCCTAGGCAGCCAAACCAATTTTTAAAAATGCCCAGGCCCTAGGTGAGTCGGCTGGGGACGGCCTAGGGACTTGGCGGGGCCTAGGCCACCACCTAGGGGATTTTTTAGAACATTGCATGTAATAATTAGGGTAGATTAATCCTTTTATTAAGGATAAATTAATTCTATAGTAATTCGGGGCATTTTAGGAAAACCCCCCATACAAAGGCGAGAGAAATGCTCACCTTTGGTCACGTGATCGGTTTTTTATTCAGAGGTGTGTGATCCGCAACTAAGTTTGCCAAATTGGTAGGCAAACTACAAAAAAAAAGATATGGGGTCGGTTATATGCATTCTTGAAACCTGGGGTGGGGTAGGTTGATTGAAATTTACCTTATTCGGAATTATGTTGGAGTCCTTTAATTATTTTTTAATTGGAGGAATGCTTGTTAAGTTAGATGCAATTTACCTACAAATATGAAAAAAAGGGTCAAGTATTCTTCGTTAATGATCAGGGGCTTGCAGATTATAATTACTAAAACGAATGTACGCTTAATTATCCTATTTCTATTGTTCATCTAAGTTAATTTATTTCGCAAGTTAGGTCAACAGTTGGACTGTATATGGAGTACTAAAGTAATCATTTATTAACTGCTTCTGTTGCATACGACTGTAGGACGATCATTGTTTTTTGAGCATTAAATACTTCTCTTATGTAGAGTAGCATCCTGGTTTGGATACCGTGACAGTGCTAGTTAGTTTCTGCCTTCTCATTTTGATAGCTAGGTTTTTGACAATCTAATTTAGATATCTCTCTGCTGACATTAATTTGATTTCTCATTCCTTATGTTAGAATGCAACTGTCTTCGTACAACAATTTCCTTGACTTTGTGGCATCCAAATTTACTTCTTCAGAACTAGGTCACACTTCACACTATTATCCATGAGTAGATTGCAAGTTGATTAAGGCGATATCATGATTTCCCTTTTTTTTTCGATCTTAGAAGTGCATTTTAAGTTCAGTGAATTTATTATGATTGATGGGGAGATCATAATGGACTTAAAGATTGGTACAAATACATGTTAGAACAATCAGTAGGCAGTGGCATTTTTCTGAATAAAGATACTTTGCCTTCATCGGAGATTTATATGCGCCAGGACTCAGGCATATGCTATTGTTTCTGCATTCCTGATTTTGGATTAATTGCCTTTCTTAGCTTTCTCTAACATGTGTTACACCACTGATTATCCATCTGATTTTAATGAATGATTTGCACATCCTAGGTATGCTATCCTTACTCTCATCGTCCAGTGACTCTTGTCCCATCCAGATTTCAAGTATGGTCTCTTTATTCCCTGACAATGAGTCATTCTTGAGGCTTCTGTGCAAGCCAGCTAAGACGTGTTGCATAGGAAATATAAATCTCCTTCAGCCAGTTGTTGAACTTTTGCCAGAAGATTTGTGAGTATTTGCAAAAAGTTTACCTGGTAGCTTGTTCAAAATAAAGAAGTCGTTGGGAATGGTCTTGTGTGTTTTTAAAATCATCTATGTTCAACTACTATCTGAAAAAGAAATTCCAAAGAAGACCATCTTCTCTAGATGGGAGTCACATTTGCTAGAATGTCCAGTGGAGTTAGTCTTTCGTGATAAATTATTAACCGTGGTCCCTGGATAAGTAATACTGCAATGCACTAAAAATAACTTCATATCGGTTAGTTGAGGTCATCGTTGATGTGTATGGCTGAGGGATTATAGCTCCACAAAATGTGCCTAAACATAAATGTATGAAATTGACAAGTTATCGACCTGTGAATGCTCGTGCTTTTATTCAACATGCATGTATAGCAGATTCTTTATTTACATCCAAGAAAGACGTCAGACTTACTATTCAGTACCAATAAGTTATTGTCTCAGAGCTTTTATTTTTCTTGTTGAATATGTTCAATGAAAGATTATATATCACAAAAAATAACCTATGTCACGATCTAAACATGTATTCTGGCTCTCAACTTTTAGCTAGATAACTCTATATGGCTTTATTTTCTGTTATGATTCTAGTTTTAACATTTTCTTGGTTAACGGGCTACAGGAATTCGATTCATCGTATGGCCCAGCATGGCATTGCATTGTAGGAACAAGCTTCGGCTCTTATGTTACACATTCCTTGGGAGGCTTCTTGTACTTCTCCATAGACAAGGTCTACATTCTTCTGTTTAGGACTGCTGTCGTACCGCTGGATCATTGATGATTGCAATATTACAGTCAAGCACTGGTGTTTACTTGGTATATATGTGCTTGAAAACAATTTTTTTTTTTATAAATTTTATAAATAATATTTTATTGTCTTTTTTTTGATTGTATAATAATAATATTTTATCGTCACTTGAAAACATGTTATTAGTAGATATAAAGACAATACGTAAAAAAGAATGCGATGTACGCTCACGAGAAATGTATCAGTCCATGGCTGTATTTCTTTTCACCCTAATTTGCTCAACATTACTGCTGCTGTGATTTTCTACCGGATGAAGCCATTGAATGGATTGTTTCCGAAAGATCCATGCCTGTTATGCTTGCCTCGTTGCTCCATATGTTTATATATTTCTTGCAGGTCGCATTGTTTGAGTTCAGTTGCTAATATTGTTCGAGTTGTGGAGCTTGTCTATTTACTCAATGCTGCATAGAAACATTTTGGAATTTTAGACCTTTTGGGAATGGTAAGAGCATCCACTATCGTCTGATATAAACCTAAAAGATAGAAATTTTGAGAAAAAACATGCCACTATCGTCTGCTATAAACCTATTTTATAGCTGACTCGTGAACAATACTCTGCTATATATAGCAGAGTGAAATAGCATATGCAAAATATAGAAGACGGTGGATCTTCCGTCTGTTTAAAATTTAGAATTGTTCGGAATATAAAATTCTAATAGACGAAAGAAGATCTTCTGTCGGTAGAGTTTGACTGGTCAAAATTTTAAAGACGGAATAAGATCTTCCGTCTCACAAATGGCTTTATTTAAAAAAAAAACAAAACCGAAAAAGTTCCTCTGTCTGTTCCATTTTTAATTTTTTTTATTTAAAAAAAAAATAAATGAACGAGACGGAAGAACATCTTCCGTCCTCCGTTCCTTCCATTTATTTATTTATTTAATTTAATTTTTTGGGTTTTTAAATTGAAAAAGTCAATTCTTAATTAAAAAATATAAAAACTCTGAGGTTACCAGTGAAAGAGTGAAATCCAACTTCTTTATGAATGGGGGTGTAAAGCGGGATTTTAATTCTTTATTCTAAGAGTGAAATCCAACTAGTATATGTTGAAAGAGACCCTTCCGGCTAAATAAAATTAAAAACCTCCGACGGGAGGATCTGCAAACCGTATGAACAATTATTATTATTATTATTTTTTCCTTTCTCAAACGGAACTTCATCTTCCGTTCGTTTATTTTACGGTATTAACAGGGCCGGCCCTACTCTAGAGGCGGGTAAGGCAACTGCCTTAGGCCCCCGGAGATTTCGCAATTTTAGGGGCCCCAAATTTGAACTTTCCTTGTAAATATAGGTATGTATTTTGCACGTAAAAAAATAATATATGTTATTAGGGGCTCCCATTTCGGAAGTTCGCCCAGGGCTCCCGGAAACTCAGGGCTGGCCCTGGGTATTAAAATATTGGTTTTTTGTTAGACGGATGAAGTTATTCCATCTTTATATTTTACTTTTTTTTCTTTCCAAATTATAGCTTTAACGATAGTGGCACAAGCGATTTAATTCTAAACGCAAATTTTCAAATATCTAAAATGTAGCACGAACGATGGTGGATACTCTAACTGTATACTTTTCAAAATCATGCTGGCGACCAATAATTGAAAATAACTTTCTAAGAGATCGGATGTGGGATCATGATCCCCTCCAGTAGTATTTCTACTGGAAGATTCAGTATCTTCCGACTGTTAATTACTATTGTTTTAAGAGTCATTGAAGCACAAACTAATCCTACTGGCCATTTCCAGTAGTTTTTTTTTTTTGTTTTCCTTTAGTGGAAATATTACACTTTTCATGCCATCCATTAAGATGTTGGAGCGGGTGTATATTTCAATGTAATTATGCAAAATGGAACATGTGCACCAGATTCCATTAAGATGTTGAGATTTTTGATGGAGTCTTCAAAATTTGAAAAAACCACTTTCTTCAGTTATACATAGTTTCTCGCAAGGTCAAAATCTTTGTTATAATCTTCTAGAAGCGCGTCAGTTTTTCATCTAGCAACTACACATGCTCTATCTTTTCCTGCATATTGGAGAGTTTCCTCACCTGCTCTATCTTTTCCTACCTATTAGAGTGTGCCACCTAAGATAATAAAGAGAAATATAGTGCAATTGATAGTGCCACCTAAGATGCATTACTTTTTCCAAAGAGTAATGCTTCAGCCGCTACCGATTTTACTACCATTCTTTTCACTACCTTAGGTGGCATACTCCTATTGGAAAGTTTCCCCACCTATTCTATTTTTTCCTACCTATTGAAATGTGCCACTTAAAGTAGTGAAGAGAAATATAGTGAAATTGGTAGTGGACGTAACATTACTGTTTTCGAAAACAAACACGTCTGATTTCGTGCACCGTATGTATCCCATCTCCATTTCCATGTCCACAGAATAATATCAGCCACACATCTTGATGCAATCCAACGGTTCAGGTCAATCCAGACAACCTTATAAATAGCCTTCTGGTCCAAATCGACCCATTCCTCAAATCAATGGAAGAAGACCAATCATCACTTCCTCCTCCAATTCCCCAATCCACCCCCCATGGCGCTCTCTTCTTGGTTCTCAGCTATCTCCGACTCCCAGGTCTGCTCTCATTCCAACGAGTCTGCAAGTCCTTCTCCGTCGCCATCAACCACGACAGCTTCCTATGGCGTCGGATCGCCGTTGAGCAGTAGGCTCACCGACGACGAGCTCTTGCGAATGGTTGCGAAAGCTGAGGGAAAGGTGGCGACTTGGGAGCTCTTTGGTGTCGGACGATTACGGTGCGCTTCTCCATGTTATCAGTCACAATCCCGAAATCTGCAAGGTATATGTTTACTATTTTTTAATTGGAATTAATGGGTCTAAGTATAGTCTTAATAAATATATATTTTTAAAAGTAAAAATTCCAAAGTAGGCTAGCCTCGAACCTGTGACCTCCTTCATATTAGTTATGTACACGCGATACATGTAAGTTGGTATGTTTACAAACAATAATTCCAACTATTCCATTATAATATTAGAGATTTTGAGTATGGAAGTGTTGAGTACAATTACCATTATTCATGATCAGGACTGGCACTCAGTTCACGGGGGACCGAGGTGAACTCCCAAAATGTCCCCCCCTCCCCCCTAGTGGGCACGTGCCTACGACACGTCTTTGAAACGATGCAACATATGAAAAATCATATAAACAGTAAGAGATGATTTATATAGATATTTTTTTGCTAGTAAACGTTGAAATATTGATGTAGTTCAAATTAAACATACTTCAAACTAAGATTACAACAAAAAAAACCCAAATATGAAGTCAGAACTAATGTATCAAGTAACCACATCAGCACTAATCACAATCGAGCAATCAACATACTTCAAATTAAACTGAATTTCCATGCAAGGATTCGCTGTAGGATCTTGTTGTTAGATTCCAAACATGAATGAAAACAAAATCCAGACTACATAAGAAATAAAGCAGTCATTTAGTTTCCAACTGCATTATAACAATTCAACAATGTATTTTGTAAATGCTTAAATGGAATAGATATTATGTAAAAAAGATTGCAAGCTACATCTGTAGTATAATAACTGACCTATATCTCCTTCAAGAAACAATGAGTGTAGGGAGAGTTCAAGACAAACCACTAATATTTATCAGAGCATTCTTCTCAACACGCACCTCTTCGACCAACGGCAATGTCTTTCACACTTTCAGTCTCAGTAAGTCATTTCCCTCATCTGCAATCCCAAAAAAAACTAACAAACTTCTAAAGAGACGGTATGATTCACTTCTTACTTTAGTGTTGAATAGAGTTTAGACATTAACCTATCATGTTCTTTTCAAGACATATAGCAGCATAACGAACGCCATCAAGTTCAAAAAGACCAAACTGCCAATTGAAAGTGAGACTTCCGGTTGTATCAGGAACGTCGACAACTATTCTGGGAAATTGAGATCCTTCACTTTCCACAAACCGAATCCTAAAGTCCTTAAAAGGTGCTGCAGAGAATCCTCTTCCCAAAGCCTTTACATATGCTTCCTACAAATGGGGGACAACAATTTAAATATATGTAACTTAGGTAGAATCAAAATGTTAATTTATACAATAAATTTATTTTAATTTTCGACTCTTAAATCTCTTCAAGTTCAATCAATTTTTGCCAAAATCATTTAGAAGGCTATAGTTTTTAAATTCCAACCAAATTTTAGGACATAGTTTTAATTCATAAGCAGAAAACAAAACATTAATTTTCCTGCCAAATTTAACATGAAAATGAATTTAAAATTCAAACAGTGCTGCTAGCTTTAAATTAGCAAAGCCTTCATTCATTTTTTTTGAAATAGAAGTACAATTAGCTGCTAAAACCACTCACTTTTAGCGTCCACAGCTTAAGTAGCTCCTGTCACTGACTATCAGGATCAGAGAAAGAATGCAAGAACTCAATTTCACTCGGTGAGAAGTATCGGCGTGCAAAACTCAAGATGTTATTTCTCAGCTTGAGTTGCTTTTCTTCAACATCCATGCCAATCTGTGTTACAAACCCACATTTCTTATTAATAGGCAGAGTCAATCAAGCAAAATACTTGTAAGGAAACTTGAAACAAAGATTCATAATAATGAAACCCTAGATCTTTAATCGATAGGGAATTACCCGCTGTCGCCGAGGATGATGACCTTGAGGAGCATTCGCCGTTCAAGAAACGCACCTCCGATGCGGCCGCCGTTGCCACCACCACCACCGAGAGTTGGGAGTGGGGCCCACAAAGGGGGTGGAGAAGGGGAGGCCCTGAAGGAGAGGCGGCGGGGTTTGGTGGAGGTTGGGAAGTGGAGGAGGGTGGTGGGGGGAAGGCAGCGGGAGTGGCGGCGGAGGGAGGGTTTGAAGGGGGGAGAGGCGGTGGCTCCGGGGGGAAAGAGCCGGGGGAAGAGAGGGAGAGAGCCGAGGGCCTCAAAGAGAGAAAGAGCCGAGGGCCTCAAAGAGAGAGCGCGCGAGGGGAAGAGAGAGAGACAGAAAGAAAGAAAGGGGGGGGGGGGTGTTTCGGGAAGAGAGAGAGAGAGAGAAAGGGGTATTGAAAATTTGGGGTTTGAAATTTGGTGGGGGGGGGGGAATGTGTATAGTGAGGTTAGATCTGGGTCGTTGATTTTGGGGGGATTGAATGAGAGCCACTTGATAGCTTTTTTTGTGTTTTATTTTATATACATATACTAGATTTGCCCGTGGGAACGTGCCTATGGCACATCTTCAGAACAATACAACATATGAAAAGCCTAGTAAACAGTAAATCAACAATTATGTATCTCAAGATTGAATAGTATGACAATAATTAGTTGTAAATAAAAGCCCATGTTTTCATTAGTATATGTTGAAAAATAATTATGAATTGTGGTATAAAAGTCCATGTTTCCATAAGTGTATATATATATGTATAGGGAAAAAGGGGTATGAGCAACTTGCTCATTTAGTAAATAAGCAATTGATGATGTGGCATACATGTGATTGGAAAAGTCTTAAAAGGGTTAGTTGTCCAATGTATCAGATGCATGCCACATAATCAATTGCTCATTTATTAAATGAGCAAGTTGCTCATATCCCTTTTACCCATATATATATATATATATATATATATATATATATATATATATAGAGAGAGAGAGAGAGAGAGAGAGAGAGAGAGAGAGAGAGAGAGAGAGAGTAATTAAATAAATGAAGGAGTTGTTTTGGGAGGGATTTGAATTTAAATTTTGGGAGAAAACTTTTGGGGAGGGAAAATGTGTTTTGTGAGGTTAGATCTGGGCCATTGATTTTGGGGGGATTGAACGAGAGCCACTTGATAGCTTTCTTTGTGTTTTATTATATAGATATCTTCCTCTTGTTTCTTTTTTTTTCTTGACAGTCCGGATACATACTTTTTAAGCATGATAAAACGAAATTGATTTTTTAATTAAGCCCTAATCTATCAAATTTCAACTTACAAAAATACAAATATATCCAGTTAAGTCATAATCTACAAAATTAAACCCTAAAAACACTACTCATGAAATAAAACATTAATTGAAAAGTAAAATAGGCAAAGAAATAGCTACCAGTTTGTCGATTCTCAGTGGTCAGGCCTACGACTACAAAGCAAGGCAACAGCAAGCAAGCAGCTACAACATGCCAACAACAACAACAAGCGGGAAGTGGCTACAACACTACAACAATGACAGCAAGCGGATGAGAGTTGGTGTAATCCCCATTTCCGTTTATACATTTTTTTTATGTATTCTTGTATTTCGCTTGTTTATAATCTTGCTATTCTTTTGAACCCAATTGCATTCATTTGAATATTCGATTATTTTGTTAGAACCCAAATCTTATTTCATTCTCTAACCTCATTTCTTTCTTTTTGATTATTTATTTATTGTGAGGCCCAAACCAAAGTCCAATTTTAATCCATTATATATATATATATATATAGATAGATATATATATATATATAATTTTATTTATTACTTCTTGAAACTCAACTAAAGCCAATCCAAACTTAATCCATTCTATATTGTCCGATTATTACTTATTCATTTTATGAGCCCATATCTCTAAGCCCAAATGATGAGGACATCGGTTCGAGACAATTCGGGCGCTTCTATAAGCGCAGACATCGTCTACGATGACTGTTCCATTAGCTTAGTATTTTATTTCAGTACTCATATTTGTTTTTGACAATTATAGCAATATACAGTAGTTTTATGATTTGCACCCTTTATTTTATGTATTAGAATATTTTGGAGATTTGTATTGAGATTTATTTTGAGCTTATATATAGGCTTTGAGAATAATGAGAAGGTATGCTATTCTTTATTAAAAAAAATATTGTGATTGAGTTTTGCTCCTCATTTATCTTTTTGTGTGAGACATTTAGATAAATTTTAGGGTTTGTGATAAACTCTAAAACTACTATACAAATTCCTAACCCTAAAACCTTATACACAACCACCATCTCTCCCCTTTTATCTTATTCTTCCTCTTCGTTGAACCCTGAAACCCAACACCCCCAAACTCCATTTTCTTCCCCACTGCCACCAAACCCACTTTCTCTCTCTCTCTCCTCACCCGAAACCTTAAACCCTTCCTTCCTTCTCAACAGCTGCCCCCCCCCTTTTCCTCTTCTTCTTCTTCTTCTCCTTGACTTTCGAAACCCACTCGTACCCGACCACCCTCCTGCTCTGCTTCATCTCTAATCGCCCCGCCCCGACCTCCATCGACAGTCGCCATCACCCCTCCATCAATCCCCGACTGCCCCTCCCTCATCTTAACCCAACACTACCCCCAACCCCTCGCCTCTCTGACCCGACGCCGACACCGTGCCCCGCCGCCGCTGTCACTGGCGCCACCACAGGCCATCGCCGCACACTCACCGCCAGCAGAAGCCCCGACGTTGAGCCTCGCCCCCTTTGGCTACCAGCAACTCCAATAGTAATCGAGATATGTTTCTTTTCCATCATTTGCGACAACTCGTTCATCGAAACCCGTTAAACTCTTTCTACTTTTCAAATATTTGTAATACTATTTTATCATCTTTATAATGTTATTTGATTTATCTGTCGTTCACAAATATTGAGTGTGTGCTTCTACCAGCTAAGTAGGGTACAAATCATTATACTACTATTTTACTTGTTAAGAACATTTCAGTATAATAATTGATTGTTAGGTTTGAATCTTAAATTGAGTTTGTTAAACTATTTCATATCTTGAAAATTCATCAAACCAATTAGTAGTTTAATTTTTAGACTTAATCTGCTTTACATGTGAGTAAACTTAATTTTTAAAATTCTTGGAAATTCTCTACTTAGAGTTAAATTTACATCATTTTGGTATCAGAGCGAAGGTTTTTAAAATCCTAGTTCTTGCATCATTTAGTCATAAAATGTGCATTCATTTAGAAACCATTCTTGCATCATTAAAAAAAAGTTTGCAATCATTTTTGGGTTATTTTTTCCCTTCTTTCTTTATTAGATCATTTCTGATTAAAAAAATCATTTTAGGTGCATTTATGACACATTTCCCCGAATTTCAGCAAACACATGTTTCCACAACCCCTAATTTTTCACCGTTGGTGAATGCATCTTCGCAGCACCATCACGAATTCCGAAGAGTCTTTCTTGTCCCTCCCAAACTACCCAATCAGGAACCCTAGAATTCAGCGAACCCCTCTTCGAACTGAAATGTGAAACTCTGATATTTCCACTACCCTCCTGCCATTCAAGCAACTCTTACCGATATCTATCAAAGGCTTGAGAAAGTAGAATTGAATCAAAATGTTGTCCCTGAGCTTCATCTTCAGGTCCCTCAAGGGAATGTTCGTGACGATCGACATCAAGAACGTGACCCTGACGAACAATACAAGAAGAACGTTAAGACTGACATTGCCCACTTTGAAGGCTACATGGAACCCCAAGCTTATCTTGATTGGATTCATGCCATGGACCACTACTTCGTGTGGTTTGACATGAACGAAGCTCTGACGGTCAAATTTGCCACGATGAAATTGACTGAAAAAGCGCAACAACACTGGACCAATATTGAACATGCCCGCAGAGGCCGAGGCCTGACACCCATAGCTACTTGGGAAGCCATAAAAGAGAAGCTCACAGAGAGATATGTGCCGTTATCGTTCCACACCCGATTGCTAGATTCGTGGAACCAACTCTATCATGGAAGCAAATCCACTCAATAGTATGTTGATAAGTTTGATGACTTTCTTATTCAGTGCAATACCTTAGGTAAAGAGAGCAAAGAACAAATTCTCTCTAGGTTCAAAGCTGGACTATGAGCCGATCTTAGGAACGAGCTAATTCATAGAAATGTGAACTCATTGGCAGTAGCTTATGCCCTTGTTTTTGATATGAATTTTCTTAAAGCAAGTTCTCATTACAAGTTCAGCGATCCGAGAGATCATTCCTCTAGAATGATCTCCACTGATCTCCCTAGACCTAAGTCTTCCTCTTTTCAGTACCTCAACAAGTCTTACCCACGTAAACTTACTTCAAATTCCTATCCATCTAGAAATGTCATCAAGGGTAAGAACACTGAAAGAGACTACTCTAAGATTGATTCTTTCACTAAGTGCTATAAATATAAGGGATACGACCATGTTGCTGACAACTGTCCCAGCCCATGCAGGATCAATATAGTAGAGAGTGCCGCTGTCATCGCTGATGATTTCAACAATGAGTTTTTCTATGAACCTAATGAAAGCGATGACTTCGGCGAAGAAGAGGATGACCAGTAACTCTAATGTCTCGGTCGATCCAATTACCTCACTTGAATATAGTTAGATGTACTTTGTCCCAACCAAAAGAAGAAGATGATTGGAAGCACACTACTATATTTCACACCTTTACGACAATAGGTGGTAAAACTGCAAGGTGATTGTTGACAGTGGGAGCTGCGTTAACGCTGTATCTTCTGCGGTTTTAGCCAAGACCGGACTTAAAGCTGAACCCCATCCACGCTCATACAAAGTATCTTGGATTGATGTGACAAACCTCCAAGTAACACAATGATGTTTGGTCCATGTAGACTTTAAAGCCTACAATGAGCAAATTTGGTGTGATGTGCTCAAAATGGATGTGGGTCAAGTAATTTTAAGGAGACCTTAGTTATACGACCACGATGTGACAATATATGGTCGATCCAACTAATGTGTGTTCCGGCACGACGAACTAAAAATAAATCTCATACCCGTGAAATCACGAACTTGTCCGGATGAAACAACACCAACTCCCTCGAGAAAGGGCAAAGAAGTAGCATATATGGGTAAAAAGGAACTCACGGAAGAGATTGACAAAGGGACAATAATTTTTCTACTCACAGCGAAAGAAGTCCCTAAAGAGCCGAAGTCATCCATCCTTCCTCAAGTTACTCCTGTCCTTCAGGAATTTGCAGATATCTTCCCTACTAACCTTCCCAACCAATTTTTCCTCTGCATGACATCCAACACGCTATTAATCTGGTTCTGAGAGCGAGTCTTCCTAACTTTGTCACACTATCGGATGAATCCGACAGAACATGCTGAGTTGAAAAGGTAAGTTGATGAGTTATTGGCAAAGGGCTTCATTAGAGAAAGCTTAAGTCCTTGCGCAGTCCCTGCTCTGTTGACTCCAAAGAAAGATGGAACTTGGCGTATGCATGTGGACAGCCGTGCCATAAACAAAATTACGGTGAATACCGTTTTCCCATTCCTTGTCTGGATGACATTGGATATGATGTCTGGTGCCACAATCTTTTCCAAGATTGGCCTTAAGAGTGGTTACCACCAAATACGTGTTCGTCCTGGTGATGAATGTAAAACCATCTTCAAGACGAAGGATGACCTGTACGAATAGATGATTATGCCGTTTGGAATGACGAATGTCCCGAGCACATTTATGAGAATCATGATACAGGTACTCTGTCCATTTATGGGCAAGTTCCTTGTGATGTACTTTGATGATATTCTCATTTATAGCCGATCCGTTAGATAACATCTTGACCACTTGAGACAGGTCTGCGGTGTTTTGAGGAAGAAGCAGCTTTATGCTAATCCTACCAAATGTATCTTCCTCTCCGATCAGACTATCTTTATGGAATTTATCAAGGTTGTAAACGGCGTCAGGCTGTTGCGGTTCGGCCAAGGACCGCCTACCGCCTAGGACGCCTAGGCGGCGCCTAGGCGGTGCCTAGGCGTTTTGTTTTAATTTTTTAAATATTAATATATTAACCTTTTAAAGGTTACATTCTCTATTTTTGCTTGTAGTCTAAATCTTTTTGTGAAGTTGGAACTTTGGTGCTTGTAGTTTAAATCATTTTGTGAACTCTTTAATCTTTATCCTAATATGATTGAATGATTCTTAATCTTGACAATGCAGGTTGCAGGGATGAAACAAACCATTTATTGGAGTTATTGCGATCAAGGACAACTAATCTTCCTGAAGAAAATGGCTAGGCCATGGGATTAAATGCATCACAATTCACAAGTGATGCTAGGCCAGAATGATTTTAGAAGTTCAACAACGATTATGGTGTAAACTTTAGATTCATAATGACATAAACAATAATCAGTCATATAAAATTTCAAATATAATGTGAACTAGTAACACCTTAATGTAAAGACGAAGAGGCTTTACTGTTGAAGATGAAGAGGCTTTTTTCTGTTGAAGATGAAGAGACTATTTTAAAGAATTTGAAAAAAAAATTACAAAAAAATCCGTCAGCCGCCTGATCGATTTCAGCCGCCTAGGCACCGCCAGATCGACGCCTTGTACGCCTAACTGCCATCTCAACGCCTAGAGTACCGCCTATTGCATATGCGGTTCGTTCGCCTCTTTTTGAGCGCCTAGGCGCCGCCTAGGCGTCCGAGGCGGACACCATTTAGAAGACTGGAATTTATTGTTTCTGCCAGAGGAGTATCCGTTGTCCCAGAAAAGATACGAGCTATTATTGAGTGTCCTGAGCCCCACAGCATTTGTGATGTGTGGAGTTTTCATGGGCTTGCCACCTTCTATCGTCAGTTTGTGCAAGAATTTATGACAATCATGGCTCCGATAACCGACTGTTTGAAGAAAGGTGAGTTCGTCTGATCGAAAGAAGCCACGAGAAGCTTCGAAGAGATCAAGAAAAGAATGACTCAGGCACCTGCAGCCTGCTGGTGAAACTTCCACATTTCCCCCTCTACTTGATACTAATTATCCACCGACAGAAAATTGGATAATATTTTAGATGATCAGATAATCTCTATCAGAGATGATGGTATTCATGTTTATTTGGTAAGATGGAAAAAACAAGCCAGAGTCGGAAGATACTTGGATTGCTCGTGAAGAGCTCCAGCGCTTGGATCCAGACATTTTGGAGAACTATGACAGGAGAACTGATTTTGACTCGACAGGATCGAGCCCTCTCCTACCCAGAGAGAATGATGAGGACTTCAGTTCGAGATGATTCGGGCGCTTCTATAACCGCAGACATCGTCTAGGATGGCTTTTCCATTAGCTTAGTATTTTATTTCAACACTCATATTTGTTTTTGGCAATTATAGACATATGTAGTAATTTTACGATTTGCACCCTTTATTTTATGCATTAGAATATTTTGGAGATTTGTATTTAGATTTGTTTTGAGCCTATATATAGGCCTTGAGAATAATGAGAATATATGTTATTCTTGATTAAAAAATTATTATGATTAGAGTTTTGCTCTTTATTCATTTTTTTGTGTGAGACATTGAGATAAATTTTAAGGTTTGTGATAAACTATAAAACTACTATACAAATCCCAAACCCTAAATCCTTGTACACAGCCACCATCTCTACCCCCCCCGCGTATCTTCTTTTTCTTGTTCGTTGAGCCTCGAAACCCAACACCCCCAAACTCCTCCATCTTCTTCCCCACTGCCACCAAACCTACTATCTCTCTCTCCTCACCCGAACCCTAAACCCCTTCTTCCTTCTCTTCAGCTGCCCCCACCCCCTCTTCCTCTTCTTCTTCTTCTCCTTGACTTTCAAAACCCACCCATATCCGGCCACCCTCCTCCTCTGCCTCATCTCCAACCCCCCCCCCCCCCCCCCCCCGACCTCCATCGACAGTCGCCATCACCCCTCCATCAACCCCCGACTGCCCCCCTCATCTTAACAGAACACCACTCCCAACCCTTCGCCTCTCCGACCCGACACCGACATCGCGCCCCGCTGTCGCTGTCGTTGGTGCCACCACAGGCCACCGGTGCACATTCACCGCCAGCAGCAGCCCCGATGTCGAGCCATGCCCCCTTTGGCTACCAGCAACTCCAACAGTAATCGAGATATGTTTCTTTTCCATCATTTACGATAACTTGTTCATCAAAGCCTGGTAAACTCTTTTCACTTCTCAAATATTTGTGATACTGCTTTATCATCTCTATAATATTATTTGATTTATCTGTCGTCCACAAATATTGAGAGTGTGTGCTTCTACCAGCTAAGTAGGGTACGAATCGTTATTGACTATTTTACTTTTTAAGAACATCTAGGTATAATTATTGATTGTTAGGTTTGAATCGTAAATTGGGCTTGTTAAACTATTTCATATCTTGAAAATCTATCAAACCAATTAGTAGTTTAATTTTTTGACGTAATCTGCTTTACATGTTGGTAAACTTAATCTATTAAAATTCTTGAAAATTCCCTATTTAGAGTTAAGTTTACATCACAAAATCCTTTAACTTAATCACTATTTAAACTCCCTAATTCCCCAAGTGGCTAACCCCACAACCCCATACATCTCTCTAACTAATATCTCCATAATCTCCACTAACCATGCTTATCTAACTAATCATCACCCACTAATTACTCCTCTCCCCTTAATCTCGGCCCCACTCATCCAACAGTCTTTTTTCCCTGTTTAAACCCGAAGCAACTTCTTTTTCTGCTTCTTCTTGATTCAAAAAAAAAAAACCAAAACTTCCCAACCCGAAGCTTCTTCTGCCCCAACCTTCATCTTCAACCCGACCTCCTTCCTCCCCCTTGCTGCACCTTCACCAAAGACCTTGCTGCCTCCTCTTCCTTTTCTCCATTGCCATTTCATTACCCAAATGCCTCAACAGAACTGAAGCTCCACCTCCCCTTCCTGCCCCTTCACTGTTCACCCAACAACCCGCAACATCCCCCGACGCCGACTACTCCATTAACCATAGTAGCATCGAGCACTCCTCCACAACAATACCCTCACCCCATTGCCACCATCACCACCGCCACCAGTGCTGCACCTCGTCTTCATCATCACCACTGCCCGAACTAGCATTGGTATCGGGTCGGGTCGGGTCCTTCACTATCCGGACACGACCCCGGATCCGGTCCTCTACGGGTCCAAAAATTGGATCCGGACCCATGAGGACCGGGTCCGGTTCCGGGTCCGGGTCCTATTAAATATTTCTACCTGTTCGGGTAGGAGCGGGAGTGTGAGCGGCGAGCAGAGGCGGTGAGTGGAGGATTTTGAATAGAGGATAAAAGAAAAATGAATGAGTTTTGAGTTTGGAAAAGGAAGATTTAGAATTGAAGAGGATAGAGGGGAGGGATGATGATAAAATATTTATTTTTATGTTGATTTTTTGGGGTTTTTTTTAATGGGTCCGGGTCCGGGTCCGGGTCCGGGTCCGGGTCCGGGTCCTGGTCCGGGTCCGGATTGGGTCTCTTTTGAGCGGACTCGGACCCGGACCCGAAAATATAACGGGTCCCATTTTAAGATTCGGACCCGGACCCGGATAGGCCGGGTCGGTTCTGTTTCGGGTATTTATACCAATGCTAGCCCGAACCCACCACATCTCCACTGTCATCTTCCTCCTTTATCTTCTTCTTCTTCCTCCTACAGCAACCCGGGCCCCTTGAAACCCATTGGAGCCCCTCTCTTCCACCCGAAGCTTCATCCCCTTGCCTTGCCTCCACCACGTTCTCCTCACTCCAAGCCTCTTCTTCAAATCCCGAGCTCCTTCCTCCTTCACCGCAACTCATCCCGACCTCCATCACAACTCCACTGCCATTGCCTTTTCCCCTGCATCTCAACCTCCATTGAAACCCACTATCTCTCACCTCCATCGCAATCCACCCTGCCTCCAAACCGCCGCCTTCATCTCCTCTGCATCTCAGCCACCATCAATCCCGCAAACCTCCATACCCGCAACCACCACCTCCAGGCACCCATACACCTAAAGCCTCTCCACTACAGCAACCCGAGCTCCTCCGACCTTGCTGACTCTCCTTCTCTCCATTGCAGCCGGCGCCTCCTCTCCCTGCACCCCTGAGCACCACGTAACTACTGTCAAACCACCATCGACTAAAACCGGTGCTGCCACTCCTTCCGACTGCACTCCTTCACATCATCTGAACCCGAACAACAGCAACCCCGACGCCACCTTCGCGACGGCCACACTCCTCACCATCGTAGCCACACAACGCAGCCGTCGTGGACTCCTCGTTGCCGTTCCCATCGACACTCCTGCCGTGTTGCCGCTGCCTTCTTGCTGTCTCCTACAACCTGCACTCGATGCCGTTGTCGCTACCTTTTTGCTGTTGCGCTGCTGTCTCACCCCAACCGCAATCTCGAGCATCATCTACAACAACCCCTTGCTGCTCATTGCCCGACTGCCGTCCAACCTCAAACAACTACTCGACATCGCCCTGTTGTCACCGTCGTGCTGCATTTCAACTCCACTGCCATTCATACCCCACATCGCATCGTGTTGTTGTTGCCATTCTTGCTACAGTTGCAGTTGTTTGTCGTGGTTCGTTGCCTTCGCTGTTGCTTGTTGTTCGTGCCGTTGTCGTCGTTCCTTTGTTGCTGTGGTAGCTGCCACTATCGCGGTCGTTGCTCTTGGCACATTCACAATTGTCACTTAAGGCAAGCTCTCCCATTTATTGTTCATGTTCAAGAAATATTTATGAACTCCCGCAAGTAGTTCTTTGTATTGATTATCGTATATCAAGAAACTCTATTATTGATTCATCGACGAGTCGGAATAATAGTTTTCTTTATTGTGCTATATCATAAATTCAAATATTGAACCGTCAATACACTTCATATTGTGCTATCGAATACTTGAAAGTCCTGCCCTGTCGTTTTTTCGAAATTGTACTGATAAATTGACATAGTTCCCGATACTAAAATTCAGAACTTTATACATGAAAGTTGTAGCCCTCTGAGGGTAGAAACCAGATCTTCTAACAATTTTGAAAACCGATTAGTAAATTACTAGATATTGACATTTTAGTACTGTAACGTCGGAGTATTCAGATGATCTGTTTTAAATACATTTGTCTCGTAAACTAGTTGATAATACAACCTACTGTTGAAATTATGACCTGATAAAATCTTGTTTACTAATAGACATGGTTGAGAACAAAATTATTATTTTTGTTAAATTTAATAATGATTTTATAGTAGAGTTATAAGCCCGAGAACTTAACCCTGACTTGCTGCATGAATGCTAGACCAGTAAAGAACTGATTGGTAGACTTAGTTGCTGTAATTAAAATGTGTTGTGTGAATGTGTTGGAACCGGCAGGAAGTCTACTTTCTGGGACCCCTGACAGAACCGGATTTGCTTTTCCGTAGCAGCGGGAAAGTCAGTTTTTGTACAACAACGTATTGCTGTTTAGAATTGTATTTTCATATCTTTTAAATGTAAATATAATTAATTTCGCATCTATTGAATTGAACTCTGTACCATGCATTGTATAGCTCTTGATGCCTTGATCTTGTTCTAATACCCGTTTTATTGGTTGCATGTTCATGATTAATTATCGTAAAATAATGACAAGTCGGGGTAATAAGGGTACGACTTAGTAGTGGATAATATAGGAGAGTACTCGGAAGGGGGCCCCCGTATCGGTCATTGTTATCGGACATGTTATTGTTTATTGGTCATCAATTGATTGCAGATTACTGACTGCAGTATCTCGATTATCGTTTATTGGTTATCGGTCATCGGTCATTGGTCATTGTTATTGCAAGATCCGATTACATATTTACACGATCCTATAGAATTCTCCACTTAAGTCTAAACATTCACTTGATTGTATGCACCCGAATCTAAGGTAAGGGACGCAAGATTGCGTGCATTAGGTAAGTTAATAAAAGATTGATAGACTTAAGATTGACACTGAGCATCGACACTTGCATTATTGAGCATTGTTTATTGTTACCGACCATTGTATTATTGATCATAAACCATTGATTATCGACTGTTGATCCTATTACCGGCTATTGTTTATTGACCACTGCATACCGATTGATTATCCTGATTATTGATTATTGATTACCAATCACTGTTCTATCGATTGATTGTACTTTACCGATTATTGATTTCAATTGCATCGTGCATGATCATACTGTTCAAGTTCATTGTTTATTGCTATATCATACTTTATTGTTCACTGCTTGTTGCTACTTGCTGTTCGAAGCTTGTTCTAACGGACACTCCTTCCACTACTTCAGATAATGTTTATACAGGTACTGATGACGAGATGACGAACATATTTCCTAGAGACGGCCGTGGTAGAATTGCTAGTGCCAGTTCTCTACTTTCCATTCGCTATCTAATCGCATTGTATTTATTGGACATTTTGGCCCGAAATTCTTGTATTTCAGGTATTGGTTATTGTATTCTGTTATTATTTATGTGATCATTATTGTTATCTGTGTGGATGTATTTCCTATCTTGATGAGCTTATAATTGTACAACTTATGAATGATATGAGTTAGAATACTTGTATCATTCGTTGAGCCTTAGTTGCGTGCCCGTATTTCTGTATTTTGAGAAGCGGGGCATGACAGTTGGGTTTGGGATAATGTCGACGGGGCTCGATAGTTGGGTAATTGGGTAGTTGGGTTTGTATGAAGATTGGAGAAAAGAGTAATGGAGGTTGGAGATTGAAGAATGGGTCACTTGGGAGGTCAGGAGTCCGGAGTCGGGAGCAGGGCTGTCGGAGTCCTTGAGATGGGTAATTAGACTTGGGGTCGAAGTGATTGTCGGTTTATCGGAGATAAGAGTCGGAGATTGAGGCAACAAGCACTCATGGTTTTAAATCTCGGATTTCGGACTCGTCTCGGCAAGGGGTGTTTCGTCTCGGAACGGAGATATCGAAGGAGATTTCGAGGAAATGTGATCATATCGGATGTTCATTTTCTATACTCAATAAATATTTTTTTTGGTTACTAAATAAGATATTGTATGTCTTACATGTCATTTATCAAATAAAATATCGTATAATGTAACTAATGACATGAATCAATTACGGTAAATTTTCACAGAATTTAACAATAATATAAAAGAGAATGTAATATAAGTATATAACTAAATTTAATTTGCATTGATTAGAAAAAAATATATTAGTTAATAAATTTACTTGACTTTGCATATATATAAATAATAGCGAGACGAAATCCTCACATTATCTTAGCTTAAGGTCCTATATTGAAAGATATATATGCAAAAAGTAAAAGAAATTTTTTATATATATTCACAATAATATTTGTGTCTATTTCGGCTAATATTTCGCTAATTTCGGTAATATTTCGGCCAATATTTTGACAATTTCGGCCGAAATCTACAC
Source organism: Hemerocallis citrina (assembly GCA_017893485.1). Classification (NCBI taxonomy): domain Eukaryota; kingdom Viridiplantae; phylum Streptophyta; class Magnoliopsida; order Asparagales; family Asphodelaceae; genus Hemerocallis; species Hemerocallis citrina. The sequence continues at coordinate 75,792,471 of CM030364.1, forward strand.
ATTTCGGTTCAAAACGATATAAAGTATAAAATATGTGATTTCGTATCGGCTGTTAAGATAAATCAGAGAGAAATGTGAAAACAATACTGAATATTGAATTAAGTTTAACCAAGTACAATACCACCTATATATAGGAGGTGAACAGATATCAAAGCAACTCTACCACCAATATGGGACTATAATATCTAACACCCCCTCTCAAACTCACGATGGGTCAAACAATGTGAGTTTGTCTACTAAGTGTCGGAATCTCTGAACTGTATGGGATTTGGTGAAGAAGTCTGCAGTCTGCTGGGAAGAGGTAACAGAATGGAGAGAGATGGTCCCAGCCTCAAAACGCTCACGAACATAATGACAATCAATCTCAATATGCTTCGTTCGCTCATGGAAGACCGGGTTGCTTGCAATATGCAATGCACTCCGGTTATCACAATAAAGTGGAGTAGCTCCTGTAAGTGTAACACCCATATCTGATAATAGCCAACGAACATGAACAATCTCTCTAGTAGTAGCTGCCATTGCTCTGTACTCGGCCTCGGTGGAAGAACATGCAACAACTGCCTGTTTCTTGCTCCGCCATGAGATCAGCGAATCGCCAAGAAATAGACAGAAGCCTGTGGTAGACCTTCTGGTAGTCGGATCCCCTGCCCAATCTGAATCAGAATATGCACTGAGCTCTAGTTTGGATGTAGACGGCATGAATAATGAGCGAGTGATAGTGCCCCGAAGATATCTGAGGATCCGAAGAAGAGCACTGTAGTGAACTGATGTAGGAGCGGAAACAAACTGACTGACAATACTAACTGCATGAGCAATATCGGGTCTGGTCATGCATAAATAGACAAGCTGTCCAACAATCTGCCTGTATCTAGTGGGATCAGGAAGGAGCTCACCATCTGTGGGACGAAGCTTCACATGAAGCTCTAAGGGTGTATCAGCTGATCGACTGTCAGAGAGGCATGCAGCGGAAATAATATCTGATGTGTACTTTTGCTGAGAAATGAGTATCCCCTGAGATCCATGAGCAATCTCTAAACCCAGAAAGTAACGTAGCTTACCAAGGTCTTTCATATGAAACTGCTGGTGAAGGTATTTCTGGGTGGATGCAATGCCGGCGGAGTCATCCCCAGTAATGATCATATCATCAACATATAGTAGTAGAAGTACCCTCCCCTGCGGTGATGACCGTATAAACATAGAGTGGTCCTGTGAACTCTGACGGAAGCCAGCCTTGGTGATGACAAGCCGGAAGCACTCAAACCAGGCTCGAGGGGCCTGTTTCAGACCATATATAGCGCGGCGAAGTCTACAAACATGACGAGGAGGAGTAGTAAGGCCAGGAGGAGGATGCATATAAACTACTTCAGATAAGGTACCATGAAGAAAAGCATTCTTCACGTCCATCTGGTATAATGGCCAGCGGTGGATGGCTGCAACAGCAAGAAGGGTGCGAACAGTAGTCATCTGTGCAACGGGAGCAAAGGTCTCATCATAGTCAATGCCATGCTCCTGAGTAAACCCTCGGACTACTAGACGGGCCTTGTGCCGCTCAATAGATCCATCAGGTTGATATTTGACCTTGAAGATCCACTTGCAGCTAATAGGCTGAACGCCCTCTGGTAGAGGAACAACATCCCAAGTGCCAGTCTGATCAAATGCACTGAATTCCTCTGCAATGGCTTTCCTCCATTCAGGATATTGAATTGCGTCTTGATAGGTTCTGGGCTCACGTGTAGAGTGTATAGCAGTGTGATATGCATGAAACTGTGGTGAGTAGGAAGCTAGGGTGGCAAAACCAAACTGGTCAGAAGGACCAGTGGCATCAGGTGTATAACGTGCCGGAGGAATACCAGAAGTGGAACGGGTAGACTGACGAAGAGGTGGTGGACTGACAGTGTGTGGGGGTGAGGACGGTGGAGTGGGTGCATGTGTCAGTGGGGAAGTAGGTGGGATGGGTGCTGGCTGCTGTTGGAATCTGGAGGAGGAACGAGAGATAGTTGCATCGGGTAAGTCAGTGGAGGCGGAAATATGTGGGAGAGACTGAGATGCCATCAGGTAGGAGTACCTGTATATATATATATAATAATAATAATAATAATATTTTTTTTTATTTTTTATTTTTTTGACTTTTTTTTTCTTTTTTTTTTTTGACTCTTTTTTTTTTTTTTTGTTACAATAGGATCTGACGATCTGTCACGATCAGATTGAAAAAAAAAACAGTAAAGAATAAAAAAGAAAGAGGTAGGGTTTAACAGAATAAAGAAAAAAAAACAGTAAAGAAACGGCGAGGTCTTGAGCGGCGGCGGCGGGCTGGGGTTTCGACGATGGCGGCGGCGTCTAAAAAGGGTCTGGACGATGACGCTGATGTGAGATCTGGGGTTGTGGATGCTGGATCTGGGATGCTGGATCTGGATGATGATGATCTGGATGATGATCTGAGTTGTTCAAATTTGAATGGAGGAAGATGATGATCTGCAGTGGAACCTTTAATGATGATCTGGATGATGATCTGAGTTGTTCAGATTTGAATGGAGGAAGATGACGATCCGTAGTGGAATTTTCGATGACGATCCGTAGTGGATTTTTTTTTTTTTTTTTGTAATTTTTGCAGTTGGAATTTGAGGAATTTTGTGGAGAAAATTTAAGAAGGAAAAATTTGGATATTTGGCTCTGATACCATGTTAAGATAAATCAGAGAGAAATGTGAAAACAATACTGAATATTGAATTGAGTTTAACCAAGTACAATACCACCTATATATAGGAGGTGAACAGATATCAAAGCAACTCTACCACCAATATGGGACTATAATATCTAACACAAGCTAGCCGAAACAAAATTTCGACCGTATCGGAGGAAATTTAAAACAGTGCAAGCACTGGATTTGAGATTTAGAATTAGGGATTGGGGTTAGATTTGGGGAGAAATAGATTGGGGATGGGATTGGGAACTGGGATCGGGTTCGGTTTGGAGTTGGAGGAAGCATGTTCGGGTCCGGGTGTCATGTCGGGTCGGGTACTCGGGTGAGAAATAGAATGGGGAGTTGGGGAGAAATAATTAATCAATAAATCTATCAAAATCCCACAAAAGCCCAATTAAATCAATCAATAATGGCCGACCCAAGTATTTTTTTTTAAAAAAATAAAGGGCCAAAAAATTTTGGGTCCCTAAATTTTTTTACACCGATTGGAATTTGAATTCATGCGCATAATAAGTATATATAGGTATAAGTTAAAAAAAAAAATTGGGGGACCGGCCCTACCTTAGGCGGGCCTGCCCCGCTCATGATGGTAATTAGCGGGTGGGGCATATCATGGACGATCTGTACTTTTCACTTAGGCTGATAAAATATACAAGTGGTTTTGGAGTTCGTTTATCTATGCCTCAATGAACAGATTTTTCAATAATAAACAAATTGGGACAAGGCGACGGGTAAATTAGGAGCCTCAAAATGACTTTATTTTTTGTAGGCTTTTACACAAGGGGCATGATGAACTGTGTGAATGGTAGAAATAGTGTCATACCGTGTGAGTATATCTATATAACTACTCTGTATGAGCGAATTTTTCTCCTATAAATATGAGGGTATGTTTCCTCCGACTCTGTTTTTGCATGTACACTATTTTGATACCATTTTTACCGGAAAACTCCAAAACGTATTTATCTATGAATTGGAGTGCATGTTTTGAGAACGTGGTACATTAGTGATTTGGACAGATAACACGAGTGTTCCAAAATTTTTGATATTTCTTTGAGAGTAATTTGTATGTAGTTGAAGTGACTTAATTGCGTTGATTTCGATTTATTTAATAAATAGTAGCATCAAGATATTGGCATAAGTTGCAAATATTCATAGTTTGTAGATGGTGGTATTCTGGTCTATATAATCAGACTTTAATGTTTTGTATATACGTGTATTTGTAATGTATATATTCTGGACTTATTAACCCTATCCTTATTTTGTTCTGAAGAAACCTACCCCTAGCATATCCTCTAGCATATCATGTTTTAAGATAAGTCGCGCTCCGCGTTCTTGCTTTCATTTCACAAACCAAAGCGTTCCTCCTTCTTGACAAGTTTGATTTATAATGCTTTTATAAAGTGCACATCCCATTCCACATCCACAACGTGCATCTTTATTATGATTCTTATCTTGTAAATTTTATTGCATGTGTGTTTTTAATGTTCATTACTGGTCAGATGTACACATTGAAGTTCGCGGATGTCATTATGCATTGAAGATTTTAAGTTGAATGAGGTTCTTATAGTTCCTATGCATATTATTATGGTATCGGGACAATTTGTTTAATATAATGCATATAGGGGTGAAACAGAATGAGCCACGCATGGACAATCTTGACACGAATTTTTTTTAGGATGTATTTTTTTATGGAATGCACCTACTTATAATAGTGCCTACAATAATATGTTTTATTTACATAAGTGTGTAGGCCTGGTAATCTAATTGTTATTGAATTTGCTCCCTTACTATTTAGTTTGATGTTCTTATACATTGTATGTAAACCCTTTTAAAATTATATTGATTAAAAAATGAGCTTTACTCCCTAAATGACCGATTTTCGTTCAATCCACCTCAAATTAATCACAATAAGTTGCCATGTCAACTAAAGCGTGAGATTCCATTTCTTCAAGAAAATTGCCATGTATCAGCTATGTTTGGTTAGTTTCAATTTCATTTCACCAGTTTCAGCTCATATCAGGTTGTTAGGTGTATTTTGGCTAGTTTTTCTGTGTGATCATGTTTAAAATATATGTTTAATGCAATCCTGGTTAAAATCAAAATGAGTTTGGCAAGAAAATGATACAGACACACATATGTATGTTACTAAATATGTGAACATCTCTAAACTTATTGTACATATGCATATATAATGTCTTCCTGCATATTTACGGACAAATTTATGATTGCAATTATCATCGATGGAATCTTCATATATGCAGGAGGTTATACATATAGCATATTTGTACACCCTTATACACTATGTTTAATTATGTATTTAAGTATCTGTAACTGAGACTTGGCTGAGTCGCCAAGCCTACGTATATAATGCATGCATACATATTTTTTTACTGAAACTGAATCGAAACCAGAAATGAGACATCGTAGAAAAATGTATCAAAACCAATTTATCTTGGAATGTCCAAAACCAAAACTGAAACTTAGCTCCCATAAATTGTTTTATATTTGTGACTACAAAAATGTTAGTTTCCTGAAAGTGACCAACTAAAGTGCAGTTATATGTACCTGGATGTTCGAACTTGACTCCTGATGGAGTGGTGAGGGCAGTGAAGCAGCTGACTGAGCGTAACAGCAAGCTTGAGTGTCTAAAAATCTGTGGGCTCAGCAACTTCAAGAAGAGAGCATCTTGGAGTTCTCAGTTCCTTAGTTTGCAGTAGAGATGAGTGTGAGTTCCCGCAGCAGTCTTTCAATGGCAATTGGTCTCCAACCAACAGCGATGATGACCATCCAATTGACTTGATATCTGCCCGATATGTGCAAACGTAAGGCTGGTCTTTGACTGTACAAGGGAAGATTGCAGGTCAGTATATTCTGAACTACTCTATATGTTCTAGGTATCTAATTTTGATGTGGTTTATCCTTTTTTCTTGGGTTTGAAATTTTGCCAGCCTGAACATGTTTTAATTACCCTGATAATTAGCTGTGCGTAAAGTATGGTTGACATAAATGATTTCGGTACGTACATGGTCGGACGGTCTAAAATTGAGCAATCATCCAGTTAACGAGCGATAAGATAATCAATTTTTTCTATTTATTTGTATGCCACTAAGGCAAAAAAGCTTTTAAAAGTCACAATATTTCCGTTAATTAACTATTTTTCATTTAAAACATAACATTTTTCCTCGAAGCAAATTCTGGGAATTGTGGTTTATTTATGTAGATATAGTGTTTATCACACCGCTCTCACTAATCATAGAATAAGCAGCATGCCTTCCTTCCATTAAGTTCAATCAAATTAGTTTCAGAAGTAGCATTTCTTTATGACTTTATATTATCATTTTCCTATCTTATTTTTTTCCAATGTTATTTTGTTCTTGAGATTTCTAAGTCTACCATCTTCCTATTGCGGCCTTTCAGAGGACAAATTCTTGCTGACAGAGTTTAATCATCAATAAATTGTTTGTTGATATCAAAATTATTACATTCATAATCGTTCCAGAGCATATATCTGTTGGCATTCTTGAAGAAGTGATGTACAAACTAAATAATGTAGAGAGCAATCTTAGTCAGTGTGATGGTAAAGCGGGAAAATGGGACAAGGGAGGTTTTACAAGCTAAATTTTGCATTAGCTAATGTTCATTCTGAATGGGAAACTATCATTTGGTTTCTTGGACTAGATTACACCTTAACCATCTTTGTCTGTGTTGTTCATATACTCTGCTCTGGCAATTACATTAGTTTGCATTAGTACCATGTCAAGCATACATTCCAGTAGCGACTCATGGGTGGACCCACACATATTTTTGGGAGAAAAAAAATGTCTACTTTCAATTTTATGGAAATATATCGGTGTAGAAGGGGCTGCTATGTAAAAAATTGACCCCACAACCTCCTACTTTCTGTAATTGGGTTGGGTTGGATTGGTTTGGGAAAAGTCAAAATCTGGCGCCTCCTTCTAACAGAAATAATATCAAAAAATATATATTAGTAATAAATATCCCAACTACCTTTTATTTGTTTGTTTATGTACTACTAGCAATCTATCTGCACGTGTTTACACGGCCTAATAAATATATATATTTTGAAGTAAATACTAAGATGTAATCTGGCCTCGAATCTGAGACTTTCTTTTACTCATCACATACTTTTGACAAATTACTTGCACCAACTTTTATTTTATATGAGTGATACATTTGTAAATATATTTAAGCATTGAGGTATTACGGTAACTAATAATAGTTGAGTAAATGAATGGTTATATAACTTCCACTTAAAAATGAATGGTTAAGATTAGATGGTTGATTGTCTACAAATTATAATTTGTCTACAAATTGCACAACCCCAACTCTCACATTATAGTATTAGAAATTTATTTGGTTTTAAGCTTTGATTAGTTCTCACCCAACCAGGTTCCACCATTTAGAATTTTTTTTTGGACCCTTTGTGCTCTTGCTAATTGGCATGGCGGCCCTGGCCCCCACCTAAAGAAAGTAAGAAAGTAAAAAAGGAAAAAATAATAATAAGAAGAAAAGAAAATGATAATTGAAGAACACTTAATATTCTTTACTTCTCATAAAAAAAATCAATTTGCATTAATTTTTGTGAAGTTGGTATTAATTTTATATTTTCATGAAGTTAGCATTAATTTGACGAGTTGCGACCGCTACAGTTGAAAGAGTTTGACAAACATTGTCAGGATTATATTGCACAACCAAAATAAGCGATGCATGGATGAACAAGTGTATGGTTACTTACGTTGAAACCCATGTATTTGATACCACTAGCATTGAAAACATCATGCAACATTTTCAGAAAATGAAGACTCGAAGAATGATATTATAAACAATATTATTTTCGGTCGAAACTTTGTCACTTTTGTTTTTATAGTATTTTCAAGTTATATTAACTTTATTTGATTTTATTTTCTTTAATAATCCTGATAATATTTCTGGGTCCATCACTAATCCGTCACTGAGGAGCGTTTCACATAGGAATGATGTGTTAAGATATAGGTAGATTATGGCATAATTCTTACTTTATACACAAATCCTTTTGGACTTGCTCTAACTTATAATTTGAAAATCCTAGTTATTTCACCTTTTAAACTACAGGGTAAAACATGAAAATGTAAACTATTAGAAGATTTCTCCTAAAAAAAGTGAATTTATCAATAAACCACGTTCAACTTGGTAATAACTAACTACATGTTTGTTTCCTCTAAAATATCAATAAAACAAAATATAACACACACAATACTAGACATAAGATACTTAACCCTGCAGTAATCTCCTCTTGTTTATCTAAAATTTTACATATACTGCAAACCTACAAAAATGTCAAATACCAAAAACTGGTAATTAATCGGTTAGAATGAACTATTTACACCCTACCTTTCAACACTTTGCCTTGTATATTCTTTAGTTCAGTGAAATATAGAAGTTAGGGCAGAATAAAGATGGTAGCCAGGTTTGCCCTTGTCCATCTTCATCCCTACATCTTTAATATCATAATATGGGAAGAATCATGTTATAAGCCAGTATTCCTCCATTTTGTATGAAGAAAACTTGCACTAGCAATGCACATGTTTTCTATTCCTTGAGCTATATATATGGATTGAGTGACCATCTTTAGATGTCTTCATACATATAATATGTCAAATGGCTAATACTTTAAACAGTGGTGACTAAATATTCTTAATTAACTTGGAAATTACTGAAAAAGGCAGAAGTAGATAATTCTGGTTCAAAAACGATGCACAAACCAATAACAAAATGTGTATCTGCAGGACGATGAGGAGGAACAAGTGGAGTGTGTGTAAGAGGGTGCATCTTCTGCATTGCAAGGTGTGAAGAATGTGGTGGTTGCATCGACTTTGAACATGTCGGAGAAGAGACAGCTTGTTCCCATCTCTTGTGTCTCGAGTGTTGGCTTCGCCTTCTGAAGTGCATCATGTGCAACCGACCGTATTGCTTTGGCCACGAAAAGGGGTTTACCGCCTCTGGTCTAGCTTCTAGGTTTGTATGTGAGCCATGTAAGGAAGATTTTGGAATCTCTTCTAATTCATCATTTGTGGGGTGTTATATGTAAAAATTTTCTGTAAGATATCACGTCTTTGTGTTGACATCATAATCAACTATTGAGTGGATTTGTTGCTTCGTTACTGTTTCATGTTCTATTGTACCATGTCCTAGAAATTGTAAAGACACAAATCTCATAAATGGTTATTGCACAAATGATTTAATAAGTTTTGTGAACTTATTACTGGTCTTATAAACTTCAATTTTGCAGCAGGGTTGACCTTTGTCTCTCGATAATGTATAGTCTGTTTTCTATTTTTGATTGTTATTGTTATTGTTATTATTATTTTATTTTGAGAATAGGCCATAACGGGATGCAAACCAGATTTGAACTCCGGATATCTTGTGTATTGCTGAGAGGCACCCACCACTTGCTCTGAATCTATCTATTGGTTATGGAGTTAATCACATGTAATACGAAGGCTCTTATCTAGTTCCATGACTCTGATCTGATGCTCATATGAGAGGATCATCCAAGCCAATGATCCACAGAAACCTTTTCTGGTTGATAGGACGGACCATGTTGAACTCGACTCAGTTCATACTAGTTCGGGTCAAGTGAGATATCATTCTAACCAAACTCAACAGAAAAATCACAAACGCTGGAGCAAGACTAATAAGAGAGCTTTGCTCATCTCCATAGAACATTCTACTCTTGTTCACTCCTGTAGTTGTATTTATCAAATCAAGTAAGCCAACTGTATTGTGATTGCTCAGAAAAAAATTCCTCAACTGCCACAACCACCACCTCTCTTCCCCCAAATCTTAGGCCATTGCAGGTTACTGAGGACTGTTCTACCGAGGTTAGGAAATCAGCAAAACTTGTGCAGATGGCATGGGCATGACTTGTTATCACCTAACTATCAACTATATATCACTCTTTAACTTCTCCTACACTAGCAGCCAGTCTTCTAACAAAAATTAAGGCCAGGTCAAAAAAATGGCAGCAGTTCCTGAAATGCTCACAATTTTGGCATTAATTCTTATGGGTTTAATCGCCAGCATTTCAGCTGCATCTAGCCCGCCCATCACATTCGTGTTTGGGGACTCTCTAACCGATGTTGGCAACAACAACCATCTCCAGTTCTCGTTGGCTAGGTCTGATTATCCTTGGTATGGGGTTGACTACAAAACCGGGCAACCGACGGGCAGATTTAGCAATGGGAGGACAATTGGAGATATTATATGTAAACTACTACTTTCACTATTTTGTTCTGTTAATCTTTCCATTTTGTTCAACTAACAAAGCTAATAACTTGGTATGTAATCTATGCAGCTGCAAAGCTTGGGATACAATCTCCACCTCCCTATCTCTCTCTATCGATGAATGATGATGCAATACTTAAGGGTGTTAATTATGCATCTGGTGGAGCTGGCATTCTCAATGAAACTGGATTTTATTTTGTAATACTCGCAAATATCCCCATTAGTTCAAGAAATTGAGTTTATTTGAGAAATGACATATATAAATATCTTTCTGTCTGCAATTTAAATTTGCAGGTCGAGAAGCTGTCTTTCGATGATCAGATATCGTGTTTTGAGAAGACAAAGGCTGCTATAACATCCAAGATTGGAGCAAATGCTTCTGAGAAGTTATGTAATGAGGCTCTGTATTTCATTGGACTAGGTAGGTACAAATGAAACAACTCTGTTCTTATTTATTTCTCTTTCTTTATATGACAATCTAAACAAGTTCATTTGTACCAATTTCTCTCACTTTCCTATAACTAGCTGTCAACGTTTCGCTGAAATCAGTAAATTCAATATATTATTTTGGGAGTATCAACTTACATGTTGATATGTTCTCTCTTTTTCACAGGAAGCAACGATTACGTGAACAATTACTTGCAACCCTTCTTAGCCGACGCACAAGATTACACTCATGATGAATTTGTCCAACTCCTAACAACTACTTTAAATGGACAACTACGGGTACATACACTACTATAGGCATCAACATGATTTTCATTAGAGCTTGAGTGAGTGTACTAAATGAAATGCATTGCTTGTGTATTATAGAGGCTATATGCGTTAGGAGCAAGGAAGGTGGTGTTTCATGGTTTGGGTCCACTTGGATGCATTCCATCTCAAAGGGTGAAGTCGAAGAATGGGACATGCTTGAAACAAGTGAACCAGTATGTGATGGAGTTCAATTCACAGGTTCAGAAGCTGTTGAATTTTCTCAATACTAAGCTGCCAGGTGCTCAGCTAACTTTTGCAGACTCCTATCCAGTCGTGCTCGACCTCATAGATAACCCTCAAGCATATGGTAATAAACTTATCTCCCTCTTAGTCCTTTCACAAGATTGATGTAAAAAAAAAAAAAAAAAAAAAAAAGGAGAACGGAAGAAAGTGTTAGAAGAAATTGAGTGAAAGGATAATTTCTTGAATAAGCCACAGCGCTAAGTTTCAAGGATCTAACTGTAACATATCTCTCCTTAATGTAGGATTCAAAATCTCAAACACCTCATGTTGCAATGTGGACACAAGTGTTGGCGGACTCTGCTTGCCCAACTCAAATCTCTGCACCAATCGCAGGGACTACGTATTTTGGGATGCCTTTCATCCTACCGATGCAGCGAATGAAGTGATCGCCAATCGTCTCTTCGCTGCTCCCCACACCCAACAATCACCTTCCCCTGCCTCTTCCCATTCACCAGCTCCTTCTCCTCAATGATCAGAAATGTTGATCATATATGATACAATCATCCTTTGGAATTTTCATGAGGTTTCGCTTATGTATATTTTCTCTACTGTTCTAATTCTTCATTCAATCGAGTATGTTGATTTTTGTAATTGTGATGTTGAAATGAATGTGATACACATGTACACCTTTGTGGATATTGGATTCAACTCATTCAAGTACCTATGTGATTTTTTTTCTCTAATTACATATTTATAACTCATCCACATCATATGAACCGAACACATATAGAGCAATATTCTCGCTTACCACCAATTCAGGCATATTGCAGATGAATGCAATTTTTTCTCAGATATTTATCAAAAAGAACAAAAAACAAAGTAAGAATTTGTGCAAATTCATTTTCATTAAAACCACAATATTCCTAATGAGATAAAGAATCACAAACTATTATTATCACCATCTAAATAAAGGGTCTAGTTTACTAGTTAAGAAAAAATCCTACTCAAACTAGAAATATTTGCTTATTTACATAACTTCATCTGTAGTTAAAAAAAAACACTAGATCGTCTTAACAACAACAACAACAGCAACAACAACAACAACAACAACAACAACAAAGCCTTTTTCCCAACTAGTTGGGGTCGGCTATATGAATCCTGGTTTTTTATTCTGCACAGTTTAGTGCAATATATTCTCTAAGGCCACAACCTATCATATCATTTCTCACCGTTTCCACCCAAGTAAATTTAGGTCTTCCTCTGCCCCTAACTCTACCCTCATTACTTATCAAATCACTCTTTCTAATGGGGGCACTACTAGGTCTATGTGTGACATGCCCAAACCACTTGAGGCGATTCTCTCTTAATTTATCTTGGATATGAGATACCTTTACCATGTCTCGTATATGCTCATTTCTAATTCTATGTTTTCTGGTTTTACCACACATCCATCTTAGCATCCCAATCTCCGTTACACTCATTTTTTGGACATATTGTTTCTTTGTTGTCGAACACTGTGCTCTATACATCATTGATAGACTAACAACCATCCTATAAAATTTTTCCTTCAACTTCAAAGGTATACATTTGTCACATAAAACACCACTGACACTTCTCCACAGTATAACATCTTCACAAATCTCCTCATTTCTTTGTATAATTAAGCCTAAATATCAGAAACAGTCTCTCCTAGGTATCTCTTGACCATCAAGCTTCACTACTTCTTCATTTGTATTCCGAATATCACTAAAATTACATTCCAAATACTATGTTTTAGTTCTGCTTATTCTAAATCATCTAGTTTCCAAAGTTTCTCTCCACAATTCTAATTTAGCATTGATTCCTGCTCTAGTCTCGCCCACTAAGATGACGGCAGCAGCAAAAAGTATACACCAAGGCACCACATCTTGTATTTCTCGCATCAATTCATGCATAATCAAAGCAAAAAGGTAGGGGCTTAAGGCCAAACCTTGGTGTAAACCTACTGTAACAGAAAAATCACTGGTCTCTCCTATGGTTGTTCTAATTGTGGTCTTTGCCTCTTCATACATATCCTTAATTACCTCAATATACCGAATAGTTACTCTTATTATTTGACGTCCACCATACTATGTTTGTAGGGACTTTATTATATGTTTTTTCTAGATCTATAAATTAACACCATATGTAGATCTTTCTTATTCTGCCTATATTTTCTATAAATCTCATCGATACATAAATTGCTTTCATTGTTAACCTCCCAGACATAAATCAAAATTGATTCTCAGACACTGTAGTTTCTAGTCTCAATCTATGTTCAATCACTCTCTCCCAAATTTTCATCATATGGCTCATTAATTTAATCCCTCGGTAGTTGGAGCAACTTTGTATATCTCATTTATTTTTATGCATAGAAACTAAAATACTCTTCCTCCATTCACCGGGCATCTTTTTAGTTCTCAAAATTTTATTAAATAATCTTGTTAGCCAACCTACTCCCACATCCCAAAGACACTTCCAAACTTCAATGGGTATACCATATGGTCCTAAAGCTTTTCCTATTTTTATCATTCCTAGAGCATTTTGAAAATCTGATGTCCTCATTCTACGGAAAAACATATGCTCTCGACTCTCCCTCGAGTCCTCTATATTTAAGTTGCCTACAACATTTTTATTTAATAATTTCTCAAAGTAATTTCGTCATCTTTCCTTAATTTCCTCATCATTTACTAAAACTTATGAATCTTCACTCTTAATACACCTAATTGTATCCAAATTTTTTGTTTTCCTATCCCTTTGTTTAGCAAGCTTATAGATGTTATTTTCTTTTTCTTTTGTTCCTAATTTTGTGTATAAATCATCATACGTTTTTTCATTTGCATCTCTTACTGTTTTTTTAACTTCTTTTCTAACAGTTTTATATCTCTCCAAATCATCTTTATTTCTTCTCTTTTGCCATATTTTGAAGGTTGATCTTTTATCTCTCACAATATTTTGGACTTATTCTTAACATCACCATGTTTCTTTAGTTTGCAACCCTCTACCTTTAGAATCCCCAAGTACTTCCTTTGAAATTTTTCTTATGTATGTAGCCATTTTAGTCCACATCATATTTGTCTTCCATTTCCAATTTCGTATCACTTCTTTAAGGACTTTATCATTAAAAACATCTAGTTTCTCTCCCTTCAAGTTCCACCACTTAATTCTTGGGTTCTTAGTCTTCTTTCTTGCACATATGTATTTTTCAATCTTAATATCCAACACTATTAATCTATATTGTGAGGTTAAATACCCTCCTCGTATAACTTTACAATATTTACATGTCAAGCGATCCATCTTTTTAGTAATAAAAAAAGTCAACTTGGCTCTTATTTGCCCTAGTTTTAAAGGTTATCAAATATTTCTCCTCTTCCTAAAATAAATATTTTCTAGTATAAGATCATACGAAACTGCAAAATCTAATAGAGCCTCTCCACCATCATTCTTCATTTCAAATCCATATCCTCCATGCACTCTCTCATATCCCATGTTATCTTCTCCTACATGTCCATTGAAATCTCATCCTATAAATAATTTCTCACCTAAGGGTACTCCTTGAATTATCTCATCCATACATTTTCAAATTTTATTTTTAGTTTGTGCATCTAATCCTACTTGGGGTGCCTAAGCTCCAATGATATTAATTATGTTTCCCCCTAATATAAGCTTAATTAATTTGTAATATTCTATCTCCTTTCCTATTAACACCTACTACATCTCCTTTTAATTTCTTATCTACTAAAATTTCTACTCAATTTCTATTTTTTATTTTAGCTATATAATATGATTTAAAACCATCTATATCTAGCTTTCTCCCCTATACCCATTTTGTTTCTTGTAAATAAACTATATTAATATTCCTTCTAATCATGGTATCTATTAGTTTTATGCATTTTCATGTCAATATTCTTATATTCCAAGTCGCTAACCTAATCCTATTTTTCTGGACCAGCTTCTGTACCCGCACACGTCTGGATTGGTGCAGGAACCCTTGCTCATTTTTCACCACACCTGGGCGCCAGTGCGACGCCCCTTACACATTTTTCGAAGCACCTGGAGGCAGGCACAATGCATTGCTTGCAGGGAATGCCCTAGATCCTCTTAACAAATTCCATAAATTGCCATCAGACCTTTTTTTTGTTGTTGAAGAAAAGGTGGAGTATGGCCACCCTGTTTCATTAATAAAGAGTTAATAAAACAAACTCAGAGTACTGAGCCATCAGACCGTTTGCTCAAACTAGATCCCTAGATTGACATAAAAAGATAAACCATCCCCCCGATAAAAAATAATGGGACTGCACTCAGTAAGCTCAGGTGACCACTATCGGAAGTTGATTCTACAAGAAGAAGGGATACAATTAAGTTAAAATTTGATTTCTGTCAAATGATATATATGGAACATACATTGCTACAATTTCAAATATGTAATTCTTTTTTGGGAAAAATGATGAAGTTCAATGACTGTTGCAAAGTAAGATATGAACCTGGAGCGATATAAAGCATGTAGAATGTCAAAGAATTTCCAAAAGTGCAGGAAATACTATCAAATTTGTCAAGATAAACAAGTTGTACCTGTTAAGATAAATCAGAGAGATGAAAACAATACTGAATATTGAATTGAATTCAACCAAGTACAATACCACCTATATATATAGGAGGAGAACAAATATCAAAACAACTCTACAACCAATATGGGACTATAATAATATCTAACACCCCCACTCAAACTCACGATAGGTCAAACAATGTGAGTTTGCCTACTAAGTATCTAAATCTCTGAACAGTATGAGATTTGGTGAAGAAGTCTGCAGTCTGCTGGGAAGATGTAACAAAATGGAGAGAAATGGTCCCTGCCTCAAAGCGCTCACGAACATAATGGCAATCAATCTCTATATGCTTCATTCGCTCATGAAAGACCGGGTTGCTTGCAATGTGTAATGCACTCCGGTTATCACAATGAAGAGGATTAGCTCCTGTAAGAGTGACACCCATATCTGATAACAGCCAACAAATATGAACAATCTCTCTAGTAGTAGCTGCAATTGCTCTGTACTCAGCTTCAGTCGAAGAACATGCAACAACTGTCTGTTTCTTATTTCGCCATGACATCAGCGAATCACCAAAAAATAGACAGAAACCGGTGGCAGACCGTATGGTAGTAGGATCACCTGCCCAATCTGAATCAGAATATGCACTCAGCTTTAGTTTAGATGTAGCAGGCATGAATAATGAGCGAGTAATAGTGCCCCAAAGATATCTGAGAATCCGAAGAAGAGCATCGTAGTGAACTGATGTAGGAGCAGAAACAAACTGACTGACAACACTGACTGCATAAGCAATATCGGGTCTGATCATGCATAAGTGTCACGCCCCGCTTCCCAAAACACGGAATGCAAGCACGTGACTCGGCCCAGCGAATGACTTACGTCACCCATAGGCTGTTAATGATCCAACTCAACAATATAACAGTAATAAAACAACCACGCATGCAATGAAAGAATAATCACATAAATAACAATATTGGAAATTAATGCATAAAATTTAACCAATATCAAATAACTCAACATCTGGAAATTTAATAAACAATATTCGGGTCGAAGCCCACAATACAAAGAAATAACATTTATCCAAATTTATTTAAAGTCATCAAATGAAACATTATTTATTCTAGTGCCACGGTAAAATCCCTTCACCAATGTTGCTCTCCTATTCCATCTGGTAAATCTTCCTGATTGCCTGTAAATTGTTCATCTAAAAAGAGGAAAAAGGAAGTCCTTAGAGCAAGTCGTGGACATACAAGTGGAGAAACAGAGAAACAATAACAATAGTGGTGAAGCAATGAATTCAATAAACGATGAAGTCAAAAATGTTGAACAGTGGCAATGAGGTAACAGTATATTATGTAATAACTATGATCTATCATAATAACGGTAAACAATATCAATAATGACAATAATAACGATAACACTGTTCGATAAAGATAACAATATGCAATGATAATGCAATGAGAGCCTTATGTCTATTATTCTTTTTTTTTTTTTTATCCTAACTAATGCACGTACTATTGTGTCCCATGTGTGCCGTACCACAGGTTCGATGCATACAATCAATTTTGTTTAGATTAAGGTGGTAGATTCTATAGTTCATGTACTAGGAATGATGACGATAGCGATAAACACGGGACATGTGTAATTTCTTACACGATGCCGATAACGATAAAACACGGGACATGTGTAATTTCTTACACGATGCCGATAACGATAAAACACGGGACATGTGTAATTTCTTACACGATGCCGATAACGATAAAACACTGGCCATCATCCGAGTACACTTACTATATTGTCAACTACCCTAATCAACCCTTAACCCCGGCTTTGATTTATTTTCTTTATTCAATTAACACACGATAATGCAACTAATAAGGGACGTTAGAAAAGGTGACAAACAATCCTAAGATCATGCAATATACTATATACAATTAAATACACTAAATATAACATTATAAACACAATTGTACATTATAAAATATAGAATCCCAATTCTGGACAGCGGTAGGTTGCTGTACCAAAATCAGCATTCCCGTTGCTACAGGGCAGCAAATGTGGATCCGTCAGGTGGTCTAGAAACTAGACTCCCGCCCGGTTCCAACGCATACTTAAAGTCTATATTCCGACGACGGTAGCTAAGTGAAATTCGGTGTTCTTTATAGGTTTTAGTTTCTGGCTGGATGTAGATGTTGTCTAATTTTAATTATAAAGGCAGTAAATAAATATTATAAAAATCAGTAAAAATACTTTTTAACACCCTAAACATGTTATTTTCAAATCTGGAATTTATCTTGGACATATATGATTAATAGTTTACTTAATTCATTAGCCTAAGTTGTTATGTACGTGAATCTGGAATTTCAGCGCAGCTGTAGAAAAAGGTTCATAACTAGGGCAGTATAAGTCCGAATTCGAAAGTTTTGGTGTCTATCGACATCTAGACAGATAGGGCTACGATTTACTTTCAGGGAGTTTCTGATTTTAATGAAGTGATCTAGGTCAAAACAGCACATTAAGGTTCAGATTAGCGTAATTTTCTGAATAGTCTATATGTTCATTTTAAGTAAAGTGGTAAAAAAATAAGATTTAATAATAGTAAATTGGAGTTCAATTAATCTTAATCACAGCGAATCAACCTTAGGTGAACATGGTATTAATATAGGTGGTGTCTAACATTTTAATAATTTCAATTCAACAATTTAGCAATAACAATTACATTAACGATCAACAAATTTCTACAATCTACTATAGCTATTTGTCATTTAATTTTATGATATGAAATGTGTCTATAATTCCCTATTTTATAATCAATTACTATAACTATATGGTGTATGAATATTTCTATACTTTAGAGGCAAAAAGATGGCACGATGTCGAGACTACCACTTGGATTCGCTCGTGTAAATCCGTGGCATCTCGACGATTGATACAACAATATTTTACGATTTTTAATTAAGATCCACTTGCGGAATTTCAACAATAATTATCGAATATGATACAAAAAAAATATTCGATAGAAGTGACTTGCCTTTTTCTTTGTAGACGGTTCGAAAATAAATAAAGAATAACGGGATCAGAATCCCGGGAAGCAATCCTAAGAGTACGTGCGAAGACCGTGCGAAGAAAGCTAGTAGATAGCAATAATCCTCCACACCCGATCAGCCAAAACAGCAAACGGCGAATCTGGATCTGGCGTGGCAAAACAGCAGAACAGCGAAATTAGCGAATCAAACGGCGCCCTCGCACTGGATCCAACCCAAACACGGAACAGCGATGGGATCTGCTGTGCCCATAACAGAGAACACCGATCACATCAGATCTGATCAAGATCGGATCTTGATCAGATCCGATGGCTGAGATTGAATGGCGCCAATGGCTTCTTCTTCCTTCTTCGGTTCGACTGAGAGTGCGGCAGTGGGAGAGTGGAGCGACCGGCGTGGGCGGCTCGACGCGAGACCTGCGACTGCGGCGACACCGTGTGGCGGCGCGACTGGTCGGGAAGAGGTTGTGGCAGCGATGGTGGCGACGCTCTGTTCTCGAGTTCGAAACAGGGGAGCGATGGCGGGGGATGGGTGACGATGGCGGTGGATTGGTGCTGCGGTGAGGTTGACGAGGAGATGGTGGTGGATGCGAAGGTGAACGGAGGATCGGTGGTGATCGGAGGAGAGGGAGACGTCGAGTTTGGTGAAGGCGAGTTTGGTTGGGTTTCGGAGTTCCGATGGCGAATGGAGATGGTGACGGAGGACGATGGTGGGGTTCTGTGGTGGAGTTGACGATGGTGTTGGAGAGATGGGGAGGTCGACGTTGCGGGTTCGGCAGCAGGTGAGCGGGAGGAAGAGAAGCACAGTTGGGTTTTTGGTTTCGCATTGATTTGTTTGCTCTGTTGTTTTTGTTTTGGTCTGTTTTAATCAGAGGAGGATAGGGAGAGAGTGAGAGAGAGTACGGGAGAGAGATAATAGGGGAGTTTACAAGATAGTGGGAGAGATTAGAGGGCCAATTAGTAGGGATTTAGTTACCCAGTCATTGGGAGTTACTGATTTTGGAGAGTGAGGGGAGTGATTAGGGGAATTGATAGATTAGTCCGTTAGAAAGAATCTGGGATTGATTTGGGTTAGTGAGTTTGGGTGAGAGATCCATTAGGGGGTGGGCTTGATTATTGGGCTTCAAATCAATTGATTAAATAATATAACATATATCAAAAATCAATGGGCTAAAATCCAACAAGGGATGGGCTACTCTTTGGGCTTCAATTGAATTCAAAATAATTAATAAATGACGGGATAGATTAATTTAGGCTTCAAAATAGATAAATAAAAAGAAGTGGGACAAGATTCAAGTTTGAATATAAATTTGGATTCAGATTAAATATAAAATAAAATAAAATCAGAATTTATACAATTGGGCTTGAAATAAATATAAGATAATTAAATAATTTGTATATTGAGTTCCATAAAATAGTTTATACAGTAAAATCTATTAGGAAAAAATAGTTATAAGATACTGAGGATTTAAATACGGAAAAAAATACTTTTAAAATACGTATTAATGGAAACAGGGGTTACAATAAGTAAACAAGTTGTCCAATAATTTGTCTGTATCTAGTGGGATTAGGAAGGCACTCACCATCAATGGGACGAAGCTTCACATAAAGCTCTAAGGGTGTATCGGCTGATCTACTGTCAGAAAGGCATGCAGTGGAGATAATGTCTGATGTGTATCTGTTGAGAAATGAGTATCCCCTGATATCCATGAGCAATCTCTAAGCTCAGAAAATAACATAGTTTGCCAAGGTCTTTCATATGGAACTGCTGATGAAGGTATTTCTGGGTGGAAATGCCCGCAGAGTCATCCCCAGTAATGATTATATCGTCAATATAGAGTAGTAGAATTACCCTCCCCTACGGTGATGACCGCATAAACATAGAATGGTCCTAAGAACTCTGACTAAAACCAGCCTTGGTGATGACAAGGCGAAAACACTCAAACCAGACTCGAGAAGCCTGCTTCAAACCATATATAGCCTGACGCAACCGGCAGACATGACGAGGAGGAGTAGGGAGGCCAGAGGAGGATCCATATAAACAACCTCAGATAAGATACCATGAAGAAAAGCATTCTTCACGTCATCTGGTATAATGGCCATTGGCGGATGGCTGCAACAGATCTGATAGTTTATTACGTGAATTTTTGTACTTCAATTTTCAGATCAGTTTTATTTTTCTTTTGGACTCTTTATCTAAAGCCAGAACATTTTTCTAATCAATTCTATAATTTTGTGAATTTTTCGATCGGAGTTTAAATACAAATTTTAAACCCCGATTAATCCTAATCCTAATACTAATCCTAATCCTAATCCTGCCTAACCCTACACCTTATTTTCTCCCTCCCTACTTCACCATTTCTGCATACGCCAACCCTCCCCCCTCATTTTCTCCTTCTACGCCTAACTCTCATTTTTCCACACATCCTTTGATTTTTCTACACCCCTTCTTTGATTTTTCTACACCCCTCCTATCCCTTCCTTTCTATATATACACACACACACACATGCAGAGTTCCTACCTCTTTCTCTTCTCTTATCTACATTCTTCATTTTCCCTTCTTCTCTTCCTCTGCCTTCTTCACACCCGAGAGCTCAAGCAATTACCTTCCACCTTCGAGCCAACGACTCCGCTTCTACGATCCCGTGAACCCCGAAAAACAACCCGATGCCGCGCCACCTTGTTGTTGTCGTCGCTCACCGTTGCTACCGTTAGCTACCGTCTTGCCACCATTCTTACCGCCGTTGTACCGCCGTCCGTTGCCGACGTCGCTTCTTCTTTCCGTGGTTAACACCACCACCGAGATCGTCACATTATAAGGCAAATACCTTGTACACTATTTTTGTTCTCGTACAAGCATTTTCCTTTGACTCGTGGCAAGTAGTCTAGTTATCATCATGTTTTATTGTCAAACTCCGTTCAAGTCACTGGTTTCATGCTATATCAACTCAAGAGTGAACCATTAACACATTTCGAATCGTGTTATTGAATATTCAACCTTACTATCTCTAAAATTTTTTGACCTTGCACTGAGAATTTGACCATGTTCCCAATACTGGATTGAAGATTTTCTACGTGGAAATCGTAGCCTATCGAGTCCCGAATCCAGAACATCTTACAGTTTCTCAATCGGATGTATAGATTGTGAGATATCACGATTTTAGTACTGACATATCACGAATTTCTGAACCTGTACGCGATTACTAACCGGTATCTCGTACTGAGAATTCGACCATTTTCCTGATACTGGATCGAAAAACTTTCTACATGAAAATCGTAGCCCTTCGAGTCTAGATATCCGAAACATCCTACAGTTTCTCAATTCGATGTATAGATTATGAGATATCGCAATTTTAGTATTGTGACTCCGAATTTCCAGAATGCGCGCGAAACATTGAAACCAGCGAAGAATGAATTTGTACGCATAGCTACTGTCTCTAGAATGTATCGTGTGAATATGCGTTAGAAGCGGAAGAGAGTATACTTTCTAGAATTTCTGACGGAATTGGATTTGCTTTTTTGTAACAACAGAAAAAAGAATTTGAATGCAGATATGTCAAGTTGTCTAAAAATTCATTTCTACGTTTTTGCATATAAACCCATTACTTTTCATATTTAATGAACCGAGTGTATTATTGTTCTTGTAATAATAACTTGCATAGATATAATAGGTTGATAGAATACATTTTATACCACTTGATAATTCTATAATAACTACTCTCGATATATGTACTCGTTTTACGTCTCATGTCCATGATTACTGTCCTTGATATTTTCCTTGACTAAACTATTTGATTACACCGTTCCACTAGTCGTACCAACTGCATGTCCATAATTAATTATAAAAGAATAACAAGTCGGGGTTATAAGGGTACAGCTTAATAGTGGACAATATTGGGGAGTATACTCGGAAGGGGGCCCGTGTTTTCCGAAATAGTGATTCTTGATTCTTGATTCTGATTACACAATTCTTGATTACATAATTCTCGATTACATGATTCATGATTACATGTCTTGATCTATCACTGGAAGATCCGAGTACATAATCCTATAGAATTCACTACTTAAGTCTAAACGTCACATGATTGATATGTACCGAACTTGTGGTATGGGACACAGGATTGCGTGCATTAGATAAGTTAATAACACAGATAAACTTGAGATCTTCATTAAGCATGATTCCTGATTAAATGATTTTTCGTTACATGACTCTTGATTCTTGATTTCATAATTCTTGATTACATGACTTTTCACCACATGATTCTTGATTCTTGATTACATGACTCTTGATTACATGACTCTCGATCATTGATTACATGATTATCGATTAACTGAGCCTAGGTTATCAATTGCTTATACCTTGAAGTCTAGAATACACTAGTTACAGTTTTTACTTACATGATCATATTGTCCCAATTCCTTGCTTACTTCTGTATTGTATTTGTACTTCCACTTCTTGTTTCTCTCATGTTATATCTTGTTATATTACCCCTTTTACTGCTTGTTGCTACTTGCTGCCCGAAACTTGCTCTAACGGGAACTTTTCTATTTTTCTTTGAGTTAATAATTATATAGGTACTAATGGACCCGACGAGCAGACTCTCTAGACGATCGTTGCTACTTCCTTACTACTTCATGTTGTTTTTCTTCCAGTCGCTATTTTATCTAGTTGTTATAGCGAACTGCTTATCATATTATTTTAATTTTGGCACCTTGTACTCCCGGGCATCTTGACCCGATGTTGATGTATTATCCAAA
Source organism: Hemerocallis citrina (assembly GCA_017893485.1). Taxonomy (NCBI): domain Eukaryota; kingdom Viridiplantae; phylum Streptophyta; class Magnoliopsida; order Asparagales; family Asphodelaceae; genus Hemerocallis; species Hemerocallis citrina. The sequence continues at coordinate 75,815,762 of CM030364.1, forward strand.
TGATGGTTATTCTATTTTTAGCTCATGTGATTATTATATCTGCCTACGTGAATGTGTTATAAAGATCTTGTTGAGCTTATAATTGTACAGCTTATGGATGATGTATATCATTCGCTGGGCCTCAGTTGCGTGCCTGTATTTCCGTAGAGTGGGAAGTGGAGCGTGACAGTATAGCAGTGAGATATGCATGAAACTGTGGTGCGTAGGAAGCTAGGGTGGCAAAACCAAACTGGTCAGAAGGACTAGTGGTATCAGGTGTATAACGTGCCAGAGGAATACCAGAAGTGGAACGGGTAGACTGACGAAGAGATGGTGGACTGACAGGGTGTGGGGGTGAGGACGGTGGAGTAGGTGCATGTGTCGGTGAGGAAGTAGGTGGAATGGGTGCTGGCTGCTGTGGGGATGCAGGCGGTGTTTCTGTAGGGAGAACAATAGGTGTAAGGACAGCAGGAGATGTGAATGGAGCCAGAGGAGTGGGATCAAAAGGAATGCGGAAAGATAAAGTCGGGGGGCTAGCAACAACTTGGGAATCGAGAAATCTAGTATCCTCGGGGGAGGGGGGGAGGTCAGGTAGTAAGGGGAGTCTTGCATAAAGAATACATGTCAAAAAATGCGGACACGAACTGCTGATGGATCATAACAATGATAACCTTTGTGTTCAGGATTGAGACCTAGGTGAACGCACTTAGCAGTACGAGCGGAGAGCTTCGTACGCTCAGTAGGAGGGAGAAGGACCTAACAGGTGCACCCAAAGGTACAGAGCATACTGTAGTCGGGAGGTGAATGATAAAGAGCCTCATAAGGTGTAATACCAGCTAGGACAGACGAGGGAGTAATGTTAATGAGACTAACAGAGATCATGATAGCTTCAGCCCAGAAAGACCGAGGAGCGAAAGAGGAGAGTAAAAGAGCGCGAGCCGTCTCAAGGATGTGACGATGCTTGCGTTCAACTACACCATTCTGCTCATGTGTATGAGGGCATAATTGCTGAAAAAGGGTGCCGTGAGATTGAAGGATCGATCTCATAGTGGTGGAAGTGTACTCACGTGCACCGTCCGATTGAAAATTCTTAATGTGCACACCGAACTGAGTGTGAATTATAGTTGTAAAGAACCGATAAATATCAGGTATCTCAGATCGCTGACGCATAAGAAAACCCATGTATGTCTAGTGAAGTCATCGATGAAGGCAACATAATAGGGATAGCCTTTTCACGAAGGTACGGGAGAGGGTCCCCATATGTCAGAATGAACAAGTTGAAAGGGGTGAGTGGTTTCCGAAGTTCTTTTGTGACAAAAGGTAGGGCATTGTGTTTGGCCAAATGACAACCCTGACAATCAGATAAATGTTTAAAAGTGAGAGAACTAAGGGCACCACTGCGAGCTATAGTATGGAGTCGTGATGCGCTAATATGACCTAAGTGTCTGTGCCACAGATCAGCATCAAAGGAAACAATACCGACAAAACTAGAAGGAGAGTGATGTGCATGAAGAAAATCTAGATAATATAGACGACCCTGACGACTAGCACGCCCAAATTCATCACTGGTGGAAGAATCAGTTATAGAACAACCTAAAGAGTCAAAAGTAACGACAAGACCACTATTGCGTAACACACTAATAGAAATAATGTTTATTGATAAATGAGGAGCATAGAGAACATATGGTAATATGAGAGTGGGAGAGTTAATTGTTCCTGAGTGTGTAATAAGAAGTGGTGAGCCATCAGCTGTGTGTAGAGATGGAAAGTGAGATGGTAGTGCTGTGTATGTGGTGAACAGTGTCTGATTACTAGTGAGATGATGTGATGCACCAGAATCTAAAATTCAGAACGAATTCATACCGGAAGTGGCAGAAAGTGTAGGAGCAGAGGAGCCAGCATTGATAGATTGACCCATGAGCTGTAATTCCAACTGAGTGAGGCGTTGCTGAAGATTAGCCCAACCAGCATGAAACGGCAAGGTCAGAGTGACGGGCATGGCCGAGGATGTGAGGGAAGAAGCACTGCGAGGAGAACTAAGACTAGCACTGCTGTGACTGAGAGCACTATGTAGAGGGAGATGCTGTTGGTGTCTGGATCGGGGTAGGGAGTAGGGCGGTGTTACTGGTGGCGGAAGTAGAGGTGGAGTAGGGTGATGAATAATGTAAGGAGAAGGCAGGAGGCCGGAGGTAGACTGAAAGTGGCGCTGCTGTTTTTTGAATCTGGCGGAGGAACGAGAGGCAGTTGCATCGGAAAAGTCAGTGGAGGTGGAAATATGTGGGAGAGACAGAGATGCCATCAAGTAGTAGTACCTATATATATATGAGAAATGCTCCATTGAAAACGCAAATGTCTGTGAAAACGTGGAAAACCACCAACAACGGCCTGGGTTGTTTTCACGGGTTTTCACAACATTTGCGTTTTCAACTGAGCATTTCCCTATATATATATATATATATATATATATATATATATATATATATATATGTATTTTTTTGATTTTTGATTTTTGATTTTGATTTTTGATTTTGATTTTGATTTTGATTTTGATTTTGATTTTGATTTTGATTTTTTTTGAAAACAATCGGGTTTCGGGTGGGGGGGGGGGGGACAAATGGGTTATAGGGTTTCTTTGGAAATGGGTCGGGTATGAGTTGCGGGTTTCAGGTATGGGGATTTGAGGTTGGGTGGGAAGTTGGGGTTTGAAGAAAGAGGGAAGAAGAGAGGGGCGGCTAGGGGGAGCATAGGGCGACGGGGAGCACACGGGGGGGGGGGGGGGGGGGGGGCGCCGGAGATGGCTGGGGATCGGGGTAGGGGATGGTTGATGAGTTGGCTAGGGTTAGGAGGGAAAGCTACGGCAGTGGGTTCCAAGGTGGGGTTTCCTGGATCTGGCGATAGTTCTTGATCTGTGACGACAGCAGGGCATTCTAGATCTGGCGATATATCTTGATCTGATCAAGAACTGCGGATTTGAACTGAATGGAGGTTGATTATCTGATGATGACGATGGCTGGGGATATCTTCTTCTTCTTGATGATGGTGCAGATGGTTAGTGTTGATGATGGTGCAGATGGTGATTGTTGATGAGGATGTTTCTTCTCGATGAAAACTTTTTGGAAGTAGAACGTTTTTTTTTGGCTGTTGGAATTTTAGGGTTTGATGGAGAAATTCAAGAGAGGAAAATTTTGTATATCTGGCTCTGATACCATGTTAAGATAAATTAGGGAGATGAAAATAATACTGAATATTGAATTGAATTCAACCAAGTACAATACCACCTATATATATAGGAGGAGAACAAATATCAAAACAACTCCACAACCAATATGAGACTATAATAATATCTAACAGTACCTTGGAATGAGTTTTTGATGGGGTGGATAGTGCGGGAGTCGAAGCTGCACAAATACAGATTAGCACGTTAGTGAGGAAATGAAGCACTATGTGATACATGATACATCTAGTTTGTAGTTATGTACATGAATAAAGCACATAAATAGGTTAAATTAAAAAAAAAAACTCTCTGAAGTATAGGTCATTTTAAATAAACTCCACTAAACTTTTTTTATTTAAAAAAAAATCGCACTCAACTATGTTATAAAAAAACCCACATTGACAGAGTTAGGTTTTCGTTAAGGTTTATGTCAAAAAACCACATTCATCTTTCATTTGTGTTTAAAAAAATAACACTTAACTAATCAGATATTTAAAAAAACCTCACTGAACTATTGTATCAGTGCAATGCAGGTGGCATAAACCCTAACGGAAGTTAACTCCGTTAATGTGGATTTTTTGATAATATAGTTGAGTGCCGTTTTTTTGAAATAAAAAAGTTTAGTGGGTTTTTAAAAAAATGACCAATACGTCAATGGGGTTTATTTAAATATAGCCCACATAATTAATTATGTATTTTTATTCTCTTGTTCTTTCTGATTTCTCTGTAAGTTGTGGTTGTGGAGAATTGAAGAGGTGATTTTTCTCGGTCTCGAATTCCTTTTATTTATTTCTCTCTTTCTTTCATGAAATATGGCCAAACTTTAATAGTTTTCATTAGAAGAAAACACAAATATTAATAACACTATCACCCCTAAAAGTGCAGTACTGTTGAAATATAGTAATTATATATTCTGTTTCCTAATCTATAGGAAACAGATTTTCCAAATCTCTCATCTCCCCAATCTTCTCTCAATCTCCTATCTTCTTCTCCAAGAAGGTAATTCATATATATAGATGTATACAGTAGAGAAATAAATGAATAAGAAAGATTATTTTCTCCAAATCTGATTCTAATATTTCCACATGGTATCAGAGCCTAACCAGATCTAGGCTAACTGAAGATGAAGAAGAGAAGGAGGTGATCAGATCTGACACCTCCATCTTGATCCGATCCCGACCAAACCCCGATCCCCGAATATCCTTGTCGACCCCAACCTCAACGTCGACCCGATCCCCAAACCTCCTCGTCGTCTACAGATCCCGTCGAATATCCATCGATCCCGTCGCCGATATTCATCGACCCCGATCTCGTCGTCCACAGATTCCGTCGAATATCCATCCTCCCCATTACCGTCCTCATCATCATCTACTTCCACAAATCCCATCCTCATCATTATCATCATCTACATCTACAAATCCCGACAACCACTGACATTCGCCCTCCTTACCCGTCGCCCTCGCCGCTCTGCCCTCTTCCGCCACCGAAACTCCACCAAGCTCCTCTGCCCTCATCGATGACTCCAACACCCGAGAGCCCATCGTCAGCCCACCCAAGCCAGATTAGACCGAGATATGTTGTTGTTCGATCCAGATTCGTTGTTTGTTGATGTTGAAGATCAAGTGTGTTGAAGATCAAAATTTCGTTTGCTGTTTGTTGAAGACTTGGAGCTGTTCTTGGCCAAGTTGTGTCATTTGCTATTGGTTGCTGAAGATCAGATCTGTTGTTGTGCCACTACTATGGGACAAACTGATAGAGCTGAGAAGAGTATTGGACTCGCCTCTACATTAGTTACAGCTGCAGGTAATGATGGTAAGGTATTTAATATTTCTGCCTCTGTTATGAATAATGCATGGATAATTGATTTGGGTGCTGCCGGCTATATGATTTTTGATTCTAAACAAGTTCAAAATTTTCAACCATCCACCAAATCAGTTGTGCCCACTGCCAATGGTGATCCTGCCACTGTTACTGACGAGGGTACCATACCTCTCACAAACAACCTAACCTTAGATACTGCCCTAGTTGTGACATCCTTGAATTTTAACCTATTATCTGTTACTCAAATAACTACCTTCTTATATTGTATTGTAGTCTTTTGTCCTTCACATTGTGTGTTTAAGGATATTCGGACTCGCAAAACGATTGGTTATGGGGTTAGACACGGGAAGCTCTATTACCTGGATCTAGAATATGAAAGTTCAAGCAAGTTGACTCAAGCTCTAAGTGTGGAAGGATCCGAAGATGAGAAAAAGAAATCAGATATTTGGCTATGGCATCGACGTCTAGGGCATGCTTCTTTTGGTTATTTGAAGAAATTATTTCCAAGTTTATTTTTGAAGTTGGATATTGCTGCCATTCGGTGTGATGTGTGCGAACTCGCAAAAGGTCACCGTGTCTCGTTTCCTCCAAGTCCAAGTAGAAGCTCTCTTCCATTTATGATTATTCATTCTGATGTTTGGGATCCATCCAAAATCACTACATTTGGAGGAGCCAAATGGTTCATGATATTTATTGATGACTGTACTCGTATGACCTGGATTTGTTTGATGAAGTCAAAAATTGAAGTTAGTGGCTTATTTCAAAAATTTTACAAGCATGTTATGATTCAGTATAAATCACAAATTCAAGTTCTTAGGAGTGATAATGGCGGAGAGTACTTTAGTTCGAATCTACAACAATATTTGGTGGAACACGGTATTGTTCACCAGACTACATGCTCATAGACACCTCAACAGAATAAGGTTGCAGAAAGAAAAAATAGACACTTACTCGAGGTGGTCCGTGCTTCTTTTATCCATGGAAATATGCCACTCATTGCTTCTGTTGCATACTTAATCAACCGAGTTTCCTCTAGTATCCTAAACCTCCTCACACCATTTCAAGCATTAGCTAAAGCTGTGAATGCACCAAAAGTCGTCAACTTGCCACTTCGTGTGTTTGGGTGTGTAGCCTTTGTTCATCTTCCTCAATATGAACGCAATAAGTTAACTCCTTGAGCTGTTCGCTATATTTTCGTAGGATATGCACAGAATAAGAAAGGGTATCAGTGCTATCACCCACCAATTCAAAGGATGTTTGTGACTATGGATATTGTATTCCATGAAGATGAGATATATTTTACTTCTTCTACGACTGAACTTTAGAGGGAGTACCGAAGTGAAGTTCAGACTTTTGGGTATGATGAAGGGGTTAGTGAAGTTCAGACTCTTGGGTATGATGAAATAATTACCAATCAGAATGAACAACTGGATACAAATAATGGCGAACACTTGAACGAAGACCTAGCAAGAGAGGAAGACCCTCATGAAGAAGTGCAACCAAGGGAAGAAGATCCTCTTGAGGAATTGCAACCAGTACCGAATTTCAGTGAGAGCGAGAGCGAATCGTCAGAACCCTAAAACCAATCGTCATCGTTGTCCGAAGTTCCTAGAAGAGAACTCTCGCACCGTACTAATAGAGGTATTCCAAAACCCACTTATGAACCTGATCCCGCTAGTAACGTAAAATATCCCTGAGTAATTATGTATCCACTCACCGCTTGTCGGAATTAAATAAGTCATTTATAAATCAATTATGTACTGTATCTATTCCTAAAACAGTGCAGGAAGCCCTTAATGATCCAAGATGGAAAGTAGCTATGGATGAGGAGATGAAGTCTTTGAAAAAGAATGAGACTTGGGAGATAGTCGAGCTGCTAGCAGTGAAGAAGCCAGTAGGATGCAGATGGATTTATATGATGAAGTATAAGTCTGATGGTTCAATAGAGCGATACAAAGCAAGGCTGGTTGCTAAAGGATACACTTAAATGTATGGAATTGATTATGAAGATACATTCGCACCTGTGCAAAATTCAATACTATTCGAGTCCTACTATCATTTGCTGCAAATCTTGACTGACCGTTGGAGCAATTTGATGTGAAGAATGCATTTTTGCATGGGAAATTGACAGAAGAGGTTTATATGGCTTCCACCAGGGTTGAAAAGGCCAGTCCAACACAACAATAAAGTATGTCAATTGAAGAAAGCATTGTATGGACTTAAGCAGTTGCCAAGAGCTTGGTTTGGGAGATTTACAAAATCAATGATACTATCAGAGTATTTCAGATCATACTCTATTCCTAAAAAGGAAAGAAGATAAAATTACTGCTTTCATTATTTATGTGGATGATATGATAGTAAGTGGAGATGATCCTGAGGAGAGGAAGGCATTAAAGAACTACTTGTCACAAGAGTTCGAAATGAAAGATTTTGGTTCTTTGAGATACTTCCTTGGCATTGAAGTTTCTCGCTCAAGAAAGAAAATATTTTTGTCTCAAAGAAAGTATGCTCTTGATTTATTAAAGGAAACTGGAATGTCCGCTTGTCAGCCAATTATTACACCGTTAGAAGAAGGACTGAAACTGTGCAACGAAGCTGATCATGTACCTTGTGATAATAAAAGATATCAGATTTTGGTTGGATGGTTGATGTAACTTGCACATACACAGCCAGATTTGTCATATTCTTTAAGTGTGGTAAGTCAGTTTATGCATGCACCTCGGGAACAATATATGGATACAGTGATGAGATTATGAGAGATATTAAGTCTGCTCCAGGAAAATGGGTCCTATTTGCGAAACATGGTCACTTGAAGGTTGAGGCATATAATGATGCTGATTGGGCAGAATCTATAATTGATAGGCGCTCCACTTCAGGATACTTCACCTTTGTTGGAGAAAATTTAGTTACATGGATGAGCAAGAAGCAAAATGTTGTTGCGCGCTCTAGTGCAGAGGCTGAGTATCGCGGAGTAGCTTTAAGTATAGCGGAAGCTTTATGGCTGAAACTCTAATTGCAGGACTTAGGCTATGGTCCGATTGAACCTATGAAAGTGTATTGTGATAGTCAAGCAGCGTGTGATGTTGCTGCTAACCCAGTTCAGCATGATAAGACGAAACATATAGAGGTGGACAGAGTCTTCATCAAAGAAAAAATAGATGAGAAAGTCATTGAGATATCGAAAGTGAAGTCAGAAGACCAGCTCACAGATATCCTAACCAAGACAGTTTCGAATCGGCTCTTTTTGAAATTTGTTGACAAGTTGGGCATGTTCAATATCTATGCACCAACTTGAGGGGGAGTGTTGAAATATAGTAATTGTATATTCTGTTTCCTAATCTATAAGAAACATATTTTCCAAATCTCTCATCTCCCCAATCTTCTCTCATTCTCCTATCTTTTTCTCCAAGAATGTAATTCATATATATAGATGCATACAGTAGAGAAATAAACGAATAAGAAAGATTATTTTTCCCAAATCTGATTCCAATATTTCCACAAGTACAAAAACACTAGGAGCCAGGATTTTTTTTTATAGGTAGAGCACCCATGAAGTCACTATTTTTTCCTAACCATCCTTGAATCTACTTAATAATCATAAACTGAAAATATTTTGTCAATAATTGTCATACTTACATACTAACAGTAAGAATACAAAAACAACACAAAGAACTGTATGCTATAATATATAGAATTAAATAAAGCTTTTGTTTTTTGAGACTAATAGAAAAAACTGAATGGAATTAATTTATAAATTTAGGAAGTAGCTAAGTAAATTCAGATTTAATATGCATACTAAGTTTAATTATTTTGTTATTATTTTAAAAAAAAGCCTCCTTAGAGGAGCAGTGAATAAGCAAACCTTACGAAGAAACCAAACAATTAAAAAGCCTCCCCTGTGTTTAATATATATATATATATATATATATATATATATATATATATATATATATATATATATATATATGGCAAAAGCCAAAGTACCCCCCCAACGTTTGGCCCGAGTACAAAATGCCCATACAACGTTTGAAAAAGTACAATAAACTCATTCTTCCGTTAACTTAACCATTTCCGTTAAGTTATAATTATTAAATTACTTTTGTACCCTTACCCTTTCATATTCAATATCTTTCTTTCATTTCTTCATTATTTTTTTCTTCCTTAATTTTGGACAAATGACAAATGGCTGCGTCCATTGTTTGACCAGTTCTTGAAATATGAAGGCAGTATTTTACTTTTGATTGCACACTAAGAATTACTTCCCAAAATGTTTGGCTTAATTCTTGGTTCTTTCTCTACATTTCCCAAGCCTAAAAGACTGAGGAGGTTGCATTAGGTGCCTAAAAAATAGTTGTTTCCCTTTAAAATGAAAGCCAGGATTTGAGATTGTGGTTTGATTGTTGTTATTCAAAATGCAGGTGTAGTTAGGCTATATATTTTAAGGGTGAGTCACGGAGGATGTGAAATTGAATTATGAAATTAAAACAATAAACAATATATGAGTCAAATTCATGAGGTATAAGATGGATTGCAGTAGTATGGTTTGATCATAGATCAACTAACCAGTAATGGAAACATTGCGTCACACTTTGAATTAACATTCTGATCACCCATTTACAACACAGTTTAGTTTATCAAGAAAATTATCTCATTTAAGGAAATAATAATAGCATGTGTGTACTTCATTGTGGATGTCCTGACTCTACATATCCTATTTTTTAGAGCTAAACTATAGAAGTTTTTTTTTCTGTCATGCACTGATATTTGGCCGCTATTTTGCAAAGGACCTTGATATTGAATTTTTTTTTCTTTTAACATTTAGATGGCGGATAAATTACTGCCCTTTCTTTTACAAGATTACATGGTTGTCATCCTCTTCCATTTATAATCTCCATCGTTTATTATCATTTTTCTTAAGAATGCTAATAATGTTCCCTTGATAGTTTGATATAATGAGATTATTTTTGGGAAATACGTCAGGTACCAAGCACAGCTCCAAAAGAACCTGCTATATCTGGCAGCAATTCCTTATTTCCATTGAAGTGAGTAGTAACTCATGGAGCATGAAATTGAGTATAGTACAAAACCCATACAAAATTAAGGAAGAAAAAAGAATGAAGAAAGGAAAGAAAGAGATTTAATATGAAAGGGTAAGGGTACAAAAGTAATTTAATAATTATAACTTAACGGAAATGGTTAAGTTAACGGAAGAATGGGTTTATTGTACTTTTTCAAACGTTGTATGGGCATTTTGTACTCGGGCCAAACGTTGGGGGGGGGGGGGGGCGGTACTTTGGCTTTTGCCCATATATATATTCTCGGATGGGCACCATAGGGTGAATGAGCAAACCTTACGAAGAAACCAAACAATTAAAAAGCCTCCCCTGTGTTTAATATATATATATATATATATATATATATATATATGAGTAATGTGAGCCTCATATTTGTATGAGGAAATTTTCCTCATACAAAGTGATTATACTCACTTGGTGGGGCCCTTATGGAAGATCCAGTCCGTCCATCATTTTTATCATGCTAATAGATGTATGTGTAGAAAAAATCAAGTGGTTTGGATGTCATTCACCCATGCATCATGTGGGTCCAATTTGTGGTTCGATTTGTATTACTGTTGAAATCGTTCATTTTTCAACCACATGATGCATGGGCGAATGACCTCCAAACCACTTGGTTTTTTCTACACATACATCCATTAGTATGATAAACATGATGGACGGAGTGGATCTTCCATAAGAGCCCCACCAAGTGAGTATAATCATTTTGTATGAGGAAAATTTCCTCATACCCTATATGAGGCTCACTTTTCTCTCTCTCTCTCTCTCTCTCTCTCTCTCTCTCTCTTTATATATATATATATATATATATATATATATATATATATATATATATATATATATATATATATATATATATATATATTCTAGGATAGGCACCATAGGGTAATTAACAAAGAAGTAATAAAGAAAGTTGAGAAAATATAGAATTTCACGGATTTCAGGTTGGGCCGCATTGCCCATGCATGCTTAGAGCATCCACTATCGTTTGCTAAAAAACAAAAAAATTAATATTTTGGTAATAGCGTCTCCACTATCGTTCCCCAAAAAGTTATTTTTTACAAAAGTTGAACAGTAGATGGCTAAATATAGCAGCAGAATTTGGCAATTGCCAAATATAGAAGACGGAAGATCTTCTTCCATCTCTGAATTTTTTTCAATATTAAAAGAGGACGGACGGAAGATCTTCTTCCGTCCACCAAATTCTTTAATATATATTTTTTGAAAAATTACTAAAATACCATCAAAAAATTACAGAAATGCAATTTCAATAAATAAAAAAATGAAAAAAAAGAAGAAAATAATGGGAGGGAAGAAGAAGAACTGCACTTTCTCAAAAAAACATCTTTCACTAATTACTAAATTGCCATCCAAATATTTAAGAAAATGCATTTTTAGCAATTTAAAAATTCAAAAAAGGAAAAAAAATCTAAACGGAAGATCATCTTCCGTCTGGCTTAAATTTTTTTTTTAATAAGTTTTTTTGGAAAAATGGAAAATGATCTTCCGTCGCACAATTTTTTAATATAAGAAAAAATTAAAAAGGATTTAGACAGAGGATGATCTTTCGCCTAAATATTTTATTATTTTCGATCAGCCAAATTTAGCTCAACACGAAAGTAGCGCTACCCGTTTATTGCTATTTGCCAAATGCCAAATATCCATATTTTAGCAGCAATGATAGTGGATGCTCTTACAAATATACAGGGCAGCCCAACACTTATTGAGGCCTAAAGCGACCTCCGAAATGAGGCTTTTAAAAGCTTATAATAATATTTTGTTAAAATTAATATATTTTATTTAAATGTTATCTTTCGGACTTTTTGAGATGCAATATCATTTATTATATTATTGTAATCAATTTCACTTAACATTTCTTTTTCAATTGATAATAAAGCCAATCCATTTAATCTTTGTTGAGACATTGTTGATCTTAGATAAGATTTTATTAATTTTAGTTTTGAAAAACTTCTTTCCGCCGAAGCAACAGTTATGGGAATAACTTGTTCATTAACTAATTCTTCTTCTTTATTTTCAGTTTCATTATTGTTAACTTGTTCATTAACTAATTCATTATCTTTTTTGTTTGTTTTAACAAATTTATCTAAAGTACCTTTTTGTGCTTCAATTAAAGCTTCAACTCTTTTTTTTTTTTTTTTGAGTTTCGAATAACCTGATTCAAATTTTCTAGTTGATGTTTATATATTTAAAAATAAAAACAATAAAAATTAACACTAAATTAAAAGATTATAGAAATATAGAATTCAAATTAAATAGAGGAGTTAGAACAATACAACCTAGTGGCACTGCCAGCGCTGTTGTGGCTCAGTGGCTGCAGTCGAACAGGGCCGGGGTTGCGGGGGGAAGCGAGGCGCCGGCCGCCGACTGGAAATGGAAGTCGCGGAGCAGATCAGGTAGTGGCTGCAGCCTGCACTCGAGCGTCGACGCCGTCGAGCCGCGAGCAGAACAGAAACTGGAAGTGGAAGCCGAGCCTCGCACTGCGCTCACAGTCGCAGGTTGTGGGCCTTGTGGCTGCACTCGAACGGGGGAAGCGAGGCAGAGTCGTGGTGGCACCGATTGACTGGGCGAGGGAAGTGGAGGTCGGATTCGGAGTCGTTGAGGGACCGATCGGAGAAGAGGAGCTGATCTCGACGACGGAAAGAAAGTAGGGGTGATGGTTTAGACTGAGGAAGAGAAAGATTCAGAGATGTGGCTTTTCTGGATTGAAGAGTGGAGAGATAGTCAGAGGAAATTTCGGAGAGAGAGATCGGAGATGTGGCTGAATTGGGATTTGGGGATTATTAATTATAGAGATTTAGTAAGTCTAAGAGGCCTTTTGGAAACCAAAGAGACAGACAACCAGAGGAAGGTGAAGAGGGGGGGACTTTTTCTGTAGAATAAAAAAAATGGAGGCCTAAAGCAAGGGAAAAAAATAGAGACCTAAAGCAAGGACTTTGGTTGCTTGGGCCTTGGGCTGGGCCTGCAAATATATATCAAGGGCAGAAAACAATAGTGATTAAATATACTACAAAAAAAATTTAGCACATCCAATGTAATTCTTTTGCCCTTTGCTTTCATCATGTTATTTATTTATTAAGAGTCTAATTTATTCTCTCCCAAAATAGAAAAAAATTATCATCAATTTCAAATCGTCTACTTAAAATTAATTAATTGGACAAATACAAACACAAAAAAATATATAAATATGTCCATTACAAATACCAAATCACACCCAAACCATGTCCACAAAGCTACATCCCAACTCTGTAATTAATCATTGTAACACCAAATATTCCGGATTCGCTAAACATTTGCAAACTGAACTAATAAACTAACTACCCTAAACAAGCCCCACACCCCAATCCATTAAACATACGTGACTTTATCGCCACCAACGCTAGTCTTCTTGCACTTGGTAAGATCAGCCGTCAGTCCACACCTCTTGGGCAGCTGCATGCAACGCGCCTCATCCTGATCGAGTTAATTTTACATTGAACTTGTTTAAAATAGCTCCTGCAGGCTACCAAACAAATCACAGAAGCAGTTAGACATCCTTCTCAATCGATTGCAACCTCCAATGGAGCACAACGTGCTAGAAAATGGGTGTTTTATACACCATTTATGAACCGGATTTTGAGCAATTTTTGAGTAAGATTCTCAATGAATTATTGAGAGATCTTACTTGATTTGTGTTCTCCTTCGTGAGTAGATCAAAATCATATATTGATTTGCTAAAAACGGTTAAGAGGTGAATAAAAAATTGTCTCTCAAAGTGAGACATTTTTGTTCTTGAAAATGGGTTACCGGAATATAGTCCCACATCGGAAAAATCAAAGAAAATAGAAAAGGATATATAGTAACCTCCTTCTAAGAATTGTAAGATAGTTAGAAGAGAGGCTCTCTCTCTCGCGCGTGCAAGGGGTGCAAATTTCAGACCGGAGATTACATGCGACTTGTGTGCGCCCACACGAATGCCGGACGGACATGATCCCACCCCCCGTGCAGAGCCACTTTTTTGCTTATAGTTTTGATTTTTCTTTTGTAAACGGCTGAAATATATGCAGAAACGGTTCTATTTGCCGTTTCAATACAGTATTGAATGTTTTGTCTGCCGTTACATGCGACTTGTGTGCGCCCACACGAATGCCGGGCTGACATGACCCCACCCCCCGTGCTGAGCCACTTTTTGCTATAGTTTTGATTTTTCTTTTGTAAACGGCTGAAATAAATGCAGAAACGGTTTTATTTGCCGTTTCAATGCAGTATTGAATGTTTTGTCTGCCGTTATACTGAAGGCATTCACAGATAATGATTGATGTCTGCCGTTACAGCGCCGGCATTCAATTGATTGTTTGCCGTTACACTGAAGACATTCATAGCCTTGTCTGCCATTACAGTTTAACCCTGGCCCTATAAATAGAGGCCTCCCCTCTCATTTCTTTCCTGCACCAGCCATCTTCTTTCTTCCTCCAAATTTTAGTTCTATTCTGTTCATTGCTCCTTCAAGTTTGTTAAGTTGGTGATAGAATTCTGACGTAGCAGCTCCGTTCGAATGTTTTGTTGTTTCAATGCAGTATTGAATGTTTTGTCTGCCGTTATACTGAAGGCATTCACAGATAATGATTGATGTCTGCCGTTACAGCGCCGGCATTCAATTGATTGTTTGCCGTTACACTGAAGGCATTCATAACCTTGTCTGCCATTACAGTTTAACCCTGGCCCTATAAATAGAGGCCTCCCATCTCATTTCTTTCCTGTACCAGCCATCTTCTTTCTTCCTCCAAATTTTAGTTCTATTCTGTTCATTGCTCCTTCAAGTTTGTTAAGTTGGTGATAGAATTCTGACGTAGCAGCTCCGTTCGAGAGTGTTACGTGGTGCTTACGTGAACACTCTGGTCGTTGCATCCTGGGAGACAGATGCCTTCGCACAATCCAGCAACCGGAAGAGGCAAAATCTGTTTTAAGGACACTGTGTGATACACAGGCCTCGACTACTCTACCTTGTAACATCTGAAATTGGTTATTTGTAAGTTGTTATTTATTTATTTATTTTATTTTTATTTCTGGTTTTCCTTTCTCACCTATTATCTTCTCAGTTTTTGTGCCTCTCAATCAAAAAGTTTATTGTAAAAGAAAGTTTATAAAGAATTTTTGATAACACAACGTACATGCTGGAGATGGCTTAGGAGATTTTAGGTGATTGATCCCCTGCGCACGGTAGCAGACTCTGCAGGCAGGGGAACGTGTCCTGCAGGCAGTGTTGCCGCTAAATTTGGTGTGGGGGCAAACAGATAGTATTTGTGGATTCTTAGGGAAACTGAATAGTAAACCTGTATACCTGTTCCGTCGGGGTTCTGACCGTCGCTCCCGCCGTACACCTACAAGAAGTGCGAGACACCGGGGTTGTTCCCAGCGACGCACCCTCCGACGCTCAAGTCAGTAATCAGGGAAGATTATGAAAGAGCGCAAAAACTGGAGAAAGATTGATTACCTCTTAATTGAGATGGATGGGGGGTATTTATAGGCGTCTTAGGGACTGGATTAGGAATGTAATCCCCGTGATCTGATAAGGAATATTCTCTTTGTAAACAGATTAGGAATGTGATCCCTAATTCCCAGTGGAGGGATTGGCATGAATCAGGGCCGTTGATTAGGATTTAATCAGAAACCCTAATTCTATCCCTATGGATCGGGCTTTCTGCTGTTTGAAACCTGCACCCGATTGAGGTGGATCCGTTTGCGGGTTAGCGGGTTTTCGAGGAGGAGAACCAGTACCCGCTTCAGACCCATTGGTAGGTGAAATTACCGTTTCACCCCTGGGCATCACGATTTGTGCCTGATTTGGATGGTTCCGATTAAACCCCATTTTTAGCCATATCACGAGCCCCCCACTCCCGAAGACTGAGCTTGATCAGCTTTTGAGGAGTAGTTTTACTGTTTTAATGGCTAGTGGAGTTGTATCGGAGCCCAAATGGAAGGTTTGAATCTTGAAGGAGGCAGTGAGGTGACTTTTCAAGTGGATTGAACTCTGAGTTGCTCCTGAGCTCCCCTGGTCGTATGGTGTCCTCATGGGAATATCCCTTTAAATTCTTCGTTCGGGGGTCTTAGAAGGTTGTTCTTGGCAATAATCGCTTGTTCGGGGACTAGGAAGTTTTTCCCCACCGTTCGGCCCTTTTGCCTTCGCTGTATGGCCTAAGTACTCGTTTCACTCTTCCGACCCCTTCCAGAGCTCGCTGCCTAGGAGGCCGAGGTCTGTAGGTGGTTTGGCACCTCTTTCCGAAGGGGAGAGGGACCTCGGCAAGGTTGTGAGAGCTGAGAGGGAGTTGGCGATGTCCGAGGTCCAATCTTTCCGCGTAATTGGGTCGGTGCCAAGAGCACTCGGCAGCTGGTGCCGACCCCCAATTTTTCCTCTGTAACGGGGTCGGTGTCAAGAGCGCTCGGCAGCTGGTGCCGAACCCCAATTTTTCCCCGTAACGGGGTCGGTGTCAAGAGCGCTCGGCAGCTGGTGCCGAACCCCAACTTTCCCCTGTAAATGGGTCGGTGTCAAGAGCGCTCGGCAGCTGGTGCCGAACTCCAATTTTCCCCCATAACGGGGTCGGTGTCAAGAGCGCTCGGCAGCTGGTGCCGAACCCCAATTTCCCCCCGTAACTGGGTCGGTGTCAAGAGCGCTCGGCAGCTGGTGCCGAACACCAATTTTCCCCCGTAACGGGGTCGGTGTCAAGAGCGCTCGGCAGCTGGTGCCGAACCCCAATTTTCTCCCGTAACTGGGTCGGTGTCAAGAGCGCTCGGCAGCTGGTGCCGAACCCCAACTTTTCCCCGTAACTGGATCGGTGTCAAGAGCGCTCGGCAGCTGGTGCCGAGGTCCAAGACTTGGCATTTTTGGCGTAGTGTACACTGCGGAGTTGGTAGCCTCTGCGCAGCTAGCAGACGTGGCAGTCATTAAGTGTGATGGCCTCTGAACGTCTGACAGGTCTGACGGATGAGATGCGCATTTAATGCTGTGCCCTTCGAGCTTCTGTCAGATGGGACAGTAATTAATGCTGTGTACGGCTTGGCGTGATAAACAAGGCGTCGCTTGATGTCGCTTTTGTCGTTTTGTGCAATGGGCCGGTAGTACAAGCCCATTATCCTCGTTTGGCGTGCGCCACTCTATAAAACCACACCCCCCTCTCATTTTCCACTTCTCTTCTCTTTTGCTCAGGTGATCTTTTGTGCTCAGCGTGTGTTTCTGGTGGTCGACGTTCGTTTTCTGGTGAAGTTTCCGGCAGCTAATCTTTTTTAAGGTAACTTATCCTTAGTTCACTTCATAAACTATGTCTGTTGCTTCTGTCTCCGAGTCGATCTCTTGGTCCGAGCCCTCCCTTGAAGTTGTCGAAGACCGTACTCCAACCAAGGGCAAGAAGGTGTTCGGCAAAGATTCGATTGTGGAGGATCCGAAGCGTATGGAGGAGTTCGGAAGGTTCCGGGGCAGCTGACTGGGCTCTACAGAGTTCGGGAGCTTCCGGAGGATCAAGCCGAGCGAATTGTCTATGTAAGGGGGAGGTCCTTCGAGGAGAATGCAGCGAGGGAGACGACGAAGGCGGACGAGACAGTGTCGATCCTTCGCGAGGAGGACTTGGGAGTGGTCCGGGACTGTTTCCAGATCCCGGATGAGTACGAGCTCATGTTGCCGGGTCCCGGGGTTAGGGCCAATTCGCCGCTGCCAGTAAACATGGGTTGCTGGCCGGTCGACACGTTCATTGCCGGGGCTCGGCTACCTCTCCATACGTTCGCCATTACTGTTTTGAGTTGGTTCGGAGTCAGTCCCATCCAACTCATGCCGAACGCATGGAGAGTGATAAATGGCTTCGTACTACACTGCCAAGCTGTGGGGATCGAGCCGGAGCTGAACGTGCTTCGGACACTCTATCGGCTCCACCAAGGGAATAAGTCGGAGTACCAATATTATTTGGCTCCGAGGCACGGCGGCAGGCTCGTCATATGCCCCGACTCCATCAAGCATTGGCGTGACAAGTTCTTGATAGTGCGGAGTCGGGAGGCCTGGCCGATCCCCTCGAGTTGGGTGGAAGGGGTGCCGAAGAGGACGCGGGCGCCGCCTAAGCTTCGCCCCGAGGAAGAAGAGGCAGTCCGGACGCTTCTCGATCGGCCAAAGTACGATTGGAAGGAGCTGACTGAGGACGTCCTGTTCAAGGGGGGCTCTGCCGCGTAGATCCCAGTACGCGGCTTCTTTTTACTTTGTTTTTCATATTTTATTTTGCCTGGGTTGTGTTGTGCTAATCGAGCTTTTGTCTTTAATGCAGAGACGATGGACTATGACGCGGTGCTGGATTTGAGGGCAGGCCTCGCCAGTAAGGCGCCGAAGAAGCGCAAGAGGGTGGCCACAAAGTTGCCGACCCCGAAGACTCCGCGCGTCACTACTTCGGTCGAGGTGGAGACCCTCGATAGCCCGATCGTCGTCGGTGCAGGCGCCTCGACATCCACCGGGGTCGGCGAGTTCCCCATCGCCGCAGCCCTTGGTATGACGATGCCGCCGCTGTCAGCGACAGCCGAGGAGCTCCTGACCGAGGAGCACAGGAGGATCCACGTTTCGGAGTGGCAAGTTCGGAAGCACGATGGATTCCTCAGCAACAGCTTGGCGAGCATGCAGGCCGTCAAGCACCTGGCGACGCTGAAGGACCGCGCCGCCATGGAGGCCGGGCAGGAAGGCGACGATGTCATCGAGATCGCTCGTTCGGCCGTATCGGTAAGCTTTTGATTTTTGCCGTCGTCTGAATCTCTTGAAATTTTCCCAACTCTTTAGGTTCTTTTCTCCATGTCGCAGATCGTCGTCCACTTCAGACACCTCACCGAGAGGTTAACAGCTCTGGAGAAGGAGCTGAAGCAAGAGTCCGACCAGGCTCGAAAGGAGGCGGCTCGGATGGGAAACGAGCTCGACAAGCTTCGGGTCGAGCACGAAGGGAGGAACGCGAGGGTCCAGTACCTCGAGGGCGAGGTAGCGAGGCTGGAGGGCGATCTTCTCTGCCAGAAGGAGGATGCGGCCAAACAATTGGCCGAAACCGAAGAGGCGAAAGCAGGGGCGGTGAAGGCGGCAGAGGACGCGACCCTGGCGAAGGCGCAGGGTTACCTCGCCCAAAACATGGTGAAGGCTTATGCCCAAGCTATCGCCCGGGTGACGGAGACGTACCCCGACGTGGACTGCTCGGGATGGAGACTATTCCCGGGACACGTTAAGGGCTTCGACCCCGAATCAGAGGGGGAAGAAAAGGAAGGGGAGGACGAGCCCGATACCAGGGTCGAAGTCATCGGCGAGGTCCCGAGCACCACGGTTACTCCGCTGTCGATGGTGCCCCCTTCAGAGACGCCGACCCCCACCCAAGCTCGCCGCCCCGGGAAAGCGATCGCGCCCTGACTCCGCTTGTTTTTTTTTCTTCTTTTTCTTTTTGAAATGTAACGCCTAATAGCAGACTGTCCACCGCTGTTTTGAAATGAATGAAAAACTGGTCTTTTTGGTTTCGACTCTGGGGGTGGGCATCGGTCGGTATCCAACCTAATATGAACCATCCACCACCGATCCAAAGAAGATCGGTTTTTTAATTTTCTCATCCGCAACCAATCCGAACCTTAATTGGATCGGTTTCCATCCAAGCCGATTAAGCTCGGTTTGGATTGGATTGGACGGTCGGTTTGGCGTGCTACTTTTTACCTTCAACATCATTCATAATTTTATTGAAATTTAAAAGATCACATTCAATCAAACTTAAGAAACAACCTGCTATTTGTTATTCAGAAATGAATTTAAAATAAAGATTCATAAAACTACAAGTTGTTAATGAATTCTGCACTAATTGTTTGAGATGATGACATTTAAATGAGTGAGATAAACTATTTTTTTACTTGCATACTTCTGTAATCTTAGTTTATTATCATAAAAGAAACATCAATAACCATAGCTAATTGAATTTCAGTTGCAATAAAAAAATATTTAGAAAATAATTTCTGCTTGACTTGATTAAAGTAACTACTAAATGTTACATCAACTTTATGATTCTATTAAGTTGGGTCACACTGTAAATCAAGCATTTCTCAACAACATAACACATAGGATTATGGAGAACCAAAACATAGGTAGAACAACTGCTCAGTTTGTATTAAAGAAATTTAAAAAGACTGCTTGTATCTCAAGGAAAATGAGAAATGACTATTTGTATATTCAAGAAATTAAAGGTAGAACATATTTTTTATAGAGGTATGGTCGGTTCGGTTTCATCGATTATTTGAAAGCCTTATCCAACAACCGAACCGGTCCAATTGGTTATTGAAGATCAAGAACCGATCCAATCCAAACCGCCAATTGGTTCGGTTAAAAACCGGTCGGTTCGGGTTGGATTGGTTTGGATTGGTCGGTTCGGATAATAGTTGTCCACCCCTATTCGACTGTGTCTTTGTCTTTTCTCACTATTCGTTGAGAGTTTGAGATCTCTTGTTTGAAAATTCTTGAAGTTTAGGACTTCGGCAGTGTTTGAAATTTTGTTTCTTGTCTCAATTTATTTGCAGCTCGTGGTGGTTACTCAAGACGTCGAGCCCACTCGCTCGGATGATAACGCCCGTGCCGAGGCTGGCTTAGGGGCGAGGAGGCTGTGCTTGGCGAGGTGCCGAGAGCGGCTTTATGAAGTCGAGCTCGGATTGCGTCGAGCCGAGAGCGAGCGGAACCATCTTCAGCTCATCCGAGGTCGGCGAGACATCGAGATCCGGTGTCGGGAGAGCAGGATCGCCGAGATGACCCCCCTAGGAGAGGATGAAGGTTCGCCGACCGCCTTCAGCAACGGGCTTCGAATCCAGTGCATTCGGCACAATTTGTCAAAGATAACGGCGGAGAGAGACGACCTGCTTTCCGAGATCCGCCACCTGCAGACTGTAGAGACGGAGCTTCGGAAGGAGGGAGAGGGGCTAACGGCCGAGGTGGCCAAGCTGACGACTGAACGGGACGAGTTGACAGCCGAGGTCGACGCATTGAAGAGGGCTACGGTCGACAAAAGCATCGAAGTCACTCATCTTCGCCATCTCATAGCAGTCGCTCAGGGGTGCTGGACTCCGCGATACCCCCTCGCTTCGAGGTTGACGTGAAAGACGACTCTCTGAGGGAGCAGATTTCCGAGCTAGAGGCGGAGGTCGCTCGCCTGAAACTGCGCTCGGGGTCAATCAACGTCAGGAGCACTTCGTGTACTCGCGCGGAGAGCGATCGAGGCATCACGTTTTATGAGCTCGCAACCCGCCAGCGCGTCGGCCAGCCTAGTCCAGGGGACGCGCAAAGCGCTGTGGCCATTTCGTCGAGCGGAGCGTCCGTCGGAGCGGCTGCTAGGAGCGGTGCCGAGGATACGTCTCAATTTGCCGGATTGGGGTCGAGCTCCGGAGATAAACGTCGCCGCCCCCGAGTGTCTTTGAAGCGGAACGCCCCGGTGCCACGGAAGCGCTGAAGACCTCGTTTTTGGGAGCTTTTGTATTTAGCCTAAGTGTAATAAGTCGGCATTGTAACTTTCACTTTTCAACGCCTTGTAATCTTGCTGTATGGAAGAGTCGCTTTGTACTGTATCCCAATTATTAATAATATTTCTTTCTCGAACTTGCATGTCCTTTGTAGCTTTGTGTAGTCGTTTTATTTGCGGATGTGTTCATCGCGCCGAGGTCCCTGAGTCGGCCTCCTGCTCGTTCGCGGATCGGCGAGATGAGCGTTCGGCCAGTGGTGCCGAGCTGCGAGATGTGGGAGATGAGAGATGAGCCGATCATCACTTAACAGTGGGCTCGCGGAACGCGTTCGAGCTAAGTGTTCGACTCCGGACCTTTGCTTAGAGTGGTTCGGCGGTTGTGGGAGCAATTCCGAATGGCAAACTACTTCTAGCTCGCTTAGGAGCGAACTTGCGAAGTAGAATCGAGCCAAGTGTTGGACTCCGAACCATCGTTAGATTAGTTCAACGGTTGTGGGAGTAATTCCGAATGGCGAACTACCTCTAGCTCGCTTAGGAGCGAACTTGCGAAGTAGAATCGAGCCAAGTGTTGGACTCCAAACCATCGTTAGATTAGTTCAACGGTTGTAGGAGCAATTCCGAATGGCGAACTACCTCTAGTTCGCTTAGGAGCGAACTTGCGAAGTAGAATCGAGCCAAGTGTTGGACTCCGAACCATCGTTAGATTAGTTCAACGGTGGTAGGAGCAATTCCGAATGGCAAACTACCTCTAGTCCGCTTAGGAGCGAACTTGCGAAGTAGAATCGAGCCAAGTGTTGGACTCCGAACCATCGTTAGAGTAGTTCAACAGTTGTGGGAGCAATTCCGAATGGCGAACTACCTCTAGTTCGCTTAGGAGCGAACTTGCGAAGTAGAATCGAGCCAAGTGTTAGACTCCGAACCATCGTTAGAGTAGTTCAACGGTTGTGGGAGCAATTCCGAATGGCGAACTACCTCTAGTTCGCTTAGGAGCGAACTTGCGAAGTTGAATTGAGCCAGGTGTTGGACTCCGAACCATCGTTAGATTGAAGAGTTAAAAGTAGAAAGATGTAAACAATGGTAAAATATGAAAAAACTTTCTTTATTAATGACTAATAGTCGGCTGCTTCTAAAGTTGCTAGCCGTTATTACAAGGGAAGAAATGAAAGAAAATCATTACAAGTAATAGGAGAGGAACGGTTCGACATCTCGAAATACTTAGAGGGGCATTGGTGCTTTTTCTTAGTATTTTAAGAGATGGTCGGCATTCCAAGTCCTGAAGATCTCCCTGCCTTCGAGATCTTCTAGTCTGTATGTGCCGGGGCGGACCACTTTGGAGATCTTGTAAGGTCCCTCCCAATTTGGGGCCAATTTGCTCTTCTGACCCGGGAATGAGATGGCTGACATCCTGAGGACCAGGTCGCCTTCCTTGAGGTCCGTCGGGCGGACTCACTTGTTGTATGCCAACTCGATCCTTCTCCGGTAGCTTTGTTGACGAATGGCAGCTCTTTCTCAGATCTCATCTATCAGGTCTAGACTTGTTCGGAGCTCTCTAGCATTTTGCTCTTCTTCATAAGCTATTAGACGAGGAGAAGGTATTCCGACTTCTAGGGGGATGATGGCCTCGGATCCATAGGTGAGATTGAATGGACTCTCTCCTGTGGGGGTCCTTTTTATGGTGTGGTAGTTCCACAGCACGTTGGGGAGCTGATCAACCCATAGGCCTTTGGAACATTTGTCCAGTCTCTTCTTAATGCCGGAGAGGATCTGACGGTTAGCATTTTCGACCTGGCCATTCGATTGGGGGTGAGAAACGGAGGAGAACCGATGTTGGATGGCAAGGTCTTTGCACAGAGTTCGGAAGGCAGCCCCGGTGAAGTGGGTTCCGTTGTCTGTTATCAGGACCCTAGGGACGCTGAATCGGCAGATCACGCTCTTCCAAAAGAACTAAACAAGCTTGTTCTCGGTGATCGTGGCCAAGGGCTCGGCCTCTATCCATTTTGAAAAGTAGTCGATCGGCACGACTAAGAATTTGAACTGTCCAGGAGCTGGCAGAAATGGCCCTAGTAAATCCATCCCCCACATTGCAAAGGGGATTGGACTTGATAGGGAAGCGAGTGGAGCTTGTGGGAGGCATCGGATATCAGAGTACTTCTGGCAGGGGCTGCATTGCCGAACGTGTCGTTCGGCGTCTCGTAAGAGAGTGGGCCAGAAATATCCGTAATTCAACACTTTGCGGGCAAGAGCTCTGGACCCCGAGTGTGCCCCGCCGATGCCCTCATGAAGTTCTTGCAGGGCGTAGTCGGCTTGCCCGGGGGAGAGGCATCTCCGGTAAGGCCGGTCGTCTACCTGTGTGAAAGAGCGTTTATATAGGATACCTCCGATTAGTGTGTAATGCTCGGCTCGGGTTCTAACTCTTCGTGCTTCCTTAGGATCTTCGGGGAGGAGACCGTCCCTCAAGAATTCGACGAGGGGTTTCATCCAATTGTCTTCGAGCAGGACAGGCAACGTTTTTATAGAGTCGAGAGTTTCGTCCTCTATGCTTGGCTTCAGAAGGACTTTTATCAAAACGGTCTGCTCGAGACCTTGAAGGGAAGAGGAGGCTAGTTTGGAGAGGACGTCGGCCTGAGCATTTTCTTCTCGGGGGATTCTTTGGATGAGGGCTTCTTCAAACAGTGCCATGAGGCTCTTGACTTTGGCTAAGTACTTAACCATCCTATCATCACGTGCTTCGTACTCGCCGAGAACTTGATTCACGACTAGCTGAGAGTCGCTGAAGATCCGGAGGCGCCGCGCCCCTGTATTTCGGGCCATTCCAAGGCCGGCTATGAGTGCCTCGTATTCAGCTTTGTTGTTCGAGGCTTTGAAGTTTATACGGAGGGAGTATTGGAGGATGAAGTCATCTGGGCCTGCCAGAATGACCCCTGCCCCGCTTCCCTCATTGCAGGAGGATCCGTCCACATAAACCGACCAGACGAGTGGTCCCTTCACTATTTGGCTGGACTCGAGGATGGTGCTCTCAACTATGAATTCTGCTACGTCCTGAGCCTTGATCGCGGTCCGAGGCTGATAAGTTATATCATGCTGGCTCAGCTCAATAGACCACTTCATAAGGCGGCCCGAGGTCTCCGGCTTGTGGAGGACCTGCTTCAGCGGCTGGTCGGTAAGAAAGACCACCGAATGGGACTGAAAATACGGGCGAAGCTTTCTCGCGGCCATCACCAGGGCATAAGCCATATTTTCTATCTTCGGGTATCGGAGCACGGCGTCCCGAAGCACCTTGCTCACATAGTAGATGGGCTTCTGCACCCGGTGTTCTTCCCTCACTAAAACTGTACTGAGGGTCTGCTCGGAGGCTGCCAGGTAGAGGTAGAGGGGTTCACCAGGGATCGGTTTGCTGAGGAGAGGGGGATTGACGAGGTAAGCCTTGAGCTGGTCGAAGGACTCTTGTTGCTGCTGCCCCCATTCGAAACCTTTAGCCCCTCTGAGGGCCTTGAAGAAAGGGAGGCATTTCTCCTCGGACTTCGAGAGAGAGCGCCCAATGGCGGCTAAGCGGCCTGTTAACCTCTGGACTTCCTTAACATTTTTGGGAGGGGCCATGTCTAATATGGCCTTGATTTTCTCAGGGTTTGCTTCAATTCCTCGTTGGCTAACCATGAAACCGAGAAACTTCCCTGAAGAGACTCTGAACGCACACTTGTTCGGATTGAGTCTCATGCTGTGCTTTCTCAGAACGTCAAACGCTTCTTGGAGGTCGGTCACATGATCGGCACCTCGGATGCTCTTTACAAGCATGTCGTCAATGTATACCTCCATATTACGGCCGATTTGGGCTTGGAAAACCTTGTTGACGAGGCATTGGTATGTGGCTCCTGTGTTCTTCAGACCGAAGAGCATAACCCTGTAGCAATAGAGGCCCTGATCGGTCACGAATGATGTCTTCAGGATATCCGGGAGGAACATCTGGATCTGGTTGTAGCCTGAGAAGGCTTCCATGAAACTGAGGAGTTCATGTCTCGAGGTGGCATCAATCAAAGTGTCAATACTCGGAAGAGGGAAGGGATCCTTGGGGCAGGTCTTGTTGAGATCAGTAAAATCAATACAAATCCTCCAAGTCCCATTGGACTTTTTCACCATTACTACATTTGACAACCACTCGGGATAGTTCACCTCTTGTATGAACCGGGCCTTCAAGAGCTTGTCCACCTCCTCTTTAATAGCTACCTGGCGCTCGGGGGCAAACTTGCGCCTCTTCTGCTGAACCGGTTTGGACCCCGGGACAACGCTGAGGTGGTGGACTAGGAGTTCTTCGGAAATTCTGAGCATGTCTGCAGCTGACCAAGCGAAGAATTCTTGGTTCCTTCGGATGCACTGTACAATGTCCGAGCATAGGGCGGACGGGAGGGTCTTGCTGACAAAGAACTTGCGAGTTGGATCCTCCTCAGAGAAGAGTACTTCCTCCAACTCATCCACCGGCTTGGACGTCGGTCGAGCAGCATCTTGGGGGATTTCCAGAGTTTCTAAGGAGAGAACTGGTCCGAGGGTAGAGGTCATGTAACACTTACAGGCCGTTTCCTGATTGCCCCTTACCTCCCCTACTCTGGCCCGAGTGGAAAATTTCATCTTAAGATGGTACGTTGAAGGAACGGCTTCCAGAGCTGCTAGGCCGGGTCGGCCTAGGATGACATTGTAGGCTGCAGGGACATCCACTACCATAAAATCCATTGCCTCCGTTCGGGTAGTGGGAGTTTTGCCAGCGGTTACGTCGAGGGTAATTACCCCTTCGATAGTCACTGGCACTCCCGTGAACCCATGGAGCGTGTATCCGGCGAGCTTGAGTCTATCTCGGGAGAGCTTTAGACCTTTGAAAGCGGCGAGGAAGAGGATGTTAATGGAGCTGCCGTTGTCTACTAGGATCCTCTCCACTTTGAAGTTCGCCATGTGGAGGCTGATGACGAGTGCGTCACAATGAGGGGTGCGGACACCTTCAAGATCTTCGTCTGAGAACGTGACGGACACTCCGAGGCTTTTGGGAGGAGGGGTGGTTCGGACCGAGTTAACTTCTCTTATAAATGCCTTCCGAGAGGAGTTTGAGGAGCCCCTCATTGGGCCCCATGAATGAGGTGGAGGAATCGCTCTTCCTCGAAGTCGGGCATCTCTTCTCGTTCCGGACGCTTGTTAGCCCCCCGAGGCGGGGGAGGAAGTTCAGCTCGGTCCTTTCTTACGAACCTGATTAGCTGCCCCCTCTGGATGAGGGCTTCTATCTCATTTTTCAAGGCCCGACAATCGTTGGTGTCGTGGCCGTGGTCCCGATGATAACGGTACCATTTGTCCTTATCCCTTCTTTTGCCGGGGGTGTTCATTTTTGGAGCAGGGGGTATGATTCCTTCTTTCTCAACTTCCATCAAGATGGTAGAGACGTTGGTGGTGAGAGGAGTAAATTTCTCGAATCTGGGGGGAGGTCGGCGCTGGCCGGTATTATCCTTCTGGAGCTTCTTTGCTCCTTCATCTTCTGTTCCCTTCCTCTTAAGCCCGGCGGAAGACCCCTCCAAGTTGAGACGGTGCTCGGCTTCTTCGGCCCGAATGTACTTTTCGCTGTGGAGGAGGAGGTCGGAAAAGTCCTGTGGGGGCTTCTTGGCGAGGGAGGAGTGGAGGTTGGCATTGAGGACATTAGATTGAAATGCTGCTGTAGCGACCGACTGGTCGAGGGATGCTATAGACTGGGTTTCAGCTGTGAACCTCTTCACATAGTCTCTCAACTTCTCACCCTTCTTCTGGTGGAGGTACAGTAACGAGATGCTGGTCTTCTCAGTTCTTCGGCTACTTACAAAATGGGTGATGAATAGGGTCTCGAATTGCTCGAAGGAGAATATTGAGGAGGGGGCAAGGCGAGAGTACCATTCTCGAGCTGGACCCTTGAGAGTTGCGGGGAAGGTTTTACAGAGCAGAGCATCGGAAGCTTGGTGGATGAGCATTAGGGTCTTGAAGCTCTCGATGTGATCGACGGGGTCGGTCTCCCCGGAGTAGGTCTCAAATTGAGGGGGTTTGAAGCCGATTGGCACAGGTGCATCCATTATGGTTCGGGAGAAAGGAGGCCTGCTAGGACGAAGGGTCCTTCCTCTAAGTTCTTCTTCTCGGTCGGTCTAACTGACCCAAGCGCCTCTCCATTTCATGGAGTCGGCAGTACACGGCGTCGTCCCTTCGACGGTAATCAGCTGAGCCTCTAGACTCGTCTTCGTACGAGGGAGAGCGGGGGCTACGACGACGGTAGTCCCTGGAGCGGCGAGGACTTTGCTCATGTCGGGAGTTGCTGGGAGCTGGAGGAGGAGATGGGGACCGTCGGCGAGGACTTCGGACCGGAGGAGGAGAGGGAATCTTGGGTGCATTGGTGTTGGGCCGGAGATTTAGAGCTTGTAGGACGATCGCTTGGAACTGCTGGAACTCGGCACGGGTGATGGGTGCCTCATCGTTCCTAGGCTGTTGCCGACCTGCAGGGGAGTGTGGCCTTCTTCGGTAATGCTCGGGGGACGCTCTCCGCCCCCTTCGGATAGGGGACCTTCTGTATTCTCGGCGGCGAGGAGACCGCTCATCCGAACAGTGTTGGCGGGAGGTTCCCTATCGGGCCCGCTTTTCATCCAGATGGCGGCGAAGATCCTCATCCTTCTGCCGATTGAGGGCGGTGTTGTGGAGACCGGAAGCTCGGGGATGATGGGAGGCCATAGAGTCCGAAGAGGCGTGGTGGATGGAGACGTGGTCCTGGTGAAGAGGTTGTTTCTGAGGGTTAGGACCCTTGGGAGGTGGCTGATTCGGAGGAGGAGGAGGAAGGTCCTGTTGAAGCGGGTCTTCCGTTGGAGTTGGAAGTTGCCCCTGCTGTTGAGTAGGCTGGATGGGAATTTCTTACTGCTGATCGGGGTTGGGTCCTCTGTTGGACCCTCTTGATCTGACTTTCCTAGGAGGCATGGCTGGAGAAGATCTGTTCAACGGGAAGATGGGAGGTTGCTATTCGTTAGTTTCCTACAGACGGCACCAATCTGTTGCCGCTAAATTTGGTGTGGGGGCAAACAGATAGTATTTGTGGATTTTTAGGGAAACTGAATAGTAAACCTGTATACCTGTTCCGTCGGGGTTCTGACCGTTGCTCCCGCCGTACATCTGCAAGAAGTACGAGACACCGGGGTTGTTCCCAGCGACGCACCCTCCGACGCTCAAGTCAGTAATCAGGAAAGATTATGAAAGAGCGCAAAAACTGGAGAAAGATTGATTACCTCTTAATGGAGATGGATGAGGGGTATTTATAGGCGTCTTAGGGACTGGATTAGGAATGTAATCTCCGTGATCTGATAAGGAATATTCTCCTTGTAAACAGATTAGGAATGTGATCCCTAATTCCCAGTGGAGGGATTGGCATGAATCAGGACCGTTGATTAGGATTTAATCAGAAACCCTAATTCTATCCCTCTGGATCGGGCTTTCTGCTGTTTGAAACCCGCACCCGATTGAGGTGGATCCGTTTGCGGGTTAGCAGGTTTTCGAGGAGGAGAACCAGTACCCGCTTCAGACCCATTGGTAGGTGAAATTACCGTTTCACCCCTGGGCATCAAGATTTGTGCTTGATTTGGATGGTTCTGGTTAAACCCCATTTTTAGCCATATCAGGCAGCATGGTTGGATTTGGCGAAAATGGTAGTAGGAGAGAGGAGAGCAATGAGAAAGAGTCAGATGGTTGTCGATGCTACCATTGTTGAAATGATGATATGGGATTGGGATTGGTATTGGGGTGTGTATTCGCTTTATTTTTATTTTTATTGTTTTATTATATATTAAGAGGAGGAGGGTTTTATGATTAGGGTCGTTAGGATTTAGAACCCAAGGATATACTTTTTTTAATTGGAAAAAAGTGAAATATAAGTACCATATTTTATTAATAAGAAGTTAATAGAATATACCGAAAGTACTAGGCCTTCTATATAACAGAAATTAAAACAAAGTGCCTCCCTGAAACACGAGAGTGTGAGACATAATAAAAAAGACATACATGTGAACAATAGTGCAACTACAACAACCCTAGGAGATTCTCCAACAAACCGTGGAGGGTGGGGATCTAGCTATAGTCGTGCTGCTCAGTCCAGAGTCAGACCAATCTCGATCTCCTCGTCGTTATATTCCTCGGCCTAAAAGGCCCTCCTAGGTCCAATTCTGCTAGGTTTGTTATCAGGGAATATCTTGTTTGTTGGTTTGTTTTGAGATTTTAAGGATAAGAAATTCAAAATTCTGTGAAATCAGATTTTTTCCGTACTAACCCACTTTTTGAATTTTTTTTAACCAAATTGACCCACATTCAAAAATATTTACTCAATTAATCTAGTTTTGGACACGTCAGCATAAAACGCTCTTGGCAACAACGACATCAGTTCTTTTGATGTCGTTATTGCCAAGAGCGACATCTGTTAATTTTTTTGGGGACTATGTTCCTTTCTGGAGTAACGACATCAATTCATTTTCTCTCAATCATAAACTCTCTGACTTGGGAAAAAAAATTTAAATGTGGAAACATCTTATAACTGATGCTGCTATCCCCAACAACGGCATTTTCAAGGCTGATGTCGTTGTTGGAGATAGCGGCATCAATTATAATAGTTATTATATATAAATAGTTGCCAATAGCGGTGATATGGCTAAAAATGGGGGTTAATCGGAACCGTCCAAATCGGGTACGAATCTTGGGACCCAGGGGTAAAACGGTAATTTCGCCTACAAGAGGGTCCAAAATGGGTATTGGATCTTCTCCCCCAGGGACCCAATAACCCACGAATGGATCCACCAATAAGAGGGTGCGGGACTTAACCCGCTGCGCACCCAATCCAACAAGATAGAATCAGGGTCCCTGATATACATCTATCTTTTCACTGGGATTTGGGGATTAAATTCCTTATCTGATTACGAGGAATATACCCTATCAGATTACATTCCTAAACTGTTGACAAGGGGAATATCCCATATCAGATTACGGGGATTACATCCCTAATCTGTTCCCTGAGACGCCTATAAATACCCCCCATCCATCTCCATTAAGAGGTAATCAATCTTTCACCAGTTTTTGCGCTCATTCATAGTCTTCCTAGATTACTGACTTGAGCGTCGGAGGGTGCGTCGCTGGGAACAACCCCGGTGTCTCGCACTTTTTGCAGGTCTACGGCAGGACTCACGACCGAAGCCCGACGGAACAGGTATACAGGTTTACTATTCAGTTTCCCTAAGAATCCACAAATACTATCTGTTTGCCCCCACACCAAAATTAGCGGCAACAGATTGGCACCGTCGGTGGGAAACTAACGAATAGGAACCTCTCCTCTTCCCCGAAAACAGGTTCTCTCCAGTCATGCCACCTCGGAAAGTCAGATCAAGGGGGTCCAACCGAGGACCCAACCCTGATCAGCAGCAAGAAGTTCCCAACAATCCTGCTCAACAACAAGGGCAGCTTTCCCCTACCGCGGAAGACCCGCTCCAACAGAACCTTCCCCCTCCTGATCCAAAGGGTCCTCACCCTCAGAAACAAACCCTTCATCAAGAACAGGTCTCCATCCGCAACGCCTCCACTGACTCTATGGCCTCCCATCACCCTCGAGCCTCTGGTTGCCACAATACAGCCCCTAACCGCCAGAAAGAGGATGATCTCCGCCGCCATCTGGAAGAAAAACGGGCCCGAGAGGGAGCCTCCCGCCAACACTATTCGGGCGAGCGGTCTCCTCGCCACCGGTACCACAGGTCCCCCGTCCGCAGAGGGAGGAAGGAGTCCCCCGATCATTACCGAAGAAGGCACTCTCCCGCGGGTCGGCAACAGCCCAGGAACAATGAGGCACCAATCACCCGTGCTGAGTTCCAGCAGTTCCAAGCGACCGTCCTGCAGGCTCTCAACCTTCGTCAAAATCCTAATGAGCCAAAGGTGCCATCCCCTCCTCCAGTCCGAAGCCCTCACCGACGGTCCCCATCTCCTCATCCTGCTCCTAGCAACTCCCGGCGTACCCCAAGTCCTCGCCGCTCCCGAAGTTACCGTCGCCGCAGCCCTCGCTTTCTCTCATACGAAGACGAGTCTCGTGGCTCGGCAGATTACCGTCGGAGAGATGACACCATGAACCGCCGTCTTCATGAAGTAGAAAGACGCCTGGGTCAGATAAACCGAGAAGAAGAGCTCAGGGGGAGGACCCTACGTCCTAGCCGACCCCCTTTCTCCCGAACCATAGTGAACGCACCTGTCCCGTTCGGCTTCATACCTCCCCAATTTGAGACTTACACCGGGGAAACCGATCCAGTTGATCACATTGAAAGTTTTAAGACCCTGATGCTCCTGCATCAAGCTTCCGATGCCCTCCTCTGCAAAACCTTCCCCGCAACTCTCAAAGGACCAGCCCGAGAGTGGTATTCTCGTCTCGCCCCCTCCTCGATATTTCGAACAGTTCGAAACCCTCTTCGTCACACATTTTGTAAGCAGCCGAAGGGCCGAGAAGACGAGCATCTCCTTATTGCACCTCCACCAAAAGAAGGGGGAGAAATTCAGAGACTATGTGAAGAGGTTCACAGCTGAAGCCAGGTCCATAGCATCCCTCGACCAGTCGGTTGTTACGGCTGCATTTCAATCTAATGTCCTCAATTCCAACCTCCGCTCCTCCCTCGCCAAGAAACCTCCGCAGAACTTTTTCGACCTCCTCCTTCGCAGTGAAAAGTATATCCGAGCCGAGGAGGCCGAGCAGCGACCAAACTGGGAAGGGTCTTCCTCCGGGTTTAAGAGAAAGGGAACAGAGGAGGAAGGAACCAGGAAGCTACAAAAGGACAATGCCGGCCAGCGCCGAGCTCCCCCCAGGTTCGAAAAGTTCACTCCCCTCACCACTGACATCTCAACCATTTTGATGGAGGTCGAAAAGGAGGGTATTATTCCCCTTGCTCCAAGGATGAACACTCCCGCCAAAAGAAGAGATAAAGAGAAATGGTGCCGTTATCACCGGGACCACGGGCATGACACCAGCGAT
The DNA here is from genome assembly GCA_017893485.1 of Hemerocallis citrina. Lineage (NCBI taxonomy): Eukaryota > Viridiplantae > Streptophyta > Magnoliopsida > Asparagales > Asphodelaceae > Hemerocallis > Hemerocallis citrina. The sequence continues at coordinate 75,848,354 of CM030364.1, forward strand.
TGTCGTGCCCTGAAGAACGAGATCGAAGCCCTTATCCAGAGAGGGCAGCTGACTAGATTCGTAAGAAAAGACCGAGCCGAACTTCCTCCCCCACCTCGGGGGGCTAACAAGCGTCTGGAGAGAGAAGAGACGCCAGACTTCGAGGAAGAGCGAGTCCTCCACCTCATTCACGGGGGCCCAATGGGGGGCTCCTCGAACTCCTCTCGAAAAGCCTTTATAAGAGAAGTCAACTCGGTCCGAACCACCCCTCCTTCCAAAGGCCTCGGAGTGCCAGTCACGTTCTCCGACGAAGATCTCGAGGGAGTTCGTACCCCGCATTGTGACGCACTCGTCATTAGCCTCCACATGGCGAATTTCAAAGTGGAGAGGATCTTAGTAGACAACGACAGCTCCGTCAATATCCTCTTCCTCTCCGCTTTTAAAGGCCTAAAGCTCTCCAGAGACAGACTCAAGCCCGCCGGCTACACTCTCCATGGGTTCACGGGGGTTCCGGTAACTATTGAAGGGGTGATCACCCTCGATGTAACTGCCGGCCAAACTCCTACCACCCGAACAGAGCCAATGGACTTCATGGTAGTGGATGTTCCTGCCGCATACAACGTCATTTTGGGTCGGCCTGGCCTCGCAGCTCTGGAAGCTGTCCCTTCAGCATACCATCTTAAGATGAAATTTCCCACCCGGTCCGGGGTCGGGGAAGTAAGGGGCAATCAGGAGACGGCCAGAAAGTGCTACATGACCTCAACCCTTGGACCCGTCCTCTCCTTAGAGACTCTGGAGATTCCTCAAGAAACTGCAAGACCGACCTCCGAGCCGGTGGATGAACTGGAGGAGGTGCTCTTCTCTGAACAAGAGCCGACCCGCAAGTTCTTTGTTAGCAAGACCCTCCCGTCCGCCCTATACTCAGGTATTGTGAAATGCGTCCGAGCCAATCAAGACCTCTTCGCATGGTCAGCAGTAGATATGCCCGGTATCTCCGAAGAACTCTTGGTCCACCGCCTGAGCGTTGATCCGGGGTTCAAACCGGTTCAGCAAAAGAGGCGCAAGTTCGCCCCCGAGCGTCAGCTCTCTATCAAAGAGGAGGTAAACAAGCTGTTGAAAGCCCGATTCATACAGGAGGTGAACTATCCTGAATGGCTATCAAATGTGGTAATGGTGAAAAAGTCCAATGGGACGTGGAGAATCTGTATTGATTTCACCGACCTCAACAAGGCCTGCCCCAAAGATCCTTTCCCTCTACCGAGCATCGACACTCTGATTGACGCAACCTCGGGACATGAGCTCCTCAGCTTCATGGATGCCTTCTCAGGTTACAATCAGATAAGAATGTTCCCCCCGGATATCCCGAAGACATCTTTTGTGACCGACCAAGGCCTCTATTGCTACAGAGTCATGCCATTCGGCCTAAAGAACGCAGGGGCGACATACCAACGCCTCGTCAACAAGGTTTTCCAGGCCCAGATCGGTCGGAACATGGAAGTGTACGTCGATGATATGCTTGTAAAGAGCATCCGAGGTGTTGATCATATGGCCGACCTTCAGGAGGCCTTTGACGTTCTAAGAAAGCACAATATGAGACTCAACCCGAACAAGTGTGCGTTCGGCGTTTCATCAGGGAAGTTCCTCGGCTTCATGGTTAGCCAACGAGGAATTGAAGCAAATCCGGAGAAGATCAAGGCCATATTGGACATGGCCCCTCCTAGAAATGTTAAAGAAGTTCAGAGATTGACTGGTCGCCTAGCCGCCATAGGGCGCTTTCTGTCGAAGTCCGAGGAAAAGTGCCTCCCGTTCTTCAAAGCCCTTAGGGGGGCTAAAAGATTTGAGTGGGGGCAGCAGCAACAAGACTCATTCGACCAGCTTAAAGCATACCTCGTCAATCCACCTCTTCTCAGCAAACCTATACCTGGCGAACCACTCTACCTCTACCTAGCAGCTTCCGAACAGACACTTAGTGTGGTCTTAGTCAGAGAAGAAGAAAGGGCCCAGAAGCCCATCTACTACGTCAGCAAAGTACTTCGGGACGCCGAGCTCCGGTACCCGAAGATTGAGAAAATAGCCTATGCCCTAGTAATGGCCGCAAGAAAGCTTCGGCCCTACTTTCAGTCCCATTCGGTGATCGTTCTTACCGACCAGCCGCTGAAACAAGTTCTTCACAAGCCCGAGGCTTTCGGCCGCCTTATGAAGTGGTCAATCGAGCTGAGCCAACATGATATAACCTATCAGCCTCGGACCGCGATCAAGGCACAGGCATTGGCCGAATTCATAGTGGAGACCACAATCCCTGAGCCCTGCCGAACAGAAAAGGGACCCCCGGTTTGGTCAATTTATGTTGATGGATCTTCTTGCAATGAGGGAAGCGGGGCAGGAGTCATCCTGGCAGGCCCAGATGACTTCATCCTCCAATACTCCCTCCGTATAAATTTCAAAGCTTCGAACAATGAGGCCGAATACGAGGCGCTAATAGCCGGTCTAAGAATGGCCCGAAATGTAGGGGCACAGCGGCTTCAGATCTTCAGCGACTCTCAGTTGGTTGTCAACCAGGTCCTCGGTGAGTATGAAGCTCGCGATGATAGAATGGTTAAATACTTGGCTAAAGTCAAGAGCCTCATGGCGCTGTTTGAAGAGGCCCTCATCCAAAGGATCCCCAGAGAAGAAAATACTCAGGCCGACGCCCTATCCAAATTAGCCTCCTCTTCCCTTCAAGGTCTTGAGCAGACCATATTGATAGAAGTCCTCTTGAAGCCAAGCATAGAGGACGAAGCACCAGACTCCGTTGAAACATTGCCTGTCCTCCTCGAAGACAACTGGATGAAACCCATTGTCGAATTCTTAAAGGACGGACTCCTCCCTGAAGATCCGAGGGAAGCAAGAAGAATCAGGACCCGAGCCGAGCGTTTTACTTTAATCGAAGGCATCTTATATAAACGCTCCTTCACCCAGGTAGACGGTCGGCCTTACCTAAGGTGCCTTTCCCCCAGGCAAGCCGACTACGCCCTGCAAGAGCTTCACGAGGGCATCGGCGGAGCTCATTCTGGGTCCAGGGCTCTAGCGCGCAAAGTGTTGAACTACGGGTTTACTGGCCCACTCTCCTACGGGACGCCGAACGACACGTTCGGCAATGCAGCTCCTGTCAAAAGTATGCAGACATCCGACGCCTTCCACAAGCACCGCTCACCTCCCTATCAAGTCCGATCCCCTTCGCTATGTGGGGGATGGATTTACTAGGACCGTTTCTGTAATACCCCGTATTTCTGAAATATATATATGGTTTGAGATATATAATAATAAATGAATTTGAGATGTTGTCCTATAAGATATTTCTATAGGGAGGATTGTTTGGAATTAATTGGTTTGAAATATATAGGATTCATTTGAATCCGGATTTGAAGGTGGTGGGGGGGACCCACCGGTTCTTGAATGAAGAAGAAACAACACTTGAGTGTTGTTCTTGTTCTTGTGTGATGACATGGCAACCTAGGGAATTATTCCCTAGGGGTGTGCACGGGTATAAAGATGTGGGATTTAATCCTATATTGCTAATTTGAAATGATAAAGTATAATATATATAATATTGCCAAGGATCCAGAGTCACCAATTCGGTTAACCACCTTTTGAGAGGCAGCCTGTGGTGGGCAGTTGTACTACATAGTATCTAATTTGTCTTATAAATTGTAATAAATTGTCCAAGCCCGGGGCAGGGGTGTTACAAATGGTATCAGAGCCGACTTTCGACACCGAGTGTAGGAGAAAAACACGAGTGAAGGCCACCAGATTTGCGGCGGAGAGTATTTTACAGGTTCTTCACGATGAGTCGTGACATGACGTGGATACGGCTCCAGGTACCGCGGCGGCGGAGAGTATTTCACAGGTTCTTCACGATGCGTCGTGACATGACTAATACCCCGTATTTCTGAAATATATATATGGTTTGAGATATATAATAATAAATGAATTTGAGATGTTGTCCTATAAGATATTTCTATAGGGAGGATTGTTTGGAATTAATTGGTTTGAAATATATAGAATTCATTTGAATCCGGATTTGAAGGTGGTGGGGGGGACCCACCGGTTCTTGAATGAAGAAGAAACAGCACTCGAGTGCTGTTCTTGTTCTTGTGTGATGACGTGGCAACCTAGGGAATTATTCCCTAGGGGTGTGCACGGGTATAAAGATGTGGGATTTAATCCCATATCGCTAATTTGAAATGATAAAGTATAATATATATAATATTGCCAAGGATCAAGAGTCACCAATTCGGTTAACCACCTTTTGAGAGGCAGCCTGTGGTAGGCAGTTGTACTACATAGTATCTAATTTGTCTTATAAATTGTATAAATTGTCCAAGCCCGGGGCAGGGGTGTTACAGTTTCCACCAGCCCCCGGACAGCTAAAGTTTCTAGTCGTGGCGGTCGACTATTTCTCTAAATGGATAGAAGCCGAGCCCCTGGCTACAATCACCGAGCATAGGGTCGTACAATTCTTCTGGAAAAATGTGATTTGCCGGTTCGGCATTCCCCGAGTCATAGTCACGGATAATGGAACACAGTTCACTGGGGCCGCCTTCCGAGCTTTATGTGAGGACCTCTCCATACAACACCGATTCTCCTCCGTCTTCCATCCTCAGTCGAATGGCCAGGCCGAGAATGCCAACCGACAGATTCTTTCGGGCATCAAGAAGAGATTAGACAAGTGTTCCAAAGGACTGTGGGTCGATCAGCTGCCAAACGTGCTCTGGAATCACCGCATCACCAAGCGGACCCCAACAGGCGAGAGCCCGTTTAATCTCACCTATGGGTCCGAGGCCCTCATTCCCCTAGAAGTTGGGATACCCTCTCCTCGTTTGATGGCCTTTGAAGAAGAGCAGAATGCCAAAGAGCTCAGAGCAAGCCTAGATCTGATAGATGAAATCCGAGAGAGAGCGGCCATACGCCAACAAGCTTACTGAAGGAGGATCGAGCGGGCATACAACAAAAGGGTCCGCCCGACGGACCTCAAAGAAGGGGATTTAGTCCTCCGGAAATTGGCCATCTCGTTCCCCGGACAGAAAAGCAAGTTGGCCCCGAATTGGGAGGGACCGTACAAAATCTCAAAGGTGATCCGCCCCGGTGCGTACAAGCTAGAAGATCTCGAAGGCAGAGAAATTCCCAGGACTTGGAATGCCGACCATCTTTTGAAATACCAAGAGAAGGCAACTACGCCTCTCTAAGTAACTCGAGATGTCAAACCATTCCCTTCCTTTTACTAGTAGTGATTTTTCCTTTTATTTTTTCATTGTAATAACGGCTAGCAACCTTAGAAGCAGCCGATCATTAGATATTAATAAATAAAGTTTCTTCATATTTTCACTGCTATTAGATCTCTCTGCTTTTAACTCTCTAATCTAACAATGGTTCCGGAGTCCAATACTTGGCTCGATTCTACTTCGCAAGTTCGCTCCTAAGCAAACTAGAAGTAGCTCGCCATTCGGAACTGCTCCCACAGCCGTTGAATGGTTCGGAGTCCAACACTTGGTTCGACTCTACTCCGTAAGTTCGCTCCTAAGCGAGCTAAGGGTAGTTCGCCATTCGGAAATGCTCCCACAACCCTAAACTAACCTAACAATGGTTCCGGAGTCTAACACTTGGCTCAATTCTACTTCGCAAGTTCGCTCCTAAGCGAACTAGAAGTAGCTCGCCATTCGGAACTGCTCCCACAGCCGTTGAATGGTTCGGAGTCCAACACTTGGTTCGACTCTACTCCGCAAGTTCGCTCCTAAGCGAGCTAGGGGTAGTTCGCCATTCGGAAATGCTCCCACAACCCTAAACTAACCTAACAATGGTTCCGGAGTCCAACACTTGGCTCGATTCTACTTCGCAAGTTCGCTCCTAAGCGAACTAGAAGTAGCTCGCCATTCGGAACTGCTCCCACAGCCGTTGAATGGTTCAGAGTCCAACACTTGGTTCGACCCTACTCCGCAAGTTCGCTCCTAAGCGAGCTAGGGATAGTTCGCCATTCGGAAATGCTCCCACAACCCTAAACTAACCTAACAATGGTTCCGGAGTCCAACACTTGGCTCGATTCTACTTCGCAAGTTCGCTCCTAAGCGAACTAGAAGTAGCTCGCCATTCGGAACTGCTCCCACAGCCGTTGAATGGTTCGGAGTCCAACACTTGGTTCGACCCTACTCCGCAAGTTCGCTCCTAAGCGAGCAAGGGGTAGTTCGCCATTCGGAAATGCTCCCACAACCCTAAACTAACCTAACAATGGTTCCAGAGTCCAACACTTGGCTCGATTCTACTTCGCAAGTTTGCTCCTAAGCGAACTAGAAGTAGCTCGCCATTCAGAACTGCTCCCACAGCCGTTGAGTGGTTCGGAGTCCAACACTTGGTTCGACTCTACTCCGCAAGCTCGCCCCTCAGCGAGCTAGGGGTAGTTCGCCATTCGGAAATGCTCCCACAACCTTTAAACTAATCAAACAAGGGCGCCGAAGTCCGACACTTGGCTCGATGCTACTTCGCAAGTTTGCTCGTAGACGAACAAGAAGAAGCTCGACATTCGGGGCCGCTCCCACTTTAGAAGCCTCGGCACAGCAGACAAACAGTCGCAAGAGTAAAATGCACAAGTTCGACAACAACACTTTTATTAATGAAACAGATGCGGTACAAAGACAAACACAGCAAGATTACAACTCGTCAAGGAAAAAATTACAATGCCGACTTATTACACTTAACAAAAAAGAAGTAGTACACAAAAATTTGCGAAGACAACGACTTTAGCACTTTTTTGGAGCCGGAGCGTTCCGCTTCAGAGACACTCGAGAATGACGACGCTTGTCTCCGGAGCGCGACCCCAAGCCAGCGAACTGAGACGTATCCTCGGCACCACTTCTAGTGGCCACTCCGACGGACGCTCCGCTCGATGAAATTGCCACCGAGCTCTGCGCGTCCCCTGAACTAGGTTGGCCGATCCGCTGACGGGTCGCCATCTCATAGAAGGTGATACCCCGCTCACTCTCAGCCCGAGTGCATGACGTGCTTCGAACATTGATCGGCCCTGAATGCGGCTTAAGACGGGCCACTTCTGCCTCCAACTCCGAAATCCGATCCCGCAACGAGTCGTCCTTGACGTCGACTTCGAAACGTGGGGGTATCGCGGAGTCCGGCACACCAGATCGGCTGGCGATGAGGCGCCGAAGGTGGGTGACCTCGATGCTTTTATCCACCGTCGCTCTCTTGAGCGCTTCGACCTCGGCGGTCAACTGTACCCGTTCGGTCGTCAACTTGGCCACCTCGGCCGTCAGCCCCTCGCCCTCACTCCGAAGCTTCGCCTCTACGGACTGAAGATGTTGTATCTCGGAAAGCAAATCGTCTCTCTCCGCTGTTATTTTGGACAAGTTATGACGGATGCACTGAACCCGAATCTCATTACTGAAATCAGTTGGCAAATATTCACCTTCGGGGATAAGCTCGGCGATCCTGCTTTCCAAACGACGAATCTCGATATCTCGCCGGCCGAGGACGAGCTGGAGATGGGTCCTCTCGCTTTCAGCTCGGCGCAATCCGAGCTCGACCTCGTAAAGTCTCTCTTGGCACCTCGCCAGACACAGCCTCGTCGCCCCTAGGCTGACCTCGGCTCGAGTTCCCTCATCCGAGCGCAAAGGCTCGACGTCTTGGGCGATCACCATAAGCTGCAAAGAGATCGGAGTAGTCAGTAAAAACGTCGAACACTGCCGAAGCACCACACTTGGAAAAATTTTCTTTTCTAAAAACAAGAAGGGAATGTTCGGCAAAAGAGGGGGCAAAAGACAAAAACTTCCGAACATCGACACTTGCAAAAACTTTCTTTTCATTAATGTCAAAAAGTAGCGGTGGCCAGTCCGCTATTAGGCATTACAGAGTTCGAAAAGAAAAACAAAAAACAAAAACAAGAAAACGAAAGGCGGAGTCAAGGCTCGACCTCTTTCCCCGGGCGTCGAGGTGGGGTAGGAGTTGACTTCGCCGAAGGAGACGCCGCCGCCAGCGGGGTAATAGCGGTGCTGGGGACCTCATCAGTAGCCCCGGTCCCAGCACCGGCTTCGTCGTCGCCCTCCTCCTCTTCTTCCCCTTCGGACTCGGGGTCGAAGCCCTCGACGTGTCCGGGGAATAGCCGCCATCCCGAGACATCCACCGCGGGGTATGCCTCCGATACCCGCGTGAGGGCGGTAGCGAAGGCCTTCGCCATATTCTGCGCGAGGAACCCTTGGGCCTTTTCCAAGGTCGCGTCCTTCGTCGCCTTCACGGCTGCCGCCTGCGCCGCCTCGACTTCGGCCAACTGCTTGGCCGACCCCTCCTTCTGCCGAAGGAGCTCGCCCTCCAGCCTCTTCACCTCGGCCTCGAGGTACTGGACCCTCGCCGACCGGCCCTCATGCTCGACGCGGAGCTTGTCGAGCTCGTTCGCCAGGCGAGCTTTTTCGTTCCGAGCTTGGTCGGACTCCTGCTTCAGCTCCTTCTCTAGAGCTGTCATCCTCTCGGTGAGGTGGCCGAAGTGGACGATGATCTGCAGCAAAGAAGAGCTAAAAGAGTTAGAAAAAATTTTTCGATTCAAGAAATACAACAGGCGAGGAGGAGCTTACCGATACCGCTGAACGAGCGATCTCGATCACGTCGTCGCCCTCTCTCCCCGCCTCCATGGCGGCTCGGTCCTTCGGGGTGGCGAGATGCTTGATGGCCTGCATGCTCGCCAAGGAGTTCCCGAGGAACCCATCGTGCTTCCGAACTTGCCAGTCCGGAATATGGATCCGCTTGTGCTCCTCCGTCAGGAGTTCCTCGCCTGCCACGGTCAGCGGCGGTGTCGGCATGGCGAGTGCGGCGGCAATGGGGAAATCCCCCACTGGTGCGGGAGCCGAAGTCCCCGCCACGGTGACGACCGGGTCGTCAAGGATCTCCACCCCCTCGACAGGGCCCGCGATCCTCGGAGCCTTCGAGGTCGAGGGCAGCTTGGATGCTACCCTCTTGCGCTTCTTCGGCGCCTTACTCGCAAGCCCTGCCCTGAGCGCCAAGACCGCGTCGTAGTCCATGGATTCTACATCAAAAGCAAAAAATTGATTAGCACGTAGAAAACAACAAGGCAATGAGTAAGGAAAAAGAAAAAACTTGACAAAAGCCGCGTACTGGGATCTACGCGGCAGAGCCCTCCCTTGTAGAGGACGTCCTCCGTCAGCTCCCTCCAATCGTACTTCGGCCGGTCAAGGAGGATCCGGACCGCCTCTTCTTCTTCTACTGAGAGCTTCGGCATCGCCTTCGCCCTCTTCGGCACCCCCTCTACCCAAGCAGAAGGGATCGGCCATGCCTCTCGACTCCGCACGACCAACCACTTCTCTCGCCAGTTCTTAATGAAGTCGGGGCATACGACGAGCCTGCCGCCGTGCCTCGGAGTCAAGTAATACCGGTACTCCGACTTGTTCCCTTGGTGGAGCCGGCATAACGTCCGAAGCACGTTCAGCTGCGGCTCGATCCCTGCGGCCTGGCAGTGGAGAACGAACCCATTAATCACTCGCCACGCGTTCGGCATGAGTTGGATGGGGCTGACCCCGAACCAACTCACCACGGTAATTGCGAACGCGTGGAGAGGTAGCCGAGCACCGGCGATAAAGGCGTCGACCGGCCAGCAACACATCGTCACTGGCAGCGGTGAGTTTGCCCTAACTCCGGGACCTGGCAACATGATTTCGTACTCCTCCGGGATGAAGAAAGAATCCCGGATCACTGCCAGATCCTCCTCACGCAGGATCGACGCCGCATCGTCCGCCTCCGTCGTCTCCCTCGCGGCGTTCTCCTCGAAGGACCTCTCCCTCCCATGAACAATCCGCTCGGCCTGATCCTCCTGGAGCTGCCTAACTCTGTGGAGCCCCGTCAATGGCCCTGGCAGTTGTCCGAACTCCCCCATCCTCTTCGGATCCACAACGATCGAATCCTTGCCGAACACCTTGCCTTTGGTCGGGGTCGGAGTCGAGTCCTCGACGTCTTCAAGGGAGGGCTCGGACCAAGAGACTTCGTCGGAGACAGAAGCTATAGACATAATTGATGATAAATTACCTTAATAGGGACAGCTACCGGAAAACTTCGCCTGAAACAAACGCCGACGCCGGAAAAACTCGCCTGGGCACAAGAAACCGTCTGAGCAAAAGAGAGGAGAAATGAGAAATGAGAGGGGGGGGGGAGGATTTATAGAGGGGGGCACATCAAACGAGGATAATGGGCTTGTACGACCGGCCCATTTAAACCAAACGACGGAGCGATCCCAATCGTCGCCTCGCTAACCATAACGAATCATGAGTAGAATTTAATGCGCGCCCAGTCTGATGGAAGCCCAGAGGTCACTGCAATTAATGAACGACCCATTTGTCAGAGTTGTCAGAGTTGTCAGAGCTGTCAGAGCCACCAGAAGTTCAAACGGCGCAAAGAAAAAACAAACCCCTAAAAACGACAAGTTCAGAAGTTCGGCACTCACTGCCGAGCGTTCGTGACACCAACCTTGTTACGGGGTAAAAATCAAGTTCGACACTCACTGCCGAGCGTTCGTGACATCGACCTTGTTACGGGGTAAAAATCAAGTTCGGCACTCACTGCCGAGCATTCGTGACACCGACCTTGTTACGGGGTAAAAATCAAGTTCGACACTCACTGCCGAGCGTTCGTGACACCGACCTTGTTACGGGAAAAAAATCAAGTTCGGCACTCACTGTCGAGCGTTCGTGACACCGACCTTGTTACGGGGTAAAAATCAAGTTCGGCACTCACTGCCGAGCGTTCGTGACACCGACCTTGTTGCGGGGCAAAAATCAAGTTCGGCACTCACTGCCGAGCGTTCGTGACACCGACCTTGTTGCGGGACAAAAATCAAGTTCGGCACTCACTGCCGAGCGTTCGTGACACCGACCTTGTTACGGGGTAAAAATCAAGTTCGGCACTCACTGCCGAGCGTTCGTGACACCGACCTTGTTACGGGGTAAAAATCAAGTTCGGCACTCACTGCCGAGCGTTCGTGACACCGACCTTGTTGCGGGACAAAAATCAAGTTCGGCACTCACTGCCGAGCGTTCGTGACACCGACCTTGTTACGGGGCAAAAATCAAGTTCGGCACTCACTGCCGAGCGTTCGTGACACCGACCTTGTTACGGGGTAAAAATCAAGTTCGGCACTCACTGCCGAGCATTCGTGACACCGACCTTGTTACGGGGTAAAAATCAAGTTCGACACTCACTGCCGAGCGTTCGTGACACCGGCCTTGTTACGGGAAAAAAATCAAGTTCGGCACTCACTGTCGAGCGTTCGTGACACCGACCTTGTTACGGGGTAAAAATCAAGTTCGGCACTCACTGCCGAGCGTTCGTCACACCGACCTTGTTGCGGGGCAAAAATCAAGTTCGGCACTCACTGCCGAGCGTTCGTGACACCGACCTTGTTGCGGGACAAAAATCAAGTTCGGCACTCACTGCCGAGCGTTCGTGACACCGACCTTGTTACGGGGTAAAAATCAAGTTCGGCACTCACTGCCGAGCGTTCGTGACACCGACCTTGTTACGGGGTAAAAATCAAGTTCGGCACTCACTGCCGAGCGTTCGTGACACCGACCTTGTTGCGGGGCAAAAATCAAGTTCGGCACTCACTGCCGAGCGTTTGTGACACCGACCTTGTTACGGGGCAAAAATCAAGTTCGGCACTCACTGCCGAGCGTTCGTGACACCGACCTTGTTACGGGGTAAAAATCAAGTTCGGCACTCACTGCCGAGCGTTCGTGACACCGACCTTGTTGCGGGGCAAAAATCAAGTTCGGCACTCACTGCCGAGTGTTCGTGACACCGACCTTGTTACGGGGCAAAAATCAAGTTCGGCACTCACTGCCGAGCGTTCGTGACACCGACCTTGTTACGGGGTAAAAATTAAGTTCGGCACTCACTGCCGAGCGTTCGTGACACCGACCTTGTTACGGGATAAAAATCAAGTTCGGCACTCACTACCGAGCGTTCGTGACACCGACCTTGTTACGGGGTAAAAATCAAGTTCGGCACTCACTGCCGAGCGTTCGTGACACCGACCTTGTTGCGGGGCAAAAATCAAGTTCGGCACTCACTGCCGAGCGTTCGTGACACCGACCTTGTTGCGGGGTAAAAATCAAGTTCGGCACTCACTGCCGAGTGTTCGTGACACCGACCTTGTTACGGGGTAAAAATCAAGTTCGGCACTCACTGCCGAGCGTTCGTGACACCGACCTTGTTACGGGGTAAAAATCAAGTTCAGCACTCACTGCCGAGCGTTCGTGACACCGACCTTGTTAGGGGGTAAAAATCAAGTTCGGCACTCACTGCCGAGCGTTCGTGACACCGACCTTGTTACGGGGTAAAAATCAAGTTCAGCACTCACTGCCGAGCGTTCGTGACACCGACCTTGTTACGGGGTAAAAATTAAGTTCGGCACTCACTGCCGAGCGTTCGTGACACCGACCTTGTTACGGGGTAAAAATCAAGTTCGGCACTCACTGTCGAGCGTTCGTGACACCGACCTTGTTACGGGGTAAAAATCAAGTTCGGCACTCACTGCCGAGCGTTCGTGACACCGACCTTGTTACGGAGAAAAAATCAAGTTCGGCACTCACTGCCGAGCGTTCGTGACACCGACCTTGTTACGGGGTAAAAATCAAGTTCGGCACTCACTGCCGAGCGTTCGTGACACCGACCTTGTTACGGGGCAAAAATCAAGTTCGGCACTCACTGCCGAGCGTTCGTGATACCGACCTTGTTGCGGGGCAAAAATCAAGTTCGGCACTCACTGCCGAGCGTTCGTGACACCGACCTTGTTACGGAGCAAAAAACAAGTTCGGCAGATCGCCAGACTCACTCCTAGCGCTCGCAGCTATGCCGAACTCGCTTTCCTCTCCGGAAAAGCCTGCCGAACTGCATGTGGACCTCGGCCCCCTAGTCAACGAGCCCTAGGGGAAGTCTAAGACATGATCCAAATATCTAAGACCCCCAAAACAACGAATTAACGCTCCGTGAAGGCAAAGAGGATATCCCTGCGAGAATACCACATGACCATCAGAGCTCATGAGCAACTCGGAGCTCTATCCACTCGGAAAATCACCTCACTACCCCTTCAAGATTCAAAACCCTCCATTTGAACTCCGATACAACTCCGCTAGCCATTAAAACAGTTAAACTACTCCTCAAAGGCCGATCAAATTTAGCCTTTAGGAGTGGGGGGCTCGTGATATGGCTAAAAATGGGGGTTAATCAGAACCGTCCAAATTGGGTACGAATCTTGGGACCCAGGGGTAAAACGGTAATTTCGCCTACAAGAGGGTCCAAAATGGGTATTGGATCTTCTCCCCCAGGGACCCAATAACCCACGAATGGATCCATCAATAAGAGGGTGCGGGACTTAACCCGCTGCGCACCCAATCCAACAAGATAGAATCAGGGTCCCTGATTAATCACGATCAACGGCCCTGATATACATCTATGTTTTCACTGGGATTTGGGGATTAAATTCCTTATCTGATTACGAGGTATATACCCTATCAGATTACATTCCTAAACTGTTGACAAGGGGAATATCCCATATCAGATTACGGGGATTACATCCCTAATCTGTTCCCTGAGACGCCTATAAATACCCCCCATTCATCTCCATTAAGAGGTAATCAATCTTTCACCAGTTTTTGCGCTCATTCATAGTCTTCCTAGATTACTGACTTGAGCGTCGGAGGGTGCGTCGCCGGGAACAACCCCGGTGTCTCGCACTTTTTGCAGGTCTACGGCAGGACTCACGACCGAAGCCCGACGGAACAGGTATACAGGTTTACTATTCAGTTTTCCTAAGAATCCACAAATACTATCTGTTTGCCCCCACACCAAAATTAGCGGCAACAAGCGGCAAATGTAATTTTTTTTTTCACAAGCTGCTTTTTGGAGTAATGACATTAGTACAATTGCTACTTATTCGTGAACTCTCTGACTTGAAAAAAAATTATAAGTGTGGAAACAGTTATATGCGGCTATCCCTACAACCGCATCAAAATACCGATGTCGTTATTATAAATTGCGGCAACAGTTCAAAGAAGATTTCAAAATTTAATTTTAGTTCTGTTTAACGAGAATAAAAATTTGAAATTTTCTTCAAACTGTTGCTGCTATCTCCAATAATGGCATCAAAATACTGATGCTGTTATTGTAAATAGCGGCAACTGTTCAAAGAAGATTTCAAAATTTGATTTCAGACATGTTTAACGAGAATAAAAATTTGAAATCTTCTTTGAACTGTTGCTGCTATCCCCAATAACGACATCAAAATACATGGTGCCGTTATTGTAAGTAGCGGCAACAGTTCAAAAAAGATTTCAAATTTTTATTCTCATTAAACATGTCTGAAATAAAAATTTAAAATCTTTTTTGAACTGTTGCTGCTATTTACAATAATGACATCGGGTATTTCGATGCCGTTGTGAGGGATAGCGACATCAGTTACAAGATGTTTCCACACTTATAATTTTTTCTAAGTTAGAGAGTTTACGAATGAGTAAAAAATGTACTTATGCCGTTACTCAAAACAGCGGCATGTATGTTTTTTTTTACAATGCTGCTATTGACAACAATGACATAGAAATAACCTATGTCGTTATTGCCAACTAATAATTTACACGTGAGATGCACATTTTAATAATTTCAAAAAATAAAAATAAAAATTCTGAAGTAGGGAGGATTTGAACTGGAAACTTCCTTTATATTAGTTACGTACGTACGTTGCACTTGTTGGTAGAATGACAAAATGACAAATGACACTAAGGCCTTCTCCCATTATAATATTAGAGATAACGTTTTATGCTGACATGTCCAAAACTTGTTCAATTGGATAAATATTTTCAAAAATAGATTAGTTTGGTCAATATTTTCAAAAAGCGAGTTCATACGGAAAAAAACTCGTGCAATCATGAGAGAGGATCATGTCCTATCTTAGATAGAATAAGATTAATCTATACCTAGCTTCAATGTTTGACAAACGGACATTAATTTCTCCTGAAAATATAATATGGCTCCTAAGAGCATCTGTAGTCGTTTTCTATAAATTTATCCATATATCGATAAATAGAAATAGATATTAGGATTTCTCTGCACTCGTCGTAAGCTATATTATAGCAAACAACTATTTAATATTAAGGGACGGCATTTCGTATGCCGTCGGAGGCCGAAAAGTGGAAAAATCGACTGCGGAATCGTCGGACGGCACACGAAGTGCCGTCCGTTTAAAAAATAAATAAATAAAGAATTTAAAAAAAAAATTAGACCGCCGGATGTCTAGGACGGCACATGAAGTGCCGTCCGACACCCTTTTTGGCTATAAAACAGTGCATTGTTAACAAACTACTGCAGTAAAACGACTCCATTTGATCAACACTGTAGCGTAAAACGACCCTTTATAGCCATAATCCCAACGCTACAGTGCATTGCTAACATATATGCACTGTTTTATAGCGATAATCCCAACGCTACAGTGCATTGCTAACAAACGACTCCATTTGATCACTCGTAATGTTTTATAGCGATAATCCCAACGGACGGCACATCGAGTGCCGTCCGGGAAAGGCGGCAACTTCTCAGACGCAACACCAAGCACCATCCGACGGTGGGAAATATTGGGATTTTGGGATTTAATTAATCCGGTTAATTGCGGAATTTTTGAAACGGACGGCATTTCGAGTGCCGTCCGACGCTTAGAACAGTAGTTTGCACGCGTGGGACGGCTCTTCGACCACCGTCGCTGACTTATCGATAAAGCTATTTCGTCTCTCATATATAGCAATCGACTGTAGCGATTTATCGATAATATCGATATATAGCAAACGACTGCAGCTACTTTTTAAGCTATATATCGATATTATCGATATATAGATAACGACTACAGATGCTCTAAAAACTGACAATTATAGAGAGATAAATAAGAAATGAGCATCTTCTATTCAGATATTTTCGAGTTATCTTCCATTCCTGTTAGCATTAACTAGAATAGCCTTGTGCAATAATGCACATACTAAGTATGAAGCATTATTAAGGTGTAGTTTTCCCTTCTTCTCTCTCAGCCCATTAATTTTGTCACGGTTTCAATTTTGTCTCGGTTTCAATTTTCGCTACTAACTATTTAGTTAGTAGCGAAATGAAGCTCTCACCAACTCTGGCTGCCTCCCCCCTTCCCTCCGTCACAGCTACCTTCCCACTCACCCCCTCTCTTCCTGCGTCCTCTTCCGTCCTCTCCCTGATCATCTGAAGAACCCGAAATCCCATTCTCAACACTATTCCTCCCTACACCACCACTGCGTACCTTTCTCCCCATCACCTTTTCACTGCCTCTCTGGGCTACCATTGTAGCAATGAACCTAACCCTCTCCGAGCTCTGCGGTGGGGAGCTGTCTAGCTGGGGTAATCAACCATCGGGAGAGAACCCACAACACCAATCTGCTCCGCAATCCCCATCATTGCGAGCGGTGACACCCTACCCCTCTCAACATGATAACACCAGCAAGGTCCCCCACTCACCCAAAAACATCTCTAAATCCACATTGAGGGCGGCCCCAGTTCGTATCCCTTCATCCCTGGACCCCGTAACTGATCGGGTGCCCCAACCCACCTCTCCTTACAGCACTAGGCCCAGAGAGGAGGGTGGGGATCGGGGACTCAGCCATGATCCTATCAAGGAAGCTCAGAAGCAACCAAGGATCCCTGAAGCCGGTCATCATCGTCCCCGTCAAGCACGACCATCGGAGAGAGGTTGGGCCCACAGAGGGGGTCCTCCTCCAGGCTCAGGTGAGCGGAAAAGTGACCACCAACGAGGCCATCAACACGTCTCCGAAGATCGTGACTTGAGCCACGACAGATACAAGTATAGTCATCATCGTGCACCGACTAATACAACCTCTCACCGCCAGTTCCCAAATTCAAACAAACACCACAGCATTGTCCACAAATCCCCGACCCGCAATCTCCCTAACAACCACCTCCCTGCCTCAAAACCTCATTTGTTCCCGAACTCACCACTAAAGTCCAGCGTGGTGCGGGCCCAAGAGGGGGTCCCACCAAGCGCGGTTTCCATGGCGGTGGAAACAAATGAGATTGAGGGACATTGGACGACTGTCTCCAGGTTTTCAAAATGCAAGAACAGTGTCACTACTCCCCCACCGAAGTCCATCAACAACAAAAGACAACGGAAGGGCAAGCGTAAGCCGGTACCTTGTTTTAATTGCGGCGATCTTGGCCACTATCGCAAAGACTGCACTAAAGAAGTTCGCTGTCTAAAATGCATGAAATGGGGTCACTTATCATATGTGTGTACCAATGTGATGGAGTCGAACTCTGATGGAGAGCGCACAGTGCATAGAGGAAGATCGCCAGATAGCCCCACAGTCATCAAGCTAGCATCAAGCCTCCAAACTATATTGAATGAAGAAGCTTGGCTTAGGAAGTGGTGTGCCATCGCAAAAGTGAAAGAGGGGCGCCCATCCGAGTCGCATCTTCTGCAAGCCTTATGCAGCAAATGGCCGATGCGGGCTGATCGAGATTGGGTGGTTAAAAAACTTTGCCACCTCCAATTTCTCGTATCGTTCCCCTCAGAAGAGAAGCTGGGGGATGTTACAGCGATGGACACGGTGGACTTCGGCCACTTCAGGGTGGATTTCAAGGCGTGGACTCCTAGCTTCGGAGCGGAACTACCGCAGGGGGATCTTTACTGGATATGGATTCACAACTTGCCGCTCCACTTTTGGAGGAAGGAGGCGATACAAGAAATCATAGCAGACTTTGGGACGGTGGAGGAGTTGGACGCTAAAACAGTGCGTCGCTCTGACTTAGTTTCGGCTAAAGTGCTGATCCGAAGCGTGGACATCGATTTGATGCCACGGTTCACCAAAGTTTACTCCTATGAAGACTCGTACCTTCTCCGATTTGTTCTAGACAAGAAAGGGGCGGCGGCGGATAAACAGGCCACAGGCGATTCCAACCATTCCAAGGCCCTCAGAGATGGGCGCTCCTATTGTCAAGTTGCGTCGCCGCAGAGAGACTCAACGATTGACGGGGCACACGAGATAGAAAGGGCGCACAGAGCTCTCATCATAGAGGCAAGGCAACAGGATAGAGGGCGTGGACGGAGAAGGGTAGTGTCACATCGGCGCTCGGCGTCGCTAAACACCGGTGTCTTCACTGGTGGTGGGCCCCCCAATACTTCCAACAAAGCTCCCTTCACTACAGACAAACCACCCACTTTGGCTGAGTCGCTGGTTACGGTGCAGGCGCCACACCGTAAGGCGAGTCAAAAGCAACCACAGATTTCAGCTGGCTCAGAGTCTGGCAGCAAATCGACAGAGTTGGGGAAGGTGACAAAGCAAGGACAGCTGTCTACCAGGGAGTGGGTAGAGAAACTTTGGTTTGCTCCGGTAAAAGAAAAAGAAGCCCCTGAGTTGCAGGGGGGACAGCTGCCAGATCTGACGCTGGAGAGAGAAACGAGCTCAGAGTTGTCCAAACCCAGGGTGGAAAGTGCTCTGGCGTGCGAGCTGAGGGCGGAAGGGGTAGGTGGAGTGGTGCAGCTTTCTGAAGGGGGGGGAGGTTGGAACAGAGATCAGGGAAAGTGGAGAAACAGGGAGGAGCGTTTTGGGGGTGGTTAGCTTCAACCTGAGCGAAAAAAGCAGCCATTTGAAAGCGCTCAACACTGCGGTTGGTGCTAAAGTGTCGTTATTGAGGAAAGAAGGAGAGACAGCAGTACAACTACAGCCTGGCCTCTGTGATCAAGACAAAGACAGACGAAGCGTTGCTTCGGGTCTCATGCCAGAAGATGTGAACCCACTTCATGTTGAACCCACCAACACCCCCTCTAATGATGCGATGCCACGTGTTGAACAAGTGCGGGTGGGTAAGCTTCCAATTGAAGAAGACCGAGCTTGCGATGCACCCACCAACCCCCCCCCCCCCCCCCCCCCCAAATCAAAAGTCGACAGCTTACTCAGATCCGCTGATCATATCGAGGAGCACTTTGATCGAGGAACGCGGTACGTTGTGCCGCGGAGCAGTGGTGGGTAACAGTGCTGTTGTTGCTTCTTCTAATGGGCCTACAAGTGGGCCTTTTATTGGTAATAGTGGGCACAAAGAGGTGTCCATATTGACTTTTGATGTTACTGGAGGTTTCAAGTCCATTGACTCGAACACCACGACTATTCTCCAGATTGGGAGCGGGCCCAATGAGGGGACCGCAATAGCTGAGTCCACTGTTATTACTGATGCTTTGTGCGACGGGCCCAATGAGGGGTCCGGAGTGAGAGCACCTACTCTTAATGCTGGGTCTATACTCACAGACAGTGATGAGGATCGAGAAGGACGGCTGAATCTCGATGTAGATTTTCTCTCTCTGAGGAGGATTCTGAGGACACGGAGTTCATTGCTAACACCCAGAGGGAGACCTCGCCAGAGCTTGTCCGGTCCACTATTCCAGACTCAGCTCCGGGAGATAGCTCGGGACAGTTCCGTAGAGCGGTTGGATTCAGAGTTCAGCGGTCTACCAAGAGGGCTCATGTGGAGTCCTTGGATGACTATCTTGAGGTCGCTGCCGCAGCCAAGGCTGCCAAGCACGACGATGGAGGTACGACAAGTTATTTAGCATCTATTTTAAATTGCATGTCAAATTCTGATGTTTTATATCTAGCACTCACATGTGGGTTAGAAGTTTGGGACACTGAGCGTATCGCCTTACTCCTCAATAAAATTCGGGGTTGGGAATCACAAAGAGTTAGGTCATCGGATGATAACGCTTCTGGAGTCGGCAAGGAGTCGACTATCATCCTCGAGGATGTAGCCGGCCCTACGCCCTCCTCAACGATTTCCCTGGACATATCCCCCTAATGAATACACTATTTTGGAACGTTAGGGGTCTGGGGGATAGGGTAAGAGGGGTATGGTGCGGGATGTCATTAACAATTCCAGGGCGGAAGTGGTAGGGCTGCAGGAGACCAAACTCCAGCATGGGCTTAAACTCAAAAGAGTTGGTGGCAACAGGATAAAGGAGTGGTTGCTACGCCTCTCTGTCGGTGCCTCAGGGGGGATTGCTATAGGATTTAATTCGGATCTTTTCTCCTGCGAAGAGGAGCACTGTGGAACGTTCTCCTTGACTGCCCGACTTAAGCGACGTTCCGATGATTGGATGCAGACGGTGACTGTGGTCTATGGGCCGAACGTGGCCACAGATAGAGAGGCCTTCTGGCAAGAACTGGCCAACATCCGTCAGCGCAGGTCGGGACCGTGGATTGTGGGTGGGGATTTCAACATCACTAGATTTGCTTTTGAGCACAAGGGAAGAGACGCTAGCGACAGGCACCGAGAGGAGTTCAATAGAGTTATCACGAAGCTTGAGCTGATTGATATCCCAATCAATGATAGACTTTTTACTTGGTCTAATTTGCAAGCGAATCCGGTTATGGCCAAGTTAGACAGGATTCTAGTCTCTATGGATTGGGAAGCTTTATTTCCTCTAGCTTCGGCCAGAACGATCCCTAAGCCAACTTCAGACCACACCCCGATCCTCCTCGAGGTGGGGAGTCGGGGAGCTCACAAACCTAGGAAGTTCAGATTTGAAAAGGCCTGGCTGGAAATTCAGGGATTCCACCATTTGGTTATGGAGAACTGGGCTCTTCCCATGGCAGGCAGGGACGCAGCTTCTCGATGGTGCGGAAAAATTCGTAGACTGAGAAAGAGGCTCTGTAGATGGAACCGGTCTAGATTCGCGAACAGCTGGCGTGATAAAGAGTCCTTTCTGGAAGAAATTGATGAGCTTGAGAGGGTGGAAGAAACTAGAATTCTTTCGCAGGAAGAGCGAAACAGGCTACTAGTACTTCGTGATAACATTGCCAATCTGTATAGACTGGAAGAGATCAAATGGCAACAGAGATCCAGGATTTCGTGGCTCAAAGAGGGAGACGCGAATACGGCCTACTTCCATCGGGTCGCAAGTGCAAGAAGGAGATCCAATCTTATCCTATCAATTCAGACAGATACAGGAGCAACGCAGGATGATAAGGTCATTTCCTCTACCTTCCAGTCATTCTATAAGGATCTCTTTGGGAAGAAGAATGACTTTAGGATCCCTATGGGTGAGGACTTCTGGCAAGAGTATCAGATTGCTACAGCTCAATCTGTTTCCTCCTTGGAGGAGCCCTTCACGGAGTCTGAGGTCAAAACGGCCATTGACAAGATGGGAGTTGACAAGTCGCCTGGGCCAGATGGCTTTCCTATGTTGTTCTTCCAAGTGTTCTGGGAAGAAATTAAAGGAGAATTTATGGATATGATGACCGAATTCTTTCACAATAACCTAAGGTTGGGAATGTTCAACTTTGCAGAAGTTGTGTTGATACCCAAACGGGAGGATTCTAAGTGCGTTGGGGATTTTAGACCAATTAGCCTGATAAACTGCTCGGCTAAGGTCATCACTAAGGTCCTAGCTATCCGCTTGGGAGGCATTATGGATAGTCTCATCAGTAGAACACAGACGGGGTTCATTAAGGGCAGATGTATCCTAGACTGCGTGGCTACTGCCGAACAAGTTATCCACCACTGCCACAAGAACAACTCCAAGAACTTCCTCCTCAAGTTGGATTTTGAGAAGGCATATGACTCTGTGGACTGGGAATGTTTGCTAGAGGCTCTCAGGGGGAGAGGTTTTGGGGACAAATGGATTAGATGGATCAAACAATGTTTACACTCTAGCAAAACGGCAATTTCAGTGAATGGGAGACCAGGCCCTTCGTTCCCGTGCAAGAAGGAACTCCGTCAGGGGGACCCGCTGTCCCCTCTTCTTTTCACTATTGTAGCGGATGTGCTCAGAGGAATGCTTGAAAATTGTCAGAGAAAAGGGTGGATTTCGCCTGTGGCTAGCAGCACTGACAATCAGGGTTGCACGATTCTCCAATATGCTGACGACACCCTAATCTTTGGAAATGGGACTAGAATGGAAACTATATGCTTTAAAGGGGTACTTTACTGCTTTGAAGCCTGGTCAGGACTTAGAATTAATTTCCACAAAAGTGCGTTAATCCCTATCTCACTATCAGATGTTGAAACTAGGGAGCATGCCACCATTCTCAATTGTGCGATAGAAGAATTCCCAATCAAGTATCTAGGGCTGCCGCTCCGTCCAGGGAGGCTCACTAAAGCTGACTGGTTGCCTATTATTGACAGGGTGGAGGACAGACTATCCGGTTGGAAAGGAAAATCTCTTTCTCTTGGGGGCAGAGTGGTACTCATCAATTCTGTGTTATCCAATCTGCCCATATACTACATGTCCTTCTTTGAACTCCCAAAGTGGGTGATCCAAAGGATTGACCATGTCAGGAAGAGATTCCTATGGAAAGGTGCAGACTCAAATAAGGGAGGCTACCACCTTATTAGATGGAATATCGCATGCATGAAAAAGAGGCATGGAGGGCTAGGCATCATTGACCTCAGAGATATGAATTTGGCACTCCTGAGAAAGTGGTGGTGGAAAGTGTTTCACCACGGCGGAGAAGGGTGGCAGGACTTTATCCAACCTTACCTTCGAGGGAAGGGAACAAGAAGTTTAGGCTTTCGAGTAGGATCCAAAGCCTCCCGCTTCTGGAAAGGAGTGGCGAAAGCCAGCGGACCTTTCAACTCAGCAACCTCATCTTTGATCGGCAATGGTCGAACCACCAGATTCTGGTGGGATAAGTGGTGCGGTCATCATGCTCTTAAGGAAGAGTTCCCAGAGCTGTTTGCTAAAACGAATCGACCGAATATCTCGGTGGCGGAAGCATGGAAAAGGGGAACGTGGAGACCGTCGTTCCAAGGAACTCTCTCTCCAAGTTTGCTACAGCAACTGCACGATCTACATACGCGCATAGCCCAATCTGGGGTGAGATGTGCCCAAGGCCCAGATCACATGCGCTGGGAACTCGAGAACAAGGGAGTGTTCTCGGTTAGATCACTTTACCACCGGATTCACTACCGAGGATGCAGGCCCAACTGGGCAACGGTTCTATGGAAGACTAAAGCTCCTCTGAAAATTAGAGTCTTCCTCTGGCTTGTACTCAACAACGCCATACTCACTAGAGAGAACTAGCCAAGAGGCAACCTCACATTGCGACCAATTGTGGATTCTGCAATGTACACGTGGAAGATCTGAATCATCTGTTTCTTCACTGCGCCAGAAGCAAGGCCGTCATGATAGAGGTGCCGAGAGCACTGGGGACAAGTGATTACCCAAGAGACTATGAGGAATTGTGGGTCGGGTCCAGATTCGCATCTTCCCGTCACGATATGAAAGATGCATGGTTTATTGCTATTGCGGCAACCACATGGGTGTTATGGCTAGATAGGAACAATTTTTATTTCCGTGCTTCATGTAATTCTATTTCTAGTAATCTTACTCATATCATGCATCTAATTTCCTTTTGGGCTACAGCTGCTGCTTCAGGAGCTAGAGGGAGAATTGCAAGGGTTTTCCAGGTGGAGGATTATGACGACGAGGAGATTGAGATCGGGCCAACCCTGGACTGATGAGTGGACACCCGCCTCACTACTTCATATTTTGTATCAGGCCTTAGTACTTTGTTGTTTTGGTTGCCTTTAGACTAGAGGATGTAACCCACCCCCCAGGGTTTTGTTGGGGGTTATGTTTTATTTTCTGCACTGTACTTCTATTTTCCCGAGACTTCGGGGTTGTTTATTAATCACTTATTAATGAAACAGGGTGGCATTATCCCACCTTTTCCTCAAAAAAAAAAAAAAAAAATAATGCACATACTTTAAAATGATGGTAATAGAAATAATAAAAATCGATCTAAAAAATTATGCATAATTAATAGGTAAAATAAATACATTAAAAACCTCTGTTCGTTTTACGCTATTTTAGTTTTAAAGATCCTGCAAAAGTATATAAATCTTGTACATATGGTATATTTTGCTTAGGACAATATTTAGAAATATGTATAAATAAGCTACTAACGTATTCATATGAAACAAAGAACATATATATAAATTTATGAAAAACTAATAAAATTTCGTATAAAATAGGAGAATAATTAGTTTTCATACAAATATAACATAAAAAAGAACTGCTTGTCCAACTGACGACGCATTTTGCTTACATCAAATATAAGAACTTTATTTTAGGTCTAATAAACCATTAAGTTACATATCATACAAAATATGCAATAAATATTGTCTTGATACAGATTAAAGGTAGGGAGGTTGTTGCTACCAATGAATGTGATGGTTTTGATTAGTTTTATCGTAGGTAGTTTTCTTTTAAGAAATCCACTAATTACGAAAAAATAATCGAGGATTTTAAGGATTTTATCTAAATATCGGTGATACTTCATGAAGAAAATAGTCCCAGATTTAAGTTTATTTTTAAGGCTTGATGATATTTAAGAAATTCTCAATCAAACTTAGAACTTAATAGAATTTTTTCTCGATTTATTGCCAAAATAAAAAAAATCTCACAAACAGAATAGATAATTTAGAAAAATAAATATTTGGTGTTATCTTCAATCACTTTTTAGAAGATAATTTTTAAACATAACAATCAAATCGTAATATCTATACACAAATGGTGCGTTTGGTACGCGGATTGGATAATTCCTTGGAATGAGCGGATTCCCGGGAATGTGAGGATAGGAATCATGATTATCAGGAATGCTGCGATACTGCTTTTGGTATAAGACATTGCATTTCAGAGAATATTTTATTATTGTGTTTGTTATATACAAATTCATTCCCATCAATCCTTTGCTATAATAGACATTACTGAAAATACCCTTTTGACTTTACATAAATAAAAAAAAACAATATAACAGTAATCTACTTTAGTAATCGCTGCATATGCATGACACATGCAAAACCAATACTGATATATATCTTATAAAATCTGAGTACATTAACAAATAGATGACTCAAAAAGTTTTATGATGATTCTAATTGATGATGATAAAAATCGCAGCAAATTAAGGCCATACGATTCCAGTACAGATCTCAAAGCTTCTATAGGCAGGATAACCATAACGAGTCTCTTTAACAGGTCCTGGCATTCTCCAGGCTCCTCAACAAGACATGGACTTTTTTTAAGCCCATATAAAGTGATTGACTAGGCCTACTAGGAGAGAGACCCAGTCCATGAAGACTAGGAGTCAAATCTCTTATCTCCTAACAAGAGAACTTATCTCTTGAGGGGGAGAAACATAAAGGAGATAAGCAATTCATATCAGTCCAACGGATCTAGATCAATCTCTTGATATGTTTCTCAGGCCTATAAATACCCTCCCCCTCCACAGTCAGAAGGTAATCAACAAATCGCCAGTTTCTCTCTCAAACTCTCTGTCTCTTTTTGGTTCTGACTTGAGCGTCGGAGGGTCTGTCACTGGGGCCACCCACCAGTGTTTCAGGCTTTTTGCAGTTCCATCGGTCGCGTCAGCAACTGTCGGATTCAGATCATGGTGGTCAGTCAATGATCCAGATTCAATCTCAGGAGCTTTAATTGCATTTCACGGAAAAGATGAAAGGTCAGATTTTTAGTAGTTTCCATTAAATAAGAACTCACTATCTGTTTGCTCCCACACCATAATAAGCAGCAAAAGATTGACGCCATCTGTAAGAAACTACACAAGTCGGACTTGCCGCCATGCCACCAAGACTAAGAGGTAGAGGGACGGCCTCAAGCCGTCGCACCAACTCTCTTCGTCAACTAGCTCCTCCTATGGAAGATCCAATTCCTCCTCAATAGTCGCCCCGTCAGCCTAGTCAAGCTCCTTCCAACAGAGAGGCACCGGGGGGATCCTGACAAAACCATCACGAACAACATCCTCAGTACAACCACATCTCAATCCATAATGCTTCAACTGATTCAATGGCCTCGCTAGGCCCCCGAGGGTCTAAAGATCTCCACTAGATCATCAGTGCCAGGTAACAAGGAACTGATTTACGAATCCACTTGGATGAGAGGCGCACCTAAACTGAGGCCTCCCGCTCGGGACATCAAGCAAACCAGAGAACCTATTTTCCTAGACAGAGATCAAGGTAATCTTCCTCTCACAGGGGGTGCACCACAATAAGGAGCCCGACTCATCAGAGTCGAAAGCTTCTTGTGCGGAACAAAAGAAAAAGTACCACAGTCTCTAGGGCCAAATTGGATAAGTTCAAGCTCGACATCCTCCAACTTATCCAAGTAAGTCAAGATCTGGGCCAACCCCCCAACGAAGGATCCGCCGACTTAACTGGGAACTAGGGGAAGGACGACCAAGTCCTTCGCTGTATCCAAGAAGTAGAAGATCATTTAGAGCAGATGAAGAATGAGAGAAACCGCTCCAGCAGGGCCTACCGCTCTTGTTGAGCTCCTTTTAGCAAAGCCAACCTAGATGCACCCATCCTAAGGGACTTCAAAACTCCTCAATTTGAATCCTACAATGGAGAATCAGACCCGATTGACCATATGGAGAGCTTCAAAACACTCATGATGGTCTACAACACCACCGATGCCCTCATGTGTTGAACATTCACCGCCACACTAAAAGAATCAGCAAGGGAATGATATTCGCTCTTGATTCCAGAATCAATATTCTCCTTCGATCAGCTCGAGGAGATTTTCATTGCGCACTTCGTTACTAGCCGCAAGGCTGAGAACAAGTGCCTCCCTGTTAGAACTGAGATAAAGAGATGAAGAATTGCTGAAAGACTACTTCAAATGCTTTATGAAGGAAGCGAGGTCAATTTCCTCCTTGGACTCTTTAGTGGCGGTTGCAGCTTTCCATCACAACGTCATGCATAAGGAACTGAAGGCCTCCATCGCCAAGAGGCCTCTCGAGATTTCACTGAGCTCCTAGAAAGGAGTGAAAAATACATCAGGGTCGAGGAAGCTTTTAATCCACAAATCAAGAAAGAGTCACCTTTCGGGAACAAACGGAAGAACGCAAGTGAGGAAACCCCCTAAGAAGTTCCTAAAAAACTGTGCAAGCCAATGTCATCCTCCTCCAACACCTCACTCTGACAAGTTTACTCCCTTGAACATGAGTGTCTGCCATCCTTATTGCAGTTGAAAAGGATGGGATAGTTCGTCCACCTCCCAGAATGACAACTGCCAGCAAGAGAAGAGACAAGGATCTGTGGTGCGCATTTCACAGAGGCCATGGACACACTACCGATAATTGTCAGGCCCTCAAAGAAGAACTGGAAGCCCTGATTCGTAGGGGCTATCTTTCCAAACTCGTCAGAAAGACAACAACACTGAAAACTCTCCACCCCGGAGGGCTAATAAGCGTCAAGAGAGGCCATTCGAGTCACAAGACTCTGAATACATGGCTGTCCTCTACTCCATTTACGGAGGCCTGATGGGGGGAAATTCCAAATCCTCACGCAAAGCTTTCGTCAGGGAAGTCAACTCCATAAATAACATCACACCTGCTAAGAGCACCGGGGTCCTGCTATCTTTTTCCGACAAGGACTTAAAAGGTGTCCGAACAACTCACTGCAATGCATTGGTCATAAACCTTTGCATGGTGAATTATGAGGTACGCTGCATCCTGGTGGACAACGACAGCTCAGTAAACATCCTCTTCATGGCCACATTCGAGGCTCTCAAGCTCTCCCGAGACCAGATCAAGCCAGCCAGTTATACACTCCACGAATTCTCCGATGTCCCCGTTCGAGTAGAAGGATTCGTTACACTTGATGTGACAGCAGGGAAAGCCCCCACTATTTGAACAGAAGCACTGGACTTTATGGCAGTCGATGTCAAAGCCGCATACAACGCTATATACTGCTATCCCGGCCTAGCGGCCTTCCATGCAGTTGCTTCCGCCTTCCACATGAAAATGAAGTTCCCTACAACGGCTGGCATAGGCCAAGTTGTAGGGAGCCAATAGGAAGCACGAGCAAACTACATCGCTACAATGGGGGGCTCGGTTCTCCTCCTTGATGTCATAGAGCTACCGCCAGAAAGCAGTCACAATAATTTTAAGACTGTAAACAAGCTTGAAGCCACCGCCACAAACAATTCTACCAAGAACTTCCAAACCTGCCAAATCATCTCTCACCATGTCCAAATTGGTTATCATCATAACACAGTAATAACCCTAAATTTCCTCGCCCGAAGCCAATGCGCTCATTCAACGGAGACAAATAGTTATCCCTAAACATATTGGTGCATTAGAAGATTTCTCTTTCTCTATGCAAAATAAAGCGGGGCTCCCTTCAAAATAGGCAAGTCCAGGCTAGGTCTACCAAGTTGTTCGCCTAACGGCTCATCAACTTGAAGACCCCGGGGGGGGGGGGGGGGGGGAGGGGGGGGGCAAGAATATATCAGTAGAGACTTGGAAAGTTTAACACCTTGCCAAGGTGAACGAGGGCGTCTGAAACATCCTCTCTTGGTAGTAGTAGCAAATTTTCTTAATTTGTAATAAAGGTCAACGGATGTATATAATGAGTTGAGTGCCAAACTTATACACAAAAACGACACCAAAAACTCGTTAAAAGCTTCCTACAAGACGGGTTCAGAGTCCATACCCATGGCTCGAAGATACTCAATTTTTAATGAAGCAAGTTCAGAGTGCGCTTCGCCATTCGATCTGCTCCTGCAATCCGTTAGCGTCTCGCCGGTTTGGAGTCCATACCCATGGCTCGGAGTTTCTTTATCAACCTGTAATTATGCACGTTCAGAGTTCAACTCGCCATTCGATCTGCTCCTGCAACCTGTTAATACCTAAACTAACAAGTTCAGAATCCATACCTATGGCCTGGAGTTACTTTAGCAACCTGCAAACAAGCACGTTCAGAGTTCAACTCGCCATTCGATATGTTCTTGAAACTAGTTAAAATTCTTTGAAGACAGATTAGAAGGTCCAAAATCGTGGATCGCAGTTACTCCAGTATCACTTGTAAAAGCAGCACCTAGAGTTCAACTCTCCACTCGATGTGACTCTCATAATTTGTCGGAGGACCCATACAACAAGTTTGGAAAATGACTCTCCCTCAGAGTTGCTCCTACAACTAGCTGAGTTCAAGGCAGAGAAGTTCTAAGCTCCGTCACACACCGTCGACGGTTCGTTAGCTATACGCAACAGACTTGAGGCCCTGTTATTTAGCTACAATGAACCCAGTCGATGGGGCATCAACCTTAACAGCATGGATCAAGCATATGAAGAGATTTCATCAAAAATCACAGAGCTATCGCAAACTCATGTTCAGATCCAGTACCACTACAAATAACTACAAATATAAAATGGCAACTCCAGAGTCTAACTCTCCTCAAGAGCATCTCCTACGACTAGCCAACCCCCAAGACGACGAATCACAGGACAAGACACCGGCACGTAGAAGACTTTTTATTCCACAAACTACAAGTCTCATTACAACAGTAGAATTACAATGAGTCTACATTTCATATCTAGGAATTGCTACCAAAAGTCCTGCAAGCACTGTACAACAAACTGTCATGCAAGTTATTCTTCCAGCTACACACTGGAGAGATGTTCTACCTAAAAGAAACAAACCTCTTCACCGGCCTCCTACTAGCTAACAGCTCCATAAGGCTGCCTCAACTCTTGATTAAAATTCAAGATAAGTCTTCCTTAGGCGGACAAGCTCCATGTTTATCCGATCATCTTCACTTGAACAAGGTTCAAATCCGTCTCGCTTAAAGCACTATGCAAACGGAAGAATCCCAACGCCGTCAAGCACCGCGTATCGTGAAAGAGAGCAAGCTCAATGCCCCGAGGACCTCGCTCGATGTACACAACTATTTGTCGATAAAGAGAAGAATGGAACCACTTCAACGTTGAACAAACAAGACTCCACTTCTATATTAAGAAGATTCAGAAAATCCACAACTCATTTGCTCTAAAAATGAATTCGGCGCTACGCACGCTACTTGAGTTCCTCCAGCCGACAACTCGTCAACATCGAGCAACAAGTTCAATGCTCTGCCCACCGCTCAAGCTCCATCAATAACTTGTTGGCTTCAAACAACGAGTTTAACACCTTGGTCTTCGCTCAAGTTCCATCAACAACTCGTTGGCCCCAAACCACGAGTTCAATGCCTTGGTCTTGGCTCAAGCTCTACCAAACAACTCGTTGGCTCCAAACAACGAGTTCAATGCTCTGATTGCCACTTAAGCTCTATCAATAACTTCTTGGCTCCAAACAAAGAGTTTAACGCCTTGCTCTTCGCTCAGGCTCCATCAACAACTTGTTAGCTCCGAACAATAAGTTCAACATCTTGCTCTTCGCTCAAGCTTTGTCAACAACTCGTTGACCCCAAACAACGAGTTCAATGCTCTGCTCTCCGCACGAGCTTCATCAACAACCTGTTGACTCCAAACAATGAGTTCAACGCCTTGCTTTTTGCATGAGCTCCATCAACAATTCGTTGGCCCCAAACAACAAGTTCAATGCTCTGCTCGCTGCACAAGCTCCACCAAATAGCTCGTTGGCTCCAAATAATGAGTTCAATGACCCTGCTTTTCGTTCAGGCTCCACCAAACAACTCGTTAGATCCAAACAACGAGTTCAATGCTCTGCTCACTACTTGAGCTCCATTAATAAATTGTTGGCTCCAAACAACGAGTTCAATGACTTGGTCTTCGCTCAAGCTCCATCAACAACTTGTTGGTCCCAAACTACGAGTTCAACACCTTGGTCTTCGCTCGAGCTCCATCAACAACTTGTTGGCTCCAAAGAACGAGTTCCATGCTCTGCTCACCGCTTGAGCACCATCAATAACTTGTTGGCTCCAAACAACGAGTTCAACACCTTGGTCTTCGCTCGAGTTCCATCAACAACTCGTTGGCTCCAAACAACGAGTTCCATCCTCTGCTCACCGCTTGAGCTCCATCAATAACTTGTTGGCTCCAAACAACGAGTTCAAGACGTTGATCTTCGCTCGAGCTCCATCAATAACTTATTGGCCCCGAACAACGAGTTCAACACCAAACAACTTGTTGGCTCCAAACAACGAGTTCAATGCTCTGCTCATCACTTGAGCTTCATCAATAACTTGTTGGCTCCAAACAACAAGTTCAACACCTTGGTCTTCGCTCAAGCTCCATCAACAACTCGTTGGCCCCAAACAACGAGTTCAACGCCTTAGTCTTCGCTCAAGTTCCACCAAACATCTCGTTGGTTCCAAACAACGAGTTCAATGCTCTGCTAGCCACTTGAGTCCATCAACAACTCGTTGACTCCAAACAACGAGTTCAATGCTCTACTCACCGCTTGAGCTCTATCCAACAACTCGTCAATCCCGAACAACGAGTTCAACGTCTTGGTCTTCGCTCAAGCACATGTATGCTCAACATCAATTTACTTAAAACATATTCTTCCAAGGTAGTCAAGATGACATGCTTGGCTGCTTGTTTAATAAACCTATATATACCAATTAATTCATACAAATACAAATATTACTGATATATAATTTAGTGAATATATAGCTATAAAATAAAATTTAAAAAGACTTGTACGTGTATATATTTCTTAATTTTACGGTTCAACTCACTACTCTTTGAAAGAAAGAGTGGCCCCTTGACAAAAACTTTTTAAAAATATTGTTCTTGTTATAAATATAACGAAACACTATTAAAATATAAGGAGATAGACAAACAAATTTCTTATTCTTTTTATGTGCTTCTCATAAGTGGAGTGTTCCACCTATTTATAGGGTTAGAAAGGACCTCATAAGTTACAGAAGAGAGAGAGTAGAAGAAGTGGGAGATGAGTTACAAAATAATTGGAGGGGGGGGGGGGGTACATAATCATGGAGATGGTGGTCATCCACTAATAACATTTACAACAATCCCCCTTGGATGTCTACCATTTCTAATGTTCTCTCACAATGCTGAACATCCAATAATTGTTGCCTCATTAAAACATTGTTGATGAAAATCCAGTGGGAAAAAATCAGAGCGAAGGAAAAAGAGTACAACATTTTCAGGATCATTGAATTAACATTTGATGCACACAATGTTTCCTTGTTATAACCTATACTAGGAAAACTGCAGTGGGATAAAAATCTAGAAAAGGAAAAAAAGTGTACAACATGCATATATACTGGTTAGCGTGCTTGAGGATGATTTTTCCAATTAATTAGTCCCCCTGATAACAATAACCCCTTACATAGTTTGATGATAGATTCTATGCATATCAATCCCGTATACAAGTTTCTGGAAGATTGCCTTTGGCAGAGACTTAGTGAAAAGTTCAGCTAGGTTGTCATGGTAGCGAACTTGTATTACTTCAATCTCAATGTTCCTCTAAAGTTCGTGAGTAATGAAGAATTTTGGTGGAATGTGCTTGGTCCGAGTCTCCTTTGATAAAACCTTCTTGAATCTGTGCTATACATGCGTCATTGTCTGCAAAGATAATGCTCAAAACATCTGTAATAGAAGATAACTGACGAAAACTACGAATATAGTGAATGAAAGATCTCAACTATACACATTTACTACTAGATTCATGAAGAGTTAAAATTTCAGAGTGGTTAGATGAAGTAGGTAATAACGTTTGTTTAGTAGAGCGCCAAGAAATAGCAGTATTACCACTAAGAAATACATAACATGGTTGAGATCGGTCCTTATGAGGATCAGAGAGATATTCTGAATCTGCATAACCTACAAGCTTGGAACTTTTAAGAATAACATAAACGTAAGTTTGTAGTTCCACGTCGATATCTTAAAATATGCTTGATACCAGTCTAGTGCCTATGAGTTGGGGCAGAGCTATATCTAGTAAGCAAATTCACAAAAAAAGAAATATATGGTCTAGTGCATTGTGCCAAGTATAGTATAGTACCAATAGCACTTAAGTATGGTACTTCAAGTTCCAATACATATCATTTTAATCTTTAGGATGGTATGGATCTTTCTTTATGTACAAAGATCGGACTATCATGGGAGTACTTAGTGGGTGTGCCTTGTCCATACCAAACATTTTTAAAACCTTCTCGGTTTAAAACCTTCAAGTAGCCAGCAATGTTCTCGAGCTCTTTTTGAGCCCCGATTAAATTTATATCATCCTCATAAACTGCTACTATTACAAATCCATTAAAAGTTTTCTTTACAAAAATGCACGACTAAATTAGATTGATTATATATCCTTTCTTAGAAAAGTATTCACTAAGACGATTGTACCACATTCTTCCAGATTGCTTTGGGCCGTACAATGAATGTCTTAAATGAATTAAGTACATACTCATTGACTTTATTTTGGGTAAAGTAAATCCTTCTAGATTTTTCGTATAATATATGTGTCTATGTCCCCATATAAATAAGCAGTTACAACATCCATGAGTCTTATATTTAAATTTTCAGAAACTGCTAAACTTATCAGATATCTGAAAGTTATTACATCCATGACGAGGGAGTATGTTTCTTCATAATAAATCACAGGTTTCTGCGATAAACCTTGCACCACATGTCGTGCTTTAATATCTAGTAATTTCATTACTTTCATTTCTTTTTCTTACAAACACCCATTTGTAATCCACAAGGTTAACATCCTTTGGGGTTGGTGCTATAGATCCAAATACACCACGTTTATTAAGAGACTGTAATTCTATCTTGATGACATATTTCCATTTTGGCCAATCTACTCTTTGTCGACATTCATTTATTCGATATCATTATTATCATTGCCATTTGATATTTGTGTTTCTATAATATATGTAAATATGTCATCGATGACTGTGTCTTTTCTGTCCCACATCTCTCTTGACTTAGTGTAAAGTATAGAGATCTCTTTATTATTAGGTACCTTTGTTTCTTCAGGGACTTCCAAAGTCTCTCTGGGGACTTGTGTCTTTTCGAGGACAATAACTTCTTCGGGAGTTTTAGAGAGAGTGTATTTTTGCATAACCTCTTCTCGAGTGAAATGACTAACTTCTTCAGGAGTGTTATTTGGGCATGTTTTCTCATTTCTCCTTTTCTGAGGAGCAGTCTTTTGAACCTAGAGGTCTGCCACGCTTCTAGCGTGCTGCATATTCATTTGCTGCCATATTTGAGTTTTGTTCTATAGAGACAATAACTCTGGCATGTGCTTTTATAGTTGGCACATGTGACTTGGTCACTTCCACTGCATCATTAAATGCATCAGGTAATCTAATTGTAATTTCTTGTAAGTTCAATATTTTCTGTACTTCATTCTTACATTATGAACCACGTGGATGTAGATGAGACATAGTGGAACCGTTCCATGTTAATTCTTGTCATTCTGCTACAAAAAATTGTTTTGCAGAAAGGAACTTTCTTATCTCCCCCTAATGGCGGGAATACTGTCTCATCAAAGTGAATTCTCAAACGGGCAGTAAATACATTTCCTGTCATTAGTTCTAAATACTGAATAATAGAGGACGAGTCAAAACCTACACAAATCCCCAATTTCTGTTGATGACCCATTTTAGAACATTGAGGAGATGGAATAGGAACTTGAACTGCACAACCAAAATTACACAAATGAGATATATTTGGCTGATTACCTGACACAAATTGTTGTGAAGAGAAATGGTGATATGCTGTCGGTCTAAGTATTATCAGCAATGATGCATGCTGTACAACATGTCCCTAAGCACTAACAGGTAATCTAGACTGCATTAGTAAATGTCTAGCAATAAGCTGAAGACGCTTAATCAATTATTCAGCTAAGCCATTATGTGTGTGAACATGTGGAGTGAGATGCTCAACATCAATCCCTATCGATGAACAATAATTATAAAAAACTTGAGATGTGAATTCAGCCTCATTATCAAGTGTTATAAGACTTAATAGGATAGTCAAGAAAATGGGCTCTAAATTTGATGATTTGAACCAATAGATGAGAGAAAACTGTATTTCTCGTAGAAATTAGGAAAGTGTTGGACCACCGAGTGGAGGCATCAATTAGGACCATGAAATATCTAAAAGGTCCACTAGGAGGATTTATAGGGCCACAAATATCACCTTGTATCCTTTTGAAAAATTATGGCAATTCGATGCAATCTTAAGGAAAGAAGGTTTGGTGATGAGTTTACCTTGTGAACACATGATACATAAGTACCCACTACGTATAGTTAACTCATGGTTTGCTAAGGGGTGTCCATATGAGTTAGTCATTATTTTTCTTAACTTAGTGTGTTCCCAGGGTGTCGTAACCTATCATGCCAAAGAGTTAAGATCTTAGGATCACTAAATTTAGGATTTGATTTAAGCTTCTGACATGGCTTGAACTTTTGGCTCATAACAGAGTATGATTCAACATATAAAATTATTGTGCAGTATAGACCCGAGCAGAATGCACTTAACTTTTCTAGTGAGAGTTTTCTACTTCCATCACTAGTAATGATCTATAAGAATTCTTTCTTATCTTCACATATAGTTTCTATATGGTACTCATTCATTCTGATGTCTTTGAAACTAAGAAAATTTCTTTGGGAATTGCTGAAAATTAAAACATCTTTAATGATTATGTAGGTACCATTTGGTAACATTATATGAGTTTTTCCAGATTCTTCAATTGTTTACACAGGTACATCTATGGTGGATACTTGGCATGGATTCCACATAAATTCTGAGAAAAGTTTCTAATTTTTCAGTACAGTATGTGTTGTACCATTGTCTACTAGACATAGATTACCTTCAGTTTTATGCATTCCATGATCCATACCTCTAAAATAAGATAAAAATTAATAAATTACTTAAGCATAAAAAAAATAACTTGACCATTCAAAACAAAGATGAAATAAAAACAAACAATTCTCCAAAAACTTAACCTAAAAACTGAATTTAATAAAACGATAACAACTATTTTTAGGTCTTCTAGATCCAACTTGGTGGTTATCCCAATTTTGCTTCAAATGCTTCAGTGTTAATATGCTAACTGCCAGTATCTTCAAAGACATCTTCAAGATTTCAGTTTGTAGTTCCCCTTGACATATTAGCACTTTATCATCCAACATATCTGTCTCTGCAGAACTGACATATGCCTTGTATTGATCTACCACATATTTTGGTGCACAACAGATCTGGGACCAATGTCCACTTTTTCCACATTTATAGCAATTATCGTCTGGATACTTAGCAGAACTGGTAGGTAGATTTGGATTCTTCTCAATATGTGGGGCAGACATCTTCTGGTGGTTTTTGAACTTTGCATTATTTGGACCATTATCACCTCCTCTATTGGAGTAATTATTATGTCCATCTCCACTGGAGGAATTATTGTATCCACCTCTTCTAGAGTAATTATTTCGTCAACATCCCCTACCACTGCCTCTGTTTTTTTTATATCAAAGTTGACATTTGCTTCTAGAATTGCTTCTAGAATTGCCATAGATCTGGTTTGTCTTGAATTATGATTCTTAATTAAGAATTTTCTATTTTGTTCTCCAATAAGAAGACAAGCTATCTGTGCAGAATACTTAGAAAATTGTTGCTTTCCATACTGTTGATGTAGGAGCACATTCGAGATGTGAAATATAGAAAGTGTTTTTTCTATCATTTTTTCATCAATAATTATTTCACAACATAGTCTCAAATGGAAAGTAATATTAAATAGAGCAGAGTTGTATTCAGAAACTGTCTTATGATCTTGGAATCTCATATTCAACAAAACACTTTGAGCATTGGGTAATATGACAATCTTCTGGTGATCATACCTATCCTTTTGGGATTTCCAAAGACCCAAGGGGTCATCCTCAGTCAAATACTCATTTTTCAGATCATCATGTATATGATGACCATCATGTATATGATGATGCAAAAAAATTAGAGCGGATGCTTTGCCTCTAGAAAAACCTTATTTCCATCGGCATTAGTATCACCAAGTTTTTTCGATCGCATATGGATCTTAGCATCCAATGCCATGGTAAATATTTTTCATCGTTTATCGCAAGAGTCTTAAAGTCGATTTTAACAATGTCCGACATCTTTTCAGTTCTGAGATAAAATACATAAAATTAGTAGGTTATGCATGAACATAAGGAAATAAATAACAATTTGTTAATTGAAGTTAGAATTTCATGTTCCTTACTCATAACTCTGAACTTCAGGTTCATGATTCCAATACATAATTTGTTTATAAAACTTCCGATTGTATCATGACATTAGACTTACTTTTGAATATAGAGAATTTTGTGTCCCAATCTAATTATAATATCAAAGCTTTGGTTTTATTTTATATATATATATATATATATATATATATATATATATATATATATATATATATATATATATATATATATATAATTTTTAGAATTTCAAATTTTAATATTAAAGTAATATCAAAACTTCGTGTTTGATTACATCTATATAAAAAATTACAAGACAATTTGAAAAAAAGCTATCAAGTGGCTCTCCTTCAATTGAAACAAAATTAATGGCTCAGATTCACCATCTCAAAAGATATTTCCCCCCCAAAAATAAAATCCTCCTCACTTTATTACTATTTATCTCTCCTCTCTTCACTTTCAGATTTCTCTCTCTTACTTTCTACTTACCAATTTAGATTTTCAGATTTCAGGTTTGTAAATTTTCGAATTTTTTCAGATTTTTAATGATTCTTTTGATTGCTCATGTGGAAAATTTCACTGAGTTCCCTGATTGATTTCAAATGCAATTGAAGGTTCAAATAGAGTTTTTTTATGCTTCTTTGATTGCTCATGCAGATATTCACTTGAGTAAATTTTATCCTCTAATTTTACACTGAAAATAGTAAATATCTCCTCAAAAGTTATTAAATTTCACCATTTTGCATCCTCAAGGTTCTAAGAAATTGGATTTTACACCCCCATTTATAATTATTTTTCAACATATGTTGATGGAAAACATGAACTTTTATTTACAATTAATTGTAGTCTTACTATTTAAACTTGAGCTACATAAATTCCATGATTCAAGTTTTAAATTCATGCATCCGAAAGGCTGGAAAGTAAATGTATCCAGTAATGTACATGAACATTATTATAGTGCACATCTCAGAAAGTATATTAATATCTGATTGTAGAATACACTGAGAACACCAAAGTTTATCGTCAAATGTGTTTACTTCCTTGATGTGTTTGACAATACTTTATTGGTGGATTGTCTAATGGTTGAGCTTATATGTCTATGTTGTTAGTTCTATCGGCATGTAGCAATTTTTTTGTATTGATAACTATATTCTCTGGTTTGATTATGTAGCTTATATGTCTATGTTGTTAGTTCTAATTACCTAACCATGTTAGGAGTCCAAGTCTTACCAGGATTCCTAATTAAATTAATCTCATAAATTTAAATCCAATTTTGATCCATTCTAAGTGTGTGACCATGTAGGTTCCTATTACGTTGACAGTAATACTAAAATCATATTCGAATATTATAAACAGTGAGCAGCATCTAGCAATACATCACTGCTACTCAAGTAACAGGAATGTCAGTAATTTGACATAACCTATCTGTGACTAATGTTACCATGTCGTCTAGTCTCTTTGTCCAGATATCTTAATTGACCATAAGGCATAGAACGTGTCACCCTTGTATAGTTCAGTTTTTGGTTTCTTGATGTCCGAGTAGACTTACTATACAAATTAGATCAATATCTCATATTGACTCATTTGAGCACGGCCATGCATTTTGCAGTCTCACTCAATCAAAGGGCCTGTACATATCACTCCTGTTATGTAAGAGGAACAAGTCCTATCTAAGTCACTCACATCCCTCCACATGATTTGTAGTATATCCGATAGCCGACTTTATAATTACCATATTACAGGCAATATTTGACGATATTAAAATATATAACTTCTCATGTAGGGAACCGTAGTGACTTAATATTTGACTTAATGAGAACCGCTTATGACACTCACGTTACTATCTATACAGCGTTCTCATGGTGGGTCGGTCCAGTACATTATTACTCTAATATGTATCCATGTGAAGACTTGATATCTCATATCCATGACCCTTGAGATATGATCATCAGTCTACGTACATACTAGTCTCTATGTATTATTGTTGTCATACTTCACAATAATGCTTGACTATAGATATTTAAAAATAGTATTTTGATTACAACCAATAGGATCTCACAATCAAATCATGCACTTGATATCCCATGATATTGAACCTACTACTCTGAGGACTTTATTATGTTCATTTAATTACAATAAACAACACAATAAATGAAATGCCTCAAATGTAATAAATATCATGATACAATGTAAACTAGTAGCGTCAATACACAGCTGGCTTCTAGGGCATATACCAATAATTTATTAGTCAAAAAATATTGCATACATTTTGCTATTTAAGTGCTTTTCATATGCTGCATCGTTCTGAAGACGTGCCGTAGGCATGTACCCACAGGATATATATAGATATATATATAGTGATCCAATAAGAAACACTTTTAAATGAGAAAATTAGAAACAATGATTGTGACCATTGGATATGAGAAGATTGAAATGAGTGTCTCTCATTCATTTGGATTAGTTAATTGAGAACTCTTTTTTTTTCAACAAATATATAAAAAAATCACAAAAAAAAACCAAACCAATGAGAAAAGATTTGAATTCCTTGGTTATATTTTTCTAGCAATTCCATAACCTTAAGAAGAGTCGCCCATCGATTCCTCCCAACTATAGCCCATCGATGCGCGTGCCGCCCGTCCAACACTTGCGGCCCGTCCGCCGTCGCTCGTTCATGTTTGTCACGCCTAAGAAAAGTAATCCCACAAAGTTCATGTTTGTTGCTCGTTCATCAAGAAATACTTCATTCGCGTGAATTGTTTCAAACCCTTAACAAAAAGGATTAAACCGAATATCAATTAATTGTAGAAGAGTACCGACGCACAAAAATGTCATATTTTCAAAGTATGTTATCCATACCTATCCCAAATTCTTCAGTGCTTTCAATCACCACATGTTCATCCTCTAGATTTTCAATATATAGAACAAGTTTCTTCAGTTTTTGATGTTCTGTAAAGTTTTCATGCAGGGACTCATTTTTATTAAGAAGTTTGTAGTCATCGTCTACCGAACTATCATGCATCAAAGACTCCGTAGTCTTCAAAATATTCACACTCCACCATTATTTCTTTTATCGAACTCAAGTAGAATTCATCCGGACGCACTTTATCGAGACGAGCACAAGAATCATTTACATATTGTTTTGGTGAACCTAGATCAAATGTACCACCTAGTTGAATCTCAATAGAAAAGAGGTTATCATTGATACTCATGAATACCTAAAATTAGAAAGATCATATTTTTGTTAACAGTATAAAATTTATTATACATGTTTGATTTGGGCAAAGTTGTCAAATATTTTAGCAAAGTTTTTATAATTTGCATCTGAAATTTGATTCAAAAGATGAGTGAATAGTATTTTTTTTAGGGTTATATACATCAATGGAATTAGGGCTGTATATCGGACCGGACGGGATCGGACAACCATATGTTCAAGCTCGGACCGAAATTCCTCTCGGACGGGCATGTTCGGCTCGGTCCAAATCAGTCAAAATTTGTATAGTCAGGGCTCGGTTCGTTATAAAAGCAGAAGGCTCGTGTCCGGCCCGGTATACTTGTTCGGACAAATCGGACACGGACCGGATTCGGACCGGACTGACAATTGTTTTGCAAATTTGTCTACTATAACTTATTTCAAGAAGAAATATGATACTAGCTATTGTTTTGCAAATGAAGTTCAAAGGTGTTTAATAATATGCAAAATGAGTAACTGGTTTAAAATCAGCATGAGCCATATTTACCCATAATATCAACGAGACAATACAAAGAAGTTACAGTGCACAACAGAAAGTCTGATAGTCATTGCAATTAGTAAATCTTTAAAGAATTTCTCCAAAGATCATTGAGTTGTTTGATTCTTTGGACAGTCAAGGATCTTAGAAGTTCATTTCTTACATTAGTAGACTTCCATTCAACATGCATCAAAATTTAAACACACAAATGTAACAAAAAATCATTCAACAAAAATATCCAAACAAAAATTATCAAAAGGAAACACAACTCAAAACATCTATTTTGCACCCACAAAGTTATAAAGTTTCATCCTCGAAATAACTATAACAAAAGTTATGCCAAAACAATTATTAAAATTCAACCTGATGGTTTGAACTTTGATTGATGCTCCACCTTCACTTGAATGTTCCACTTGCATTTTACTGAACCTACAAAATGCTGCCATATTGAAAGGAACATAAAATGAGTATAATTGAGAATTTCCCCCATAAATTATATAGTAAACATATAACCCCATATATAAGTTAATAACTAACATTCAAAATTACAATTACGGAATTACCTTATCTCTAAATTTTCAATTTCAATGAGATTAATAGAAATCCACCATCTGCATAGTCTCCTCTTCAGATTGAGCCTATCAAAAGAATATTCAATGATTATAAAGTAATTATATTAATTGACAATCAACATTCGCGAAATAAGATGTATTTTTACCTTTAAATTATTCATATTGTAATTGGAACGTATCCAATCCCCCGTACAAATCAAAGCTTCTACTGTCTCCGACTTTAATGAGCTTCGAGATTGGTCAAAAACCCTACTTCCAGCGCTAAATGCATATTCAGAAGCAACACTACTAGTAGGAATAGATAGTATATCTCTAGCCATGCTTGATAGTATTTTGAACTTTAGTGTGGTTGTTTTTCACCATTCCAACACTTTAAAATTCTCTTCTGATTCTTGCCTATAAAGACTTTCTTGAAGATACATTTCCAATTCAAATTGGGTGGCTCCGCTGCATCTTGAGTTTGAGCCCACATCTTAAACTCACACACATTTTTTAACTTCCCTTTTAAGCTACAGCTAGTAGAAGCACCAACAATATTTACTACACTAGCATTTTTACTCTTTGCAACACTACAAGCAACATATTCACCAAACAATTCATACAAAGATGAAAGGACAAGCTGGATGTTTTTTCAGACTCAAGAGAAGAGTAAATTTTTGGGAAACAATGCTCAATCAACTTCATTTTGTAATTTGGATCCAAAACTGCACCAATAGACATCAACAAATTGCAATCCCCCCAATACTTATCAAATTTATCTTTCATTTTATGCACCATTTCCTTAAAAAAAGGAGTTCCTTCAAATTCCACTAATTTATCATTCAAGGTTAACTTAATTTTTCAAAGCTCGGGAAGAAACAAATTCGAAGTTGGATATGATGTACCAGAGAACACATTAGAGGCTTCATTAAAAACTTCTAAGGTCTTGCATACAGTTTCGGACTTCTCCCAATCCATTAAGGATGGTAGCCACTCATATGATTTATCCCACTCATATGATTTATCACTCTAGCATTGCATAAGTAGAATTCCAACGAGTTGAGACATCAAGAATTAAACGTCTTGACATTGGAAGTTGCAATTGCTTCACTATATCCGCAAACTGGTGAAGCCTTTGAGGTGACATTTTCAAATACTTCAAACTTTCACGAATATTTTGAATAACTTCTTTAATCTCATGCAATCGATCTTGCACCATTAAGTTTCAACACATGTGCACCACACCTAACATGGAAACCTTACCCTTGAAGAAAAGTTTACCCTTCATTGAAAAATTATCCTACAAATTTCTCACGGCAAGATCATTTGAGGAAGTATTATCAACTGTTATTGAAGATATTTTATTCTCAATTCCCCAATCCAAAAGACAAGCAAAAATGACATCAGATATAGCAACTCCAGTATGTAGTGGAGGCAAGCTACTAAAGTTCAAAACACGCTTTTGTAGTGTCAACTCCGAATCGACAAAATGGCAAGTAAGACACATATAACCTATGGTCTGATTTGATGTCCATAAGTCAGATGTCAAACTAACTCTACTCACACTTGTTAACACATCCTTTAACTTATTCTTCTCTAATGCATACAAGTTCATGCAATCATTTTTCATAGTAACATATGATACCTTTTCAAATTCAGGATTCAAAAGTTGGCAAAACAACAACAAAGAATTCATGCTCCACCATCCTAAATGGATATTCATGCACAATGATCATGGTAGCCAGTAATTCTCTAACTTTCTCCTTATCAAATTTGTGAATAGCTAGTTTACCAATCAAATC
The DNA here is from genome assembly GCA_017893485.1 of Hemerocallis citrina. NCBI lineage: Eukaryota > Viridiplantae > Streptophyta > Magnoliopsida > Asparagales > Asphodelaceae > Hemerocallis > Hemerocallis citrina. Next base: position 75,891,450 of record CM030364.1, read on the forward strand.
ATCAGAAGGTGTACCTTTAAAAAAAATCGTTTCCCAACAATTTTTGCTTTTTTTGTTTAGCGATACGCACTTTGCACTTAGTTAAGTGTCTTTTAAATGTGGTTGTGTAGCCATCTGTAGTTCTAGCTATCTTAGTTAAGCAATGAACACACTTAGCAAACAATTTCACAATACCATCCTCACCTGTTTCTTCAGCCGCTTCGAATTTAGTAGCTTTTTTTGTATCCTCCTAGTCATTCACACCATCCACAATATCAATATCGTCATCACTACTGCGATCCTCTTGATGTTGTTGACCATTCTCAATCTACTCCAAATCTACAAAAAATACAAAGAACAATTTAAACTTTTTTAACAATAATTGTATTAATAACAATAAGAATGGTTCTCAAACTATATACAATAATACAAAGCTTGCTAATAACAATAACAATATACAAAGCTTGCTAATATAAAGTAACACTAAAAGGGCATGAATGCAGGGCATAGATGCATGTGTGAAGTTACATGTACTCTGTAGTCAATTAAATGCATTGGACATAGATATATAGGATAGATTCAAGTATGATCTGAAGAGAAGCAGAACAATTATGGTATACCTAAATTCTTGTTCTGAAACATATTTGAGAAAACCAACAAATGATCTTATAAGACAAATATGCTTTGTAACAAATTTAAGAGATATGATGTGATGCAGACCAACAATGTTAATAAATAATTTGATTTGCAAGAAATGCTACAAACATGCAACTCCAAGTTCCAACTGCAACATTTCAAAAACCACTTCACTCAATATTTTGGAAGTTGCTCTTGATGAAGCAAGAATGAGCCTAGTATAACATTTTACATCCTTTACGATAAATGGCTGATTTCTGTAGGATAATGGCTCGATTCTGGTTCAGAGTGTTTTGGAGTATCTGCAGCAAAAGAAAGTTACAGCATATCAGTCGACTGATAGAAGGATCAGGCGACTGTCCAGAGAGTTTTCGAAGGCTAAAGATACAAGCAGCAGCAGAGGATCAGTCGACTTATCAGTCGACTGCCAGAAGGATTACCAGTCGACTGGTAAGTCGACCAGTCGACTGTCGACGGTATTTTGAACTGGATCTGGCCCAATTCGAAAAGGCCCAATAGTTTCCCTATAAATACACCCGTTAGGGTTTTGTAAATTGTAACACCTAATTCGGATTTTGTAGCCGTCATCTCTTGTAAAGGCTTTGTTTGCCCATTGGAGATCATAGTAAAGAAACCCCAACCGCCCCTTGTGGATGTAGGCATCGTTTTGCCGAACCACGTAAATCTTGTGTTCTTGTGTTGTTTGGTTTTCTGTGTTTTCTCTCGCTGGTTCTCTCTTTGATTCCGCATCAGTTCGTTTGGATTGTTGGTTTAATTTGTACTCACGCACAACAAGTGGTATCAGAGCTATTGGTTCGACCTAGAGAGAGATGGCGGGTGATGCAGATGCAACCAAGGAAGTTGTGGGATCAAGTTCATCAAGAACAACGATTCACAACGCAAAATTTGAAGTTGAAAAATTTGATGGGACAAATAATTTCGGGATGTGGCAATGTGAGGTGTTGGATGTTCTTGTTCAACAAGAACAGGATGTTGCTTTGGAGGAAGAAAAACCTAAGGATATGTCCGAAGCAGATTGGAAGAAGTTGAATCGAGTTGCGTGTGGGACTATTCGGCTCTTTATTGAGAAGGCTCAGAAGTATGATTTGATGAGGGATACCATTGCTGCGGTGTTGTGGAAGAAGCTCGAAGACAAATACATGAGGAAAAGTTTGGAGAATCGGCTGTATTTGAAGAAGAGACTTTTTCGCTTCACCTATACGGAAGGTATGTCTATGAATGCTCATGTTGAATCATTTAATAAATTATTGGCTGATTTGTTAAATTTGGATGAGCAAATTAAGGATGAAGATAAAGCCCTAATTCTGTTGAATTCATTACCTGAAAGTTATGATCATTTAGCAACTACTTTATTATATGGAAAAGATACAGTGAAATATGAAGATGTTGCAAATGCTTTGTTAAATAATGAAACTAGGAGAAGGGATAAGATGGTTGATAGAGAAACTTCTGAAGCGTTGATTGTAAGGGGCAGGACTGAGACAAGATCTGAGTCCAAATCTGGGAAAAAGGGAAACAAGTCTCGTTCCAAATCGAGAGGAGTTTCGAAGGACAGGAAAATACCGGCCAAAGATGAATGTGCTTTCTGTCATGAAAGGGGGCATTGGAAGAAGGATTGTCCAAAGCTACGAAATAAGGGAAATTCGACTGCAAATGTGACTGTTGATAATTCAGAAAGTGGCGAGGATTTTTCTTTTGCACTTGCTTCTAGTCCCTCACTTTATCAAGAAGTATGGTTTCTTGATACAGCAGCCTCCTATCATATGACTTGGAAAAAGGAGTGGTTTACTTCTTTGGAGTATATGGATGGTGGTGTAGTTTTGATGGGAAATGATGCACCTTGTAAGAAGGTAGGAGTCGGGAAGATTGAATTGCTAATGCACGATGGTCTCATTAGGGAGCTTTCAGATGTATGGTATGTTCCAGATTTGAAAAAGAATCTGATTTCACTAGGTGCTTTAGAGGCCAGTGGTTTGAAATTTGCTAGTGAAGGTGGCGTTCTGAAAGTGACTAGTGGATCACTTGTGGTGATGAAAGGCCAAAGGAAAAGAAACTTGTTTTTCTTGCAGGGAAAAACATATTTGGGTCAGGCTGCCAGTGTAACTGAAAAGCCTAAACAGGTTGTTCCCGACTCTACTAGGTTGTGGCATATGCGACTCGGGCATGCAGGAGAAAAGGCCTTGCAGGGGCTTGTGAAGCAAGGGTTGCTTAAAGATGCTAAAGGGTGCAAGTTGGAATTTTGTGAACATTGTGTTTTGGGTAAGCAAACTAGGGTAAAATTTGGTACAGCTGTACATCAGACAAAGGGTATCCTCGATTATGTGCACACAGATGTTTGTGGCCCTACTCAGACACCTTCTATGAGTGGTAGACACTGGTTTGTTACTTTTGTTGATGATTACTCCAGGCGAGTTTGGGTATATACCATGAAGCACAAAGATGAAGTTTTGACATTGTTCACAAGTTGGAAGAAGAAAGTTGAAAATCAGACTGGTAGGAAGATTAAGGTTCTGAGGTCAGATAATGGAGGGGAATATAAGAATGATCCGTTTCTGAAGTTGTGTGAAGATGAAGGGATCCAGAGGCACTTCACAGTTAGGAAGACTCCACAGCAAAATGGGGTTGCAGAAAGGATGAACAGAACCTTACTTGAGAAGGTAAGATGTATGTTAGCACAGTCTGGGTTGAAGAAGACATTTTGGGCAGAAGCTGTTATATATGCAAGCCACATCGTCAACCGTTTACCATCAGCAGCACTTGAAGGCAAAACGCCTATTGAGGTATGGAGTGGTAAACCTGCATCTGATTATAGTTTTTTGCATATATTTGGTTGTCCTGCTTATTTTCATGTAACTGAAACTAAACTTGATGCAAGAGCCAAAAAGGCTATATTTGTTGGTTTTAGTACTGGTGTCAAAGGTTACAGGTTGTGGTGTCCAGAACAGAAGAAGTTAGTAATCAGCAGAGATGTCACTTTTGATGAGACCAGCATGATCAGCTCGGGACAGTCGACTGGTGGTATAGGACAGTCGACTGGTGAGCAGCAGAAGAGTGGGACAGTTCTTCAACAGGTGAGTAGAAGAAGTTCGGGACAGTCGACTGATGAACAGGAGCAGTCGACTGATGGTCCAAAACAGCAGAATTGTGGGAGCTCGGGACAGTCGACTGGTGGCAATAACCAGTCGACTGGTAGGAGAGTTTTTCAACAGGTGGAGTTAGAAAATTTGTCAGTTGAAAATCCTGTTCCTGTCCAAGATGAAGATGATGTGGTTGATACTGAGAATGATGAAGAAGTTCCTATCCAGCAGGAAGAATCAATTGCAGTAAGAAGGCAAAGAAGAGATATCAAACGACCGTCTCGTTTTACAGACACAGTTGCATTTGCTCTTCCCATTGTGGATGATGAAGTTCCCTCCAACTTCAAAGAAGCCACTAGAAGTTCAGAAAATGCAGATTGGAAAGTTGCTATGGATGAAGAGATGAACTCTCTTCATAAGAATAAGACTTGGGATCTAGTGCAACTACCAAAGGGGAAGAAAGCAATTGGTTGCAAGTGGGTGTATACGAAGAAAGAGGGTCCAAAAGGCAGTGTTCGGTTCAAGGCTAGACTAGTTGCAAAGGGGTATGCTCAAAAGGAAGGAATTGACTACAATGAAGTGTTCTCTCCAGTTGTGAAGCATCCTTCTATTCGGATTTTGTTGGCATTGGTAGCACAGTTTGACCTTGAGTTGACACAGATGGATGTGAAGACTGCGTTCTTACATGGGGAACTAGATGAAGAAATTTATATGTTACAGCCAGATGGGTTCAAGACAGCTGGGAAGGAAAATTGTGTTTGCAGGTTGAAGAAGTCTCTCTATGGGTTGAAGCAATCTCCAAGGCAGTGGTATTTGAGGTTTGATCAGTTTATGAAGGTGCAGAGATATTCCAAAAGTGAGTTTGATCATTGTGTTTACTTCAGGAAGTTGCAGGATGGCTCTTTCATATATCTGTTATTATATGTGGATGATATGTTGATTGCCTCTAAGAATGCTAAGGAGATTCAAAATTTGAAGAATCAGTTGAGTTCTGAATTCGAGATGAAGGATCTTGGTGAAGCCAAGAAGATACTTGGGATGGAGATAGCTAGAGACAGGGCAAAGGGCACAGTGAGTTTGACTCAGAAGCAATATCTTTTGAAGGTGCTGAAACGGTTCGGTATAGATGAGAAGACTAAACCAGTAAGTACACCCTTAGCCAGTCATTTCAGAATTAGTGCTTCTCAGTCTCCAAGTACAGATGAAGAGAGACAGTATATGGCAAATGTACCTTACACTAGTGTGGTTGGCAGTTTGATGTATGCCATGGTTTGTACTCGACCAGACATCTCTCAGGCGGTGAGTATGGTTAGTCGATATATGCATGATCCAGGCAAAGAGCATTGGCAAGCAGCTAAATGGATTCTAAGGTACATAAGTGGCACCACAGATGTGGGCTTGAAATTTGAAAGGGATGACAATATTAGCAGGTTATTAGTTGGATATGTTGATTCAGACTATGCAGGTGATCTAGATAAGAGGCGGTCTACTACAGGCTATTTGTTTACGATGGCTAGAGCACCTATAAGTTGGAGGTCAAATTTGCAGTCCACTGTAGCGTTGTCTACTACTGAGGCTGAATACATGGCGGTTGCTGAGGCCATGAAGGAAGCCATTTGGGTTCATGGACTTTTGAAGAGCTTGGGGATTCATCGGGAGAAGGTGGAGGTACATTGTGACAGTCAGAGTGCTATCCATTTAGCGAAGAACCAAGTTCATCATTCGAGGACCAAACATATTGATGTCCGTTATCACTTTGTGCGTGATTTGATAAAGGATGGTGATATTCATTTGGTGAAGATTGGAACAGCTGATAATCCTGCTGATATGTTGACCAAAGTTGTTGGAGCAGCCAAGTTCAAGCATTGCATGAACCTGGCTAATATTTTGCATGTTTGATAATTTGGCATGGGCGAGTTGGGATAGTACTTTGCTATTGGTTTGTTTAGTATGTGATATCATACTAAGGTGGAGTTTTGGGTTCGTTTGTTGCATTTGGTGATGAGCATTGTTTTGGAATATTTGTGGAGATTGCTTGGGCTATTTGGAAGATCTTGCCAAGGTGGAGATTGTTGGATACTTTGTGGAAGATCTCGCCAAGGTGGAGATTGTAGGATAATGGCTCGATTCTGGTTCAGAGTGTTTTGGAGTATCTGCAGCAAAAGAAAGTTACAGCATATCAGTCGACTGATAGAAGGATCAGGCGACTGTCCAGAGAGTTTTCGAAGGCTAAAGATACAAGCAGCAGCAGAGGATCAGTCGACTTATCAGTTGACTGCCAGAAGGATTACCAGTCGACTGGTAAGTCGACCAGTCGACTGTCGACGGTATTTTGAACTGGATCTGGCCCAATTCGAAAAGGCCCAATAGTTTCCCTATAAATACACCCGTTAGGGTTTTGTAAATTGTAACACCTAATTCGGATTTTGTAGCCGTCATCTCTTGTAAAGGCTTTGTTTGCCCATTGGAGATCATAGTAAAGAAACCCCAACCGCCCCTTGTGGATGTAGGCATCGTTTTGCCGAACCACGTAAATCTTGTGTTCTTGTGTTGTTTGGTTTTCTGTGTTTTCTCTCGCTGGTTCTCTCTTTGATTCCGCATCAGTTCGTTTGGATTGTTGGTTTAATTTGTACTCACGCACAACAATTTCTAGTGTTGTCTGTCACGAAATGACACATAGTAACAAAGTTGACTTAGTTATTTTAATTTACTAGTTACTACAGTCTACTTACCTTCATAAACATAAAGAAAGAAACATAAAGAGTGTCGTTGCAAGTTACTCTGCTGCTCATTTCTTAAAATGTGCTTCTAAACCTTCTTTTGGCACTTTTGGTGAATGAAACATGCCTGATTGCAACTGCATGTCGCAAGGCCAGCGTACTTTCATTTTTTAATAAAACCTGCACTCTCTCTAGTGCAGCACTTAGTTTTGATGCCACAGAGATCAAATGCAGATGATTAAAAAATTTCTTTAGTTCAAGCAGTATCACACTTAATACACACCAAAAAATAATCAAACAATCAAGTTATAGGCTGTAAATTTTATAAGCTATCAAAATGTAGTTTCAGCTATTGGAAGAAGTGCCTCTTGCCCTGAAGAACAACCTTGAACCAATTTTTTATCATCTGAGTATTTCTGTTCATGTCAATACCAAGCAAAGCCTAAAGAAACTACTGTATGATATGATGATTATCAGTAGGAATACTACTAATCTTAATGGCCTCACATGTTTGCAGGAATGTATTTCGCTCACAACACGTAGAGTGGAGGAGCTACAGGAAATTTTCAAGGATGCTATCTCTACCATGGAAATTGACTAGGTTGAGGGTTGATTCAGATATTATTTGATGTGGAGTTAGCTGGCATTAACATGGCAACTTACTGTAGGAGAGCATTCAAATGCTTGTTGCTTATGTTCAATATGGATGCTAACATACTGTAGGAGAGTATTCAAACTGCTTATTGCTTATGTTCAATATGGAAGTGACTTAATGTAGGAGAGTACAAAGTACAAACATGAATGGAAGTTAATTTTGTAGTTTGCCTTCAAATAACCTAACTCTTGTTTTCATTTCAGTAATTTTGCTCCTAGAAATGCTCAACATTATATCCAACTGTTATTCAGCTCACTCGTAAAATGATATTGTTAAGTCTTTCAGCTACCTCTGTTTTGTTTGAGGCTTTTGAATCAAGAAGATTTCGTCCAGCATTTTTCTGCTTTCTTTTTTTGTACAATTCAACATTCTTCTGCCCAAAACTATATGTGACTTATTGATCAGAGACTCTCCATGGATCCTTCAATTTAGATTCAAAGTATAACATGCTGACATCACTAACCTACTGATTTACAGATTACCAAAGTGCCATCAACTTCATATTAGTTTTGATTCAAAAACTAACTTCACATTAGTTGTAGCTATAAATGTTCTTAATAACATTGCAGAAGGTTTTTAGATGATGAATTTATTAGCTCGCAATCCATAAGCTTAAGTTAAAATAATAACATTGCAGATGGTTTTTAGATGATGAAATGAATCCTAAACCACAACCTACACTAAATGCAAATTTAAATCAAAAGAATACATGACATGAATCATGAACTACAATCTACCTGTTTGATTGAAGTGAATCATTTAAGTCAAAAGAATACATGAAATGAGTCAAAAGACTACATCAAATGAATCATGAACTGCAAATTTAAGTCAAAAATTTCTTTAGTTCAAGCAGTATCACACTTAATACACACCAAAAATAAACAAACAATCAAGTTTAGGCTGTAAATTTTATAAGCTTATGGTAAAAACGAGTGTACAAATACTACATGTTTCATGTTTGACTGGTTTATACTTTGCAGAACTCAATTAAATTTCATCGGCAATAATAATGAAAAAAAATTAATTCGTTCACTTACTCGAATCTGGTGGTGGTAGAGAAGCCATACTGAAGTTGGAGGAATGAACAGAGAGGAGAAATCAACGGCGCCGGCGACGAGACTGCAGGAGGTCCGATGGTGATGGATTGAAATTGCAGCATGAATTAGGTTTTCTTGTGAGTTGTGACCGGTGGCCCTGGTGGGTATTTATATGGATGGAAAAAACAATCATTTCCCATGATTTAGGCTAATTTAATGAGAGATTGACAGATTGTAGAACTCAAAGAGTCTAACTGATTTTGGAAATCGAAGTGTGAGAGTAACTGATTTTGGAAATGATGGAATAATGGGAATTTGGAACTTGGAAGTTGAAAGAGCTGGGCAGAGAAGACAAAGAGAAAGAAATTTGAAGTGTCAAACTGATTGGAGAAGATAAAGCGACAAAGAGTGAGAGCCAGAGGGTCGCTACTGGGCAAATTTATAAATTCTAAAGAAAATTGCCTGGGTGGCGGGGTTCACGGACAGATTCGGGTCGGACTGGTCAGTGACCGAGCTCGAGCTCGATAAAATATCGGACATAATAATTTGTTTATGTTCGGTTTGTATAACATTTCGGACGGTCTACGGTCGGACCATTTCTTGAGCCGGACTCGAACGGAAGACGTTCCGTCCTGTTTGTTTTACACCCCTACTTAAGATTAATACCGAGCACATGCCTATTCTTGTTTAAAAGTTATATGATTCATGTTTACAAGTTTCATGATTCCTGTTTATATGTTACATATTTCAGTTTACTAGTTACATGATTTATGCTTATAAGTCAAGTTTATATGACCCTCATTTATATGTTTGCATTTTTCTGTTACATGACTTGTTTTTTGTATATATGATTCCACATTCCTTGCTATATCCTTGTTCTTGTTTTCATTTTGCTTGTACTATTTGTGGTCCATAGCTTGCTCTAACGGGTACTCCATCCTTTCCTGGAGTTAATATTTATTCAAGTACAGATGATGGGATACTAAAGGATCTTGGCGAACTATTTACTGCATTGTGTATTCTCAGACTTTTCCTTTTGTAAGTTCTTGTATCCCAGATATTGGTTATCGTATTATATTCTTGTTCATGTGATTATTATAATCGTGTTGTTGAGCTTACCGGTATTGTACAGTTTATGGATAATATGAGTTGGTGTATTTATATTATTCGCTAGGCCTCAGTTACGTGCCTGTGTTTTCGTATAACGGGAAGCGGGGCGTGACAAGAAGTGAGAGAAGTGCGAGAGGAGTTACAAAATAATAAAGATAGTGGGGGAAAGATTTACATAATCGTGGAGATGGTGGTCATCCACTAATAACATTTACAACACTTCTAAATGTTACTGTTTTTGGAAGTTAGCTTTTTTTGGGCCTTGCGTTGCACATCCAAAATTCTACTTGTATGTTTATGGAATATATCTATTTGTATGTTTATGGAATATAGACTAAATGAGAAAGATTCTTATGGAAAATATGTTTGCACATAGGGTGTTCGATGATTTGTAAGACTGAAAAAATTATTATAAAGTATGAAGTTAATGCTTGTACTGGTTTGAAAACTATGCTTGTGTTATTGGTAATATTCGATTATGCACGCATCGATGCGAAGTTTGTAGTGTTTGATGAGGATGATATAATGATGTGACGAATGCACATCTTAGTGACCTCTGGTAAGATTGGGTAAGTTGGCGCTGATGTGCGAATCCTTCAATGACCTTTGGAGTGAACCCATGCTAGTTTTTATTGAATACTGGTACCGTTCAATGGCTTCGGTGTGAACTTTGAACGAATTGGCATTGGAGTGAGTGTACCAGTTTGTGGCTTTCGGCTAAGATCGGGCGAGTCGACAATGGGAAAGCAAATTTCTTCGGTGACATTCAGAATGAACCCAAACTAGTCGTTATTGGATTATTGGTACTGTTCAATTGCTCTGGTGTGAATTTTGAGCGAGTCGGCATTGAAGTAAGTGTATTAGTCAGTGGCCTCTGGCATGGACTGGGCTAGTCGACATTGGATATTGAATGCTTATGTGATTAATTTGTATGATTGTGCATTAGCGATGCTTTGTGTTAGAGATTATGAGAGATAATAATAAGAGAAAGTTAGAGTTAGGGTTAATATCCTTACTGCTCGAGATATTATACCTTGATTATCAGAATTGGAATAATCTTAGCTACTACCACATGACCAGTATATATGGGATAAGATTGGGTTTTGGGTACTGGGCTCTTGGCCCACTCTGTTGACTCTTAGTTTGGTGTGCACAAAACGTGCTAACTTGTACTAATAAGTTTGAATTTAGTGTGTCAGATTTTCAGGATCAATCAACACCAAGAAAAGATCCAAGAGAGATTCACAAATATACAAATCAGGAAAGTAATAATGGGAGATTGCATATACAAGTAAAAGAGGAAAGAGCTCTCAATTAATTGGTCTCCAAGCAATCTATCAAATCTGGATTTTTAGCATTATTTTCATGAGATATTTGTTGTAATTGATTGATTAAAGAGAGATGAGTTTATGGTAAGAAAACAAAGTGGATTCGATCTATACAGCCACAGCCAGGTCGACCGTACCTAATGTTGGTCGACCGTCGCAGTCGACCACAACTTCTATTAGCAAAGACAGCGGTCGACCTTTCATCTCTCTAGCTATGCTAGAGAGCTGAACGGTCGACCGCACATTTTGACTGGTCGACCACAACTTGGCTGTTTGTCTTTTTTGGAATGTATCGTTGCCTCTTTTGATCGATACACTCCCTCTTTTATTAAATAGAACGAATCCACTGGGTCTTCTTCACCTATTCCTTCTGAGAAAATTACTTTGAACTAATCTCTTGATAATCAATCCGAGTGTGAGCATTGAATTGGTTGTATTCTTTAGTCAAGATCTTAAACGATCTTGAGTTTTATTTTTTTCTTTTCCACTTCGGTGAGATTGACGGGACTTGGATTAGAAGTCCTGTGGGTGTAATAGGTCTCTCGGCCTGAATCCGAGAATCACTGTACTAAGGGTTTTTGAGTATAGTGGAACGCTTGTAGTGGAGAATTGCTACAAGTAGGTGGTGTGGACGTAGACCTGGGGGTCGAACCACGTTATATCGCTGCGTCATCTGAGTTTGCTTTTCTTGTCTTTCTTGCATTACTTTAATTTACTTTACTTTAGTTCTTTAATTTTTAATTCCGCACGATCACCCTATTCACCCCCCCTAAGGGTGATTTACAGTGACATCAGAGCGATGTGCTTATAAAAAGCTTAAAAGCTTAAGCAAAAGGTCCAATGGCCAAAATCCCTCCTCCCCAAAACTTGTACTCATCGGAGCCTTTCATCTCCAATAGGACAAGTTTTACACGATCACCTTTATTTAATGGAAAGTGCTATGAAGTCTGAAAAGTTCGTATGTCTCATTTTTTACAGATGCTCGGAGAAGAGGTATGGAATGTATGTATCAATAAAACAGAAATCACAGTTAGCGATGGAAAGAAGGCATTCACACCGACGGAGCTAGCCCTCAAGACAGCAAATTCCAAAGCAATGACGACCCTTTATGCAGGGTTGAACAATGAAGAGCTAATGCGATGCGGGCGTAACTGCAAAATAACCTACGAGATCTGGAACAACATGCTGAAGCGGCATGAAGGAACCGCTTCCGTGGTAAAAGCTAAAGTGAATTTGTGCTTTTATAAATTTGATGTGTTCCGCATGTTGTCAGGTGAAAATGTTGACCTAATGCTCACTCGTTTCGACATAATTGCCCACGAGCTTGAGAGCTTGGGTAAGGGACTTGATGATGACCGAAAGGTTGGAAAGCTCATAAGCTGTCTCATGCCAGAGTGGGACATTAAGGCCACGGCAATGAGAAAGACTCTCGAAGAGAAGGGATTTGACTACTATACATTTCAAGGGAAGCTAAAAACGTACGAGATGGAAATGTTGGAGACAAAACGATACAGGCAGAATATCGGGATCGGACCAAAGACTGAGGAGAGAACTATTGCACTAATGGCAGAAAGGGCCCGACCATCAACAGCTGATTCGAAACATGAGGAGTCAGACAAGGACATTACTCTATTAATAAGACAATTTCGTAAGTACCTCAAAAACAAAAAATATGGCATGTATCAAGAAGAAAGGAAAAAGGAGAAAGAGGATGTATGCTACAAGTGCAAGAAGCCCGGACACATCCGTGCAAACTGCCCTAGTCAACAAGACAGGAACAGGGAATATTATAGCTCAAATCTAAGGCAGAAGAAGAAGGTGCTAAAGGCAACTTGGCTAGATTCGGACTAGAGTAAGGAAGAGCAAAACCACGGCGACGTCGGCTTCATGGCTCTTGGGAGTGGTGAGGTGCAATCACCCTCTCAAGAAGAGGTAATCGAACAACCAACTTATGATGAACTTGTAGATATATGTAATGATTTGAAAGACTATGACAAGAAACTAAGCCGTGAACTTAAACAATATAAACAGAATTCAAATAAAATACATGACGCCTGCATAACAAAAAATCACAAACTGAAAAATAAGTGCCCTAATTTTTGAAAAACTTGAGTCATGCCAAAAAGATCATGATATTTTGCTAGAAGAAAATGAAATGTTGAAACAACAAATTCGTGAATCGCTAGCAAAGCATGATGATCACTTAAAAGAGATTCAGGAGAAATCTGTCTATATTGCCAAGCTCACAAATGACTTAAACGAATGTAAAAGAAAATTTGATGAAGTAGTGGAAGGATGTAATGAAGCCCTTAATCAAAATAGGATTTTTGATGCCACACTAGATACTCTTCGTTGGAACACAAAAGACGATGAGATAACTAGAAAAAGACTGTGTAAAAAGGTAATTGAGCTCGAAAAAATTATTGAAGAGCATGAAGGGCCTAGTTACTTTATTACAAAGAATTTAAGATCCTATCATGATAACAGAGGGCTTAGTTACGAAGAGCCAATACCTCATCAGAAACCATCATGTCATACACACTTGTATAAAAATCAATACAATCACAAAACAAAAATAAATCATACAAGTGTGCATGACCCAAGGCATAGTCGAATCACATGTAATTTTTGTTGTAGACTAGGGCATATTCTTATAACTGTTCACTAAAAGAAAATACTAATCTTGCGTGGGTGAGAAAGGATACAAATGCAGGTTCAAAACAAACTTGGGTACGCAAAGCTATGCCTACTGATCTTGGTGTAGGTACCCCAACGTATCAAGTCTAAAGATCGGTGGTACCTTGATAGTGGTTGTTCAAATCACATGACTGGTGACAGCAGATACTTTTCATCACTATCAAGGGAAAATGGGAAGGACATCATCTTTGGAGACAATAGCACTGGTCAAACCATTGGTAAAGGTAAAATTAGATTTGATTCCTCATGCTCCATTGCGGATGTCATATTGGGAAGAGGTCTAAAGCACAACTTAATTAGTGTTAGTCAACTATGTGATAAAGAGTATATTGTCACTTTTGATAAAAACACATGCACTGTATTAGATAATAATAAAGATTGTTCACTTCTTGCTAACAGATGCAATAATGTATATGTCATAAACTCAAATGAATTAGCACAGGAAAGTATGAGATGTTTTGTCACACGAAGTTAGGAGGATGGCTATGGCATTGTAGGCGCGGTCACACACACATGGACAACCTCAACAAACTTGTTCATATTGAAGAAGAACCACAAGCAAATGATCAAAATCACCTAAAAAACCACATTGATGAGATGCCTACAGAACAAATTCATGCAATGGAAGATGAAAATACACAACATCAAGACCCCACAAGATGAGTTCGAAATGAGTATGATGGGCAAACTAACCTATTTCCTTGGACTTCAAATACAACAAAGAAAGGATGGAATATTCATAAATCAATCTAAGTACACCAAAGAACTTGTCAAGAAATTCGGACTTGAGAATGCAAATGCTTACAAAACTCCAGTGGCCACTACCACTAAGCTATCTGAAGACGAAACTGGTAATAACGTTGATATTTCTACGTATAGAGGTATGATTGGCAGTTTGCTTTATATTACCGCATCGCGTCCTTGTTGGATCCTGTAGGCAGGGCAAGACACCCTAGAGCCTTACTCTCCAACCGAGAGGAACCACTCTCACAACTCGAGAGTGAAGAACAACAACAAAATGTTTACAATCAACCTATAGCCTTGTTGTGAATGTGATTTTGTGAGTGGCTATTAGGTCAACTTCCGAAATCAGTCTAAAATGAAATTACTGTTATACTAGACTGATTTCAGAGAACCAAGACTTAGAAAGTGAATGCTTTTAGAAAGATTTTTCTTGTCAAAACCAAAAGCTTGAGAACTTGAGAAACAAAATGCTTGGAAAAATTTGTTCACCTTGGTCAAATGATCTTTATACTCTTTTTATAGAGTTAGAGACGTTTGACCGTTGGAAGGTTGAGTCCTAACTGCCATACAAAGGCAGTAAAGATTTGTTTTTGAAAAACAAGTTTAAAAACAGAAAAATGTCGAAACGGCTTGAACAATCGGCTGGGTTGCCATAATGAGTCGACTGGTCAGAGTTTGAATGAGTTCAGACAGTTTCGTACTAGACAGTCGACTGGTGTTAAATAGCGGTCGACTGGTACTTAACAGTTGAGCTTATTCAAGCTTGTTTCGATCTTTTTAAGTTTTGTAAAACACTCAATTAATTAAAGCTATGTGTGAGTGTGTGTGACAAGGCTATTACAGCATTCTAAGACTCAAAGAAATAAAGGAGTTACAACTTTTACAAGACACTAAATACAACACATTTAAGCATAGGTCTTGTCTCGAGTCTTGAGTCTTGAGATGGAGCTTTAGCATTTGTTTTTATCTTTGAAGCTGGCAACCTTGTAGCTTTCTTGATCAGTTAGCTTTGAGAGCTTTGTTTGTAGCTTTGCTTGATCAACTTGCTTTGGGAGCTTGTTTGAACATTTTGCCTTTGTGTACATCCTGTAATATCTAAGAAGTAGCACAACAACTTTGCATTGTGTTGTAATCATCAAAATCAGGAATCAATAGTCCTGATATTATGTTTAATGTCTGTTTATGTGCACGTTTTCAATCGTGTCCCAAAGAATCACATTTGGTTTCCGTTAAGCGTATCATTCGATATCTTAAAGGCACATCAAATACTGGTCTTTGGTACCCGAAAAATAGGAATTTTTTTCTTGTAGGATACTCCGATGCAGATTATGCTGGGAGCTTGACCGAAAGAAATAGCACTAGTGGTACATGTCACTTCTTGGGTGACTGCCTTATTTTGTGGGCATCCAAGAAGCAAAATTCTGTTACTCTTTCGACTGCCAAAGCTGAATACATTGCGGTAGGATCCTGTTGCGCACAGGTACTATGGATGAAACATACTTTCAAGGATTATATGGTATTCTTTGACCACATTCCTATAAAATGTGACAACACTAGCACCGTACACATGACAAAAAATTCTGACCAACACAGCCGCACAAAACACATTGATATTAGGTATCATTTTATTAAAGATCACTTTTAAAAAGTAGATATTTCACTTGAATATATTCCTATTGATTCAGAACTTACAGATATTTTAACAAAACCTTTAGACGAAAAACGTTTGTACTTCTTGAGAGGGGCATTAAATGTTATTGATTTTTCACCCTAAAAGTAGTTTTATGTAAGTCGGTCGACCGGACCAGTCTCGGTTTTTTAACTATTTAACGTATCTTAAAATCTTATCTATTACGGTCGACCGTGCGGCTCGTCCTCTGTAGTCTTTATTGGTTTTGCGGTCGAGCTTGCAGTCGACCGGTTAACTCTATGAAAATTATCTCTTAAAAACCACAAAAAGTGGTCGACCGGTACGCTTTTTGGATAATTTTTGCAAAATTGTATTTTGCGGTCGACCGTAAGGTCGACCGGCTCTCTCTCTGACCTTGTTTTTCAAAACTCTGTAAAAACAAATGATTCCTCTCTAAATCTCTTGATTTCTTTGTTGCTTTCATGTGTATTGGGGAGAATCTCAAATCTATGATATTATGTAGAGCTCTCCCTGTATATCAAAGAGTCTCGTTATCAACGGTATCATGTAAGAAGATTCTCTTCCATATTTTTCTAAATTTGTAATATTTTCGAAGGTGCCTCTTCGTTATTTTAATTGATGATTGGTTTTACGAACTTTCCAAGGATTATTTTACGTCTGTCTCCTTTGTCTATCCCCTCTGGTGTGTTCCAAAAAGGGGGAGAATGTTTTTAGAATGTTTTCAAATGATTTCAAACGATTTTCATTCCTCTCTTAAATTTGTTCATTAAGCTCTGTATTACAGGTGATATTATATTAAGGGGGAGTATTTGCTCTCTTAAAAGCTTTTTGTATATGAAAATCTGTTTGACAGGATATACTAAATTTAGGGGGAGTATTTACTTTCTTTGTTTTAATTTTCAAACATTCGTGCATGTTTTGTTCACACCAAAAGGGAGAGATTGTTGACTCTTAGTTTGGTGTGCACAAAACGTGCTAACTTGTACTAATAAGTTTGAATTTAGTGTGTCAGATTTTCAGGATCAATCAACACCAAGAAAAGTTCCAAGAGAGATTCACAGATATACATATCAGGAAAGTAATAAAGGGAGATTGCTTATACAAGCAAAAGAGGCAGGAGCTCTCAATTAATTGGTCTCCAAGCAATCTATCAAATCTGGATTTTTAGCATTATTTTCGTAAGATATTTGTTGTAAGTGATTGATTAAAGAGAGATGAGTTTATGGTAAGAAAACAAAGTGGATTCGATCTATACAGCCACGGTCCGGTCGACTGTACCTAATTTCGGTCGAACATCGCAGTCGACCGCAACTTCTATTGCAAAGACATCGGTTGACCTTTCATCTCTCTAGCTATGCCCGAGATTTGAACGGTCGACTGCAACTTGGCTATATATCTTTTTCGGAATGCATCGTTGCCTCTTTTGATCGATACACTTCCTCTTCTATTAAATAGAACGAATCCATTGGGTCTTATTCACCTATTCCTTCTGAGAAAATTACTTTGAACTAATCTCTTGATAATCAATCCAAGTGTGAGCATTGAATTGGTTGTATTCTTTAGTCAAGATCTCAAACGATCTTGAGTTTTATTTTCTTTTCTTTTCCACTTCGGTGAGATTGATAGGACTTGGATTAGAAGTCCTGTGGGTGTAATAGGTCTCTCGGCCTGATTTTCGAGAATCACTGTACTAAAGATTTTTGAGTATAGTGGAACGCTTGTAGCGGAGAATTGCTACAAGTAGGTGGTGTGGACTTAGACTTGGGGGTCGAACCATGTTATATCGCTGCGTCATCTGAGTTCTTTAATTTTTAATTCCGCACGATCACCATATTCAACCCCCCTAAGGGTAATTTACACACTCAACCCGGTTAAATAACTCACAGATAACACGTGCACAACACGTGTTGCCCCATAGAACATTATACACAATAATATTCCATTATATTGAGAATATACTTATATATCCAACAATCTCCTCCTATATTCTCAATATATTAGGCGGTACCTATATATATTGAATTACTAGTAAATATAAACATTGAATTACTAGTAAATATATTTGGCCGTACCGAGTTATATATCCAACAATTTCAAATAAACATTGAATTACTAGTGAAGATAGTTCATAGACTAAATCAATTATAACTCGAATAGTTCAAATAAGACTAAACCAAAATAATCAAATAGTTCCAAGACCATATCAAAATAGAATAGTTCACAATGACTAAACCAACTGAAGACATCTGTCATAGTTTCAAAATCAACCAAAGCAAATAAACTTCAAGAACAAAATAAGAGTTTTAAGCTAATGAACACAAGAGTCTTAAATTCAATAGATTTTTTACTAAACAAGTGACAAATTTATTCTCGAGAGATATAAACCGAAACTCTATCCTTGCGAACTGCTTTATGTTTACTCCTCCATTTTGAGCAAATCATTATTTTGAAATCTATAATGACATTAAACTCCTCGATCTTTGCTAGCTTATTGAAAACAAGAATATTAAGAGACATATCTCTAAAAATTCTAACAAATTTCACAAAGTATCTAGTCCCACAAAAGAACTTAGTACAATTCATAATTAGCTTAAAAAAATGTAATGCAAGCATCACAATCAAGTTTCTTAACAAAATAAAGAACAACAACTATTATATGTTTCATATTGGAATGATAGAACAGCCAAATCAATATCTATGGTTAATTCTGAATCATCAAAATTGGAATGAAACATGAATTCATAAAAGAGATATATCATCAAAATTGGAATGTAACGACAATTCTAAACATCAGAAACAATCAACAAGTTTTCACGCTTTCTTTTGGAATAATGAGATGATTCTAAGTAGATTATGAGAATATATAGCATCATCAAAATTGGAATAAAATTATATATTAACAAAATTTACATAGAACTTTTCAAATTATCTAAAGCATGCCAACTGCCTAAAATTGATGCTTAAGTTCAAACTTCTTTATGAGTCCAATTGGATTCTAATTTTCAAAATAACTATGATGTTAAAACTTTGGCTCAATCGCTTTTAACTCCATTTCCCCCACAGTTTTGATAATTAGATCACTTTCATGTCTCTTAGCAAGAGCATTACCATATTTTATCTTTTTTTTGAGAAAAAGGTGGAATAATGCCACCCTGTTTCATTAATAAGAGATTAATAAACAACCCCGAAGTCCCGGGATTACCATATTTTATCACAATTGCATTTTAATAATGAGAAAGTTCAACTAGGCTTATTTCAGCCTTGGTATACTCCTCTTATTATTATAGAGTGAGTTATGAGCTACAGTGCATTGTAGTTTGTTACTCGCAAAGCAGAATTAAAGAGTTTACTTTAAACTTCTCCATGGATGACTAGAAACAAGTTCTTCAATCCATTTAGCCTCTTCCCCTGTAGAGAATAACACATAGAGGTATGATTTCATGGATGATAGCACAATGCTTATTTGCTTTTTTGATCTCCACAATATTCATGCTCCTCCTAGTGTAAACACATATACTCTAGTTGTAGATTTTTCACTGAATTCTGAGCACTATAATGCATCATATCAGCTATTCAATCCTAAAGGATGACTAGAGTAGCAAAAAGCAAACTCTTGAGTACCTCTTAGGTATCTCATTAGTCTCTTAAGGGCACTCTAATGTGTATTAATAAGATTATTAGTGAATCTCAGATTATACCTACCTCAAAGGCTATGTCTAATCTAATGCAGATCTTTGTATACATGAGACTTTCGATAAGTTTAGAATGATCTGACTGTCTCACAGTTGCACCATCATTAGGTATCAACCTTTTACCATAATCATAAGGTGTTTCAAAACATACTTTCAATCACTATATTCCCACATTTGAAACACATTATTGATTTGATGAGTTTGACTAAGGGTTATCCCTAGCCAACCGAAACTCACCCTTATACCTAATATGGTGTCCACAACACCTAGTTGTTTCATGTTGAATCCTTCAGATATCATAATTTTAACTTCATTTTTAATGGAGAGGTTTCTTTCAGCAATAAGCATGTCAAACAATAAACAAGTCAGTAGTAGCCATTATATTTGACATGCCACAAAGTTAAATCTGAATTATTTGATTCGAATACTAGGCTCTTTAGAAAATTTGTCAAATTATTTATCCGTCAGCTATAATACATGTTTTTTTAAACATACAATAATTTTATCAATTTTGTAAATTTTGTTCATTAAACATATTAGTGAAAAACTTTTCAGTATAAAACTTTTCAGTACAAAGCTTTTCAATACAAAATATCAAGTACAAAAGTTTTAGTACAAAACTGCTTTTAAATATTTTTGATAAATAACAAAATTTTCAATAGATGTAAGGGCAAGAAGAATTCTTATTGTAGGAATATGACAAACATGTGATAGATATCAAAACAATCTACCCCACTTAACTCAGTCAATCTTTTAGCTACTGGAAGTGCATTAAAGTTGCTATTGAACATTCAAAACTAAGCTTCTTCTACAAAACCCCACTTACTATAGTTTTATCCCATATCGGCAAATCAACTAAATTAAAGTATTATTGTATAATAACAAATTCATTTCATTATCTACTAAAGGCTCTTCTTGGCTCATTGTCATAGAAATTTTAAGTGTCAGTAAGGCTGGTTCTATTTTAACTGTGAATTATTGATTGTGTTTGTAGGACTAGATAATTTCATACATTTATCTTTGATGAACACATCCTCAAAGAATCCTGCAAGTCCAGATTCTTCTAACACAAATTAGATAGATCCAATATATGTCCATAAAACTACATTCTGCACTTTCTAAGCACACACAAATATTTATTATAGGTCATACTTTAGGTTTTCTAGGGTCATGTACTCTAACAAATATATCACACCACATATTTTCACTTTAACAATATTATTTGTATTTTTTATCCCATAGTCTACAAGGTATAAATAATTTGGAGTGTAGTAACATATTAGATATATGATTAACAATACAAAATCACCTATAATTACACAAAGTCAAACAATAGTCAATAATATAGAATTCAATATTTCACTAAATATTTGATTCTAACTTTTATTAATACCGTTTTGACTGTAGTAAATAGAGTGCACTAGAGATTATGCCAAATACAAACTTCTCTAAAAATTTTAAAACATATTCACCCTCTCAATCAAATCTGAAATCTTTTGATCTTAGCATTTAACTAGATTTCAATTCATTAAAACATCGAGTGCTTCATTCTTCATATATATATGACAAACATTGAATAATCATCTACATAAGTGATTAAATACTTATGACCAATCATTATCTCATATTGTCACAAAGTTACTGAGATCACAGATATCAGAATGTATTGATTCAAGAAGTTGTGTGCTCCTAAAGACCATACTAAATGATTTTCTAGTGATCATAATCTGAGCACAAATTTCATATTTGTCAAATTTTAATGAGGTGTAGTTTAGCAGAGTTATGAGTTTTAACAATGGCAAACAATTTAATATATATAGTTCACATGTCCTAGCCTATTATGCCGTGTTCAAGGACTACACAAATTAGGACTATTATTGTCAATTACTTCGTTTGTTAAACTCAATTTACATTTGTCATTAATTATACAAGCATATTATAAAATAATAATAATATGAGTTAATACTAAATTACTCTACCATATTTTACAGAATAGTTTGCTTTCTCTTATGGTTTCAATAATGTTCATATGCTCAACCACATTGAGCAAAGAGTTCTTTCCTTTATTTGTTTTTCATCATCTTCAAAATGCTAAACGAGATAATGTCTAGTGTTTTCTAATTCAACTTTGCATACACAGTACATTGAACGAGAAAGAACAAAAATGTAACTAATGGAGTCAAATCCTGTATTATGAGATGCTCTCACCTAAGTTACAGACATGTGTTTTAGATCTTATACATCAATCTTTATTAGAGAAGCAAAGATATGATCTCACACAAACTGAAAATGATCTGTTACCCAATATATCTATACACAGTATGACAAGACACATTTAACAAACCTAAACATGCTAGTTTTCAAAATGAGAATATTATGATCTAAAATTCCAATTATGTGATCAAATGCACGAAACGTTAACACACTCATCACATGAAAATACTGAAAAGGATTAGAGTAGATCATACCGATACTTCAAGTTAGAAGTATTTTTCAAATTCGATGGAGAATTCTGCATAGTACAGATACCATGACGCAAATCCATTATCTCCAACACACATAATTTGTAAGTAACTTTGAAGTTCCTAGATCCATCAAATTGTTAAAGATTAGTTAATTAAACAAATTATTTGCACTATTTAAGTCTAACAACAATTTAATTGGAGATACAAATTTATAGTCAAAACTATAATTTAACTTATCGAAATAGATATTTGAGCCTTAGCACATAGACAAAAAAGTTGTTCAAACTTACATTTAATTAAGCAATGGTTAACATGGTTTTGAACTTTAGCACTTAGCAACAACAAATAATTAAAATACATATGCAGGTCAAGAACTTATCTTTAATTTCAGGTCTGATACAGTCCAATCATATTTGGATCTAGTCTAAACAGCATCTCCATCGCTCGCACCATTTCCAATAATTGCATCCACATCTCATATTGTGCTTTCATCTTTCAAATTTAAAATTCAGAACTATCAAACGTATCCAGTTTCGGAATCTTATAAGCCTAATTAGGTTTTCCATATTAATGGAATAGCATGTAAATTCCAAAATCTAGAGGGTTTATTATGAATAATTACTACTAGCGTAATTTCAGTAAAGAGATGAGTTTATCTATAAAACTGCCTAATAAGTAATAATACAAAATTTTAATAAATAAAACATCACAAATTTTAAAGTTTAGAGTGGACCGAATCTTGATGAAAATCAAGGAGTAGCGGAGGGTTAGATCTGAATGGGAAGTACACTGCAGTAGATCCGTCTTCTACCCCAAACACCGAACGACAAATAAGGACCCATCAAAATCGCAGTCAATAATCGGATCTTAGTTGATCCTGAGCACAATGAGGATCTTATATCAGGCCTGAACACACACCACGAAAAGTTTAGCCAATGAGATGTAATACCCCGTAAAATAAAATGATTTATTTTGCATTATTAAATAATACTAAATTTGTAAAGTTGACTATTTTGACTAAATTTTTCGAAACTGCAATTTTGCACGTGCAACACACGTGCAAAGTTTTGAATTTTGAATTCATTAAATGTTATGGTTAATGATTGATTTTTCTTATTTATTTATGATATTTTAATTTTTTGATTTATTTAAATTAATTTGACTATTTTACAAATTTGTCGATTTTACAAGTGCAAAACACGTGCGAATATTTTTTATGCAAATGTCCAGTTTTAAATTTTTATTAAATTCTCTTACTTATAATTGAGTCTATCCTAAATTTTGGGATTTTTCTGAACAAAGAAACTATTTTTATAAATACCTCGAAAGAGAGGGGCTTTTATGTAAAAAGCCATTTTGATCTCAAATAAATAATAAAAATCCATTTTTACTGATTTTTGGGCTTGCCATGGTCATCATTGAAAATAAAATATATTTAAATTTTATTTAGAGTCGATTTGGTAAAGATTTAAACTAATATGGTGTTTTTGCAAATATGGAATTTATGTTGGATCTTGTGCAAATGTTTTTTCTGGAAAATAAAAGTTAGATATTTTAATTGTAAAATCTAATATTTATTATTAGATATTATTTTTGAATTTTCTGGATTTTTACGAACATTTTATGACGTATTTGCAAATATTACAAAAAGATGGACTTTTGTGCAAAATTGCCACCCTGAGTACAAATCTGAATTTTTTTATTTCTGGGCTGTGCTGGATTGCTGGAAAACTCAGTAGTAAAAGAATTTGATTTGGTTTTAATTTATTTAACTTATTTTAACTACTTTATAAAGAAAGGTTTATATATGTAAAGTAATAGTTTGTTAAGGGATGTTTCCATAAACTTGTAAAACCCTAAAAAAAAAAAAACTCCAGATTTTGGTCTATATTATAGCCACTACAGCTGTACCTCTTCTTTGCAAAAATAAAATATATTTTTACTATTAATTTCTTGGAGTTTCAAAGGAGGTAATCTTGGATTTTGCAAAAGAAGGGTTTTTTCTTATTCTTCATTAATTTGATTGGATTTCTTCATTGAGGTGAGTGACTTGTTTTGTTTCATTTTGTTCTGTGTATGTTGTATGTGAGTAATATAAATTATTTGTTGTTCTTTGAATGGTATATGTGGTGTTTCATCTCCTAGAAAGCATGCTAGGATTTGGGTATGAACATGTATGTTGGATTGATGATAAAAATTGGATCTTGTGAAACCCTAATTGTTTATGAATAAAATTGTATGTGGGTAATTTGGGATTGATGAATGTCCTATTAGAGATCATGGGTAGGCTATTTTCTTTTCGATTAATGTTGGATTGATTGAATATGGTGGATTTCATGCATAAATCTAATAAAGATGAGACTTTTATCACTTTTGAGTATTAGTTGAATGGATCTTGATATGGCAATTGATATGGCTAAAAATGGGGTTTAATCGGAACCGTCCGAATCAGGCACGAATCTTGAAGCCCAGGGGTAAAACGGTAATTTCACCCACCAATGGGTCTGAGATGGATATTGGATCTCTTCGTCAAAGATCCAATAACCCACGAACGGATCCACCTTAATCAGGTGCGGGTTTCAACCAGCAGAAAGCCCGATCCAGAGGGATAGAATTAGGGTTTCTGATTAAATCCTAATCAACGGCCCTGATTCATGCCTATCCTTCCACTGGGAATTAGGGATTATATTCCTAATCTGTTTACAAGGAGTATATTCCTTATCAGATCACGGGGATTACATTCCTAATTTGATCCCTAAGATGCCTATAAATACCCCCCATCCATCTCCATTAAGAGGTAATCAATCTTTTGCCAGTTTTCACGCTCTTTCTTAATCATCCCTGATTACTGACTTGAGCGTCGGAGGGTGCGTCGCTGGGATCAACCCCGGTGTCTCGCACTTTTTGCAGGTGAACGGCGGGAGTCAGCGGTCAAACTCCGGCAGAACAGGTATACGGTTTGCTATTCAGTTTTCCTAAGAATCCACAAATACTATCTGTTTGCCCCCACACTAGATTTAGCGGTAACAGATTGGCACCGTTTGTGGGAAAGAAACGAATATCAACCTCCCCTCTTCCCGCTGGTCAGATCTTCTCCAGCCATGCCTCCTAGGAAAGCCAGATCAAGAGGGTCCAACCGAGGACCCAACCCCGATCAGCAACAAGACATTCCCATCTAACCCGCTCCGCAGCAAGGGCAACTTCCTCCTCTAGCGGAAGACCCACTCCAACAGGACCTGCCTCCTCCGCAGAATCAACAACCTCCTAAGGGTCCCAACCCGCAGAAACAACCTCTCCATCCGGACCACGTCTCCATCCACAACGCCTCTTCGGATTCTATGGCCTCCCATAATCCCCGAGCTTCCGGCCTCCGCAACACCGTCCTCAATTGGTAGAAGGATGAGGATCTTCGCCGCCGTCTGGATGAAAAGCGGGCCCGAGAGGGAGCCTCCCGCCAATACCGTCCGGATAAGCGATCTCCTCACCGCCGAGACAACAGAAGGTCCCCAATCAGAAGGGGGCAGAGAGAGTCCCCCGAGCATCACAGGAGAAGACTCCTTTCCCCAGCCGGTCGGCACCATCATAGGAACGCTGAGGCACCCATCACCCGTGCCGAGTTCCAGTAGTTTCAAGCAACCGTCCTACAAGCTCTCAATCTCCGTCCCAACACCAATGCTCCCAAGATCCCCTCTCCTCCTCCGGTCCGAAGTCCTCGCCGACGGTCCCTAACTCCACCTCCAGCTCCTAGTAACTCCCGGCATATGCAAAGTCCTTGCTGCTCCAGGAGCTACCATCGTCGTAGTCCCCGCTCTCCCTCGTACGAAGACGAGTCTAGAGGCTCGGATGATTACCGTCGAAGGGACGACGCTGTATTCCACCGTCTCCATGAGATGGAGAGGCGCTTGGGTCAGTTAGACCGAGAAGAAGAGCTTAGAGGAAGGACTCTTCGTCCTAGCAGACCTCCTTTTTCCCGAACCATAATGGATACACCTGTACTAATCGGCTTCAAGCCTCCTCAATTCGAGACTTATTCCAGAGAAACTGACCTAGTTGATCACATCGAAAGCTTCAAGACCCTCATGCTCATCCATCAAACTTCCAATGCTCTGCTCTGTAAAACCTTCCCCGCAACTTTCAAGGGCCCAGCTCGAGAATGGTACTCTCGCCTTACCCCATCCTCAATATTCTCCTTCGAGCAATTCGAGACTCTCTTCGTCACCAATTTCGTAAGTAGCCGTAGAACTGAGAAGACCAGCATCTCGCTACTGTACCTCCACCAGAAGAACAGTGAAAAGCTGAGAGACTATGTGAAGAGGTTCACAGCTGAAGCCAGGTCCATAGCATCCCTCGACCAGTCGGTCACTGCAGCAGCATTTCAATCCAATGTCCTCAATTCCAACCTCCGCTCCTTCCTCGCCAAGAAACCCCCATAGAACTTCTCTGACCTCCTCCTCCGGAGCGAAAAGTATATTCGGGCCGAAGAAGCTGAGCACCGCCCCAACTTGGAGGGGTCTTCCTCCGGGTTTAAGAGAAAAGGAACAGAAGAGGAAGGAGCCAAGAAGCTCCAGAAGGATAATGCCGGCCAGCGCCGACCTCCCCCCAGATTCGAAAAATTTACTCCCCTTAACGCCAATATCTCCACCATTCTCATGGAAGTTGAGAAGAAGGGGGTGATACCTCCTGCACCAAAAATGAACACCCCTGGCAAAAAGAGGGATAAAGAGAAGTGGTGCCATTATCATCGGGACCATGGCCACGACACCAACGATTGTTGGGCCTTAAAGAATGAGATAGAAGCCCTCATCCAGAGGGGGCAGCTGACCAGATTCGTAAGAAAGGACCGAGCCGACCTTCCTCCCCCGCCTCGGGGGGCTAACAAGCGTCCTGAGCGCGATGAAACGCCCGACTTCGAAGAGGAGCGTGTCTTACACCTCATCCATAGGAGCCCAATGGGGGGCTCCTCTAACTCCTCTCGAAAGTTGTTTATTAGGGAAGTTAATTCGGTTCGCGCCACCCCTCCTCCTAAAGGCCTCGGAGTGCCCTTTCACATTTTCAGATGAAGACCTTGAGGGCGTCCGAACCCCTCACTCTGACGCACTCGTCATCAACCTCCACATGGCAATCTTCAAAGTGGAGAGGATCCTAGTGGACAATGGTAGCTCCATTAACATCCTTTTCCTCGCCGCTTTTAAAGGCCTCAAACTCTCCCAAGATAGACTCAAGCCCGCCGGCTACACGCTCCATGGGTTCACGGGAGTGCCAGTGACTATCGAAGGGGTGATCACCCTCGACGTAACCGCTGGCAAAACTCCTACTACCCGAACAGAACCTATGGATTTTATGGTCGTGGATGTCCCTGCAGCCTACAATGTCATTTTGGGTCGGCCCGGCCTCGCTGCCCTTGAAGCAGTCCCATCCGCCTATCACCTCAAGATGAAGTTTCCTACTCGGGCCGGAGTAGGGAAAGTAAAAGGTAATCAGGAAACGGCCCGTAAGTGCTATATTACCTCTACCCTTGGTCCAGTCCTCTCCCTAGAAACTCTGGAAATCCCTCAAGATGCTGCCCGGCCAACGTCCGAGCCGGTGGATGAATTGGAGGAAGTGCTCTTCTCTGAGCAAGACCCAAGCCGAAAGTTCTTTGTTAGCAAGAACCTCCCATCCGCCCTATGCTCAGACATAGTCCAGTGCATCCGAAGGAACCGAGACCTCTTTGCTTGGTCAGCTGCAGACATACCCGGAATTTCCGAAGAGCTCTTGGTCCACCACCTCAGCGTTGTTCCGGGGTCCAAACCGGTTCAACAGAATAGGCACAAGTTCGCCCCCGTGCGCCAGTTAGCTATAAAAGAGGAGGTGGACAAGCTCTTGAAGGCCCGGTTCATACAAGAGGTGAACTATCCCGAGTGGTTGTCGAATGTAGTAATGGTGAAGAAGTCCAATGGGACTTGGAGGATCTGCATTGATTTTACCGATCTCAACAAGGCCTGCCCCAAGGATCCCTTCCCTCTTCCGAGTATTGATACTCTGATTGATGCCACCTCGGGACATGAACTCCTCAGCTTCATGGACGCCTTCTCAGGCTACAACCAGATCCGGATGTTCTCCCCGGATATCCTGAAGACATCATTTGTGACCGATCAGGGCCTCTATTGCTACAGGATTATGCCCTTCGGTTTGAAAAATGCAGGTGCCACATACCAATGCCTCGTCAACAAGGTTTTCTAAGCTCAAATCGGCCGTAATATGGAGGTGTACGTTGATGACATGCTTGTAAAAAGCATCCGAGGTGCCGATCATGTGACCGACCTCCAGGAGGCATTTGATGTTCTGAGAAAGCACAACATGAGACTCAATCCGAACAAGTGTGCGTTCGGAGTCTCGTCAGGAAAGTTCCTCGGCTTCATGGTCAGCCAACGGGGAATTGAAGCTAACCCTGAGAAAATCAAGGCCATACTAGACATGGCCCCTCCCAAGAATGTTAAGGAAGTTCAGAGGTTAACGGGCCGCCTAGCCGCCATAGGGCACTTTCTCTCGAAGTCCGGGGAGAAATGCCTCCCCTTCTTCAAGGCCCTCAGAGGGGCTAAAGTTTTCGAATGGGGTCAACAGCAACAGGAGTTGTTCGATCAGCTCAAGGCTTACCTCGTCAATCCTCCCCTCCTCAGCAAACCAATTCCTGGTGAACCCCTCTACCTCTACCTGGCAGCCTCCGAGCAGACCCTCAGTGCTGTTTTAGTAAGGGAAGAAGACCGGGCTCAAAAGCCCATCTACTATGTGAGCAAGGTACTTCGGGATGCCGAGCTCCGCTATCTGAGAATAGAAAAGATGGCTTATGCCCTGGTGATGGCCGCAAGAAAGCTTCGCCCGTATTTTCAGTCCCATTCGGTAGTGGTCCTTACCGACCAACCGCTGAAGCAGGTCCTCCACAAGCCAGAAACCTCGGGTCGCCTTATGAAGTGGTCTATCGAGCTGAGCTAGCATGATAACCTATCAGCCTCGGACCGCGATCAAGGCTCAGGCCCTAGCAGAATTCATAGTTGAAAGTACCATCCCCGAGTTTAGCCAAGCAATGAAGGGGCCATCTGTCTGGTCAGTCTATATGGACGGATCCTCTTGTAACGAGGGAAGCGGAGCCGGGGTCATTCTGGTAGGCCCAGATGACGTCATCCTCCAATACTCGCTCCGTATCAACTTCATTGCCTCGAACAACGAAGCAGAATACGAGGCACTCATAGCCGGCCTTGGAATGGCTCGAAATGCAGGGGTGCAATGCCTCCGGATCTTTAGCGACTCTCAGCTAGTCGTAAATCAGGTCCTCGACGAGTATGAAGCACGTGATGACAGGATGGTCAAATACTTAGCCAAGGTCAGGAGCCTCATGGCACTGTTTGAGGAAGCCCTCATCCAACGAATACCCCGAGAAGAAAATGCTCAAGCCGATGCCCTCTCCAAACTAGCCTCTTCCTCTCTTCAAGGTCTCGAGAAGATCGTCTT
The DNA here is from genome assembly GCA_017893485.1 of Hemerocallis citrina. Classification (NCBI taxonomy): domain Eukaryota; kingdom Viridiplantae; phylum Streptophyta; class Magnoliopsida; order Asparagales; family Asphodelaceae; genus Hemerocallis; species Hemerocallis citrina. The sequence goes on from CM030364.1 coordinate 75,920,750, forward strand.
GATAGAGGTTCTCCTGAAGCCAAGTATAGAGGATGAAACTTCCGACTTTATAGAGTCGCTGCCTGTCCTGCTTGAAGATAACTGGATGAAACTCCTCGTCGAATTCTTAAGGGATGGACTCCTCCCCGAGGATCCCAAGGAAGCTCGAAGAGTGAGAACCCGAGCTGAGCGTTACACACTAATCGGAGGTATCCTATATAAACGCTCTTTCACACAGGTAGACGGCAGGCCGTACCTGAGATGCCTCTCCCCCGGGCAAGCCGATTACGCCCTGTAAGAACTTCATGAGGGCATCGGAGGGACACATTCGGGGTCCAGAGCTCTAGCCCGCAAAGTGTTGAATTACGGATATTTCTAGCCCACTCTCCTACGAGACGCCGAACGGCACGTTCGGCAATGCAGCTCCTGTCAGAAGTACTCCGACATCCGATGCCTCCCACAAGCTCCACTCACTTCCCTATCAAGTCCAATCCCCTTTGCAATGTGGGGGATAGATTTACTAGGGCCATTTCCACCAGCTCCTGGCCAGTTCAAATTCTTAGTCGTGGCAATCGACTACTTCTCAAAATGGATAGAGGCCGAGCCCCTAGCCACGATCACCGAGAACAAGGTTGTTCAGTTCTTTTGGAAAAGCGTGATGTGCCGATTTGGCATCCCTCGGGTCCTGATAACAGACAGCGGAATCCAGTTCACCGGGGCTGCCTTCCGAGCACTATGTGAAGACCTTGCCATCCAACACCGGTTCTCCTCCGTTTCTCATCCCCAGTCGAATGGCCAAGTCAAAAATGCTAACCGACAGATCCTCTCCGGCATTAAGAAGAGATTGGATAAATGTTCCAAAGGCGTATGGGTCGATCAGCTTCCCAACGTGCTGTGGAACTACCGCACCACAAAACGGACCCCCACAGGTGACAGCCCATTTAATCTTACCTATGGGTCCGAGGCCATCATCCCCCTAGAAGTCGGAATACCTTCTCCTCGTCTAATAGCTTATGAAGAAGAACAAAATGCCAGAGAATTCCGAGCAAATCTAGACCTGATAGATAAGATCCGAGAAAGAGCCGCCATTCGTCAACAAAGCTACCGAAGAAGGATCGAGTTGGCATACAACAAGAAAGTCCGCCCTACGGACCTCAAAGAAGGGGACCTGGTCCTCAGAAAGTTAACCATCTCATTCCCAGGTCAGAAGAGCAAATTGGCCCCAAATTGGGAGGGACCTTACAAGATCGCCAAAGTAGTCCGCCCCGGGACATACAGACTAGAAGACCTCGAAGGCAGAGAGATCCCTAGGACCTGGAATGCCGACCATCTTCTAAAATACCAAGAGAGAGCACCAATACCTCTCTAAGTATTTTTAAGATGTCGAACCATTCTTCTCCTATTACTCGTACTGATTTTCTTTTATTTCTCTCTTGTAATAATGGCTTGCAACTTTAGAAGCAGCCGATCACTAGTCATCAATAAAGAAAGCTTTTTCATATTTTACTTGAAAAAAAAAAAATTGTTTACATCTCTCTGCTTTTACTCTTCACTCTAACGATGGTTCAGAGTCCAACACTTGGCTCGATTCTACTTCACAAGTTCGCTTCTAAGCGAGCTAGAAGTAGTTCGCCATTCGGAATTGCTCCCACAACCGTTGGACTACTCTAACGATGGTTCGGAGTCCAACATTTGGCTCGATTCTACTTCGCAAGTTCGCTTCTAAGCGAGCTAGAAGTAGTTCGCCATTCGGAATTGCTCCCACAACCGTTGAACTACTCTAACGATGGTTCGGAGTCCAGCACTTGGCTCGATTCTACTTCGCAAGTTCGCTTCTAAGCGAGCTAGAAGTAGTTCGCCATTCGGAATTGCTCCCACAACCGTTGAACTACTCTAACGATGGTTCAGAGTCCAACACTTGGCTCGAAACTACTTCGCAAGTTCGCTTCTAAGCGAGCTAGAAGTAGTTCGCCATTCGGAATTGCTCCTACAACCGTTGAACCACTCTAACGATGGTTCGGAGTCCAACACTTGGCTCGATTCTACTTCGCAAGTTCGCTTCTAAGCGAGCTAGAAGTAGTTCGCCATTCAGAATTCTCCCACAACCGTTGAACTACTCTAACGATGGTTCGGAGTCCAACACTTGGCTTGATTCTACTTTGCAAGTTCGCTTCTAAGCGAGCTAGAAGTAGTTTGCCATTCGGAATTGCTCCCACAACCGTTGAACTACTCTAACGATGGTTCGGAGTCCAACACTTGGCTCGAATCTACTTCGCAAGTTCGCTTCTAAGCGAGCTAGAAGTAGTTCGCCATTCGGAATTGCTCCCACAACCGTTGAACTACTCTAACGATGGTTCGGAGTCCAGCACTTGGCTCGATTCTACTTCGCAAGTTCGCTTCTAAGCGAGCTAGAAGTAATTCGCCATTCGGAATTGCTCCCACAACCGTTGAACTACTCTAACGATGGTTCGGAGTCCAACACTTGGCTCGAATCTACTTCGCAAGTTCGCTTCTAAGAGAGCTAGAAGTAGTTCGCCATTCGGAATTGCTCCCACAACCGTTGAACCACTCTAACGATGGTTCGGAGTCCAACACTTGGCTCGATTCTACTTTGCAAGTTCGCTTCTAAGCGAGCTAGAAGTAGTTCGCCATTCGGAATTGCTCCCACAACCGTTGAACTACTCTAACGATGGTTCGGAGTCCAACACTTGGCTCGAATCTACTTCGCAAGTTCGCTTCTAAGCGAGCTAGAAGTAGTTTGCCATTCGGAATTGCTCCCACAACCGTTGAACTACTCTAACGATAGTTTGGAGTCCAGCACTTGGCTCGATTCTACTTCGCAAGTTCACTTCTAAGCGAGCTAGAAGTAGTTCGCCATTCGGAATTGCTCCCACAACCGTTGAACTACTCTAACGATGGTTCGGAGTCCAACACTTGGCTCGAATCTACTTCGCAAGTTTGCTTCTAAGCGAGCTAGAAGTAGTTCACCATTCGGAATTGCTCCCACAACCGTTGAACCACTCTAACGATGGTTCGGAGTCCAACACTTGGCTCGATTCTACTTTGCAAGTTCGCTTCTAAGCGAGCTAGAAGTAGTTCGCCATTCGGAATTGCTCCCACAACCATTGACCCACTCTAGTGACCGCACTCCGCGAGCTCACTGTTAAGCGAAGCTCGACTTGTCTCGCAAGTTCGCGAGATTAAGTGACCGAAGCACAGCTCGGCACCACTGGCCGAACGCTCATGTCGTCGACCCCCACACGAGCAATAGAACAGCTCAGGGACCTCAGCACGATGAACACAGTCACAAACAAAACAACTACACAGAGCTACAAAGAACATGCAAGCCTAAGAAAGAAATATTATTAAGAATTGGGATGCAGTACAACGCGCCTCTTCCATGCAACAGGATTACAAGACGTTAAAAAGCAAAAGTTACAATGCCGACTTGTTACACTTAGGCTAAATACAAAGGCTTCAAAAACAAGATCTTCAACACCTCCGTGGAGCAGGGGTGTTCCGCTTCAAGGACACTCGAGGGCGGCGACGTTTATCTCCTGAGCTCGACCCCAAACCAGCAAATTGAGACGTGTCCTCGGCATCGCTCCTAGCAGCCGCTCCGACGGATGCTCCGCTCGATGAAATGGCCACAACACTTTGCGCATCCCCCGGACTAGGGTGGCCGATAGGCAGATGGGTCGCGAGCGCATAAAACGTGATGCCCCGATCGCTCTCCGCGCGAGTACACAAAGTGCTCCTCACATTGATCGGCCCCGAACGTGGTTTGAGACGAGCCACCTCCGCCTCCAGCTCTGAGATCCGTTCCCTCAGAGAGTCATCTTTGACATCGACCTCGAAGCGAGGAGGTATTGCGGAGCTCTGGACGCCGGAGCGACTCGCGATAAGACGGCGAAGATGAGTGACTTCGATGCTCTTGTCTACCATGGCTCTCTTCATTGCATCGACCTCGGCCATCAGTTCGTCCCGTTCGGTCGTCAGTTTGGCCACCTCGGCCGTCAGTCCCTCTCCTTCCGTCCGAAGCTCCTTCTCTACAGTTTGCAGGTGGCAGATCTCAGAAAGCAGATCGTCCCTCTCCACTGTTATTTTGGATAAGGTGTGGCGAATGCACTTGATCCGAAGGCCATAGCTAAATGCAGTAGACGAACCTTCATCCTCTCCTAAAGGGGTCATCTCGGCGATCCTGCTCTCCAGTCGTCGGATCTCGATGTCTCGCCGACCCAGGATGAGTTGAAGATGGTTCCGCTCGCTTTTGGCTCTGCGCAATCCCAGCTCGACTTCGAATAGCCGCTCCCGGCACCTCACCAAGAAAAGCCTCATCGCTCCTAAGCCGACCTCGGGACGAGCGTTGTCCCCCGAGCCAGTAGGCTCGACGGCCTGAGTCACCACCGCAAGCTGAAAAGAAGTCGAAGCAAACAACAAACTCTCAAATACGTTGCCGAACTCCTACACTTAGCCAAATTTCAAAAATTCTTAAGAAAAGATAGAAAGACACAGTCGAGCCCAAAAATATGTTTTCATTCATTACAAAAAGCGGTGGCCAGTTCGTGATTAGGCGTTACAAAAAAAGAGAAGAACAGAAGAAAAGAAAAAGTGAGCGGAGTCAGGGTGCGACCTCTTTCCCAGGGCGGCGAGAGTGGGTGGGGGTCGACATCTCCGAAGGGGTCACCACCGCCAGCGGGGTTACCACTGACTCCGGGGCCTCAGCGATGACTTCGACTTCAGTCTCGACTTCGTCCTCCCCTTCTTCTTCTTCCCCCTCTGATTCGGGGTCGAAGCCCTCGACGTGGCCCGGGAACAGTCTCTATCCAGAGCAGTCCACATCAGGGTACGCCTTCGTCACCCGGGTCATGGCTTCGGCGTAGGCTCTGGCCATATTTTGGGCGAGGAAACCCTGCGCCTTCTCCATCGTCGCATCCTCCGCCGCCTTCACAGCGGCAGCTTTGGCCTCCGCCGCCTTGGCCAATTGCTTGGTCGCCTCCTCCTTCTGGCGAAGAAGATCGCCCTCCAGTTTCGTGACCTGAGCATCGAGGGACTCGACCCTCGCCTTCTTCCCTTCGAACTCAACCGTGAGCTTGTCGAGCTCGTTCCCCATCCGAGCCTTCTCCTTTCGAGCTTGGTCGGACACTTGCTTCAGCTCCTTCTCCAGAGCCGTCAACCTCTCCGTGAGGTGACCAAAATGGACGATGATCTGTGACAGGAGACGAGGCATTAAAGGAGTTAGTAAAATTAGGCCTAAGAAGA